>OZ023156.1:17582060-18182060 GCA_963678695.2 Diplodus puntazzo
CAATGTTTTATATGCTCAGCACGATGAAATATGAAAGCATAATATCTATGTCTAATTTTAGACAGTTGACTGCCTTATCAATTTATACTTGGCAGAACAAACAGTGAGCGATTTAAGTGCCACCTTAGGGAGTATATGGAGTGGTTGCAATGTTACACACACTGAAAGAGTAAAGAAGCCAAGGCATTGTTGTATTCAGCACAGCCTGCTCCGTTTTAGATGCCCAGCCAAGATCAAATCCTTTTATTAGTCTTACCAAACTGACAGGACAGGCGTGATCTAATAAACACTTTTAAAGCCAGTTCAGATTATGTAAGAAAACCTTTATATTTCACAGGAACGTGACATAGGATGACACTGGATGGTTAAACAGGACCCAGAGAAGGAGAACCGTAGAACACTGATGTGATTTCTAAAAGGACATGGGTAACCTAGACCTTTTGCACAGAGGATGCCAAAGTAGAGCTCACACAGTGTGATTAATTAGAGCTAAATTATTTTCCAAAATTCTGGGTAAAGCTCATTAAATGAGTCCTCGGAGCCTTGAAACATCTGTAGTAGCTGGGAAAGAGTCACTGAGAGAGAAGCAGCTCCCGAAAAGAAAAAAAAAGTGCAGGGAGGGAACATGCTGTGAGGTAAACAAAACTCTGTCCTCAGAATAATAAATACATGTCTTTTAAGCGCCAGGTTTATTCATTCAGTGAACAAAATTTTAACCCTAACGAGGGTCAAAAGTTTCCAAAGAAAGTCACTTGGAAGGAAATGCTCATTTTCTGAGCTGGTAATATATGGATGGATAAAAGGTCACTTCTTAAATATGCAGGGCTTCGTGCTCTTCTCTGACAACATATCACACAATGTGCAACTGTCAGCACAGGATATTCATCGCATTGTAAATTTTTTGCAACATGTGTTCTGACAGTGTGTCCTTGATAAAGAAACGAAACCGCTCCCTGGACGCTTCAAGGTCCGATAAGCAGTGTCTAACAAAAACTGTAACAATTTCAGTGAATTCCCACCACAAGCTTTATCTTCCCACCATTCGTCATTTCACAATAATGATCCTACAGGGAGGAAACAACAAAAAACACTTAACAGGAAATTAAAAGGGACCAACCTTACGTAGCTTAACCGCAAGAGCAAACAATGCAACACAGGTGGGTCGCATTAGGTTGCGAGGCAATTAACAGCAATTTGCCAGCTGTGAGGTTTTGAGCCGACATCAGAGAACTAATAGGCTCAGAAGTGTCCAACTTTGTTCCCAAATTAAATATGAAAAAAAAAAAAAATCATGCAGCATTCATGAAGATATGAGGGATGTATCAGCTGGCGACTTCCAAACTAGTTGCACTACTCCAAAATCCGCCTACTATATGCATCTATTTATTGTATCTTATTAAATCAGTCCTGGGACCATTCAATAGTAAGTTTAGGGTCTTTTGTAGGCTTTGTTACTTTTGAAAGCGTAACTCCACCAATTTTACACATTAAAGTTTGTTTACAGGTCTTGTTTAGTACTCCTGCATGTGGAAACAGTACTATAACGCTTTTTGTGACTCCAAACATGCTACTTGTAATCTAATACCATGCCTCCATGCCTAACCCTAACCCCTAACCCTTCGACCACACGCATCATGCGCTGTACGTAGGGCACCAAGTGCTGAGGGGACACCAAAAAAAGCCTAATGAAAAATCATCATAGTCATAATAATTATAATGCCGATATTATTTCAGTATAGAAATATTAGACACTTTTTAGGCATGTATATCACAAAACAGGCAGAACAAGAGATATATTTAATTGCTCAAGAAAGTAACGATGGTTACCCCCTCCCCCCAAACACACACACGCTCAACTTCCCAAGCTCCCCGTAGTGCCCTCCCCTATCTCAGTGGTCTGTTGGATTGCGCCTGATGAAGTTTGGCAGCAAGCTGTCAACTTTTTGAAAATGGCCTCGAAAAGACAGCAGGAGTCAGGAGCAGAGAAAAGAAAAAAAGAAAGAAGAAGAAACTGCGAGATGATGTCCGTGCATCACTTGCAGGTAAGTCCATGTTTAATCATCCTTAAACAAGGGAAATGTGCTGCTAATGTGATGGTTAGCCTATGCATACACCTCGAACTAGCTGACGTTATTGCTAATGTTAGCAAACTATATGTTATAACTTAGGTGCAAGCTAAATTGAGATTTTACTGTTAAACATTATCCATGCATTTTGCTAGTAACTGACGCCAGCTAGCTGTCACTTTACTTCCGAGCAGTAGTTTATGGTTTATTTTGACGTGACGGTGGTCAATACTTTCTCAGTAACAGTTAGCAGTCAGTGCACAAGGTAGGCTAACAATTCCTCTTGCTTCAGACCATTTATTATCATGTAGCATGCGATTAATAGTCTTTAGCCAGGCATTTAGCAAAGTTTACCTAGCAGAGTGTCATTTGAGAACGCATATTTTGGCGTTTGCAATGCATAATAAACCCACGACCATCTTTAGGATTGTCATTCAGTAGAATTCAGCAGAATGTAGGCTACAGTCTCTCGCACAAATTAGGTGAGGTGTCGGATGTGCAGTGGGACAGAAAATGGCTCTTGATAATGTGAAGTCTGAAGAACTCAGACTTTTAGTGTTACTGCTACAGCTAGCTTAGCTACAGCTGAATGTGGCAGAAGCTACATGACAAAATGAACTGGTGTTTTGATTGCATTTATGTCAGGATGCAAAAGCATGGACGATATCTGCCAGTGAAATAGAAAAACGTTTTGTAGTAGACAAAATGTTCTCGTAACCATATTTAAGTTGTTTTCAATTAAATGGTAAAATAATGTTTAAGATTCAGAAATGTAGTCTTGTGTAAGGTGTATCATCGCTTATTCCTGTAGGTAAGATATAAATAGAAAATGTCATTATGAATGATATGAAGCAAACATTATTGTTGAATTGTGTGCAATATTGCAACTATTTCTATTATGCTTTTACATTAGATTAGATTAGATTTATCAAATAGTTGATATATAAGTAATAAAGGGGGAGAGCTCCTTGGCTGCATGCTTCAATTTTAAATGTTTATAATTTTTTTCGGTATAAGATTCTTTGTTTGAATATTTCATCATAAAAGAATTATGCTTAAGATACCAAAATGGCTAGCAGCGGTACTGGTTGTGGGTAATGTAGGCAGCAGCAGGTTTTGAAAATGAGGAAGAATGCATGGAATAAAAAATGCGATATCTTTGGGTCTTCTGTACTGATTTTGAACATTTGCTTTGAAACTGTACAGTAGGGTTGTAGAGGTGCAGTGCAAGAGCAGTGGCCTACTTTTAGGAACCATATATTATCAGCTGATGTGTGAAATTGATGGAGCTACCCTTTGCATGTAAGAGATTTTCATAGTAAAAAAAAGCCAAAAGTTCTCACCAACGGAAGCAGTATGAGATACCTTATTTGTTTGTAGAGCACTAAAATATGTAAACCTCTTCAAGCAGTAACCCAAAACGATTAATTTAAAATGAGCATAATATGTCTCCTTTAAATATTTTCTGATCCGTTCTGCTTCAGACACAATATTCCATTTTACATATCTCCCTTATGTTTAATACAATTGCACTTGTATTTTAACTGTTATATATAATAAATAAACTGAAGCTGAACTGAGTTGAACTGATACGCTGTATGTGGTACAGAGCTTACAAATACAGCCAACCCACCTAGACCTAGACCTAACATGAGTATGCAACAGTGTATGCAATATTGATCCAGTCCTCTGCCGTTTTCATTTTTTTTTTGGCCAGTTATAACAGCGGATATAAATGAAATCACTCTCCAAACTTTGAATGAACTCAAACCTAAAACTGAACTCTTCAGATGTGACTGAAATAGAGAATGCAGCTGTCGTCTGCGCCGGTGGTTGGAGGTTGCTGTTGGGGCCACTCGGAAAACTATAAATAAAAGCCAGCGTCAATTTATAACAAAGAAAGTCAATATTCTCTTGACAGCATTCAAACTCTGCACGCAGAGACAGTAAAGTCAGGAGGCAGGTTTGTTTTTTGACTTGTTCATCCTCAATTTGTGAAATCGTGTCATTTTTCTTGCTTTCCTTTTGTTCCTTCTCCCCTACTGTTCTCCTTCCTTTACCCTTTGTCTTGCCTCAGATGCTTCCCCACCTCACCTCCTTTCAAATATTATCCAACTGGGGAGGAGGGAGGAGGGGGCGCTTAACAAGTCCAAAAACATGTACCAGACCATGTGCCCAGCCAGTACGCGCTGACACAGTGCAGTGCTGCCACTGAAGCGATGCTGCAGAGATGATGTAGCCCCGGGGCCACAGTAGACGTCAGGCCGGGGTGGAGAACAGTAAATAGCAACGCTATTATTTAACAGACTGCAGAGTCAAACGCCACTGCAACGTGTGACCTTTACATTGCTGGTGGGCTAATACAGAAATGAAGAGCGAGTAAGAGGTGGAGGGAAAGAAATTGGGGGAGCAGACACAACCCCAGAAGAACACACACATACACACACACCCACACACAGTCAGATTCGCACATACGTTTGCATTTAAAATTAAGCATCCATGCGCGAGGATCTAATGTTGTTAATAGTGATGCAGAAGATACTCACACGCACAGCCACCCACACTTGCTGACTGTTGTGGTTACACTGTGTAAGCACCATGCACAAAACACTGTGTGTGTGTGTGTGTGTGTGTGTCTGTGCGTGTGGTAAATCAGGCAATTCTGCAGTGAAAGTGACTGTCAGACCCGACTATTGCAGGGATGTGCTGATAGAGAGGTTTTAGAGCAGCAGACGACTGCCTAAGGCCTAGAGGAACTCTGGGAACGAAGAAGAAGAAGGGGTAGGGGTTGGGGGCTGGGGGGGGGGCAACATTGGAAAGGAGGAGAAGCAACAGAGATAAAGAAAGCAGGAATGCGGCAGAAAATAAACAAGGTTACAGAAGTAGGGAGGGAGGCTACAAGCAAGGGATTTGAGTGAGGTGGGAACCAAGGTCAAGCCAGTGAAGCAGAGAGAGAGGGAGAGAAGAAGAAGAAGAAGAGAGGGAGAGAGATGAGAAAGGAAGAGAGAGGAGGGACAGAAAAGAACGAGTGACAATGAAAGGGAGAGAGAGGGAGGAGAGGTGGGAGGGCTGGGGGGGAGCAGGAGGTGGCGAGTGAGACCTTTGCATGATAATTCGTTCATTAGGAAAGACCTTGACCGAGAATTTTTCTCTCTACATCCCGATCTCCTGACTCCACTCCTCGTCTTTCTTCACACACACACACACACACACACACACACACACACACACACACACACACACACACACACACACACACACACACACACTACCCACTCTGCATAGTTTTCTCTTTTTCTTCCTCTCGACGTCACCGCTCTCTCATTATAGAATCCCTACTCAGCAAGTATAAGACGTGGAGGCATGGAGAGAGCAAAAGAGAAAGAGGTGGGGGGGAGACTAGAACAGGCTACCATCATGTGACTTCTTCCCATTTTGCCTCTCACCTTCATCCACAAGCACACTGTGCATGCACATCGAGTAGCTCCTCTTCAACTGGCGGTCTCAAGTGCCCTAAGCTTAAATGAGATAAATAAATCCTTTCAAAGGAAAACGAGGGGGGGGGGGGGATTTTTTTTGAACAGGCACGCACTTTGGCAAACAAATGTGAAATCAATAAGGAGTACCCTTAGACATGTAAAGAGTGCCCCACCAGCTGCATACAAAACAACAGCAAGTGCAGTTGGCTCATGAAGTGTAAAAACATGCCTAGAGTGAATAATTTACTTAAAGCAGGAAACTGGTGACAACAGGTCTCTTAGTGGAACAGTGGATGGCTCAGACTTCGTGGTTTATTCAGTATTTTGTAAGTACAGAGTGTCATACTCAGCTGTTACAAGAAAAGATGGGCCCCATGATTCTGTATAAGAAGTACCCATGTAAGTAAGGGGGGGCCAAGATTTTGCCCGTTTTTAATACCAAACTCCATCTGATGCGGATGGCAAGAGAGTGAAAATAAAGTCACGACTTGTAACAGTGCTGCAACGAGACAAAGAATAAATAAAGCACTCAAACATTCATCAGCCACCCCAAACATCAACAGCATAACTCTGACTACATAGAGTCTACAATGCCAGCAGTCATTACAAGCACAGCAGATCATTTACAGGGCAACTGCAATCTACAAACATTGTTTAATGTTTAATCTCGAATGATCCTAGAATGAACAAACCATGTATTCAGCACTGCACCAAAAATGTGTTAAAGTTTGTTTCTGGCACTACAGAGCAATGCTTCGAAGGCTATTTGCTAACCGTGAGCTATTTCTACTGTTATCTTTGTGCTGTTATCAGCGGACAAAACAGCCGTCCTTCTAAGTTAAAAAAAAAAGTTTAAAAGTAAAAAAAAAAAAAAAAATGTTCTGCTTTCTGTGGGAAATTGGACTGACTGAATGTTGCTGTGCTGACAGAGCTGTTTGCAGAGTTGCAACGGCTGGCAGAGGAGTAAGTGGTAGCGGAGTATCTTCTATTGTTCAGAATGGAATTGTTTGGGTGATATCTTTGTGCACCAGAACTACACAGTTGCAACGAAGCAGTGGAGAAAAAAAAAATCAGACAAAGCCCAGACTATGACATTCATGCAACACCACAGGTGCCAACAGCAACCTCTTACAGGTGGCATATCATACCAGATTGGGTGGCAATCAGGCACAAGCCACAGCAACTGGAGGCTTGTTTGCCGTCGGGAAAGCACTCACAGACCGCCAACAATGGTGGGAAGAAAGGAGCCCTGGAAACCCTCCCTATGAAATCTGGACTCTGAACAAGACACAAAACATTGTCCTGACGACAATGGCAAAGTTACATACAAACATTTCGTTGGAGTTGATAAGAATGTGGAAACCAGCATGAATGCATGGACTGAGATGCGCTAGTGGCTAGTATGCTACATCTGATGAGCTCTCCTAGCTTTTTTAGACAAATAAATACACGAAAACTCAGTTAAATGCCACAGTCATATAAACACAAGCAAATTAGCCAACGAGAATATACCTTAGTCCTTAGTTATTCCTTACTGCCTTGGGTGTGTGCTTTGTGCTAATGTTAGCCACCAAAGCATGCACATGCATGAAAGAAATCAGCTAACATTATCATAAAGAGCCCAAACAATGAACATGGGTATGATGTGTACTCACCGCTGTCAAGCTAGCATGTTAGCTCTGGGAATTTTATTCTGCCAATCTTGTGCCACTACCTCGCTAATAGCTTTAGCAATACCTCCAGAGCCTCGAGGAAGATTCCAGTCATATACAATGTGCTGCAGGGCAGAATGCTCGCAGGCAGGCAGGTATGTGTAAAGACAGACAGGCAGCCTGTCCAATCTTTTTGGCACGTATGTCAATAGCATGGGCTTATTAGAGGCCTGCAACAGCTGCAGTTACTGGACTTTTTCATGTATTTGTCAGAGCATCTGATTTATTGATTGCTGTCGGGATGGGAAGAGATTTTTCTACAAATATATCACAACATGCTTCAAGAATATCTTACCAACCCTCGTTTTAATGGCCAAGTGGACCAAGTCCTGCAAGATATGATTAAAGAGAAGGTCAAGAATCAGAATCAGTCTACCCTAACAACACACTAAGTCTGGTAAACAACAATTTCTCTGATCCCAACCATGTGTTGAATAGTGAATTTGAATTGTTACCACCATGCCGGATCACAGAACTAAATATGAAGCTTAATCCCAGATCAAATGCATTTTGAGGGGCCTTGCATACTATCTTCTGTGATTGTAACATTATGTCTAGATGTCTAGATTTGTCTTTTCTGTGTAGCTGCTGTGATGGAAGAACAATTTCAGTCTTGATCTGACAGGAAAGTATTATCTATCAATCAGTGAAACAGTGACTCGAGAGTTGTTTAGAAGAATTGACTTTTTTCTCCTGTTGCACAACTCAAGTTCTTCCAGCTGTAGTGGAGCAAAATTGGACTTGGTGTCCTATGTACCATCAGGTATCTTTGCACTGCCTCGGTCACCCCAAATAAAACCCTTACACCCACCAGAAGCACCACGTAACAAGTGTAATGGGGCGTTCAGAGGTGGTATCAAATACATTTTACATTTCTCTGAGCACTAAAAAAGGAAGCAGCTCGGATTAGGGAACAACAGCTGGCAGCCTTGGGGGAGACTCAGAGAAGAGACAGAACAGCTTGCAGCTTTTGAGCAACTCTGTCTTCCCTGTAAAGAGCTCAGAAGAAAAGAGGCCTGCGTAGTGGAGTCTTCAGGCGAGGAGGAGTTGGGCTTGACAACTGGAACTGGACAACAAACCAGCAATTAACCGCGTGTTAGTGGAATCAGAGCTGACGACATGAGAAGGTGGAAAACAAGTTTCCTGCAAGTATGTCCAGGTTTCATGATAGTGACAGAACAATAATGACATAATGACAAAACAATCCCAAGATTGTTAGATCTGCTCGTTATACTAGTACAAATGATCTCAAGATTGTAAGATCTGCTTGTTATACTAATGCAAATGATCTCAAGATCATTAGATATAACACATTTTTAGAAAAATATGTTTTTCCAATCAAAAATGCAATAGGAGCTGAGGTTATTATGACAGTCACGTCAGTTAAAGGTTCCCTGTGGAGTTCTAATCACTCAAACACTGCAGTTGGAATTGTGTTGGTAGGAAACAGCTTGGGGCCAAGGCGCTCGCTGCCAGCTGTTGACAGCAAACACAACTTTAAGAAAAAAAAAAAAAGTTCCATTGATAATGTTTGTGTTTGAAACAGAGAAATAATTTCAGAAACCAGAGACAAGAAACCTAAAGCCAACTCCAACGGATGCGAGTGAGCTTTGTGTGAATTGGAATGATTCTTGAGCTTTTGCCCTCTGGCTTTTGGAACGAGATTCTTTAATATCTGTTAACCGCACAGGTTTCATTTTATAGTTGAGTTTTTTCCCCTTCTTTAAATGTCAGGTCATAATGTAATGGCCTATTTTCACACATCAAATTGGAAGATTTAAACTCACATTATCGTCTGTGTTGAAATACCAAGGCTATAGAGCTATTGGTTAGAGGATGAAAATGAAAATCGGATCTGAAATGCTCAGATGGAATTACACAAATGCCTGCTATTCTTCCATTTCTCAGTATGTACTAATGATACACCTTGAGAACAAATGCTGGTTTTACCTTCCATTGATTGCGTGGTACCCGCTTTGTTTTGTGGCTGCTCCCTGCTGAGGCTATTTCGAGTAGTAATTCTGCCTTTTACCTACAACCATTCAACGTCGTGCTGTGATAGATAACATGACCTTGGTTAACTTGTTCCATTAAACAGACACGGTAGAAAAGGAGATGTAACTGGGGGAATCACTGTTTTATTCTAAATCTTAGTTGTACAGCACAATACCACACAGAAGACAGAGAGGTTTTGCCATCAATGCCAAACAAGCTGGTATAAACATTTTGCTGGCTTGGCTACATTGACCTTCTCATGGGAAATTCCATTTTCAGACTGCATTGCTGAAACACAGCATACTGCTCCGAGGTGTCCATCTTTGGGTGTGGATCGATAGGGCTTATAATAGATCTGTTTGGGTATGTTTCACACTGCAGTATGTGCTCATCTTGATTCCACACCCCTCAGCTCAAATAGCTTAACACAAGGCTCAGGTATTGTTTATTGGGAGAAAACAATGCTTAAACATTTCTAACCCACAGTAGCATCTGCCTTCCGGGATTTAATGATTTTTACCTTTCCATGATGCGTTAAACACAACTGCCAAACTGCACCAGTGTCATGACTTTGAGATAGGCTATGTCAGATTAAACGAAGCTTGTTTCATGTGGTATTGTGGTCTGATTTCAGAGAGCTGCATCTCCCTGACATATGCCCTTAAAATTTTAAAATGTCCACGTGAAAAATGAGCTTCGCACTGCTGTGTTGTGCTCTGGTGCTGCTGAGGCTAGCACTGCTTCCAGGGTCGGTGTGAAAATGCTGAAGAAACTCTGCCTTAACTAACGTATAAATCTTTAACACAGCGCATTAATAACTTCCCAGAAAAGCAGTATGATCTGGTACCTGCGCCAATTGTATTTGACTGGTGAGTTTTTTGGTTAGGCTCGGCTCGGGTTTGGCCATCACAGTTTAGTCTGACTCAGAGTTAGGCTAGTCCAGTTAGTTAGAGTTAGACAGTCAACAACAAAAGAAAGTTAAAGACATATTCACTGTGATGTTGCGGTAACAACAACAAAAAACTAGTGGCAGATCCGCATTTAAGAGATATGTGAACTTGGTAAACTTGCGTATTTGTGTTGTATTGTATTGTAATTTTTTGGATAACTGTAACATTGTTTAAAGACATATAGTAAAACAGCATGGTCTAACCTATCCGACATTTCTGCTGTTCTTATTTTATGAACTGTGTTGCCTTGCTAGCATTTTTGATATCTAAACAACAGCAACATGTGGACTATCAGCTAATTTGGTAAACTCAAGCGTTTTCATTTTCCCTCCCTGTTAATTTAGGTGACATTTTTGTAATTAATAATACATGTCAGAATCAAACATGCATTTATTTGAATTAGATGTATACACCTTAGAATAGCATAATCAAAAAAAGACAGTTATATTGTACCTAAGCTAAGGAGTGATGCAGAGGTTTTCTACCTGGAAGGTATTGTAAACAATCATTGTCATTTCGTGTATGGCTAACAACCTCGTGATTATCTCGAAGCTAAGAGCTGTGTTTCCATGGTAACAATCAATGACTCCTTACATGGCGATCAACTGTCAAGTGACAAAAAGGGTGTTCATTGAATGCATATTAATTGAATGTTCAGTGTTTTCTCTTATTTTAGCAGTGTGGTGAAGAGAACACTACATGAATTTGAGAGCTCAATACTAAAATATTTTGGGCGCTGTTTAGCTCAGTTGGTAGAGCGGGCGTCCCATGTGCAGATGCCTTGTCCTCGCTGCGGCAGCCCCAGGGTTCGAGTCCCGGCTTGGGCACCCCTTGCCGTGTGTCACTCCCCCCTCTGTCATCCTGTTTCCTATCGTATCTTTAGCTGTTCTGTCAATAAAAGGCCAAAAAAATACTAAAATATTTTTATTTTTGCACTCATAACTGAATTTTCTGTTAGAGCGCCTGTGTTAAAGAAGAGCACATGGGCAAGTGAACAGAGTTCAGTGATATGAAGCTGTGGATGTTAGTTTGTAGCATGTCTTCATTTACCCTCTGATATCAAAGTAGTCCTAATTAAGATGGGAACAGCTTTACTTATGAAGTCAAAATCATGACTAAATTTGAAGAAATTGGTTGTCTTGAACCCTGCTGACATCGTTTTTTGTTTTTTTTGGAAGCATTAAGTGTTTCCTTGATCCTGATCTGGACTGATTCAAATTGAGCTGAATAATTATGTGATGTCTGTGCTGAAAACATGGACTGAGAGGCAGTTTAAACTCCTTAGAACAACCTCAGATGCCTGGAGGACACAGTGAGGGAAAAAGGGTGACAAAGACCGAGAGAAAATAAGTGGAAAGTATAAATGTGAGATCAAAAGATACTGAATGCATGCATTATAGCATATGCCCCCAGGGAGCCTGAGAAAACCTTACATACTCATGTAATCATGTCACACACTGCAATGACTCTACACACACACGCACACACACACACACACAAGCACACATGACAGAAAGCTGCATCTCATGAGCCATAATTGGCTAAGCGCGATGACCTTGTTCAGCGTGTTTGTGTGTGCAATGCATGCGTTTAAGTGCTTATACAGGTTTCTAGGCAGGCTTAGACTCCTGCACGCATGTCATGAAATTTTCTCACTTAGCTGCGTAAGCATCTTTTTATTCCTACCGTATTAAAATTACATGTGATGATGGATGGACCTTTAATAGATGGAGCCCTTGGGCCCTTACACCATGTGCGGTTATGTCTGGGTCTCTATATATGGGAGCTTGGATGTGTGTGTATGAGCCTTTTCATGTGGGAATGTGTGTGTGGAGAGAGGGGGTACGGAGACTGGGTGCTCAGAGAGAGGGGTCACAGTGAAAGTGGGCCTCCTGTCATGTTGGTGAGAGGCATAATGTAAGATGAGGGATGGATGGATGAAGGTAACTGAGGGGAATGTAACACTGACCTTCAATGAACAGATCTCAGAAAACCCGCTTACCTCTCTGTACCTTACACACATTGTACACTGTAGGCCACTGCACTGTACATGCAGCCCTAATGTACACCCCCACTCACACACACACACACACACACACACACACACACACACACACACACACACACACACACACACACAGACACACAATTATATGCACATTGCTACTGATACACACAGCAGGAATGAGTACCTACTCACACACACACTGGTTTTCAAAACCCACATGCCTTTGGATGTAGAGTGCTGAGAGGAGAATTGCCGGCGGCAAGAGTTGTCCTATCTAATAACACCCCGAAATGGAGAGAACGGGGGGAGAGGAGCGAAAAGTGGAGAAAAAAAAAGACCAAAGTGCTGAATATGTATTTTGAACTGAACGTGGCCGGTCAGGCAAGCAGGCATGACGGCGCAACATGCATGGACGGCAGCCTGTGCACAACAGAAATATGACACAGACACATACTCGTGCACTCAAAAAGACAAAAACGGACACACAACACACACACACACACATACACACACATACGCATATGCATGCACACACACATTGTGAGGCTAAAAGAAATGACACTTGTTTTGATCTGAGCCGCTAACAGTCTTTGTTCTGAGCTCTAGGGATATGCGAAGACAGAAATATAGGCTGATCGCTCAGCCCTAGCAAACACTGCAAATACACTGCACCGATATATATGTACACATGAACACACTCCCATACAGAGAATGCTAATTCTACATATCTCTGGGTTCACGCTAGAAAACATACCCAAACCAATGGTCTATTACAGCCCTAATAGGCCTCTGTTAAATATGTTTACCAACAAGTGAGAATGGAAAATATTCAGTGAACAATTCCCTTATAGCAAAAACAAGTCACGTCGAACTGTTTCACTACATGAGTAACATGCATGGGGGCTATTTTTCTGTACAGAAGACGCTGATGAATATTCTAACAACCACAACAAGAGACACCACGGATTGCTTGGCTCTGTGTTCTGTGTCAACACAGTTTGCAGTCTGTGTTATCTTGCATCTATTTCTCATCTCGCATCCAAGCAGCTAATTAGCGAGTAATGGTGCTGATTCTTCTCGATTATTATGTATAGAGTTCTGTCTGAGATCAAATCTGTGCTTTTTTTTTCCGCCCCCGTTTGAAAATATCTCTCACATTAGCTGGACCCAGTGAACCACAGCATTTAGGACAATGGCTGATATTTGTTCATGCTCTGAGGAAATGGGTGAATCAATACTTTCCCTGGCACGCCATGGCGATGTGGTGTCCTCATTCTCAGGTCAATCGGTGGAAATAATTTACCTTTTTTTTTTTCGTCTCCGACTTGATAAAATTTTAATCACTGTGATAAAATGAGCTCAGACACATCCCACAGAATTCCTGAGTGACTTATAAACAAAGCAGTTTACTATTTACCATTTACTGTTTACTATTCCTTTTACTTTACACAACCTTGCATTTTCTTGAGATTAAACAGGTCATAAGTTACGTTGTAAGTTTAAACATGCTTATAAGGAAAACATTTTGCTTTAGTTTCTGCTGATCGCGTCCAGGTCACTGTTTGGCATAAAGGCCCCCATTTAAATTGCACTAGAGCAACAACGACATGTACAAAGTGTAAGGGCCGGAGTGCACTCTCTGTCGGCGTCCTTAAGCCCACTAACTTTTCTGGTTTGTGTACATACAGCAGTGCAAGGTGCAGCAGGTCAAAATGTGACTACACATGTACATGCATTACGTATTTGCTCACTGAATACACTCTCAGCCAATCACATCACTGGTCTCGTTTCTCCGAAAGAGCTCAGCCCAACACATCGATACGTGACGACGACAGCTCCACAAATGAAGAAACGGCTTCTCCAGAAAAAAATCATATTGTTGTCTGGAGGGTGCAGAGAGGCACCGCAAATCTGCAGCCAAAGCAGATGGTGTTGATTTTTGACAGATAATTAGATCGAAGCAAAAAATAAAAAATGGTGGGGAAGCGGTTAATACCATCGCATCAGTCTGATGTTATTTCAGAGGATTTTAGAATTATTTCATAATTCCACTGTATCCCACATTGTGAATTGTCACAGACGCATTTGCCTCATGAACCACTGAATTTCTTTCTTTTTTTTTCCAAGTTGGAAAGGAAACCGTGACGACAGGATTAATGAGCGCCGGTAATCTGACATCTCCTGCATAACAGACAGAACACAGAGTTTTTGCAGACCAGTCTGATGTGCGCTTACTTTGTAGCAGCCTGGTGTCATTTGCATGAAGATGTGATGAAGGTAAACACTGCAGACGGTCGTGGGTAATCACAGTGGGCTCTGTTGCGGCACCTCTGAAATCAAAAGCTGCAGTTTACCAGCCCACATCTGTCCTGCTGTCTTCTAATAGCTGAAGTGCAGTGAAGAAGCTTTTCACACAGTGCAGCTGTGGATAACAGGTACTAATTTACTTGTAAATGCCGCCTGTTTTTACTGCCATTCCTGCTTTAAAGGTGCATTATGTAAGAATTAGCCACCTGTCGAACCATACTCAAAGCAACTTGGGGGCAGCTTATAACCAGGTAACCGCTACCTGCTGTCAGCTAGTCAGCTCAGTTGGCGTCTTGCCACCGTTGCACCGTGGCAAAGTCAGCAACAGTTTGCGACTTATATCATGCATTCTCACAGAAATAATATAATGAAAACACATCTGAAACTGTCCCAGAGTGGTTGTGAAGTAGACCACACAAACTAATTCAGTGAGGGCAAGGCCTGACATTTTTGCAGACTCCTTGAGGCTAAAGAGAAAGAGACGTGAAGTGACACATCCCATCAGAGATTTTGTTAACAAAGCTCATGGTTCCCCGACTCAAACTTGATTGATGGATCTAATGGCCTTAACGTTTTCAAGATATTTGTTTCCCTCCTGGTGTCGTTCTCAGAGGTGGCAGTAAGGGGGTTGGGTTAGGGTTAGATGAAAGCTACCCCGCTGAGGCTTCATCTCTCATCCCAGCCCTCAATGAACGCCACTAGCTCTTCAGTGTTATGAACTAGTTTGACACTTAGAGAGTATTGTGTGTTGGTAAATCACAGCGTGAAGCTGCATTCGAGAGATCTGTGATTTGTGTGTAGGTATCATACTGCTTGAGGCTGTAATCTTGACACTTCCAAATATTTGTAAATAGAAAACTTGCAAATAGAACACTTTGTACAAACCACATCTTTGTTGCGAGCAGCGTAGAATCTCTGTAGGGGTGAAAAGTAAAGAAAAGAAATTTCCCTATCCTGTTTACTCTTCTCTTGTTAGAAGTTTTGCATCCGTTCTGTGAATCTGCAGCATAATTTCCTTGAACTTAAAATTCTGACCTCGTCTTGTGATTAGGAGCAGGAAAGAGTGAGGACAGAAGTACAACTTAAGTACAACTGAACTCAAGACAAATGTGACAGTGTAAATCTGAGTCCGACAACTTTACCAAACATTCAGCAGACTTGTACCTTTCACCTTTTGTTTTTGGTCTCTTCCACAGCTCTGGATAGACAGCTTTTGGATAAACTGACCTTTGTGAGCAAAAACCAAATGAAACTATACAGTAAGAAAACGCATCATACATAACAACCACTCTGAAAAAAACTTGCATAGGCAAACAAACATTCAGATGTATCTGTATTTGTTACGAAAAGCGCTGTTATCCCTTCTGCTGTGACAGTTTGCACTGAAGCTTATGCCGGATAATTCATGTTAAAGGTCCTTTTTTTTAATAGAATATTAGATTCCAATGTCTTTTCTTATTATAAATCAGGTCGAGGTGCTATATAAAGACTGTGAAAGTAAAAAAAAACAAACTCTGCCTTTAAATGAACCATTAGGCCTCCCATACGGTTGTGCTGTTGCAACTACATCATCTCATCTCCCTCAAAAAATTCTCCCAACATGGGCGTGGTTGCAAAAACACCAGCAGAGGTCACCTGGAAAAGTGGTGTGTGGTGCCTGCTCAGGCCTGTGTGAGAGCTGACAAATCAGAGCAGACTGGGCTTTTTTAGGAAGGGCGGGTTCTTAAAGATACAAGCACAAAAGGGAGCTTTCACACAGTCGGTAAATAGAGGTGCTGCAGCAATAGTCTATATGAAAAAAATAATGTCTTTTCTAAACATGAAAGCATGTAAAGACTTTCCAGCACACACCATAAATAAAATTATAAACCTGAAAATGAGCATTATATGGGACGTTTAATGTCTTGAATCATACTTTGGCATAACTTGTCACAAGTATTTACGGCTTAAATAATAAAGTTTCCTACTCCTACATTTCCTGCACAAGTTCTGAACTCTGCATCACAAGAGCCTTGTTTTTCGCTCTTTGCTCGGCGCTCCGTTATCAACAAGACACCATCTTTTCACCTCTGTTGCCCTCATTGAATATCCCTGCATAATTAGCCCAAAAATGGCCAACTGTGAGAACAATAATCTGCATCATGGCCAGTATCTATAGGTTAAGAACCGGATATCTCATTGCACTCTTAACTAAGACACCTCAGCAGACTCCACAGTCTCAGATGCACATCACCAGCACAAGATAATGGGTGTTACACATCAATGTGAATAAGGAATTTGTGGAACTGTGACTAGGAGAATTGTGGCTCAACCCCACATCACACCATGTCTCAGACAGAGGCATAAATATTTAGAGTCTGATTCATCACCAGCTATGCCTCTACTTGAAAAGAAGCAGTCTGTGGATGATGTCAGAGCCTCTGACTAACATATGAGGCAAATGTGGGCAAGGGTGATCAGATAGATGATTGAAGAGTAGAATTAGAGTTTTTGAAAAAAAAAAATACAGGATGCCTCATTGGCCATAATGTGGATCATCAACTGTGCACAAACATGCCGTGGCAAATTGTTAAATGTTAAATGTTAAAAAGGTAAATTGGATCTCTTCCCTTGAGTATTTCACAGCTCATCTTCTGGCATCAACCTCCAATGCTAAATGCCGGCAGGAGCATTTACAATGTGTTTGTATTGGAAATCCTACACAGTGAGTGGAAAAGTGCTGCATTGACTGTATATGCATGAATGTTTGTGCTGCAGTGGCGAGGGTGAAATGTGATGTGCTTGTGTGTGTATGTGGCGTGCAAAGAGAAGATGAGAGGCAGAGGTGATGTATGTTTTCCTTTTGGCTGAGGATCTCTGCCTTTAGGGGAATTCCCTCGGCAGTACCCTTCGCCGAAGCCCTGAGGCCACATTGCATATGCGCACACAAACACACACACACACACACACTTACACACTCACACACACGCACACACACACGCACACACGCACACACACACACACACACACACACACACACACACACACACACACACACACACACACACACACTCCGTTCATAAAACAAATGCGCACATACACAACCGGGACGAATAAATCCTACCAAACACGACCCAGACACATGAACGCAGTCTTTTTCCATTTGTATCTTATTCTGCTTTGTCCTGAAAAATGGCTTTGAAATGGGCTTGTTAAAGTAACAAAAGAATTTAAAACTTGAATCTATTCGTTATTATTCTGGAGGTCCGACTGAGCTCCAAAGACGTGATGGACAGGTGTCAAACTTGGCATTCACTGACAGCTCACACGGTTGTTCACACAATTTCTAGTTCAGTATGCTAAACTGACTCTAATTGCCGAGGGTAAGCTTTCTGGTGTGACCTATCACAACTTTCTGAGACATGAATACATGCTTGCGTATGCTTCATAATCATTGCTCTTACATAAAATCTCCATATACTGTGCACTTGCTTCCTCGAATATGTTTTGGTAGGCTTAGAAACATCTTCTAATTTATACTTTCACTTGCAACGACTTGTCTTTCCTGGGAAGTTTGATGTTCATATACTGCACATAAGTGGATGGGAAAGTGAATAGCTGGTGTTCAAACAACAGTGATTCTGACATTTGGAACTGGAGTTTTGGATCCTGCATCCCATATGCTGAACTAAACTAACAAGTGTCAATTAGTGAGGTTTACAGGTGCTGGTTGGTAAAGTTTGTACAGAGCCGGGCTAGCTGTCTCCCCAGTGTTTCAAGTTTTTATGCTAAGCTAAGCTAGCCACCTGCCAACTGTAGCTTTAGAGGGGAACTCCATCGATTCTTCACATCAAAGACTGTTTACAGGCGTAAAAGTACCGTTGCATATGTGAAGTTGTAAAAAGCCTCCTGTGGCTCTGGGGGGAGTTGCGTGAAATCTGATAAATTGCCTCAAGTCATGTCACTTGAGTCAGCGTCAGTTGGGGCTGAAGACTACAAGTTTGAAAATCAAAAAAATATGGGGGTGTGGAGTTAAAAAGAAGTGAGTTTACAAGACCTGTGTAGCCCGCTCCTCACTTCTGCTCCAGGCTAGCGGCTCAAGGCTACATTAGCCGCTGCCGTAACGCACCTGAATTTCTGACAGAACTGTCAGCTGTTGAGATGCATTGTAATGCCGGGTTTTGACAGCGGAGGAATGAGTAGAATAAAAAAGTATCATAGTGCTGCATCAGCTTTGATCCTTTTTTAGAAAAACTATCCATCACTAGTCCCATAGTGTTGCAGGAGTGCAATGCAATTGGTGCTCTTTTAACCGACATTTGAGAGTGGTATCAATCTTCTCATCTCGCTCTTAAAAAAATCATACATTTCCCAAAATGCCATATTTTTTTTTCAAAGCCACATTAATAGTTTTTTTTGCAACTTGGCAAGTTTTAAACCGCAAATCACTTTTACACAACTGCAGCCTCAAGTCAACCCATTATTATGATTGATAGAGGTTTTTTTTTGTCTATCAAGTGTTTCATATAAGTTTTATTTAGAATAAATGTGTTTTGATAGTATTTACATGTTCATTTCAACATAAACTTTATGTTGCCACACTAGAAAAGCTGTTTGCTGTGCACCTGACTTGCATAGGGTTTAAACCAGGCCTTCAGGAGAAGTGCCAGGCTTTGAAGCCAGTTTTCATAAGCATCTGTAAAACGGTGGATACATTATTTTAAGCATCACAAGCCCTGCGAAATTACTTGTTCTAGAAGAGCCACATGATTAAGTTATTTTATCCCTATTCAATTTAGCCGGGTGCTAAATTATTGATAGAAAAAAGAATACAATCCAGACTGCATTGCATTTCCTACATGATATATTTGCTAATGCTAATTATATGCACACATCTTTTAGAAGACTACGTTGTCACTCGATGTCAATGGACAACACTGAAGCACAAAGGTGTCAGCTATTGTAATCCGCCTGGTTGTGGGAACAGATTGCCTGTGGGACTCTGCTGCTTAACAACCAGGGGATGACAGTGATGCAGTCCACAAATGGAAAGGAACAAGAGAAAAGAAGCAAAATAAAATGGAATGTGCTGATTGATTATCCTGAAGATTGGAATGAATGGCTGGGTGGGGCACGGGTGGTTACTCTGTGTGTGTCTGTGTGTGTGTGTGTGGAGAAGAGGGGTGGTGGTGCTGGGTAGATAAATGACACGATATGTGACACTTTCAAATTTACAATTCTGACCCCTAACTCCCTCCGCTCGTCTCTGCCTCACAGAATGACACACTCGCACCCCGACACACACGCACGGCACGCATGCATTGTAAATCAGGTTTGATCTGTCAGTGGAGTGTGTCTTAGCTGTCAGTCGGCAGCGTTTGAGTGTCAGATGAGTCTTTTGAGTGTCAGGAGATGAGGAAATGTGTGTGTGTGTGCGTGTGTGTGGGTTGTGGGGTTGTGTGTGCACGGCTGACTCCAATTGCTGAACAGGCGTCTGTCACTACCGAGGATTCAGAGCTCCATCAATCGGATCCTTACTGATTTCATTTAACAGCCTCATTGTTCCCTGTGCATGAGCAGAGGTGGCTATGTGGGTATGTTTTGTGCAGCAAAAAAACCCAACAAAAAACAAACTCAGTGAAACTGATTAAATTGTTATTAAAATAGTAAAGTACCATATGAGCGAACTATTAGTAATGTACCTTATCTTAAACTGATATGTAGAAAAATAACACTTTATTCTAACCAGAGCGCTAAAGCATACACCAAGAAAATAATTAGACCACTCACTGCGGCCAAATCGAAATGATATTTCCACTTGCGCTAATTCATCTACAGGCTTATTATGCTCATTTGCAGGTTCATGATTTTATTTTGGGTTACGATGGGCTCGATCCGAATCTATAATGGTATCGGGTATGATATTGACATCATTCACTCATCGGATGTCAGACTGGTTAGGGCCGATCCAAGTTCCAGTCCATGAACCTGCTGTCAAGTAGCATGAGACACGTCACTGATCCAGCATCCATTCCACATCTTACCATGAACACGAAACAACTTTCTGCAACTGCAGTCTGCGACTAAGTGAGCTAGTAATTCTAGCTGTTGGTCGACCAAAATTTCCTTACTTTGAAGATATTTTAGTCTGGAAACGCTGAAAAACGAGACAGCAACGTGTAATGTATGTAAAGCCAGCATGCTGAGGGATGGAAGTACAGTTACGTCATACAATACTACCAATGTAATCAAGCACCTGCAGAAGCTTTACTTGAAAGAGTACCAGGAGTGCATGCAAGCCAACAGCCAGAAAGACAGCTGATGCTTTCCAGAGATGCGAAAAACTTCCAGCAGACAACCCAAAGGCTAAAGGGATTACGGAGAAGTTGCTCAACTTCATTATACTCGATGAGCCAGCACCGCTAACAACGACAGAGTAGCTGTGCTAAATCAATCCTTACATTCCAAAGTACCCGCAGAGCAGTATCCATTCAAATGTCTGACTCTGTGACGTAGTGTGATGTTACAAAGTCTACCTGATACGGTCGAGACATTTCAGGAGTAGTGTTTTCTTTGGGGGAGAGGAGCTTCTTTCGGTGTAGATTTTGACCATTTTATCTTCAAGGTCTTTTACATGCGTAAGAATAACCCACAAAAGATGAAGATAGGCCTCCTTTGAATCAATCTGTTGTTTAAACTAGCATGTTCCTTTGGATCGATATAAATAATTTTTGTATAGGAAAATCAGAACAAGGTACAGCAGATGAGATTTTCCCTAACCCTATATTAAGATCTAAACCTGTAGTCATATTTTCCCTCAAATACCTTTTCCCTAGTAGTTATTATGTAGTATGCTGCTGTAGTGGTGTATTTTCAGCAGCATAGAATGATGTGCTGAATGATCATAGAAACACTATGGGAACATTAAAGGAACACCACAGCAGTGATAATCAGTGTGTCCCTATGATCCTTTCCCTCCCTTCCACGACTACATGTTGCCACTTATCACTTCAATGATAAAGGTATAGGCTGCAATATAGTATAGAATAGAGTATTTATAGGATACAGTTTAGGCGGTATTATAGATTGAAGACGAGACTGACAGAGGGGCGGAACTAAGAGAAATGGGCATAATTACAAATCCGTCTGCTACTTCGGTACCACAGACAACGCCATGGATTTATCAATACACAGCACAGTTAGGCTATTTCAGAGCTATGGTTAGGGCCATAGATTGTAGCTCGCACAAACCCCAGCTTTCAGAAAGGATCAATTAGTTGGGCAGAGCAGACAAGGATATTTATCTAAATAACTCCTCTGTCTGCCCCTGTGTTCTCTCTGCTACCTGGTGATGGAGAGGAGGGATTACAGGTTAATAAGGGGGATAGCATCCCAAATCAAATCGCCTGCTACTTTTACTGTAATTTTTACTGAAATTGTCTGACTGTATGTAATTTTGGAAACTTAAAAAAACAACAACTTTAAATTACAACTGCTTTGACATTGACTTTCAGCCTACATTTATTAACACTCTCTTCTGAGGCTGATTGTTTTCATTTTATTGCTAATTCTACTTAAATAACATTATTTATTTTTTAAAGGAGCACTTCAGTTTAGGCTTTTATATCTACACACATCCATTGTTTTGTATCATAATTAAAAAAGAAGAGCAACAAAACAAGGTCCTCATTTGTATTATGTCCCTAATTCTTTCTCATTTTCCACAAGACATTTCACCCCATTTTCTTACTCTCCAGAATGCATTCGCATCATCCGTTTCAGTGGCGCTTGTGGCTATCATTGGTCACTTTAGATGCCTTTACTGGCTTATCAAATATTAACATCACACCAATTACCAGGCCTTGCTTGACTTAGCAGAGCTTCTTGGTTGGGATTATTTATTATTGCTGCACTGCTCGCCTCCCTCCCTTAGGGGAAATTACTTAGAGCCACCATTAACTACTGTCTGGCACTCGGAAACTCTCTGCTTCCTTGGTAGGTGTTGCTCTTTGTGCTAGACTGCACTGCATGTCCCAGAGACTTTGTCAATCAGACAATGGAGCCAGTCAATCATTAGTTCTGGTCTTCAGATTGTCTGTTTCTGTTGTTTCTTTTCTTCATTTGTTCAGACGGTCATGTTGGCTATCACATACTTATTCTAACAACACACTTTTTTTATTTCTCTCTGTTCTAGACCAGCCTTTAGCCGCTGCTAGAAATGTACAATGAATCATCCTCCTCTGTAACTGCAGGAAACTAAACATTAGACAGCCGTATATGATGTATATGTGAGAATTGATACAGTTGAAATATGAGTATATAAGATGGTAGTACAGCATGTTCTCACTCCTAACGCATCAAATAAAGCAGCCTGGTCAGTGACCAGTGTAGTAAAGAGTAAAGAGAAAGAGTCAGGCAGGATGAAAACACAATAAAGCCAAAGGCTTCTTTCCATTGTGTTCCTCTTGCTTAACACATAATACGCCACCACATAACAGCAAAACACCAACAGGATAGCATACAAGACAATAAACATAGAAATAGAAATAGCAGTCGGCAGGATGTCAAAGTATAGTATAGTATAGTATAGTATTTTTCTCAAGAATATATAATTAAAATTGAGCCACATCGTACTCTGTAACCAGCTCTTAAAGGCCACTATGAATGTCCCCAGAGTAAGTTTGTGGGCAAAGTATTCCATTGTATCGCTGCACTCTTGTAAGGTAGCTAGTGTCACTTTGTAAAAAGAAATAATTAGCCGGGTACTTTGGCATCAAGTTTTTTAACAATTTGATAAGTGAGAAGTGTCTTTATTTCACCGCCAACCATTTAAGCTTTTTTTGCATATCATTTATTATTGCAAACTAGACCACAAAGCCTTTCACATGCAAAACAGGTGCTTGAGGGGTTCATAAAGTGTCATAGTTTGGAGCTTGAGGCCACTTACCAGCCTGCTATTTGGGAGTGAGAACGTGTTGAATAGTATAGTGGTATACAATGAATACATAATTTTGTTTGGTTACTCAGTTCCAGCACTTATTTTTTATCATTTCACTGACCTCTTTTATTCTTTCTTCAACTTCTCCTCTCTCGTCCTTATATCTTTCCTCTCTCTTATCTCCACTGTTGTCCTCAAACCACCCATATCCTCGTTCCTCCCTCTCTCTTTAATTTGAACTCACCCCTACTATCAGCCTCCGAATCTGTCACTGTTTTCTCTTTGTGTTAAACATTAACATCCCCCCGTTTATTTCTTGCCTTTTCTTCCTTCATTTCTTCGTCCCAGTGACAGACACCAGAGCAGCAGCACAAAGCTCTGCTGTCATTCGGTGAAGGCTGATAAAGAGAAACAGGTTATAATTTCACAATGACGCTCACACACACATGCACGAATGCACACACGCGCTTTTTGATTCATGCCATCAATTATATCAATCACATATTAAACAGCAAGTGTTATCTTAGTGCTTAATTACCAATTAACAAAGAATGATTAACTGACAATTTACAGCATGCGGCTGGTAGATTGAAAATGTGGGCAGAGACAGGGAGCACAATACAAGGACACATGGAAATTAGAAAGGATTTATGCTTGTTGTACTGTGTGTGTGTGTGTTTCTACAGTAGTTTCATTTACCTGATTGTATTTCTTGTACAGTATACATGTTCTTTGTGTGTGTGCGTGTGTGTGTGCCTGATTGAGTGTGGGTGTAATCACTTGAATTGGGTTGGTGGCATCAGTATGACTCCCCACCTTTTATGGAGATTTATCATTCCAGCATTGTGAATGCTGTCACGTTTTATCGAGGCACGCCTGCTCCATTAATGGAGATGGGAGTGAGGACAGCTTTTCATGTCATTAGGAAAACATGATACGGCAATGATTTAAGACTTCATTGGAATTGTGCTTAATGCATTCAAAACCCAACAATGCACAGTGTCTACATAATAAGGAGAAGGCATTACATCTTGTCTTTTAAACTGAATGGAATACTGACAGCCCCCCTGATTTAATAAGCCAAAGGTGTCATATTGAACACGCTGTGCTACAGCCCAATTAACAAGCTCACTTTTGAAATCCTCTTTTTATTCAGGAGGAGATCTTTGAATAATTTATTTCATCATACACATATATATGTTTAGACATCCAGCTGACAATGAAGCGGCATGTGGTAGCCAGTGTGAAGGTTATTACACCTCTACATCTACCAGGATTTGTCTCCGGCATCATGTCCTCGGGTAATAATGTTCAAAGTGCAGAAGATGTACAGCAAACAGGTATATAAAGGGCGTAAAAGGGCCTCTGTGATGGCTGAATTTGTAAGTACAATTTTAACGTGTGCTATGGGAAACTTAACATTACTGCTGTGGTGGTAGATCATCTGAATCACACACTAATTGGGTTGCTGTGTTAAAAGCACTTTGATGCTGGATGCGAATATTTCTTGCAACTAGATGGAGCAGTGTGGCATTGTAATATTTCTGTGTGGCGCATATATTTACATATTCCTTCATGGATTTAGGATTGAGTTGAAATTGAGCCCAGGAGTTTCTGCCTCTGGTGAATTTAATTTGTTATGACACTTTTCCTGCTGTAGAAGACTGAATTATCTTGTGTGTGCGCCTGCCCACTTGCACATTCACCCTTGGAGACATCCCTCAAAGCAACGACTCATTTTCAATCTTTAAATACGCTGAAAGTCAGATAGACATGCCTGCGTGCATTAAACACGCGCGCACATACACACACAGCCACCTCTATCTATCTGCAAACAGGGCAGGTATGTGAGGAGCGGGTGTGGTAAGTAGCATCTCCCCCTCTTGCTCTGCAGGAGATAACACACTCTCCTTTAGACTGTCTCAAGGACTCCTAAAAAGAGTGAGACAGAGAGAGAAAGAGAGCAACTCTACTACTGAAATGTGTCTGTCGTAGAAATCTGTCTTTGCGCACTGAACAGAAGGGTTTAGCTAAAGTTCAAAGCAGCTGGCCGCTGTGGAAACCACACATATTTGTTGTTTCACACTGAGGCTTAAGACCTAACTTTAAATTCTAAGCAATAGCCCGGCTTGTGCAGCGCTGCTTCATTCGCAGCATCACCCCGCTAATAAGGAACACCATGTTAATATAATAGACCCACACTGAGATTTCTCCAAGGGGACACATTTTAATGGTCTGTTTTGTGTTTTTGTAAGCAGTGGCCTTAACAGTGCCATGCCATCATTCCAAAGGGCCGTTATTCCCAAACCCCAAAAGTCTGCAAAATGTCCCGTCGGACCGAAAGCCTGTTTGTCCGACAGCCCGTTATCCTGAAAACAAACACCCACTGCTAGGAAGGCCCATTGTCGGAAAATACACACTCGTATCACAAGCTAACCTTCACTGACATACTAATTTGAACCCAAACATAATCTGTTCCTCAACCTAATGAGGTGGTTTTGGTACCTAACCCAACCGCAACTTTTTCACAACATGACCCACATTTTTCGTATTGTTGAGGATGGGGTCAGATGATTATGATGATGGGGTCAAATGATGATGATGGAGTCAGATGATAGGGTCACAGACATGAGCATCTATTGATGCCCATGTGTGGATCCAGAGCCTGAGGATTTAACCGCTAAACTATCTTGGCACATCACACACACAGGGCTGGTTTTATATTGAAAGGACTGACCTCTCCTCTTGCTCTCATGCAGGCTGCTCCTCTGTCACGCTGCCTCCATCGCCATCTCTTTCTCTCTCTCTCTCTCTCTCTCTCTCTCTCTCTCTCTCTCTCTCTCTCTCAAAGGTCCTGCGCACGCACTGCTAAACTGTCAGGGCACGCACACCATTCTCAGCGGCAAAGACGAAGACAAGTTGTTTGAAGTAAAAGACAAAGATTCTGTGAAGACATCTTCTCTTTCTCTTTCAGTGTTTCCACTTTTCAATCCATAGCTGGCTACAAAGTGAATTCTTTATCACTGTTAAGTGTTGCATTGTCAAATTTCACATTTGCTGCTTGTGATCATCTTGCGACTTCATTTTAGCTAATATCAGAGCAGACATACAGTGTGGATTCAGAAGTGAGAGAAAACAAAGGGACATTCTCTTGAAGAATTCCCTTCACAGATTGAGTGCTATTTACATAGCAGTGAAGGTTAGATCAGTTCTTTGTCCACACAGGTATTAATGGTTCGATCATTCAGTTTCATTTTCTATTCACAACTCATAATATATTGACATAACTTACAATGCATTATGATATCATAACAGATTTGTTTTTATATTGTGGCTTCTAATGTTTGTTTGTTCAATAGTTGTCATCCAAAACACAGAGTCACATTGGAGACACAGCTGGTTAATTACCCCATGACATAAGGTCCTGATTTCCATTACATGTGTTCATTATATGCTTATTATTGTGTTAAAAGATAATTATTCCACATTGTGTTGTATTATGTTAATTATCATTTCAATCTTTCTTCCTATTCATAAGTACTTAAGACTCTAACTTTGATTGCATTCCATTTTATTTTTAACCTGTTCACCCAGGTCCTAATAACTGGTTTTGCCACACACCCTTGCACATGGTTGGCGTTGTAAAATGGTAGCAGTTTGGTTAGGTTGAGGCAACAAAACCACGTGGTCAGGTTTAGGAAAGAACCAAAATAAGTACGCCTTGGAGGTCTTTCCCAAGTACAATGCAATGAACTTATAACTTGTCAATCTGTATATTTAATGAATCACGTCAACCATCATTTTCCCAGGGAGATTATAATTATCATTATTGTTTCTTTTATTATTACTTTCCTTCTTTAAAGATCAGAATGGCTGAACAGAATTTTCCTCCCGTAGAGCGTCCTAGGCAGCAGTCATAGTTGGCTGCTTTGTGCACTCACAGTGCTCTGCCGGGGTCTGCAGAGTTCTGTCTTTTCTGGTCTGTCATCAATGTAAATTTAATAAGAAGAAACTTCAACGTTATCAGAGTAGAACAATCAATGTTTCATATTTGTTTATTGATTCAAAATCTTACAAGGTCAGAATCTTAATTCTTATGTGAATTGAATTTCCCTCACCCTTATGATTATTTCTGCCTTTGAAGACGCAGTGTTACCATCACTCATCTGCACTGCCCGCCTCTCTTTTGCAGTTACTCACATTTACAGTACTAACTGTGCAAACACTCGTGCACAGATCCAATGAAGTGAAAATGAAACAATGAAGCGCATACTACACGCACGTGCATGCAGAAACACACACACACACACACACACACACACACACACACGCATTTATGCACACCTCCCTGCATGGATTCAATTGCCTCTGTGTTCGTAATTATGGCTCTGCAGGAAGTAAAATGGAGCACCTGGGTGCCCTGCAGTGGAATACACTCTGAGTGAACTCTGTATGTTAAAACCTTTCTAATCCAGGCAATAAAGGTAGAACTACTTTTGTGCCTGGAAAGTGAAATCTGATTCAGATACATGGACAGATTATATTTCAAATATTTATGCTTTCCCCAGTAAGAGGAGGCTGCACGGACAGCGTGACATTCAAAATTGTTTCTGCCTTTCTAGCATTATGAAACTGTGCAGGAGGTGCACTTATTTGTGCCAATAACTAATATAAACTGTTGTATTTCACATTTGTTATCTCCTATATGGCCATTAAAACATAAAGATTATCACACACCCACTGCACAGTGTTTTAGGGATCTGTAGCTATTACTCTATTTTCTTACTTTTCTTATAACCATTTACCTCTTCAATTAAGGCTGAAGTGGGTTTAATCAAAGGTAGGCATTGGCTTTCAGTTACTTTTTCAGTATATTTCACGGGGGAAAAACAGATTTCTCTAATGTTTTGTTTTTTCACTTCATTGCAGATTTAATGCGTGGGCAAGATGTGTTTCAGCACTCTGTACTGCACCGTTCGCAAGCAATGCGAGAAAAGCAGACACCAGGTGAAGTAATCAGTGCAGTTCAAGCATTTGTATACTTGTAAGCTGGACTCAGAGAAAAATGAAGAAATATATACTGTTGAAGCTAAATGATACAAAGAAAGAACAAATGAAGTCTGAAGTTAGAGAGTTAAATGGGGATTTTATTTTAGCTACGAGCCACAATAATGCAACATTTGTAATGTTTGTGTAGCAATGCTAGTGGTGACAGTGTTGATGGGTCAGTTCACAGCTGTGGTCCAGACCACACTATTACAGAAACTATTTTGTACAGAATATCACAGCACCAAGAGGATGAATCCTATTGACTCAGTGATTCTAGACTTTTCCACTTATTGGAGTGACGAGATTAAGTGGCTGAAGGTATGTCAATTGCGGATCCGTGGCATATACCAATCCCTGGACTGGTATACCGATTCTCGGAGTCTTTCACAATTTGAGCCCAATGAAATGTGGCAATCTTTTCAATCCATCACTGATCATTTTTGATGTTCTAATGCTTAAAAATGATATCACTGCCATGCTGGTTTACAGGTAAATGTGATTGACTATGTGCTATGTATGCTGTAAATCACAAAACATCCATGCATAATGATTGCGCATAATGAAAGCTGTTAAGGCTCAGTTGAAGAACCTTGCCAATGTGACATGAGACGATGAATTGTACTTTTTCTTCTTCACGGTTATCTTCATTGACGGGTGTGATGAGTTTGAGAGTGGAGTATCATTACGCAAATGGGTGTTTCTGCATGCATTTATGTCAAGGCGGCCAGTTTCACTGTGACTGAGCTTTAAAAAACAAAATAAGACAAGTGTTTCACTTTTTAAATTTAATGAAATAAATGTGTTGGCTAATGCATATTCATTCATTCTTTAATTAACTAATTAATTAATTCATTAAGTCATTCATTCAAGTTGTACAAGACATATAATACATGTCACCCACCATACTTCAAATTCTACAAACAAAACAAAAGCAGGAAGAGGAAAAACTTACATGACTTGTCTCTTTCTAAATTATAACATAAGATATTGTAAAAACAGATGGCCAACGTTTCTTGATTTTACCTTTTTCCTTTAGCAGATAATATAAAAAATCAACAGTGTATACTCAGATAGAATAAATACAGTCATGTTGACATAAATGTTACTCAGTAAGTACATAAAATACACGGAGGTATCTACATGGTGATAATGAGCAAACATGACTGATGTTGGGTTGATCCAGTCAAAAAATAACAAACAAATACATGTGTTGTCTTATTCACGGTGTATTTGATTGCACTGTAGTACCTTAAAACTGTGCACATGACAGTTGCAGAGCTATTTAAAACTGTCTCATGCCCTAACAGGTTTTGCTGTTCATTATTAGGTGTTGACAGATTCCATATGACACGATGACGGCACGTCTGCAAATGATCTGTTTGCATTCGTTAACCAAATTAATATTGCGTCAGAGACTTATTATTTAGCACTTCTCCACATGCTGAGAAGTCACACTAAGAGACTTGTGAGCACATTGCTCTTCATGCAGACCTTTGAAACCCCATCAGAGTGGAGCCTCTGTACTTGAAAGTCCACTTGGGCTCTGGCTAAACTGAAAACAGTCAAGAAGTCGCTGGCTCACTTGTTTGTGCCGTTTCTCAGTGTGGCGCAACAGGTGTGTGCTTGTGTGTGTCATCGTATGTGTTTGATATTTATCAAGATACAACTCCCAAGAGAAGGAGAAGGAGAGGTTGAGAGAGAGAGAGAGAGAGAGAGAGAGAGAGAGAGAGAGAGAGAGAGAGAGAGAGAGAAACCTGAAGTCAGACTGGAGAAGTGAAACAGCACAGCCCACAGTTGGAAGTAATAAGTTCTACTCCAGCACGCTACCTGTCTGTATACATTTTTCAGCTGAACAGCACTCCATTCAACCATGTTAACCCGAACATGGCTGAGATTTGTTTCCAGTCAGAAGTCCTTCCCATGAACAGGTTTTGATTCTGCTGCAATTGCAGTAGAAATACATTCAAATAATTTCCGACGGCAATAAACATGCAGCAAGAAGAAGCATTTAAGCACAGTTTATTTCTCACTCATTTATGGAAATACTGCACCGACTGCAGTTAGAAATACTGTAATAAGATGCTCCATTAGTTTGTCAGTGCTAGTGGCAATATGTAGCAGAGGAGCGAGAGGTATAAACCGCTGGTAATTGAATACTGGGGTCCCAGTGGGAAGATGAAGGGTAGCCATGCTATTAGACAGAATTAGCCACCCCCTCCCACAGGAGCACACGTTCAGAAACTGAGCACACAAGTGCTTTGGTGAGTGTACAGTATGTGTGTGCGCGGAGGACCTGCATTTGTAGACACCAGTACATGAGTCCATTTGCCCTTCCATGCAGGTTTTTGGCAGGCTAAAACCCATCACATTAAGAGAGTTCAATTTCATACCTTCAACTTCATTTTGACATGGCCGCTCATGAATAACCTATCAATGATTAATAAACATTCATAAATTAATGGGGGTTCCTATGAAAAGAGCTGAGGGTTGGATCCAAGGTGGTGTGCGCGCATGTGTGTGTGTGTGTGTGTGTGTGTGTGTGTGTGTGTGTGTGCGCAAATAAGGCAGCAGGTGAGTTAAAGAGCAGAGAAAACATGAAATATGTTTGAAAACAGAGAGTGCTAAATGTCAAAGATAAATATAGCTGTAGCAGATGAGGGGAACGAGTGTTGGAGGGAGGAAGGATGGAGAAAGGCACAAAGCCAAGGTTAGTTTGGCGGGAGGTAAATTATTGCATTATTGAAATCCAGTCAGGTGACTCCCCATGCACCTGCGTCATTGGGTGCCACATACTAATGGAGAGGTGTGTGTGTGTATGTGTGTGTGTGTGTGTGTGTGTGTGTGTGTGTGTGTGTGTGTGTGTGTGCGTGCTTCACTGTCTCTTTGTGTTTATGCTGGCACATTGTAAAGAAGCTAAAATAGGTTGTCTCTTACTTCCAGTATTAAAAGTCTATAATTAGCTCGAGCAGAAGGACATTACAAGCTGTGATGGCCAAGGATGGATGGATGGATTACGTATTTGGATGGGATACAAGCTTGAATAGAGCATTTGATGGACGCGTCGAGTGAATGGGCAATTTAGAGGAGTGATTATGTGAATAAATGAATGAATGTAGAGGACTTTTGTGCAGAATTTGATTAGTGGGTGAGACTCTGGTCTAGAGCTGACATTCAAGCACTCGTTCCTCGAAAAACACAAGCTGCATTTGTTAAGCATGCAATCGTGCTGTGTTAATCTATTAAAAAGACTGAGAAATCTTCGACGACGGATTTTTTTGAATGCCAAAACAAACTGAATAAACTTGTTTTCATGACTGAATAAACTGAATAAACAAACTGACCTTGAAGGAAAACACAGTTTCATACTGGTTTATATTTGGCGGACCCTGCCAGCTTCTAGCTTCAAGCAGTGTTCTGGGGACCTTATTTTCCTCTTTCCCATTCTTTATTCAGATATGGAAAAGATAAATATTTAGTTTGTATTATTACCTCATTAACACTATGAATATTAACTTCTTCAAAAGCATGCAGTGCCCCATTAAAAGTGTTATTTTAATCACAAAAACAGTTTTACTGATTAGAACGGGTCTTCCGAGTGTAAAGGATAATTCTGGACACAGTTAATCCCATTTCCCAGTTTGCCCTTCCTGCTTCCTAACAGGGGATTTCATATCAGCAGAGAAGAAGTTGGCTTAACATGTGACTTCCCTCCATATTTCATTCTTTTTCAGCTCCAAACAATATCAAAACCAATTATATGAAATGCAAAGTCAGTGTAGTGTAGCGTGCATCTACAACATCTCAGCTAAATGTTTCGCTTGATAAAGCATAAAGACTCCATCATTTTGTGAATCAAAAGTAGGCTAAAGCAGACACAGGCACTACAAGTGATGGGAGGATTTGCATGAAAATCATCCCTCCGTCTCCAGCAGTCATCCTGTATTATAACTTTAGCAGACAGTACACATGCAGTATGGTAATGGGGCACTGGGACATTGTCAGTTGGTGGCAGCTTAACTTATGTTTCATTGTACCTCTTGCGTTTCCTTTTTTTTTAAAAAAAAGTATGTACTCTCTGTCTGTTTGCTGCTCACTCAGATAGAAAAACTGCTAAACATCTGAGACGGGAAACTGGAACATGAAGAATCTGTTAGACTTTGGAGGTGCATTTTCACTCCTAGCCCTGCATTTTCCCACCTCATTAACTTCATAATCAGTGGAAGTTTTATTTTGGATATGAGCCATGTTTTTAAAATAGCAAAACCATCAATAATGTGAGTTTCACAATGTGAATTTAGCGCCAGCAGAGGAAGAATATCTGAGCAACTGGAATATTTTACTTGGACTGCAATGCTTTTCATAAACCAAGGGAGAAAGAAAAGAAAAAAGAAGAAAAAAAAGGTTATATACACCGACAGATTGTAGAAATCCTGATTACCTGCACACTGCATTTTTTTTCTTTGAGCCATTTCTTCTGTACATCAAGGACTCCTCTTTGATTTCAAAGCTGTTCATTCAATCATGTTAATCTTTAAATGTTAAACTTGAGCTTCATTTACAATTCAAAGTTACCATTTACAGTCAGCTATATCCACTCTCCTCTGAAATATTTTCTGAAGTTTTACCATTTAAAATGTAATCTTTATGTTCATTGATACATTTCTTTGACTGATCCTTTGACAGATACATTTGAATGATTAAAATGAATCTGAGCCTGATCTGCTATTTGTTCTCCGATTCTCACTTATTGCAACACATCCTTAAAGCATCATTAAAGCTCCCCTCCAGTGTATGTTGGCATTTTTATGATATTTAATATTTTACTTAGTTCCTTCCAGACAATGTTGATAAGCTACACTGCTCGTCGTTATTATTTTCTTTTTACTAATAAATTATGTATAACATGATCAGTTATTAAGAAATTGAAATATTTCAAGCTGGTTCTAAAATGGTGCAATGATGTTTGACTAACTTGGAATCTGGGAGTCATCCTTTAAGCTTGGTTTATAAGAGGAGCATGGCTACTTTAAGAAATAGTATGTAGGCAGTATGTAGTGTGTGAGTGGAAGAGCGAGGTGGAAGAGCGAGGGTGGTTGCTCTCAGAGCAGACGTGTAGCGTCTGGAGCGAAGGGTTTCAGCAGTTCAGCAGTGAAGTTGTCTATATGACAGTAAAAGCACAGTACAGGTTACAGTTTGACTGTGAATAAACTCTGCAGCTCCTCAATACCAAACAAGAACTCATGTGTGAGTGACGGCTATCACCGTCCATGCTAATATTTATGCTATTGTTTATCCAAGCTAACGCTATCCACGCAAGTAATGTTGATCTTGTTAGAATAGCAGTCTGGTTGCGATAGGGAAGGCCTACGTGACCATGACTGTTCACCAGACATCTATTCTGTATATGAGAGAGAACATCTAACGTTAAACAGGGAGGAAAACTGACTGGAGGGGAGCTTTAAACACACCAAATATGTCTATTACAAACAGTGTAAAAATATTAGAGGACCAATTTAGAGTAATTTTACCAGAAAAAAACCCTCCTCCCCAGAGAGAGAGAGAGAGAGAGAGAGTGCAGGCAGCTATGGTTGAGCAAGCTAGAGAGCGAGAACAAAGCAATAAAAACAGAAAAATAAAACAAAATCTCATTGTGGGTGGTTGCACTATAAGGCACAAGTAAATACAATCCCCTCAGATTATGTGTGAATGTGTGAGAACAGTTGAAGAACACACTTCACGCTGTCTGCGTGTGTGTGTTAAGCTTAACTTCGCCCTCAGTCAAACAGATACACGGACCTGCAGCTTGTTCTACATCTCTGACAGACAGAGAACAGAGTACAGAAAGTGAGACAGCAATTTAACCTGGCTGCTTTGTTTTCATGGTCCCAACCCAGGACGGACTGGCCATTGGGCAGTGTGGGAAGGTGCCACTACGGCCGCCTGGTGATGCCGACGCTTGTGGACCGACTGACCAATCACAAAGCGGCCCCAAGCTCATTTTTACCAGCCGTTTCAAGAATCAATAACATTCTTATGCCAATGGCAATCCAAAATTCTCCTAAATCTCTTCACGAGAGAGCCTTGTAAAGTTAGCTGTATTATTAAGCCATATACGTGTATCTATATCACAGTCATGGTTACCTTCTACAGTCGCAAACTTTTATATCACTCTGCATTCTTTTGTAGCGAAATATCTTATTCAGATATTCAAAAACGTGCATGGTTTGAAATAAAACAAATCTAGCTGCATTTTTTTATTTGAATAATTGTTTGCAAAAGTTAAAATGAAGCAATGCCTTCTGGGAATTTCAAGACTGAATCGAGTAGACCGTCTGAGTGTGGTTGTTGGAAGTTGGAGGTTGGAAGTTGACTGAGTTTAAGCTAGCAAAAAAATGAATCGAGGCATCAAGCGACACAAGGGGAGAGCGGAGAAAAAGAGAGAAACCTCAGAGAGCATATAGATAGATATGGATGACTGCGTGACGGTAAGACACGTTTTTATTATGGAGCGGCTGGCTCTGATGATTTATTAATGTGTTTTATGCATCGTTGTGTAGTTGTTAATAGCCTGGGAATTTACGTTTACTATCACCGGGGCTATCAAAAGTGCCTGTTCTTTACGTGCGTCAAAATGTGCGCGTGAGCGCGCGCGCGCACCCCCCCGCCATGGGCCGCTGTTGGGTGAAAATGCCAGGGCCGTTTTTTATTCCCAGTCCGTCACTGGTCCCAACCTTGAACTTTGCCAGGGCTACACACCACTGCCCAAACGGTGATGCCCAGAAACGTCCTGAACACAGCAAAATAAAAGTAAAATACCATACTACAGACAAAAGGCAGGTTCTCTCCGCCACAATAAGAGACATATATGGGGATATATTTTATGAACCTAGTTAAAAGTCAGTCATTGCTCATTAGTTGGCTATGCTGATGCTGTTTTGTAAGCGTGAAGGCAGCCAGCAAGTGAGATGTGACCCAATATGCCAGAGGCATAAAATGATTTTTAGAGAAGTTGTTGTCAAAGAGATATGTTTGGAAAATATTTGACATAAAGCTGGATACTTGAGACTCGCCCTGATTTGATAAGTGGCTATGGGTGTCTTGATGGTGTTGTGGTGTAAAAGGTCATTTTATTTGTATCAGGAGAAGCTCTTCATTAAGGACATGCTGGTTAGTCTTTTTCCATGTGCCGTTTCAAGCATTTAGAATGGAAGTGTCCTCTGAGATGAAGAAGCACTGCCAGAGTGGAAAAAAAGGAATTATAATAACTTATTTAATTCGACAACATGCTGAGCAGTGCTTTGGAGTAACACAAGCAAACATAATACACAGGCAATAAGTCAAAGGCAGTCTAATGTCCATTAGACAGAAACGTTCCCCTAAGCAAACAGCAGGATGCCCTTTGTTGGAACCATTACTGTTTGATGTAATCATTTTCTTTTATCCATTTTTATGAGTTATTATTGCATTACATGTTATTGTTTAGAAACCAAGTCACTCAAGACCAATTTTATGTATATATTTTCATCGGAAAGTGGAAAGAGTTGAATGATTATGCAGTGGGTTTCTCAAACAGGAACTGAAGCAGATGACACAGCTATAATTTTGTCTCTCAGATGCTCCATCGACAGTCTCAGCACACACACTCTCTGCCTCTCTGTCACTGATGGAGAGTCACGACTTCTCAAGTTGAAGAAATATGCATGCACACACTGACGCACGCACACACACACACACACACACACACACACACACACACACACACACACACACACACACACACACACAGACGTGCAAAAACACTCACACATAACTTTTGTGTCTGTTTAAGCCCTCTGAATTAAAGAGCCTCCACACACACACACACACACACAGACACACACACAGATAATGCTAACACACACATACATAAAAACACAAACGCACACATAAATTTAAAAGACTCGAAACCACATAATGAATAGTAATCACGGGCATTTCCATAACGCAAAACATAATCCCCGATGAAAATTCAGACCAAGAGATGAATTATAGAGGGAAAAACAGCAACGCAACAAAACAAGTGCAATAATGTAATGAATGATAATGTGAATGTCGCGGGGTCTGCAGTTAGAGGTGTCAGCGACGCTCGAGGTTGCGCTCTTGAGTACACGCGTGTGCATGTATGTATTCACTCGACATTTATGCTTTCATGTATCATAAAAATGTAGGCATAATTTCCAGACAGTATGCCTTTAAATGTTCATCTGCATGCGGAGGTGTGTGTGTGTGTGTGTGTGTGTGTGTGTGTGTGTGTGTGTGGGAGTGTGTATATGTGCGCGTGAATGTAATCTAACGGTTTATGCAGTGAAGTTAGAGCTTATTAAAGGGAGTGTAAAGCAGAGAGAGTGTAATTACCAAACATAAATGAGAAGCTCTCACCCAATGCATTAAATTACCCTGAGAGAGGAATGCCAGCTGATAATTGGACTTTCTCATCTTGGCTTGTGTGTGTGTGTGTGTGTGTGTGTGTGTCTGTGTGTGTGTGTGTGTGAGAGAGAGAGAGAGAGAGAGAGAGAGAGAGAGAGAAATTGAGGGTATGTGTTAAGTGTGAGTACATGTGGACACAGGGTTGAAAACCATCTCGAGTTAAAAGATGTTGTGCGATTTTGTACTTTCTTCTGACTGTGTGTGAGAGTTTGTGTGTGTGCGTGCGTGTGTGTGTGTGTGTGTGTGTGTGTGTGTGTGTGTATCTGATGTCCTTCCTTTCTGGGAGGAACTGTTGTCGCTGGTTCCCTCGCACACTTTCAGGGTGATAAATCCGCCGTTGCTCCAGTTGTGACAAACCATGGTTCACTTAGGCTCACCTCCCCTGACTGTGTGTGTGTGCGTGTGTGTGTGTGTGTGTGTGTGTGTGTGTGTGTGTGTGTGTGTGTGTGTGTTATGCATTTCTGTGTATGAAGAAAAACAGCAATGAATACATTATGTATATCCACCTTTTCAAGTGTCTGTGCCTTCACACAGAATGTTATGTGAATGCCTTTTGTGTGTGTGTGTGAGAGAGAGAGATTAATAGTGTATTGGTGTTAGTGTGTCAGCGGAAATGGGAGTTTGTGTGTCCCGGGAATGTTTGTGATAAAGACTGATTGTCTATCGATACATGTGAGACCCCGACATAAATTCAGCCATGTGGGCGGCTATGTGTGGCAGAAGATATGTATACCGAATCAGTGAGTGTGTGTGTGCATGTGTGTGTTCCTCGCCGTTGTGTGTCCCTAAGTGCATTTCCCTCCTCCTTCTCCCCTCTCTTTCCTCTGCACTGTCCTTGCAGTGTCCTTCTCTCTGCCTCTCTCCATCCTGCTCTCTTGCCATCTCCATCTCCCGGCCGTGCTCTCTCTGTCTCTCCATGTCTTCTTTACCCCCGCATCCCCCCTTCACACACACACACACACACTCACACTACACACACTCACACTACACACACACACACACACACACACACACACACACACACACACCCTCCTTTCTCTTCCCTCTTTGCGTTTCACTCTCTCCCTCCTTCTCTCCTAACTTTCTGCACCAGGGGAATAACATGCTTCAGAGCTTTCAGATGGAGACACAGAGTGTGTAGCTCCAATCAGAGCTGCACCAGACCTTTAAAGTAAACACAGCGGCGATGTTGGCACAGGCATACGCACACGTCTCACGGTCAAATGCACACACAGGTGCACACATGCACGCACACACACACACACACACACACATACAGCATCACTTGAAGTTGAGTTTTGTAGGGGGGAGAACTCAGCTACATGCGGACCGGGGGAAAACAAAAATTCACCTTAAAAAAGCTCGAGGAGGGGGGGGGGGGGGCACGGGGCAGATGCCAGTACAGAAAGAGGAAGATAAAACAAGCTGTCAGAGAGGAAAACTTGCAGCAGATTAGAAGAGAAGAGAAGAAAGAGAGAGAGAGAGGGAGCAGTGGGAAAAAGCAAACAGAAGCAGAGGGAAGACTTGCTGGAAAAGAGAATATAAGGAGAAATGAAACAAGATAAACACTCTCAGCCGGACGGACCAACGTAAGTAGACAGAAACACACAGGAGCAGTGAAATGGGGATAATGGGGACGGCAAAGATGGGCATTAGAGCAGACAGCGCGCAGAGTGGAGTGACAGACTGACAGAGGGATAAACCGACAGAGACACAGCGAAGGGGTTAGTTTGCTAAATGGGTCTGCTTGATAATTGTGTTCTGTGACAGCTGACAGTAGCGCCACTTAATTAAAGCCAAGCAGGAAATAACTATTTATAGAGGCTCCATCCCATCAGCACTAAATGACATGGTGTTTTATTTCCCTGCAACCGACTGGCCACAAAACGCTGACTTTATTTAATTCGATAAGTGTGTGTTAGGAGGGGGGAGGAGGAGGATGGTGGTGCGTATGTGAGTGTGTGTGTGTATGTGTGTGTGTGCGCAGGTCCCTGTGTCTAGTGGTGGGGGCAGCTAGAGGGAGGAGTCTGCCAGTGTGGAGTGTGTGTGGCTGTTTCAGCATGTAATCCGTAGGAAAAGTGTGTGTGTGCGTGTGTGTGTGTGTGTGTGTGTGTGTGTGTGTGTGTATGTGTGTATGTGTGTGTGTGTGTAGGAAAGATACATCTATATAAAGAAATAAATCAGCATTATTATATAAATTTGCCCCAGGCAGCTGAAAGCAAGCATTATATCCACTCAACACACACCCTAACACACTCCTACGAAACACATGCGCGGGCTCACACACTCTAACTCAGACACACAGCCACTCGCAGTCATGTCCCACGACAATGCCCAGTTTGACAGCATTCTCCCTGACAGTTTGAAATGTCAGCCCCAAGTGTCTGTCCAAGTGTGCAGACGAATGTGCATGAGTGAGAGCGAAGATGTGTAAGGTTGTAGAGCCACCATTTCCTGGATGTCAGCTATAAAAACCACTCGCAGAGGTATCCCACTTCCTCCTTGTTTAACCGCTTCTCTCTACATTGGCCTTGTATTGAGGGAGTTTGAGAAACACTGAATGGTTGGAGTGCACCATAACAAACAACAAAATACTGAACAGGCTCCTGTGCCCAAGAACACCCTGGAAGCACTTTGCTGAATTTCTGGGAGCTGGGCTTGTTTGTTGAGTAACTTTAGATGACACACATTAATAAATTATAACTCGCAGCAAGACTGGATGGCAAGTTAATTTTATTGTGATGCCATGTGGCTTGTTTGGAGAATCTTGTGAACAGAATTTAAAAGCAGGCTGTCCTTTGAATGTATACTTCTTGTGAGACTGTTTCCTCCTTTTACGTTATGAAGAAAGTTGGATAAGATTGCCAGGTCGAGCTATGTTGCGCTATTGATTCATTATTCTTAAAAAGTTATGGCGATTTAAATTTGTATCTTATCATTATGAATGGCTGAGAAGCAATAAAAAAAGAAGGACTTTGAAAATGGTTTTGGACTTTCAGGCAGCCATTATCACAAATGATTACTAAAAAAAGTAAAAATTCAAAAACAAATCTGTTAAAGCATGAGCAGGTGTAAAGTAATATTGGTTAATTGATAAGTTATAAAATCCTTATTAGATGATGATTGATGTTATCTGTTCATTAGTTAATTAGTCCTTGTGTATTTAGTGGTTGGGTTTTGTGTCACCTGGTGTCAGCTCATCTGTTATGCTCCTGTCACTGCGTTTGTCCCTCATGTTTTCTGCCCTTTTGTTTTTTTGCAATCCTGCCTGTGTCCAGCTTCATACTGTACCATACCTAGTTTTGTATTTCTCTTTGTTTGTTTGTTTTTTTTTTGTTTCGTTTTACTCAAGCCAATCAGTTTTGCTGTCTATCCTTCGTTGCCTCCCTTTCAGATCATTAAAGCCCACTTTTTGTTTTTCTATCTGCCTCCCTGGGTGTTTGGGTTTGGGTTGGTTTTACTAAATCTCAACAGATATTTTAATGGAAACCAAAAAACCTTATCATCACGAGAAGAAAAGTCAGGAGACCCCCAAAGTCAGTCGGATTCATCCTCTGTGGACCATGCATGTCTGTACAAAATGTCCTATAATGAGAAGCTGTTGGAATATTTCAGTCCAGACCAAAGTGGTAGACCAACTGACTCAATGACTCCAGCATTGCTGTCCAATACAAAGATGATTTTGGTTTCATTCCTTGTGTCAGCATCCCTATGAATTATGTCCACTATGGATGATTCCACACCTAATTTTTTATGTCCAGTGCCAACTTTCAGCGCACTACCGAGAGCAGTGTTCTCTCTACTGTATGTAGCATGGTGTGAAGGTCAGTTTACACACACACACACACACACACTTGGAGGGTGTGTCATCACTTCATGCTGGAGACCTGTCACAGATGTACAGTCAACTTTCAGCACAACGTAGCGCAGGATGATGGGAGTTGTTGTCTTCACTGGTGATGAAATGGATGAAATGATTACAGAAGCAGGAATGTTTTAAAAGTTGTATTCGTGTTTTGTTTCATCACATGCGCTCACTCTACGACTCTCCCCCTGACGTTATACTGACAGGCAACCAAATCAAACGCACCGTCACCTCAAGTAAAATTAGGAATTTCTCTGGGTCTCAAAATTGCTGGAAATAATTGGGAGGGATAAGACAAGTCCACAACTTACACATATATAACAAAGGTCAAGACATTTTAGACATGCAGAAATGCAAAAAAAACCTTTACATATTCTATGTTTAACCGTGTATTTTAGTTGCCTGACTCTAGGCTAACTATAACTGTAATATGTTTGCTACAACCTTAATCCTTGACTAAACCATAGTCGCTCTGTGCAGATGCTGTGGCAAGCAAAATATTTAAAACTGTTGCAATGAATGCAACATAATCCAGTGTTTTATGCAGAATCGTCTGATCGTGACATTCTTTTCTGGTGTTAGGGTTGTATTTTTGTGTCAGGTAGTCAAAACACTTCAGAGTTGTCCTTTTATCCAAACACTCTTGTTTGAACCCAAACTGAACTTCAATTCTCCAAGCAATCTTCCTTAAGTATCGTCAAAATGAACAGAAATTTCATGGGTTACCTCCCAGTCAGCTATTATTCTTCATCTGCTGATTCTTCTCTTTCATTCAGTGTTGAATAGACCGTTTCAGCATTTTCTCCTTACATTGGAGTTACATCACCTTTAAAAATGTTGACGCCGTAATCCCTTTTTTTCCAAGCCTGTTACTTCACCTTCATTTACTGAAGTATGAAGTACGTGAGTGCCGTGTGTGAGAACAACTGCCGCCATGTAAAAGTACCTGTAGTTTTAAATATTGATAGGCCTAAGTGACTGGAACTGTGTACCTCTCCGACTAAGCCATTCCATTTAAGAGTTAATGGGCAACGATAAAGACATAAAACAAGATATCGAGGATAAATTCAGTGGTTTTCTTCATCCTACTTGGAGGAGCATGCATCAATATTTTCTCAGACAGGCGCTGCACAGCTCCTTTAACGACTGCCAGCAACTGTTGGCACATGAAGAACGGAACACAGAACCAGAACAAAACACATAAATGCCTGCTGGTTTCATCCATACTAAAAATGAATCCTCTTGAGCTTGGTTTAGCCTTGTAGACTTTCTTCTTCTTCTTGCTGAATCCCTCTGTTTCTGTGGATGTTGCCCAGTCCAGAACTTTTGCCTCTGACTTTTTGTGTAGGCTACTCAGATTGTGAGTGTTGGGTTCATCCAACTAGATGAATTATAACAAAAATGTGAACATGTTTGCTCCAATTGTACATTGGAAGGTAAAAGTCACCTGCTGTGTCAGACATGATAAAAAAAACCTGTAGAACGACTATGGCTTTAAAGAATTTCAGCATTGCTGTAGCGTTGGTCTCTTTTTTTCCTGATCTGCTTTTATCGCTTGTTGGTTTAATTGATAAATTAGTCAACAAATACCCTTTGTGACAGCATAACAAGATAAGAGAAAAAATTACTCTCAGCATTTGAAATCTGTCAAACTTTTATTAGTCAGCGTTATCTTCTTGTTATGTTCACTTCTTTGATTGTGCCACTCTGTCCTCTTGAACTCTTCTCACTTCCTTTCTATCTTTTAAAAGATAATTATAGGCAAGAAAAAACAGCTTACTTTTTCTATACATCATTTATTATTCAATTTGTGCTTCGACCTCAAAGGGGCTTTTATCACAGTTTGAGTTAAATCTGTCAAATTTACATCTAAAGAATTCAACCTTTCATAGACTCCGGAAAACACGCTGCAAGCCTCTATTAAACATGCCATCCGGGGGAGTGCAGAGATCTTGTTAAACTAAAGCTCCTAATTTTTCCGAGCCGTTGGAGCTTGAACATGCCCTTGTCACCGGTGGAGCTTGAAACGTTCTTCAGAAATAATCCAAAAGTGACCCCAGTAGTAGAACCGAGCAGTTTACTACTCTTCTACGATACCCTTCAGAACTTGAAGGTCATCTGAAACTAGCTTTGTAATTATTCCTGGAGTTCAAAAAGCAGATGCTTAATTAGCATTTAGTTACTAAGCGGCACAAGCTTTTGTTGGAACAAAGTTCTCTGACTGAGATCTTTGACTTACCCTAACACCCAACTTTTAAATCTAGACCGGAGGCTTTTTCTGTTTTTTAATCCTATCTACCGTGCTGTTTCATATTCCAGTAAAGCACAGTAAAACAGCTCTGAATGTGACACCTCATTAATTCATTCATGTTGATTCTGCATGACTGTGTTTGTTGAATTAATGCCCAATTTATTCAAATATTTTATAATTGATATATTATAGAGTTTAATAGGACGTTGTGATTGATCATGATATAAGTTAACAAGCATTTCCTTTTTTAAACAAATCGCTCAAGATGAAGTATTTGCTGTGTCCATGGTTACTGAAAGTAGCTGGTGAGTGTGTCAGTGGGAGACTCGGCAGAGATAATGTGTTCATTGTTTCAGCTAAGCCTTCACAATCATGGAAAAAATAGAATTAATTAACAATGCAATTAACATTACAGTATAATAACAACTGTTTATATGAGCGCATGGAGCCTAAAATAACATGTGCAATAATGGTGGTGAAATGTTTCTGTGTCTGTCTTTGTCTCATTCGTATCTCCTGTTTCTTTACTCCGTTTGTTCCTTCTTACTTTCTTTATTCAGCCTTCTCTTTCAGAAGTGTCCTATGTTTTTTCTTCTCTCTTTATCTTTTCTCTTAACAGCATGATGATGACGCTATCTTGTTTGAACTGTTGAAGTGGCGGTGATTCACAGTCATCAACACCTGCTCGCTCGAGCAGCACCTCAAGTTCGTCTTCCACTTCTGATATTTTGAATCCACCCGCCCCTGCTGCACTCTTTATTTCTTTTCTCTCACCTTCTGTCTCACTTTCCTTGTTGCTGTTTTTTTTGTTTTTTAACTTTCACCTCTATTCCGCTGATTTAGCAGCCACCTCTTGTTCACACCAACACTTTGTTGTTCATTCCCTTCCCTGCTCACTCCCTTCCAGCCCTCGTGTGCTGCCACGAGTTATGACTTCACCCCGTTTTGCTTCACTTTCTCTCGCTCTCTCTCTCTGATCTGTCTGTCTATCTCTCCCTCTGTCTCTTTCTCTCTTTTGCTTGCTCTTTCGCTCTGTCTCTCCCTGCACCTGGCTGTGTCCCATAGCAGTGCTGGCAAAGCAGAGAGCAGATGAGACAGTGTTAAACAGTGTCATCTGCCAACACATCCAGCCCAGAGAGCTGCATTGTTTTGTGTGTGTGTGAGTGTGTACATGTGCCTCCACATGAGCACGTACAGTATTTGACTATGTTAAGGTGTATCCTGCTCAGTGCGTATGATCAAGTGTGTGTACAGATGTATACAATCCAACACCAACAGCTCCTTGATGTGCCATCTCTTGAAGTGTGGGAGTAGAGACACACTGAAACTGTTAAACTGAGAGGGCCCTTGGCTTTGAACACTGACAGCCCTGTGGCTGGCTGTCTCTGCCATACAGTGGCGGTCGTTCAAAAGTCACCATCTTGATTGGCAAATCAAAGGCATCTACCGCCAACTGCTGTACTGCAGATACATTTCATACGGAAGTTCTCTCCTCTATTAAGCGAAACCCCACAAGGCAAGGGTGTGACAAAAAATTGTACAAAGGCGCTGGGGATGTGACTGACTGTTCTCTACTGAGGACTCACAGAATGTGCTTTATTTATTTATTTCCCCTACATGTCTCAAGTCTGATGTCTTGGCAACTGCTTGTTTTTCAAAACATTTCAAACATACGGCTGGAGCGTTTATGTCTTTCGACAGCCTGACGGGAATATTTTGAGAGGGAGGTATTAGCTCCTTAGGGCCTGCGATGTATTGAGGAAATATCTGTCGTCTGATTTGCATAAATATGCGGGAACAGTTTACCTTAACTCCTCTCAGAGGTGTCACTAACTTAGGACAGCGACAGCACAGAATTCCTGTGCTCACAAGTGCGCTGACCCCAAAATATTACTCCTAACGAAGTCAAAAAAGCCATCAAGAAACGCCTCTTCTTATCTTGAATGTGATTTATTACCAAATCGTCATGCATCAGTGGCTGTGACACCATTTCACTGATGGCACACTCTCCCATATCTCAGCAGTTGATTAAAACTCTACCCTGATTTTCTCCCCAGATGACTCAAGTGTTGCCAATGCTGTTGTTAAGATGCAGAACAACTGGAGGTCATGACCTTGGCGAAGGACTGCAGCGCTGTACAAGTAAATGTGGATTTATTTATCCGAGTGCATGTGTGCGTGCGTGCATGTGTGTTGCTGTGTGCCTTTGTGCACACATGAAAAGCCCCCTCACAGACTACCATAGCTCTCATTTGATATGCAGTACAATTCATAGCTTGCTACTATTAATACCCGTTCACTTTCCATTCTGCAATTTATCTATTTACTGCAGGGTGGTGGTGGTGGAGGTGGTGGTGAGGTCTGAGAGCATGATTGTGATTTGAGTAATGCTTTCAGAATAAAGCAAAGGAGTGGAGGCAGAGATTCAGAGAGGGGGGAGAGAAAAGACGGGCATAAAACAGGGAGGGAGAGATGGAAGGAACAACTGCAATAAGGTAAAGCATGGGGGAGATGAGTGCACGGAAAGCGAGGGGATTCAGTGGAAGGAGGGGGAGAGACAAGGGAAAATAGAGGGGGATTGAAATCCTCCCGGGATGCACAAAGAGAGGAAACACTTAAGATGACTCAATTCATCACAATCACTGCTACAAAAGAGAGAGAGGGAGAAAAAATGGAGGGGAGAGACGCAAAAAGAGAGCGAGTGTATGTACTGCAATACATTAGCAAGACCAGGGTAAGTGTATGAAAAGGCTGTTCAAAAATATCAGAGATTTTGGGGAAAAATTAAGGAAGACGGGAAGTCGTAACCTTTTTTAAGGACACAAAAGAAGTCACACTTACTCTATGGCTGTTTCCATCTGGTTTATGCTTGTGCAATAGGCCAAGGGACAGGAAATCAATATGTGACACCTTAATTAAAACACACAAGGCAAATGCACCCAATGTCGATTTAAAGTAAACACGTAAGCCAATATAGCCTTCAATTTTGGTCAAGAAGCTCAAGGAATTTAAACAAAACACAATTATTTACACACAGAGTGCTCTACTATGGTTGAATCCTGGTAGAATGCTGTATATGTAAATAATCTGCAGTCATTTCCCATCATCACTACTCAAACTGAAGAAATGGCCAACACAGGGTCAGTTTGAAGGCTCTGCATTTCATTAGAGAAAAAAGAAAATCTATGCCTCACAATTCTCTTCTTTCTTTGATGATGTTTTACAGTTCACTGTCAAGCTGCTCAAATAACACCTTTAATTAAAGAGAACATTCGGTATAAGTTAAAGTATTATATATATCACAAACAAAACAAAGTGACTCTGAAGAAAGCACGTTTCTCCTGCAGGTGTTCAAGCTTCTGAAGCACTTCCACTAATGGGCAGGAGATATGTTCATTTAATGTCCTTGAATGTGCCGCCCTAAGAGGATGCTTCACTGTGCTCATCTTGAGATGTATTTGCCAGAGACAAGACGGCTTTGACGTTATTCCTTGTGTGCTAGAGATGTTTAATTGAACACCACCTTATGCCTTTAATACACTAAGACATGGAAAGCTATGCGATACATACAGTTTTCATCATTGTTTTTGTTGATGAGTAGGATATGACTACAACTGACACTGAGCAACATAAGCATCCTACTGCAGTTTTGTATACATACCTGAGTCTCGGTTAAGTGTTTTGCTCCTTTACTGGCCAATACTATTTTAATGGCACGTCGTGTACAATCCTTGTGTTTGAACTCATGTTAACGCTAAGTTCTAAAGAGCTCAGAGAAACCGAAAAAGCTGCAGATATTGGTGTCGATTCGCAGTTGGATCAGTAAGACTACATCATGATATCGGTAGTTTAATAGTTGCACTGTGCCGCTTTATTGTTTGTATATATTTTTATGCAATTATAAGGAATTTTAGTCAAGGCTCAATTGTACATAAATAGCGACAAACCCATATTTTAAATTAAAACATTCTAGCTGTCATAATGTGAAGTTTTTGGCGTTTATATAACTGCAACAATGACAGAACGGCCTGACAAATTGTACTGCTTGATTTTGTTGAGATGACGGGTTTATAGAAAAAAAATGTGTTTTTTGGATGGAGCTATATGACAGGAGGAATTGTGTAGATGGTTACTGAAAGCTGAATAAGCAATGGTGGCTCGAGCAAGGTCACCGCTGCAGCTGTGTTGTATTCTGTGGTAATCCAGTGAAGGGAGATGGTATCCAAGACTTTCAAAAAAGAGGACTGTATCAAGTATGGTTATAAGGTGGGGCAATAGCTCAGTCCGTAGGGACTTGGCTTTGGGACTCGAAGGTTGCCGGTTGAATTCCCACTCGGACCAAGAAAAGTATGATTGAGGACTGTTGGAGAATGCTAGTTCACATCCTGGGCATTGCCGAGGTGCCCTTGAGCAAGGCACCGGCCCATAACACTGCTCGTTGGGCGCTGTAGCATGTGTGGCATTCCCTTCACTCATCTCCTCTATACATTGCGTGCGCACCTGTGTGTGTAATGTGAGTGGAAAAAAGAATTTCCCCTTGTGGGATTATAAGAGTATATAAAATAAAAAAAATAATAATGATACAAATATAACTAATGTAAAAGAAGGCCCGGCTTTCAAGCAACCTTCCACTAAAAATGATACAAGAATAACTCCCTGTGTGGCTGATATGATACGATTTGAGTTAAACTATGTTTATTTCAAGTGCCTACACATGACACGAGGCACATACGTATATGTATATTTGTAAAAAAAAAAAAAAAAAAACTTGTGTCATTAAAACAAGTATATGTTAAGATATATATATATATATATATATATATATATATATATATATATATATATATATATATATATATATATATATATATATATCCAATCAGGGGAAGTCAAACTGTCCAATCAGAGAAAAATGCTTCGCGAAATATGAAAGCTTCGAAAATGGGGCTCTTAATGTGACAAATGTTTCCTATTTGTGTCAATACGTCAGACTTTCTTAAACCTCATTGTTGAAAATATCTTGCACTTTTCACACATGCGCAAAATATTTATTCAGCTTTTAAAACACATTCACAGTCTTGAATTTGTGAGTATTTTTTTTTTCTTTTTGTCACACATTCATAAACAGCAGCCAGCTGTGAGATTGTTTGTGGACATGATGTCACAACCTCAAATTATATTCATACAAAAATATATAGTACCCTTTTTTGCTTCCATGCAAGTCAGTCAAGCAACACCAACTTGCACCATACCTCATGACGATACAGTATTGTGGAGGGAAAATCATACCCTTATGTGATTGAGAAGAAAAACACTCTTTTCATTGAACCACATCCACTCCTGAGAGAGCCCTGGCAGTCTGCCTCTCGCACTGAAAGCGCACTGGAGAGAGTGTGAAAAGTGAAATAGTGACAGGCAGGTGACGAGGTTCATCCTGCTTCTATCTGGTTAGCTCTATTAAAAATGTACCAAGGACAAATGAAGGACCTCTTGGGGGACCAGATGAACTCTAAAAGGCAGGAGCTGTCTTTCAGGTTTGGACAGCACAGACCCAGCATGCATACACACACACATGCGCGCATGCATGTATGCGCACACTCACAAACACAAAAAGAGGGAAAACTGGCTCGGCATACATTCCTTGAGAGGCAAAATGTGCCAAAGAGAGTTAGAGATGAAAAAGAGGTGAGAGGAGGCAAAGGAAGCGAGTCCCAGTGAGAGATTGAGAATGAGGAGGAAAGACAGAGTGAAGAGAAAGACACAGAAAGTCAGCGAGAGAGGACGAGCAGAGGGAGGGGAGGAGAGATGGGCCGAGGAGGGTGGTGGTGGTGGTGGTGGTGGGGGGGACGATAGAGTTCTGGAGAGGTTAATTGGAGGTTGAGGCGTGATGATATGATTCAGAGAGATCATTAGCATTCCAGAGCTAAATATTAATGACGCCAGAGCTCAACTTCAGCCGCAGGAACACACAGTGCTACTGCAGGTGAGGCCCAAAAGACAGAGTCAGAGGAATAGAAATGCAGAGTTTGCGGCACTTGGAACTATAAGCCATAAATGTTTTACACCGTCATTAACATAATTTGATGGAGGGTTTTTGTCTGCACGTGGGGGGTGGCACTGAAAGTCTTGCCAGGGTAAATTAGAGAAGGAAGCCCACTTAATCATTACAGAATTTAACAATAAAGTAGTAAATTGCTGTACTTTAACACCATTCTTCTTCTTTTTTTTTTTTTTTTTTTTTTTTTTGCTCAAGGAGGCAAACCCCAGACAATAGGTTCCAGTCTAAGCTTTGAACATGCTGATGTTGTACATGGGAGGATATTGAGCTGAATGGCCCAGGAGCCTCAGTGGCACTGACAGATACAGTACTGAAGCAATTAATCGTAAGCACCGAGATCAAAGTTCCTCTCTAGAAACTCTTGCAGATGGGACTATTTAATGTTTTGCCTGCGTGACCACGCTGTTACAAGCATGCAAACACACACACATGCACACACACACACGTGTCCACTTGTGCGCACAACCACGTGCACACAATCACGCACACACACACACACACACACTTACACACACACACACACACACACACACCCACACACACACACACACACACACACACACACACACACACACACTTCTACAAATATCCCCTAAGGATGCAGCAACCTGCTCTGTGTTGTGGGTTATTTATGGCAGGAGATTGAGGGCCCAGGCCTTTGAATGCGTTCGGAGACATGTGAACTACAGTAAGTGGCTTTGAAATCCACAGTGGCGCAGTATTAAAGAATTTCTCCTATTAGTGAGCTGGCAAATGCTCACTGGAATGGAGACAGCTTACATGAATCACAGCAGATATTCATTGTGTGTGCATCTGTGTACATGTGTGTGCTTATGTGTGCGCGAGGCCGCGTCTGTGTCTATTTCAAAAAAGCCCTTTTAAGAAGGGAATCTAGGAGGATGGAAGAAAGGATTGGAGAAAAAAGGCATTACTCTTGAGGTAGCAACACAGGAGCAGATCTACAAAACTATTAATCTCTTCCTCTGCCTCTGCCCCCCTTAGCCGCCTCTTTCTATCTCTCCCCTCTTTCTCCTGCTGCCTCCCTTCTTCTCCTATCTCCTCTTTTTTCTCCAGAGCCCTCCTCTGCATTTATTTCATTAATCCAACTCTCCTATCCTTTTCCCCCGCTCAGAGCTACTCCATCTATTTCTTTCACTTTACATCTCCAAACATTGCTCTGCTCCCACTCTCCAATGCGCCCCCCCGCCCTTTATCACTCTTTGTCTCCATCATGACTTGCCTCACTCACTCCCTCCCTCCCTCCCTCCCTCCCTCCCTCCTGCCCTCCACCGTGTCCATATTTCAGCCCCCCCCCTTTACTTCCTGCTTTTGACCTCATCTCCTCTTTGTTTAATCTTTGTTTTTCTCAATCTTTAAGTCTCTTATTCTCAGTCTCTCTGGCACTTTCGATCTCTTGCTCTTCCACTGTCTCTCTCTGCCTCTTGCCTGTCTCTATTGCTCTTTCTCTCTCTCTCTCTCTCTTTCTCTGTCTCTTTCTCTCTAACCCACTTCTGCTCTGCCACTCCGCAGTGTGTTGCAGAGAGAGATTCAGACCTCAGTCTTGCATGTGGTCGAGGTTTCAAAGCCGCAGTCCTCACCGCAGGTTCAAATAAATGCACACGTGTGCCTGCAAACACACACACACACACACACACACACACACACACACACACGCCACTGACTCTCAGTAGTCGCAGCTGCAGTGGTTCTGGCTCGGTGGCGGAGGCTGCATGGGGTTCCTTTGTGGGTGAGGAGCTCTACTGCAGCGACTCACTCTTCGTCTTTTATTTTACTCCCTCCCTTTTCACTCTGTCTGTCTCACCCACCCACTGCTCCTTGCTCCCCCCCTTCAGCCTCTCATTACCCCCCCCCTCATCCTCCCACTATTTTCCCCTGCCCCTCTATTATCCTCCCCCACAATCAGGACCGTTTGTGTTTCTCTACTGTACATCCAGCTGCCCCTCTCCCACACCCATTTCTGTCCTCTGACCCCCACCATTCTCCGGGCCTCTCAAGTGTCACCCCCTGAAGACCTTACCCACTCACCCTTGGCCCTCTCGTGCGCAGAAAAGAATACACCTCCTTATTATTCTTCCTCCGCACCACCGCCCGTTTCCACGCATGCACACGCTCACATTCATCCTCATCACTTCCCTTTTGCACCTCGGTACCCACACCTTCTCCTGTATTGGCTTCATGTGCAAACCCCCTCCCACACACACACACGCACACACACACACACACACACATGCATGCACAGAGTCACACACTGACAACTTCTCGCCACCTCTTCCTTTCTGGCTACAAACCACACTTCTTCCTGGGCCACTAGTTACACCAAGTCTCCAGTGATGCAGTCATGTGCTGATGTGCTCCTCCGATGTTCCATTCTTATCTCTCGAAAGACGTTTTATGCCTTCATGCCTCCTTCCTGCCTTTTCTCCTTGACCACCTCCACCACCACCACCACCACCTCCCCCATCTCCCATTACACCCCCCCCCCCAAATTCCTCCTGCATCTCTACAAACAGACAATAAAAATCTTCTCCCCCCCCCTCTTTACTCCCTCCTGACCTCTTTAATCTCATCCATCCCGTCTGTACCCCCAACTCTCTTTCTCTATCCCCATTTCACACCAGAACGCATCAGCCTATGCACAGTGACTGCAGTTTAACAACACATTCTTCTATAATGGTTTTAAAAGAGAGAAAAAATAAAAAAGCATTGTAGCACGGGGTACAGCATATTAACCTACCTACCAACTGTGACGCTTTTCTTCCAACAGTCAGTCTCAAATCAGCTTCTCAACCATTGCAAATCCCCAAGGCTGACATTGCCCGTCCCTTATTTACTTCCCCCTGTCCTCCCTCCCTATAAAGATGTATCCAATCATTCTCACTTGTCTTTGCTGAGGCCTCTGTAATGATGAGCTGACTTGGAGCTTGTTTTTTAGCTAATTATCCCCCTTTATTTATTTTCACGGAGAGTGAATCATTTCCTGGAAACATGACGATCACATTAATGGAACACAAGCGGCTCCCTGTTTCCAATTAATCGTCCTGTGTCTGCGTTGTTTTGGCAGGAGGAAGAGTACATCCGTGAGGTAAATACATGTAAACACAACATATGAACGGTATGGACACGCGTGTTTTGTTTGGATAGATGGTGCTTATGAGTATGCGCAAACATATTAATAGACCAGTTGAGCAAGGAGAGGGAGGGGTGAAGACAACAAAAAGGTCAAAGTTCAAATCCACAACAGACACAAACACACTGACCGCGCAAGACCGATCCGCTTCACGCTCATCGTCAGTTGCTATGAGACAGAAACATTTAAATTAAAAATCTAATTAGTTCTCTTAGATTTCCTTCAATTGGAAATAAAAATTAAGAATGTGAGAGCCAATGTCTGTATTTGTTTTTTCCATTTCTTTCATCCCTCTAGATCACATTAGCGCTCTCCCTGCTGTTTGTCCCCAACATTTGCCTGTCGCCTCGTTCTCTTCGTTTCCCACCACCTCTTTCTCCTTCTTCCTCCCCCTTCTATGCTTTCCGCCAGACACACAGGCCTCCTTTACCTCTGCAAGTGTTGCATTATTAATTGACCTGCATTGGCCATACAGTACAGCAGAGAAAACATTCTGTCTGAGCCGTGCAGCCAGTCGCACAAAAAGACGTGAACACATACTGTGCACAGCGCAGAGATGCTCACAAATGCATGAGGAACTGCATGCATATGCATGGTCATGCACGTCTGTTGAGCATGTGCACGTTTTTTTTGAACATGTTGTTTTTGTTGTTTTGTATACAACATGCATTTATTCTATCTGATCCCGTCATACATGTTAAGGTAAGCCTGGGGCAACTCCCCTCTGAGGTTTCACTATTACCCCAGTCATGATCACAGCTTGGCTCCCCTGTGTGCATCACGAGATGTGCCTTTGTCTTTGTCTGCATCTCTTTGTTTGATGTCTACCCTGAATGTGTGTGTGTGTGTGTGTGTGTGTGTGTGTGTGTGTGTGCGTGTGTGTGTGTGTGTGTGTATGTGTGTGTGTGTGTGTGTGTGTGTGTGTGTTCATGGCTCAATATGTGCTACTCTGGCCTGTCTCTTGTGGAGTGCGTGTGTGTGTGAGAGTGTGTGGATGCAGCGTTAGCCTGTGAGACTGATACACACGACCGCAGTATTGTAAATGTCTTTGGTGAAATACAGCCCAAGACAAAAGTCTGCGTCATAAAATGGTTCATAAAAGCAGCACGATGTGATCAAATCATCTGCTAATTTATTCCAGCCAAACCGGAGGAACAGACTGGTAACTAGGAGCTTATCTCTGCTAATAACAACTGTTGTCAATGCCAGTTGCTGAGCATTAATTTCTTTTTGTTGCTTTGGTTTTATTTTATTATTTAGTGAAATGGATATATATATATATATATTTTTTTTTTATAATATATTTTTTATCACTGCATATTTTGTCATCAGGTTTGTTTGTAATCCCCGCACAGATTTGTTATTTAACCAATTCTGAATATAAATGAATTATGGATTTAAATATTATATAATCAGTGAGTCAGTTTGTGTCTGAGCAAATTACTTAAATTTTGTTTACCTGAATGCCTTACGATTGGTTATGGAGATTTATGATTTTCATGCCTTGTTAGCCAAACACGAGTGTTTGAATATGTGACAGATACACAGAGTTAAAGCGTTTTATCCTCATTGGTCACGGCCGTAATCTTAAGTCCTGTGATTGGATACGGAGATATTGCTGAAGTGCTTTAATTGCTTGAAGGGTTTAATGCATGTGTCTTTTGGCTACAGGGGAGTTTATGTATGTATGTGTGTGTGTGTGTGTGCGCGCGTGTGTGTGCGTGCGTGCATGCAAGCGCTGCCTCTGTGCAACTGTGAATACTTTTGAAAAGTTCAGCGCTAGAGTCAATTCTTTTTATATCCAGTTGGTTTTCACACACAAACACCTTCCCGCCCACATTCACATTCACACACACACACACACACACACACACACACACACACACACACACACACACTGGCACATACTCACTTACATGCACAAACATGTGCGCACACACACAGCAGTAAAAACACTAAAGACAAACTCAAAACACGACAAAGCAAGATAAACAGTAATTATTTACTGTCATTCAGATGAAGAAGCACATCACACGTACTGACACATGTGACACACACACACACACACACGCACACACACACACACACACACACACACACACACACACACACACACCGCCTCATTGGCACAAAATACGAGTGCAAAGAGAAATCTAACAGTCACTGGTATCATAAATCTAGAACATTTAAACTGAAGTACTCACATGCAAACACAGATGTGGACATGCAAGCCTGCTCACTTCAGAGCAGCTCATCTGATTGACAAATAGGTTTGCCGGGACGATCTAATGTCCTCACTTTCACCTCACTCCCCCCTCTCCTCTTTCCTTCACCCCTCTGAGAGTGATAGAGCACTCCCCTAAATATAAATCAGTAGAATCACACCACGTTGGGAGTCTAACTCCCCCCGTAGTCTCATCAATCACAGAACATACCCAGCTCACCACTCTGTCTCCATCTGTCTGTCTCCATGCGGTCTATAGCGGTCCTTGTTTTCTGCCTCCTCCTTCTTTAGCCACCTTCTATTTAAGAGTTTTCTTGACCAGCTCAGGCTCCCTTCCACATAGACAGTGGATCACAGTGTGATGATACATGCTCATTGTAAGGTGGAGCACAATGCTGAAGCAGAGTGACGGAAAAGGTTTATGTCGCCTCTGTGTGCCAAATAGCAGGCAAATTTGAAAACTAAATCAATGAGCCCAAAGACTGTTCAGTAATTAAACCTTGTAGCCCAGTCTGACTGCTGTCATTCTGCCACGCTGCAGTCTTGCTGCCAAAATTGCAGAATGACTTTAAATGGTAACTACACTCCCAAATTCTGCTAGAATTCCCAGCAAATCTTTTAAAAAGGCAGCAGTGGAGCGAAGAAGCAATGACTGTAGTTGCTCTTGTAGTAGATCTAGTCTGGTTCATGTGTCTGTGGGGGAGTGTCAGCACATTGCTGTTGCTCTGCTGTTCAACCTGGTTAATATTACTGTGTTTAAGTTTTAAATATCTTGTTAGGCTCTGAACACAGCAGTTACAGCATGAGTTTCACTGTAGCACACACTGGACTGCGCCTTAGCAGACTGTCCTTTGTCTTCTTCTCTGTGGGGGAAGTCAGGGAAAAGGTTACAGTGCAGAAAACGAGGACCCACACGCAGAACAAAATGGGAATTTAGACTACAGTCTGGACTTTAAAATATTCAGTTTGATACATTACACAGCTGTACATACTGTGAAAATATGTCCAAAAGTACATGCTGTGCAAAAGTGGAAATGTTTCCTCACTGTCAGATGAGGCATGCTTGGCAAATCACCCCATATGTGGGTTATCCTACAGGTGCTTGGTTAATTATCTAAGGTTTGCTTAAGGACCCATGAAGACATACCAACAGGTCACACGCAGCAACATTTCAGAAAACATAAACATATTTCAGAAAACACAACAAAATTTCAGAAATCATAATCACATTTCAGGAAACACAATATTTCAGAATACCAGGATGCCAGCTGGTACAAAGAGACAATACAACTATAGTCCCAGAAAACAGGTTAAACCTAATTCTTTATTAAAGCTTCATAAGAAATTCATATCAAGAATCTATATGACTATGTGTACAGAACATTGAGTTGGACTACCTCTTGGTGCAACGTGTTGTTGTACTGTACAGTACATCAAGGACAGGATAGAGCGGATGCAGATTGAATTCCATGGACAAACAGGGTCAGAGCTTAAACTGATTGAACTTAGAGTTTAGTGGTGGGGCATTACATATAGAGTGTGTGTGATGTTCAAGGTAGAGCTGCTGTCGGGTTCAACATTTTCGATCTCTCCATCAGGAAAAAATAACTCAACAGTGCAAAATGATTCTGATAATGAGTAGAGATCCCAGGGGCAACCTTGAAAATTGAGAAATTTACAATAAAACTTGGAGATCCTCATACTGTTCTTTTGTACTTCAAGATGAATGAAGGTTGGGCTGGTGATTATTTTTTACTTTTAGTAAAATAAATGTTAGAAATGACAAGCAGGAGGAAAAATCAATACAAAAATAAATCCTGGATGGAACTTGAATGAGGATTCTCATGAAGCAGTGAACAACAATTCTTGTGTTGCGTACGGATGCAGTCATGAACGGCTAGTTTAAAATCGGCCTTTTTAAAGAAATTAGTGTTTTTCTGTGAGAGAACATCAAAAATGGAATGCAATTAGACTCAGTCCCAGCTAGGTAACTTTGCGTGGGAGCTCAGAGCAAAGGTATGTACCAGTTCTTCCCAATCTCCGGTTCAAGTTTGCCAGACTTTCCAGAATTTTTAAATGAATTTTACGATTGGTTTGGCTATTTTTGAAATTATGTTGTTGGTGGAAATTATGGTAATAGCAGTAAAGCCTGATAAGGACACTCTTGTTTGAGTGTAATACATCACCATACATTGAGTGATTAAGACAGCATTGATAGCTATTTTGAATGTTTCTGGACCTGTGCTGAACAGAGCAAACATTACAAGTGTAGTTGTACGATTGTCCTGTTGTTAAGTCTAAATGGTGGAAAATGTCCTATGTGTCCTTATTTTTCTCATCTTATTACCGTTAATAACGTTCCTCACCACATGCACACACACAGAACACTAACGCTCTCCTTACCCTTTTGAATACTGCTAACCCTCTCTGTACTCCATCAGTCTCCTCTTCTTACCTTTCTTTGGTTCTTCTCTGCACCCTCCCTCTCTTCCTCTTCTCCTGTGACAGGCTGCCAGTGATTCATGCACTGTGTGTACAACACACACACACACACACACACACACACACACACACACACACACACACACACACACACACACACACACACACGCACACACACGTGTATTTATGTTGCTGCAGACAAGGACACAAACCAGCAGGAGAGAGGTGATCGCTCCAGGCAGTAGTTTGTTAGCTACACATTACCTCGCCTGCACCCTAGGAGCCATCTTACAGTGACAATATTTACATCCTTGTTAACACTGAAAAACTTTTACAGAAAATCCAATAAATCAAAAGCTATCCAGGTAAAGTTTAAAACAGATTAGCAGAATATGTAAGCACCGAGGTGTCAAGTGCATTGGATTAATCGTAAATAACACAGGTATGGCATATGCAAAGCAAATGTATTCTTTAATTTATGCTACACACTATAGACAAAAACAACATAATTGCAGGGGTAATATGTAATATAAGACAACAGGGACAATGATAAAGCACCAGTAAACATACAGAGTGAAATATAAAGTAGCTATAGCTTCACCACCTGCACTTTTTGCCAACCAAGCATTTTTAAAAAGAATGGATATATTGTGCCCATACTCTCTGTAGAGAATACGTTCATTGTTCATGTTTTTGCTTAACTGAGTTATTTTATTAACCACATATTTAAAAAAAAAAAAAAAATTAAAAAAAGGATTCCATTCATTAACTTGTATTTAAAGTGTCTCCGCAGCCTGTTTGAACTGCTGATGGGTTCAAATTTCGAGTGAGGACCCAACACGGGGAACCCAGTGACAGTGAAGTTTGTTTCCGGAGAGAAAGCACAGTGTCACGATGATCTGAGCCACAGGGAATCTCAAGGGAATGGAGGCAATGGATTGTGGGTAAGGTGAGGTGAATCTTGCAATCTTGAGATATTAAGAGTTTGTAGTAATTTCAGTGCATATCATGCATTGAACAAATGATGAGATATCTAATTATTGCAGCTCATTAACTCTCCTGAAAGGTCCTGGGACCCGTAGTGGTTGAAAACTATGAAAAACTATGATACATTTAAAAGTCATTTTTCATGTGATGCCGCACAACTGATACAACAGAAAACTGACAGAACAGCTCACACAAGTGCTGTTTGTGTGTACACTACATGTGCAGCACTCAGTTTCAAATCAAGACCTCTGGGCAGAGGCTCATATCAGAGGACCAATTAACAAATGCAAATGTGCACACGCTTGATTTAAAATGTGGCGCACTTGACTTGTGAAATCAACCAAATAAAGACAGGAAAAAGTAAATCGCATTTTCTAGCTGATACTGTTCTACAGAGGTGCACGAAGCTCACATTTATTGTGTTAAAACGCTTTTAACAGTCTAACTTTTGCCCATATAGTCTGAAACGAAAGCAGAATTCAAGATGTCCTATATTTGAATAAAATCCTAAAAACTAAAAGATATTCAATGCTCATTAACAATAGAATATAGATCAACTTCATTCTGTTGCACCACAAGTGTTATATGAAACAAAGTCATAGAACTATTCACTTATATTTAATAGTTACCAATTCAATAGCACACCTGTGCAATCTTGTAAATCCATTACAACAACCCTGCAGTGAATTCAATCTTGTAATATTTTTTTTGTTATTTTTCTAATTTAGCACCATCAGATGAATATTTCTTCTTTACGGTAATTTTTTTGCAGCCATTGTTTATGGTGGTATTGTATTGGACATCATTATAATGAAAAACATAATAATCATGGGGACAGAGTATGACAATTATATTGTATTCAATTAGATTTTAAAGGTGGAACTAATTAAATGGCACCTCATTGCAATGTCAGGAGCAAGAGCAAATTACTGCGTCACCCTTTGTTTATAGGAGGACCTATAAAGACCTGATCTTATTTTACCTGCAGTTTTTCATGATATCCTTTGTTCCATAACTTCTGTGGGGATTCTTTGTCACACCGTGTCCTAACTGAATACGCTGCAAGCGAGCGTCAGTGATAACATCTGTTAGATCAAAATGTTTCCTATAATAAAGTCCTAACTGTGGCCGTGAGCCATGCAGCTACATCTATTATTTATTTATATGATAATTACATGACATTGATCTTCTGTTCTGTTCTATTCTATTCTATTCTATTCTATTCTATTCTATTCTATTCTATTCTATTCTATTCTGCAACACAAGAAGGGCACTAAGTGATAGAATGGAATGGATGTGTTTCTACTGATTGTGACTCACAGTTGAGTCAATGAGATGTTCAATTAGGGCTTTAGGCCTTTCATCAAGTGGGCCCAACACATGCACAGACCCACACATGCACTCTCACATCCCCATACACACACAGTCCTCACACAACGAACATACTTTATATGCACGCAAAGGCAGAGATGCACCCACACTTGGTCCATTTTAATCGTTCACTATGCATTTCTAAGTGCTCTAACTAGCAGTGTGGCAAACCATCTGTTATTGGGTAGCTAAATCTATCAATGGATCTCATTTACACCGTGGAGAATTTCATGCCCGCTCATGTGAACACACACGCACTGGCAATTAACCACCAAATTGATTTTAGGTTTTTCCCAGACATGTGTCAATGTGTATCGGACACTTGTAAGCATTTTGGCAGACAGGATTGCACTGCAACGCAGGTGGTGCTGAGACCGAGTTCTAATGCTGTTGGAAATTAGCGCTGACTTACATAACCCATTCCCAGATCAATGCACATGTCAGAGTGAAGTACTGGTGCCAAGTCACACAGCAAATGTACGTCTCTGATCTGATTAATTAGTGAACTTACATCACTGATTGATGACAACATCTTTGGATTTTCAGTGCCGTTCAGGGCTCTTGATTATTGGGCTATGAAAAATTAGTGCTGTGGATCTGTACCTCTGTCATCAATTAACCAGTCGGCACATCGATTTGTTGAGCCATATTCCACTGGGACTGAAACCAATACATTGCTTTTCCTTGCGTCATTTGGTTTTCCGTTGTTAGTTAGATGGAATGCCTGTAGATATGACAGAAATGAACAAAAACAATGGCAGCAAATTCATGCAGAGAACCACAGTGAAAAGAAACAATCGTGGGGGAGTTATTAATATCAATAAAGATAATATCAACTGTGTTTTTTTTTCTATACTGTTGTCCAGTTTTGTTTAGATGTTTTCCTTACCAAGGATGCGTCAATCAATACATTCACAAAACTGTTGGAGCGCTGAAGCCTGACTTCATCTTTCAACATTTTAAGTAAATGCAAAATCAGACCGTGGACACTTCATTTCACTCGAGCATCTCCCCACAAACATGCACTACCTCTTACACCTAATGGTGTGTAACAGATTATGTACACATTGCTACACATGCATCTTAAACACCTTATGTCAGACATGAGCAAACATATTTGAACACAGATGGCATTGCTTTACCATCCCCCAATAACCCCACATCACCATTCACTTTTATCACACTTGACTGAATTAAGGAGACGCACGTAGTGACGGTGACTTTGAGGAGAAAAGAGGGGAAAAGCACTCAAACTGGCTGCAATATATCAATTCACATAACGGCTTGTTTTTATTAAATGCCTGCAATGTTATTAAATGTGTTTATTTTCAATGCACTAAACTCAGTATCTGTTGGCAGAGCTGAGCAATATTGAATTTTCATTGACATTGAGATATGGAAGCGTACAGTGCCAGCATCGAAATGCTTCAATGTGGAAATTTCAAAGTAATTTATATACAGTGAAATCTGGTTGTGAAAAATTGTTTGCGAAATCTTCAGAAGATATGGATGCAAAAGAACATCGTGTTACAATTAAATTGCAAGATATTACATTTGCGATTTCAAACATTGCATTTTTAAAATCTACAGTATTTATGTGATGATAACATATCAGAAATATTGGTTGTTTTTTTCCATACCTGAATAAACAAGCCAAATCTGAGAGAAGAGGGGAAGCTAGAAATGTGGCAGGGTCCGCCAAATCTAAACAACGTAAAATAGTATGAAACTGTCAGTTTGTTTACTGAGCTCATTCAGAAATGAAAATGGAGAGAGTTTATTCATTTAGTTTGTTCAGGCATAAAATCACACAATGATTCACACCCCTGCTTAAAATTTCTTCGCAAAACCTACATAGTGCACCTTTAAAATCCTGATAATTTGACATTTGTTCTCTGTCATCAGTAGAACGTGATTTGGAGGCCTCGGCATCTCTGCAGCACCTCAGTGCTTCATGATTTAGATATTGCACTTGATATTGCCATATTGTAATTTCAATGATATTTTAATAATTGTGCCACCGTAGCACAAATACAAGATTGGTTTGCTGTTGAGAATTCACACAGAGATATACAAGTAATGCATATACATTTCAAAAGATGTCGGTAAATATATACAGTAGATGAAGAAAAGTGTGGCTAATTCGTAAGACTAATGTTAAATGACTGCTTGTCCTCCCTCTTCAATGTACCGAATGTTTAAATGACTTGTGCAGACAGAGTCAAGCTGTGCGGAGACTAATGCGAGCTGAGTTGCTTCCTTGATATTCTGACGTCTGTACAGCTGTGTGTCCTGTCTTTCTGGGTCATTTCTGTTTCACTCGCAATCCCGGTGGACTTAGCAGGGACGAGGGCCTGCACGATAGACAGTGGCTAAGTCCATGACTTCTGCTTCATCACACACGTACACACACACACACACACACACACACATACACTTGGAGACCAGCTGACACACAGGGATGTTATTCATAAGTTTCTGGGACAATGTCAACCTCAGTAGAGTTATGAGCGCAGTGCCTGTGCGGCTCCCGCTCCCACCGATGCCGTTTCCTCTTTTCCTCTCAGCGGCACCTCCTCTCCTCGGGTCCTTTTCTCTTCACCTCCTTCTGTGCCCTGTCTTCCCTTACAATAGTCGAACATTTCAAAGAGAGAATACTCAGCTACCATATGCATTTTTGAGATACCAAATAAAATGGATTACACTCCACTCAGAGGCACGCTTTTCAGCGTTTCTGGGCTATATAAAGAGTGCTTAGAAATTTCTTGAATTCGGCTTCAAAATAAATATAGGCCTGTTTAGTAATGCTCCTCTTGCTGGTGGCATAGTGCCCCCACTTGCCTCCCCCTCCTCGTCCTCCTGCTCTTCTTCCTCCTCCCCTGTTCCTCCTGGGCATTCTTGGCCTGGAGGAGCAGAGGGTGACAGATGTACATACTACCTGCTGGTCTCCCCTCTGACCTCCCCTCCTTCTCAACTCCTCCCTCCCCATATCCGAGCCCTTACACCCCCCCCTCTACATTTCTTGCAAACCAACACTCTTCCTCTCACTGTACCTCCTGCCACTTTCTTCCTGTCTGCCAAGCCAGCTCTCTCTTCGCTCCTCCCCCCTTCTCCTCATCCATCTTTTTGCTGTCCTCAAATCTCCCTCTCGTTACTGTCCTCCTCCGATGCGTAATATGAGACATACTGACTCTGTTCTTTGGTGCTATACACTTCCTACCACACAAACACTCCCACACACAGGGAAACCAATAGGTTGACAGATGCACTCCTTGTACTCACCACCTATCCTTCTGTCTACTTTGCCCTGTTGATTCTTTTTTCGTATACCGTAGCTCTGATACCTGATTAACGCCCTAATGATGTACATAAGTGTTTATGCACGAACGCACACAAGTACTTGCACATCGCAGATACACAGATCCAAACACACATATCTCTGCAGATGTACAAAATGACAGATGTACTTTCTCCTCTCTCTTTTGCTCTCTCTCTCTCAGCTACCCACACACACACACACACACGCGCGCGCGTGCGCATCGCCCCTGTTAAGGGGCTCAGCAGGTACAGTGGCATCTGTATGCCAAACCTGACTCATGGATATTTCATGTTGTGGAGCAGCACTGGACCACGCCACACAGTTGTAGGTAGGCAGACCAAAGCTGCACAGTACGAGTCACACCCATGCTGTGCTGATCCATAGTGTGCTGTACATAAATGTGTGTGTGTGTATATATATATATATATATATATACACGCACATCAACTGAGTCATCTGCTCTGCCCTGCCCTGCAGTATGCCACTACACTATATACCACTACATCATGACTATAACCTTAGGGTGGAAGGCTGGTGTGAGGAGGAAGGAGTTGGGCTTAGAAATGGTTGTGCAGCGGTAAGACAGAAATAAGAGCCGAGGGTGGTGGCGTGATGAGCATTCCACCTACCAAGGTGCTTAAAAAACTGCTGCACATCCAAAAAATGTTAATACCACAAAACCTAGTTGGAGATCCAGAGAGAAAAGAAAAGGATTAATGAAATTTAATTAATCTATGATGTTTAGTGGAGAAACTGGTATTGCAGCGCAGCATTTATTCATATGCAATATATGACATGTACATACAAACATGAAGTGCTCGTTGAGAGGCACTTACACAGATGAAGGAGGGGGGAACGTGCATGTAGGAGACAGTGGGGGAGAGTAAGAAGGATTTGCATATACAGGTCAAAAGATCGTTTAAAAAAAGGAAAAAAAGACCAAGAAATAGAAATTTTAACACGCTCACCTCACACCTACCATCACCTCCTCCTCTTCCCCTTTCCCCCCTTGTTTCCTCCATCCATGGACAAGACCCCTGGAAAAAAAGAGGGAAAGAGATTGACATGTCTTCTGTCTGCCACTTCACATTAAATGGGAGCAGACATGGCCAGTCAAATCCAGATAGCCCCGGGGAGAGAGATTGGTGCAGTGTTCGGGAGACTTTTATTAAATATAGCCACACTGCCATATAGCTATCTGACTGCACTTAAAATAGACCCTCGACTCGCTACCGCAGTGCTCTCACTGTAAATGGGATATTATGAAAGCACGTAGACCACAAAGCACTAGTGGTATTTAAACACTGGTGTTCTATCATAACCTCATAGATACTGTATGTAGGCACTTTGAAGCAATATAGAAAATATTACTAAGATTTCATAATGACAAAGGATGCATATTAAGTTGAGACAGAGGCCAGGAAATGTGCTAAATTGGTGCACTGTGAGGAAGTTTATCATGAATGTTATCGATGGCAAAGGGAATGGTTCGAATTACAAGGAGGACTGGGGAATTTCTCTGCTAAACAAGACTTTAACCCTGCCAAAAGAGTTAGCAAAACAACTGGTTAGGGGGATCGAAACCTTTATATATCCTTCTTACCTGTAATCCTAAAAATAACACTTTATATTTCCTATATTTGGGCCTGGATGAATCCTCTAATAGAGTGTCAGACACCCCTAAATTGGGCCATACCATTTGCCCTAATGTTAGTTAAACATCTCATCTCCTGAACTTGTGTCAAGTTCTATGGATGAATGTCTGTGGTGGCTTTGTGGTCGTGGAACTCTGTGCTAAATTACATCCAACAGCCAGAACTTATACAGTAGATTGTGAGCTAAAGTGTGCCCAGTAAACAACACAACCTATTTGGCTGTTGCAGCTGCAGCTGCAGTGTCTCCAGGCTAGTTAGCGGATCAGCTGCAGCCTGCCCTGTTGACACCTGGCCTCTCAACTTCGCCTTGCCCAGAGACACTCTTGCAATGAAGAGCTGAACCAGAGGATTAGTGACACAGAGAGGTTCAGCAGAAAACCGTGATGGTTGCTGAAAAGGTTGGTGTGTTTACCAGGGAAACAACATCTAATAATCTACCATATTAGACGATACATAGACATAAACAAGCTAAACTATAAGTTAACAGTTTAGCTAAGCCTAGTGAATGCAGCCAATGAAGGTAACCAATCAGAGATGGAGTAGGATGGGTCTTGCATAAAAAGCAGGAGTTTCAAAGTTGACATGATAGCTAACTAACTGTGCCTATGGCAAATGTGATATTGTGTAATAGCTAACACCGTTGCTTAGTCATAAGCAGTGAGACAGTGTAGTACTATGACCTGTGAACTGGTGAGATTTGATTTATCATCACCAGACAGCAGACATGAAACAAGCAAGATACTAGTGACTGTAAGACTTCAGTTTACTGGAGCATTCACCTTTCATGCCATGGTGAGAAAGTTGCCGCCCCCCAGTCGTCATTGCTATTATTCAGACTTTGTTGTCAGTATTCAAATGTGGTGTCAATGCCTTAATTCAGAACCAAAAGGTAATGGATAGATGTAACTCAGATAATTAGGGGTCAAATGTATCAATATCTTCATTCTGTATTGATCAGGTGGATACGTCTGAAACTGTAGACTTCTCTCAGTGGTTGTATTTGAGTTTATATATGATTAAGGTGAAAGGTTTTATACACCATGGAATGTAACAAGAATGTAGCATATAATACATTAAATACACTCACTACTGTACGTTTTAGATACTTGTCCTCTATTGAAGTATTTTAATGCATGCACATCTTATATAGTATCTCTACTCAACTACATTTTAGAGGCAAAAAGGGCTCTTTACTCCACTGCAATTTTTTATCAGCTACTTTGATGATAGATTTTACTTAGAAATGAAAAACAAACCACCTCCTTGTTATAGAACAACTAAGCACTTTATAAAGTAGACTCAAATCTCCTTTTGCCTACTGAGTCACTGCATTTTGTGAGTTTAGCTGCTGTCACTGTAGACGGAGCAACATAGGATAACAGGATGGCAGGCTCTAAATGTGTACAAAACGAGTCTCAGAATGACCTAAATACAAAAGTAGCTGTAATGAAAATAGAGAAGGGAGATGGAAACAGAGAAGTGCAATTCTTTTTCTGTTTGCTGCTCCAACCCCCGACACTCTCTGCTCCGGTGCTGAATGCAGTGAAGTCAGCTAAACTAATTTTGAAGCAGACACTGATTCAACCTCCTCTTCTGCCATATAGACTCTTCGGCTGACTGACAGTACTGTCAGGAACCACCCAGGGGAGACACTATGAATTTATAACTCAACTATGACTAGGACAAACACTTTTTATTTCCCTGACTGTGTGAAAATGGTGTGTATTTTTACAAAGGCATTAAAAAAGTGCCTTTTGTTGTTATAAAAAAAAATAATATAATAATTTTTTTTTTTATAATAAATTAGACTTTGCACCTAGTTTCATGAGTTTACTGCACTAATCTGCAGGTACACTGAGCTGGATTGGAACAGACTTGAATAATATTTTTCTCAGAATTGTATGAAAAAAAACATTGGTAACAAGTTGAATATTTTTTAAGATAAAATGTATTGTAAGACAAAAATAACAGGTTGCAAAGGTGCATTGCAGGGTGTGTTAGCACACTATGACATCATTTTTTATTGTATTAAAGGTGCAACTTTGATCTGGACCACACCGTTCGGTGATGCTGGGTGCGCTCAAAGGTGCATCACACTTGAAATTTAACCTATTCTGCCTGTTGTCAAGATACCCTTGAAGTGCATTTGGCAGACATAAATTCCATGCTTTTATATCAGTAAGATTTGAAAATATATTCTGGCTCTAGGTGCTGTTTTCCCCCTCAGCTTCTCTGACGTCTCCAGATATTTTCACATCTAACACAATGAATAAAAGCTTTATTTCAACAGAACGATAGCTGGTGATTGTTGGGACAGTAAAAAGACAAACCAGGATGGTTTAGGTGAGTTAAATGTTTCTGTCAAGACTGAATCAACTGTTTTTCATAACAATAAAATGACTTCTTTGGCAAGAGTGATAACAGCTGTTTCTGATTAAATAAAACAAAAAAGTCTCCGTGGGGATCTTTTCCATAATGTTTTCAGACTGATAAAATAACAATGTGAGCTGTCAGTGTTAAAAAAACAAGCACTTTAAGTGGACATACTTTGACAGCCTGAGATTGCCCAGAGGAATTACATTGCCGACTGTTTCGCGGCTGCCAGCTGCAGTGGTGTCGCTCAATACTGGACATGTTTCAAAAACTGTGACCATTAGTCACTAGGATAACAAAAACGTGGGAAAATAGGATCCAGGTTGAAAAGTACTAAAGTTAATAAGCATTATGCTTGTGATAGGTCAAAACTCCAGCAACATTCGTAGCTTAAAGAACACGTTTACTGTCAGACCAAAGAAGGGTTGCATGATAAATGAAAAAAACTGACATTATTATATTTTGGTTTTCTGCAGTATATGTTGTCATACAAAAAAAATATATAGGAATTTGAATAGCTCAATAGAGGCTATGCAATAAGGTCACAGAGGGCATAAGTCACCATGGCTACATCCACTGAGTGGCAACATTGTTAACATGTATCAAAGAGCTACAGTCTTGACTTTCACCTTGACCACTGCAAAAACACAAATAAACACAACACTTGCAATATTGATGCTGAAACATTATATTGTACGGCCCAAGACCAAAGGGTTTCACCTGGTGGCTTTCATGTATCATGCTGGAGTTTTAACTTCTTCTGACTTTTCCCATCCTCCAGGCACCTCGGGAGGAGGTGAAACTGAAATCCTGCCACACACTACTTTTGCTTCAGTAAAGAAGCTGACCACTTCTTGCACATCGGTATGTTAATGCTTTAGTCCAGTACTTCAACAATAGCCTATTGAGTACGTATTTAATGCATTTGAAATATGCAAAGTGTCCTCAGTGTGAACTTGCTGTAATATCAGAAAAAGATTTTCTTTTTTTTTTATAAGGACATCTTTTGATGGAAGAGTTGAGAAAGCATAACAAACAAAGCCATCAAAGAAGTGGCGTTTCAGGGAAACGAGCAAAAGAAAGAACAGCGATCGTATCTGCGTGTGCTATTCTGTTCTATTTTAATATTGACAGCAGTGCAAGATGGGCCACCCTGGCTTGTTGAAGGCAATAAAACGTACATAACATGAAAAAAATGGGACTTGCAATACAATTTGTTATATTACCACAAAGCTGTCTGCCATACCTTTTCTCGACATGCGAGATAGAGTTCACAAGTTCATTTGTATCCATATAGAGAGACGGCTCACACAAGGAGCATGTGACAAGTGCTCTGGCCCCTGGAAGAATAAACCAAGGACATGAAATAAGTCAAGCTACTTATCAACTCATGTGAAAGCCCAACAGCACTCAAGTTTATATGAATGAAGCACTAATTTAACCAGATATAAGCTAATATTTATACTGAAAGTGGAAAGCTGACATATACATGAGAATATCCTCTCTATATTCCATACATTAATATGCCATGCGCATAAATCTGCCCCGTATGGACTGCGTTTACAAGAACACCACTATGTTGTGTGTGGGCTGGGACGCAAGTGTCTCATTTCTGAGCTAGCTGACAATGACACTCAGATGAGCTCATGCACTGAAGGCGGTGATATAGCTCTTCATTACATATATATATATAGTACAGTATGCGATGCGCAGCAAATCCATTTAGAGAGGCACTTTGATACAGATGGCCGTAGTCAAGCACCCGGTATGGGTGGGCCATACATCAGCTGAGAGATAGAGCGCCTTTCTCCCTCCTAAAGAAAAGCTGACAATAGCAAGCTTGATAGAAATCATAGCTTTACTCGAGGGATGGATGACAACAACATCACTCTGTGTGTGTGTGTGTGTGTGTGTGTGTGTGTGTGCAGGTTGGAGAATTGTGTTCATGTTTGTAGGTGGGTTGCCATTTTTCATAGCTGTCGGTTAATGCCACAGTCACAGTAGCGGCAAAAATCTGCCGTGCATCACCGATGACCTTTTTTTTAGGATGGACTGATGACACAAACGCACTTTGGTGTTGAACAGTTGCATTTAGTTCTGCACTTTTAATTGAACTCAAATGGTGAGTTTGCTGATTTGTGATGGGTTGTATATGCAAATGAACAATGGTACACTTCCCTCCATGTTTCCTGCACCCCGAGCTTCTTGCTCATTTGCCAGCAAGAGTTTGCTGAGTGATACATTCTGCATCTTCCGACAGGCTTTTGGCTGTTGTTTGAACTGCAGATTTTACTTGTGCTTGTTTTGAATGCCAGCCTCCATGGACACAAAGAACTAGAAGTCAGACTGAGAAGAGTGAGAGCCGTAGAGAGCTAGAGATGGCTCACCAAACTCAGATCAAACTATAAAACAAGGACGTGCTGATCAAATGTGAACAAAGATTTCCACTGCCCATTTCATTTGCCCATTTGTCTTGTTTTAAGAAACATATCTTAGTGTAGCTGTAATAGAGTAAATTGGCAGGAAGTAGCCAAGATATTGTTTCCCACACTTGAAGGAAACAAAAACAAAAAAAATAATTTTAATTACATAAAAATATTCTATATTTATTGATATGGGTTCAATGTGAATTGTTGAGTCAGTGTCAGTAAAATAACTTAATCTGATTAAATGAAATTAATGCATACATATACATAAATCTTATTTGTTGATTAAGTTAAGGTGAACTTCTATGTAGACATAATGTTATTTTGAAGTGTTAATTATTCAAGTATTATAAATAAAAGTAATTCATATAGATGTATTATTTAATATAATCTGTCTCTTTTAAGAAATCTCACATCTATATATTTAATTCATGCACATTGAGTCACAAGGCTTGAAAAACTTTGCATTAAAGCTCAGGTCGGTGAGTTATTCTAGAAGCATTTTTGTGATATGTTAGAAAGCAATCTCTTAACATCCCAGCAATCATTAAATCAAATACTCTGACAAATAAAAGAAAAAAAATGCAACAACTTGACTGTTGCAGGCCTCTAACTAACCCATCCAATTCTAATTAACCCATCCAATCGTCCACTCGGCCCCTATGAAAAGTTTGGACAGGCTACCTGTCTGTCTACATTGGATGGGTTAAATAGAGTGTCGGCTAATGTTAGCATAAAGCACACAAAAAACGTAAGCTGAAACCACTCAGATAAAACTGTCCAACGAGGCACTGCTGATTGAATAGGAACCATTCTGTTACTGCTTTGTGTATTTCTCACCTCAAAAGTTTTTCAGAAACATATTTCAGCTAACTGCATATGTGTAATACGGTCGTTGGTAGTAGCTGGCTGATATTTTGTTTCCCCGTTTCAAAATGGACGAGCCAAAATGGAGCACCATCCAAACTCGTGGTACCTCACCCACCAGTGGATGCATGTCTTGGTCTGCGTGTTACAGTGCATTCTGGTTGTTGTGGGTATTCCACCCTTTTGAGCAAAAGCAAATACCACAGCCTACTTTTATGAAAAGAACATCTTTCCAACAATAAAATGCTTTTTTTTAAAAATAGTACAAATAGTGCAGTTTATCAGGGTCAGAAAGTTTTGTTTGTTTTGTCTTGTTCATCATAATTAACTCCTGAGTTGAGTATTGATTTGACTGGATATGACTGCATCCATCCTCATTTTCTGGACAGATTTTATAATTTGGAGCTATTAGTGGCATTATGAAAAACACGGCTCAGCTGTGAAAAAAAAAGCTCAAATACACATTTTATGAAAAAGTTGGCTTTCCGTCTGTTGTTAATGGAGTGCCTCCAGAATGCATCTCAACATTGGCATTCCCAATTTGTCACTGTGGCTCTGTTGATTCCAATGTTGAGAGACGCTAGGTTTTGCAAATATTGGTTGAACTGCTCAATGTCGAAAGGAGAAACATATGTAAATTATTGTTAAAGTGGTGCAATTTGTAAAAACTAACCTCCAGCGTTTGAGCACCAAGTGCTGATGCACTAAAACACTTCAACGACACTGAATGACACCGAAATAGTTTAGAGTTTCAATAAATACTTTAATAGAGGGTGATGGAAAACTCAGACTTAGTCAGAGAGACATGAATGCAGTCAGTTTGGCTCTGATGAATAAAAAAAAAACCCTCCTCCCATTGGAGGGAGACATGTCTCATTGGTTACATGAGCTTATGCAAGTCGTGCAGCTAAAGACTACACACACAAACACACAGGCAAGGACGTGATAATATACTCTAACTAATCCTCTAACACAAATGCACACTCACTAATACACACTCACACGCAGTGACACTGCAGAGCAATCAGTGATGGTTCAGTCAGAGCTCCGTCATGCACTCCTAGTTCCTCAGCCAGCCAGTGTGGCGATGGCTTTCAATTACTCTAACTCTTGCTCCGCTCCTTTTTTTCTCTCTCCTCCTTCTCTCTGAAACACCCATTCACTCCGTCCTCTCCTCTTTACTTCCTGACCTCTTGTCTCCTCCCCTCCTACCAAATCTCCCCCTTCATCGCCTCATCTCCCTTTCCCCATCTTTCAACTCTTGCCTCTCTAAATCCCTCATTCCCCCTCTGTCACCTCAACCTGTCTGTGCCCTTCCCTGCTCTGCCAATCCTCTATTCCCTGTCCCTGTCATTGCGGCGCTCTGTGAATTTGCATTTAAACACTGTGCCTATTCACTGGGCTACAATAACACCGCCGCTCCCCTGATCTAGTCTGAGCACAACAGCAAACAACCGTCCAAAAAAACTGAAAAAAACACCAAAGACCCGGCGCGCATTGAGCATGCGCGCCTGCAAACACAAAGGCAGGGACACACACACAGTTTGGCTTTGATTAAATGGGTAAACACTGATGTAAAAGTGAAACGAGGGAAGTGTGTAATAATGACGGACCGGAAGCAATGAGGACGCGCACATCCCCCAAAGACACGCACACATTGGAACGTGGCGTTTTGCTCAGAGTAGTTGGTAAACAGTGGTGTGCATCTGAAAGGGATAGAGTGTCAGAGAGGTGTCAGCACAGCATGGCCGCCACGTCAGTCAAAGCAAACAACGGCCCTGAGCAGTGTCAATGTGTGTGTGTGTGTGTTTGTTGGTTGAGCGAGGGGGAGCGTCTAAGCGTGTGTGTGCATGTCCCTGAGCCGTCCCCTCAGGAAGGGATGCCAGTCAGCATCCGAGCAGAGGAGGAGAGCAAATGAAATATTGATCTCTGATAAGACATGAAGTACTGTGTCGGCGTTCCTCTGTTTGAGTGTGTGTGCTTACGATCTTCCTTGACACACAAATCTGGATAACTAATGCTCATGAGTCATAAATGTAGTCAGCGACAAACAAACGTGACAGGATGCCAAAGGTCTCGTGTCTTGGTCATTGTAACACCTGCAGGGAGACTCTGCCAAAGTGCCTTATTAGACTTTTGTTAGACAGGAAGGCAGATGTACATTTGCAAGTAAACACGACTGGCTTGTTAAAGATTTCATAATGAGACGTTTAATCTGCGGTAGGTATATGAGATCATGACTGATGTTGGATTTTTGAGGCTGAAACCATTTCCAACGACATCTGGTATCCAAATAACCAATAACAATATATCCATCAATATTTGATATCTGAACAAAAACACACAAAGTGAACATATGTGATTATCCCTTTAATTTGAGTTGGCCTATAAAATGATAAAGATATTTACTGAGGAGGACGTTTTACAATTAAGAAATGCCTTTGTCAGTGGTCTCGTTTAGACTTTCCAAGGGTGGCACTGTTTCTTCAATCTTTCTGCACAGTGATTTATTGTCACTTATCAGCCTACATATACAGCCATACACGCAGTATTGGAAGGGTTATTTAAAAATGTTTTCTGATAAAGTTACTAATTAGCTGTTAAAAATGTTGTCATAATCCCCATATCACAAATATTATCGTAATTACCTTGATTACTTTCCTTTACTGTTGGATGACCTCAATACCAAACATATGCAAATAAAGACTAGAGAAAAGAAATATCAATCATAAATATCATCGTAGCTTTTATTTAATCTTGATAACGTGTATTCGGTTTCCCTCCAGGCCACGGTGATGTTGAGACTTGTGTGACATGTGCATGGTTACAGACTAGTATATCATTCTCTGTTTTAAAATTGTAATCTGTTGGTATCTGTAATCTAATTACATATTTTTCCTGTAACTTTACTAGAATACGGTTACCTTTCTTTTTTTTACAATCCCGTTACATGTATTTAGCTACTCCCCAAGCCTATGGCACAATGACAATGCTAACATGCTATTTTTTAGGAACTATAATGTCTACCATGTTCGCTACCTTAGTTTAGCATGTTTGCTAACATTTGCTAATTGGAATTAACACAAAGTACAGCTAAGGCTGGTGGGAATGTCATCAGTTCTTTAGGAAATTGGTCCAACACCAAAATTTTGGACAAAGTAATATATCAATGGCACTAAACAGAATACTCACTTAAGTTATTATAATTTATCCACTGGGGTATTGGTGGAAAACATGACACAGTGCCCTCAAGGGTGCCCTTCCAGTGGACAATACATGGTGAAGTGCCCTCTAATCACAACTTTCAGCATGTTGGTGCTTCACCACATACAACAGGTGTCCTTTTTATATCTTCTGGCCTTGCCCCTCAAACAGAGTCAAGAGTCCACCACTGCAGAGGGGAACATGGATGTCTCCGCCAAATATCATGTTCAGGAGTAAAAGATGACAAGTTAGTCTAGGTCAGCGGAATATATTGTCGAGAAATGGGTCAGAAATGTTTGTACAAAATTTGGTCACAATACAAACAGCACACACAAGTGAAATTGTTAACCTGGTAGCCCAAGAGGACTAGAAGTGAACAAACACAGTGGGTATTTTTCCTTTCGATACCATGGATGTTTTTTATTCACTGTCATGGCAGGCCAGCCAAGATTTGCCATAATGCAAGTTGAGATATTTTAGTTGGAAGCGATGGATCAAACAACCAACCAATAAACATATTTATCACACATTGCCTACAGCAGGGCCACATTGCTAGAATAGCTCAAAAAGGTTTGACCCGTATAGTATCCCTTGAGGACCTTGATTCTAAGCCTTCCTATAGAGCGGAATCAGGAATTTATTCTTCGTCCTTAAACACATGCTCATAAAAACATATTACCACATAAACCACGAGGACTCCTGCCAGAGAAAATCTATATTAAGGTCTCAAAGCTACTGCAAAGCAATCAAAACGTTGACCTTTAGAGCTCTAAGCCCTTCCAAGTTTCACCAATGGCCACACATTGACCTATTAATTATCAATGTAAATATACACAATAAATTAATTAAAGTTGGTATTAGAAGGGCGAATAAGGTATAACTGAAACAAATCTATACTGCTGCATTGGCTCCAGCAGGCACAGGAAGGAAGGAAGTGTAAAGGTGAGAACCTGCCAGACTAACGCATTCATATTCATGGCCTGCACATATGCACACATCTGGATGCACAAGTTTAGGGAATAAAGTAAAGCAGCAGTTTAAATATAGTTTGCAGAAGCAGCACAGGGTGTCGTAGAGCTCTCTGCACTCTGTCTTCACATCATCACTTCCAGAGGTTAAAGATAGTGCGTGTCAGTTTGTGTGTGAGTTTGTGTGTGTGTGTGTGTGTGTGTGTGTGTGTGTGTGTGTGTGTTTGTGTGTGTGTGTGTGTGCATGTGTGTGTGTGTGTGTGTGTGTGTGTGTGTGTGTGTGTGTATAGCCCTCTCACTCAGCAAGCTCATCATCACTTTCAGAGGTTGAAGAGACATTTTGTGTGTGTTTGTGTATGTCTGTGTGTGTGTGTGTGTGTGTGTGTGTGTGTGTGTGTGTGTGTGTGTGTGTGTGTGTGTGTGTGTGACGCAGCTCTGCTCTGTATTCATGTCTCGTGCTGATTGTGCTCTGAATGAATCTTGCTCCAGCCTGCTGGGTAGAAGAGGAGAGAGAGAGAGAGGGAAGAGAGAGGGGGAGGAAGAGAGAGGACAGAGGGAGAGTTAAAGGGATGGATGAAAGCAGAGAGGGAAGGTAGGATTAGAGGGGGTGCAGGAAGGATTGTAAAAGTGCGTGTGCTGGGGATTTTTCCCCCCCCCCTTCATCAGGTGCAATGCGGAGAAGGTGTTAAGATCTGCTGAATTTGCTTACCCATAAGCCTTAGCAGGTCGCTGCGAATAGGTCACTGCTCGGAGCAGGAAGTGCAGTAACTGAAGATAATGATGTCAGACGAAGGAAAAAAAGTTGAACTTTTTCATCAGGTAAAAAAGTGATCGCAATTAGCAGCTTATGAAGTTGATGATTCCTAGAACAGTTCAAACATGTCCGTCTGTTACACATTCCAAATAGCTCATTTTAAACATTCTCCCGGGGAGCATTTATCTTGAGGTTTGGTAACTTCAAACAGCAGCTGCATGGCTCCTATAGCACCAACTATCCTATATATGAATCTGATCTGGAAAAACTAAAGATAGCTGATTATATATCCCATTGAACGAAATGATCAATGATCATTACTGTTTAGTGAATATCAGCAAGCACAACACACAGCTTGTTTCATATGTGACAGTGTGGACTGGACAATGGCAATGTATAGAATATAAACAAATCTCATAATTCTTTTAGCTAAAGGTGATAACTTTTAAAACCTCGGTCCAGTGCCTTCATGCTACATACTGTATCACAGTCAGGTAATTGATCTCTATTTCTATAGAGGCGAGGTCCCTCGACTTCTGATGGAACACCATTGGATTTATTGAGGAAATAAATATGTACAGTAGTGAATGGCGAGAAACTATAAGAAATTAATAAGAAATAACTCTTGATTTAGTTTGTCATAAAGCTAATGAAACATGAAACAGTGAAAATATGTAATTAGACTGCACACCCAACAGTTGCATTAGTGATGTCATGTTTTTTAACGCTCACCGAGATCCATAACAGAAACCTTGTACAGCTGGTCCCGCATATTAGCTAATTCACAAATCGACTCTCCTCTTTTAAGTGCAGTTGTCAATATTGCCAGATTTGTTGTGATTTTCACCTTTCTTAATATCCTTTTTCTGTGCTAAGCTGATGGCCATGTTGGTGACATGGCTGAGTGAGACAGTGTAGTTCATTGAGTGGTGTTACTCAAAACTAAATGGTGTTTTATAATCTTACTACTGTACAATCCTTCCAAAACAAGGCCCATGGGGCACACCAAAAGGGGCATGACTTTGCGTGTCTTTATGATTTCAGGTGTTGAGCATGTTGAGCAGTGTTTTTCGCTGTTGCTGATGGCTTTATAACAGCAACAACATTGATAAAGATGGTCTCTTTTGTATAGCTTCATGGGAGTCTTAACAGCACTGCTGTAGATGTTCTCCAGCCAATGAACAAAAGAGAGATCCTGCAATTTGATTTTACATGGTTTGTTGACAATTGACTTTAAAGGACAAATCTGTTCTTGGCAAAGCAGTTTCACTTTGCATCATCTGACATAGTTTTTTTCCCACAACGTAGGTGAATCCTATATCATCTATAACCACTTATCCACTGGAGGGTGGTGGGATTAAGCTAAACAGTGCTTTTAATTCTCCTTACAGACGCCATTAAACCATTTCAGAACAATAGGAGAAAAAAAATTACGTTTATGAAAGAGCAACAATCAAATGCCAAATGAATTAATGCTGAAAATATGATGATGTAATGTATTATTTTGTATATGCACCAATCAGGTGAAAGGAAACTGATACTAATATGGTGTTTGATGGTTGAGATTTCACAAGCCATCACATGTCAAGGGTTTCATTTTAAATGGGACTTTCAGTGGAGCCAATGAAGATTTTACGATGTTGTGGAGAAACTGCTGGTGTTACCGTTAAATATTTGGATGAGAAACTCAGAGATGAAGGCCTCAGACATATTTTTTAAAGTTGCTCCAATGGCTAGAGCATTTTACATTGAAAAACATGCTTTCACACAAATGAAGCTGAGAATGCAAGCTTGACTAAGAGAAGGCTCAAACTGAGGAATGAAAAGTCTCAAGCAGCTTTCAGAATGAAGAGATCCCGAGACAGACCTTGACTCAGTGGTTAAACTCAATCGCTGTGTACCCCACATTGCTCTGTCTATTTTGAATAAACTCTTCTCTAACAAGTATCGCTGATACCATATATCAGTCAGCAAAACAGCCAGATTCACACAGACGGCAGACTCCAATCCATTTCTCGAGCAGCTGTATCTCATTGGTTCATTCATCAAAGACTGCTTCCTGTCCTCGGTCTCCCACCGGAACCAATTTGTTCATAACCCCTTGAATTCTGGCACCCCGCCCCCAGTGTGGGGACAAGGACTGCTTCCTACATAATTAGTCTGTAGCAGGCATTACCGTCACTGTGACAAAAACACGACCTTATCCAGGATGGTCTGTAATTCTGGTCTGCACTGAATGAGCCACTGAGGGAGATGGAAGGCACACAGAGGGAGGTGAGGGGAGATGATAAGGTATGAGCAAAAAGTGAGTGAAAGATTAAAAATGTGTTATAATTAGGTTGTGCTGTTAAGGGACCAAGAAGAATGGGTAAGATGGAGAAAAAAATGAAAAGAAAGATCAGGACAGGGCAGAATTAAAAAGGAAAGGACGGACAACATAATGAAAATGTGTGTTGTCATGTGGAAAAGAGCAGCGTGTGAGAGGTATAGACTAATAAACGTGACAGACAGACACACAGATGATATGAGACAAAATGCTCATGAAACAACACCGTCGTCTGGAGATAGATGAGTCTCATCTCCTGGAAGTTTGTCAAACAGGCACACAGTCGGTGCAGAAAATGTGAGAAATACATCGTGCTGCCGTGGAGGGATTTATGTGAAGGAGTTAAGACTAGAGAAAGGTGAAAGAGGTAACAGTAGGACAGAAATACTTTGGTGGATTGTGAGGGCCTTTAAGTTGTTGGGGGGATGGATTTGCTGTTTCATTTGCCTTTAAATCTGACAACCCCGAGTTTAATTCCCTTCTCAAGATGTCTACTTTGAGGAAAAAACTTAATTAGTTCTTACATTTTTATGCAAAGCACCACCACCAGAAAGTTATTCACTCTTACAAATTCATTGATTCAACCACAGGTAGTCTATGTGCCGTTATATAGCGAGCTTTACGCAAGTAAGCCAGAATCATTCAGTCACCTCCTCCCGGCCTTTTTGTTTATATTTAACCATGACTAAAGTACTTACCAGTCTTTGAACACTGTGTGTTAATGGCACCTTAAAGTCACATTTACATACAAGTTGTAATGTGTTCTGATGCTTTGGCACCACCAGTGATGGCATGATCATTGTTTCAGTTAGCTGCTGTGGGAAGAGCCCAGTTGCCAAGATATTTCTGCAAACTCCAGATACGTCCAATGTTGACATATATACCAAGTATAGCATATCACGTTCACATTACACGCCTATCAGCCACCCTTCACGTCAGGAGACGATCGGGTTGGTGGGAATTATGAATCGTCTATGTTGGGAGCAGGAAAGAACACAGTGTGATGTTTTTGCAGAGCCATTAAAGCCTTGTTTCCACGGAGCCTTCCAGTTCAGTTCAGTTATACACTGTGGTTATTTTTGCATCTCCATAATCAGAAGTCTTTGATAATACCAAAAGAATCACTCTGTGCCTTCCTGTTTGTTCTTGACCTTACTGTTGAGATAATAAAAGGTGGAGTCAAACTTAAAGGTAGAGGTTGATTCTGGAGAAAGATAGTTGATTGTTGAGTCTCATTCCCAGGCCGTCAAATACGACCTGGGAATGGCTCGACTCAATCATTATTTATTAGTTTTTTTTCTACTTCCCTTTTTCCACCAACGAGAAAAATTCTCAGCTGATTGTCATAAGGGCGCCTCACCCCCTTCACTTTTCCAGCAAATTGGAAACAACACATGGGAGCTTTCCTTTGGACTTGAGAGCCTGCAGCCTTAATTCACTGACAGACTGTTATCTACACCGCACATTTATTGTAAAGCTGAAACTAAAGTGCTTACTTCCTCTGCTCTGCTTACGTTTAGCTCCACTTTGTAACACTCACTCTCATTTGCTCGCACACACACACACACACACGTGTGGAAGATGAAACATCAATATCACACTAACATCACGTTTAGGCATCAGAAACATCAAACACAAACATACAATCTTTTTTTGTTTCCATGAAAACTTCAGAGTGTACCTTGAACATCAAGAGAAGCTGCTTTAATTGCCAGTCCTTAATCGCTACATAAACTTTTAATTTCAGGACCAGATAAAAAAACAACATGTCCAAGTCATTTGTGCGTTTACACATGGGGGGAAGCAGAAAGCACACAATTAGGTATGGACAGATATGTAGGGAAACATTAGGAAAAACAACAGAGAGAGATGACAGGCGGGTAGATCTTTGTAAACATGTACAAAGACAGTCAGGAAAAGACGCAGAGAAATGATCTCTCGCTGAAAGAACTGACAGAACGTTCTATGCAAAGTGTCTGAGGACAGAACCGGGTGGTAAAATAAGCAGCTTGTTGTACCGACGGGCTGTGGAGCGGTGAGGTAAGATCTTGCCCTCCATGATTGCCAGCTGCACACAAAGAAGTACCGCTCCGCTCCACAATGACAGTAATGACAGGATGGCGCCGAGCAACACCTACCCTCTTATTAAAACCTTCATATTCTATTTGTCATGGGCTTAAGGTGCCGCACAGCGAGGTACACGCAATGCACACACACAAGCACGCATGCGTTCTATAAGTGTGAGCGAAGTGCATCCTGCAGCCTCATTACGCAGCTCTAAACATCAGTGAAATAAAAGTCTAATAAGGAACGAGGGTGGAAAAGGTTAATAACCACCCTTATTAATTTTGGATTAAAAACGCTTTAATGAAATCACAGAGCTGTGCTCAATAAACTGTTAAATGTTGCACTTCAGAAGAAGTGCGCCATCGCCCTCTGATCTCTCCCTGCAGCTGTTGTCTTATCTGCTCGGTGGAAGGCATTTTTTCTGTGTTTATTGACTTATTTATTTATTTATTTTGGTGAAAAATCAAGGAAGGGTAATTGGAAGAGTGGAAGTCATGTGACCTGGAGGCTGTTCAGCCATTGGTTGACGAAGTTTGTCAGAATCCTGTTTAAATGAACTTGAGTGACTTAGTGCCGCAGTGACTCACGGTGTGGGGAGAATTAAAACGTTTTGTGGGAAAGGGTTTTTCGATGAGACGCTCAGGGACAAATCGTGTCTGTCTGCGTGTTGGTGTTTCTGTGTGCGCCTCCTCTGTTTTGTCACCCGGGACGACAGAGTTTGATCATCGTGAGTCACACGTTGTCGAAAAAATGCCAGAGAGACAGTCTGAGGATCGGTGTTGCCCAGTAAATATTTACACGACATCATTAACAGCTAACAACAAACTAAATCAACCCAAATGTTAATGAGTTGTGATGGGACCTTACCTCCACTTGTCCTTGACGACAGCACGCGGGAAGGACACAGACTAAATGACAAAATGCTCCTGTGAGCACAGCTCCACTGTGGCTATTTATGGCCAGAGTTTGTTTTCATCACAGATTAAAAGTGAACGACTGCCCTAAACATCACAGATATATATCCTCGATGCTTTTAAAATTATTAATATTCTCGTGTATAATCAATCCACATTAGTAGTAAATGGTTGACGGAGCTGTGGAGTGATGAGGGAAAACAAAGCTGACATTAGATGGATGGAGGTGCAGCCTGTGACAGTGGAGGATCTTAGATGAATGAGCTTCAGGATGAAGGCGGTGCAGGGGCCAGTTTAGTCTGTCAAAGCTTTCTAACTTTCTGAGCACGATGTTTCGTTCACTTCACAGACTCATGCGTTTGCTGTCATGATTGTGTCTGTTCCCCCATGATGGTGTGTGAGCAACCTCCTCCAGTCATTAGGAATGTGTCATTGCTGTCTTTGAAAAACCATTTGTCACAGGTGTGAAGAAAAAAAAAACGCTTGTGACGATGCATTTTTCTGCAAACCCAATTAGTTTTTAAAAATAGTTTATTTAGCTTAAAAGTAGGAAGTTCACAAACCATAAAGGAAAACTTCTGCTGATAAATTTAAAAATTACCTCATTTGGAGCTACGTGGTTTTTCTTTGGTTGGTGTTGGCTAAACATTTCTTCCCTTTGCTGAAATACCAAATTTGTATAACCTGCTTATTTTATTGCTCTACTGGAGCCAGTTCTTCCTATAGGCAGTACTGTTTAACAGTTAAGGTTGGGTCACTTAAATTCTTCATTTTCCCCGCTGCCTTAAAGATGAGTTACCTGAATTAAACTTGAATAATTAATTCAGACTTCTCAGGAGTTGTTCTACTGTAAAATGAGTAGACTTATAGGTTCAGCGAGCTTGAGAGAAAATACAAAGTACATTCAAATTGAGATAATGAAGATTAAAGGCAGTTGGGCTTGTGGGTGCTGTGTGTGAACACAACATTTGAAGTTGGGTGAGCGGCTCTGCTTGGATGTGTGCTTACTGTCTGTCACCTGGTTGTCCCGCCCTCGGCTGGGGTTACACACCCACTGCCCTAAAAATGATACAGCCAAACGTCCCGAACAAGGAAAAAATACTAGGAAACACAGGTAGAAGGTAGGGTCTCTGCAGATACAGACACCACCACACACTTGTAGTGGGTCTTAAGTAATGATTGATAGGGATTATGTAAACTGTTCCTTTTATTAGACACAAAGAGTGCATCGCTTTAGCTGCTGTCAGGGCCACTGTGCACCGGAGTTATTGTGTTAAAATGAGCTCCCGGTGACCTTGGATCAGGACTGAATTGGATAGTAACTTTAATCATGGTTTCCACAAGTTGCTTATTATGATAAAAGGGTTATATAAAACTGGGACTTATAGTTCTATCACTTATTCAAGGAAACTACACCTGAAAATGGTCTCTAGCTAATTTTAACTCACAAACAAAACATGCTGTGAAGTCTGGAAACAAACTTGATTTGATGGGAATTACACAGAAGTAATTTCATCAGTGTAAATCAAAACACTGAAACACATCATAATATTGATGATAAAACATATATTTACATAAAATTAATGTCAAATTTAGTCACATTTATAGGTAATGCTTCACAGGGAACAGGCAAATGCTAGGGGCACAGGGTGCTGTACTGCACGGCGCGTAATTTACACACCGCTGGAACATCATGGGCCATTTGTTAATTATTTTAATCCTCTAACTTAACCAGTATCTGACAGTAATTGGCCTTTTGTGCTTTTCTATATACCTGAAAGATGTTCTGCACAGATTCCTGATATATACAGTGAGATGACCCTGGAGTCCAGCCGTCATACTCAGGAAGTGTCCTGAGCTGAAAACTTCAGCCTTGTTAGCAGGATTATTATGTGATTATTATATGGTAAGGGAGGCTGTTGCTTTCCCCTCAGTTTTTACAGTAGAGGCAAGCGACAAGACACCTATTTCTCTGACTCAGTGTGGCCCCTGTCGCTGAAAGCAGAAGCTCGACATTTACCTTTCAGTCTCTAAGCTGCTGCTTACTTGTGAAGAGAGAACATGAGTGTGAACTCAGATGCCTTGTTCAACTGGAGTGAAGCTGTGACACTTAAAAACCAGGCACTGAACTGAACCTGGACTGTATTTTTTCATATAATGGGACTAAATAACTAATAAGTACAAAAAAGTTAGTTTGTTTTTTTTTAACTCCAGCGGATCGCCTCAGCTGGCAGCCACAAAACACACTGCAAAGGCTGCAATGTAGTCCTGAGAACAAATACGGCCATCAAAGTATGTGCTTGTTTTTCATCATTGAATGGCTCTGATTGTTATTCTGTCTTACAACATTATGGAAAGGATCCCCACAGTGAGACCTTTTTGTTAAAGAGTGAGCTCCTTTGTGTAGCCGTTGTATCACTCTGCTCAAAGCCATTCACAAAAACAGTAATTTTATCTCTCAGAACACGGAGTGTCCTGGTCGACCACTTTCTCAATTGCTTAGTTTGTTTGCGTTAATGTATGATATTTGGTGTTTTGAAAGGTTAGTTCAGATCCAAACTACTATTAGATTGTGTTCAGGCATGTACAGGATCAATTTCAAAACCTACAGCCTAACAGGCTTTTGGACACCAAAGCACTAGTGGACACGGCATCCAAGTGTCCTCATGTTCATAAGAATGTTGTGATGGTGCCCTCTTTGAATCCCCCTATAGTAGATAAAACAGGAAAAAGTGCCCTCTAGCATGCCCTTCCAGTGCCTTTTCTGCAAACTTGTGCCCCACCACATACAGCTGGTACCCTTTTTATTACTTTCGTCGTCACCCCTCCAGTATCCTAAGTCGGCTACTGCCTCAAAATATGTATGGCACAGGTTCAAGAATACCGCAATTAATGATGATGCACCAGCAAAGGCAAGTGGAGAATAAAACTGCTAGCAAGTGAACATGGGTGTTAATGATGCAGGATTGAAACTTTTAAGTAAATATGAATTTAAAACTGTGGGAAGGAAGGAAAAGTTTTAGACCTCAAAGATTCACACAATGCTTGGTGACTAACGCTGAATGTAAATGGAACTTGTTTGTGTACAGGAAAACTTCACAGGGAGACTTTAAAGGCAAAATCCACAGATACAAATCTAGTCAAGAGCTCATAGTTACCCGACTTTACCTCTGAGGCAGAATCTGGCGTTCAGACAGACTTTTTTCTTTCACCTCATGAATTCTGCTTGATCACTTTGTGATCACTTTTATCTGATATGCCTCTCTTAAGATGTGTTTCTCATTATGAAGGAGAAGACGATAACAGCGGCAATTGATTTGTGACTTTGTTAGACAAATTTGAGCCGAGATCTTAGATTGAGCTTCACTTTTTAGTACTTTTTGGATGTTTGTCCTTCATTTGATAGCTAGGACGGAGATGAGGGAAGAGGATATGAGAGATATGACCCAAAGATATGGTCGTGTGTGCATTTATTGATTTATTTTAGTGACAGAATGAAGAGAAACAATTTGGCACTTTAGTTTTGTTTAATCTAAATGTACCATCTCTGTTGGCTTCTGTCTGTGCGGCACCATTTCCTGATACACCGAGAAAGGATTAAAAATGTCTGACCATGATTAAATGCAGAGCAAATGAGTGATTATCTTATATTGAATGCAGTGTCCTGAGCAACCCCAGAATGCAGCGAGGCAATGAATCAAATATTTAAATTTATTGAAGATGCCCATGCCATACATCACGATAAGCTATATGGCTTATCATCATATATAACTACTGCTCCGCGGACCTGTCACTGGTTGTGATTCTCACTCTTGTTTCAGTTCAGCTCAAGCAAGAAAATCCCCATGTTCTCATTTTGGTGTGAAAACATGGCACAGTTTTTAGGAATAATAACAGGTGTAGGTGTAAGATCTCTTTTTCTGGATCGGACTTGTGAGGACCCTCGTTAACGACATTTATTCCCAAAGCCTCTTTAAAGTGTGTTTTTGTAAGTGTCTGCCAATTATCTCGGTGGCTCCATTTCCTTCCGCTTATTCCTGTTAGTGTGTGGATGTAGCCAGTCTATTAAAGATATCAGGGCCTGTTTTTGTTTCAAAGGAACGTATAGGGGAAAAAAAAGTAAATAATTGCAGTCATTTTTGTGTTGTTTGAAAAACACCTTCCACAGACTCGAAAATTGCTTGCGCTTGGTAATCCGTCACAATAAACAAGAAGTCTTAATTTGCTTTGTTATAGTTGCTGTGCTATTGTTGTTTCATGGGAGTTGAGGTTTTTTTTTTTATTTCTTTTTTTTTATTCATATTATTTCACACCTACGCTGTACTTACTGCCAATCACCTGACAACCAGAGGAGGAAATTGAAGCCTCCACCAGAAAATAATCTCACAAAAATGTCACCTTTTAAACTCTGTGTTAAACTTCTTAGTTTTGGTAGTACAGTCGGCATGTTTTGATAGCCTTAAATATGTGTTTTTTTTTAAATGCTGAATTAAAAGAAAACTGATTAAGAAGATATGAGCTATAATTTAAAATGATGGTTGCATTGTGCTGGATGCCGAAACATAACCCAAGCTTGACCTTAACTCAGTGTTTTGTTTACTTAATGTTCCTCCTGCTACTTGCCTGATAGGCTGCTGTCACTCAGCATGAGTTATTGAGGTGTAACTGATGCGTCATTGTGTGCTATCATTGTTGTACGGATGAGTTAATTCTCCCCCAAAACAAAAATGCTAATTTCTTTCCATCCTCTGGGAATATGGTCTTCATTAGAATAGAAATAGAAGTACAGACAAATCCCTGTATATACTTATATGTGGGCGAAAGGTAAACAATAGGAAAGATTTGTATACAATATTTGGGTGAATTGTTGTGTCAAACACACACAGATACACACTCGCACAGACAGATTTTCTACCTCCCACTGCAACTTCCTTAAACGTAGTGGATTTTTCTTCTTTTTTTTTTTATCCCCAACAATAATTTCCCTCCACCAACACAAAAGGTTGATGACACCGCGGCTGACTCAGCCAGACGACAGAAATCTTCATTGTGCTAATTAGATCCTTCGCTGTCTGTTAAAGACTTTTATCTTTCCCCCTCATCTCCATGCCCATCTAATCTGGTCTTATCTGCAGGCTCCATCTCAAGGTGATTGCTGAGATAGTCTCTGCCACGGAGTTAAAAGGAACACTATTGTCTGAGTGAGCAGAAATAGTATCTCATTTCCCCTCACTCAAACTTGTCCAAAGTCAGGCTTCATGTTCGTGCGCAAGTGTGTGCACATGCATATGGGTCTTTTTGAGCATGTGTGTGTGTGTTTGTGTGTGTGTGTGTGTGTGTGTGTGTGTGTGTGTGTGTGTGTGTGTGTGTGTGTGTGTGTATTGTCGCCATCACCCGCGGGAAAAGTCTGTCAATTGGTACAAAATGTCATTTTGTCACTGCAGGCCATCACGCTGCAAACAAAACCAGACGCACACATGGAGGCGCACACAATAAAGTTAAATAAAAACACAGCTGGCTTGTTCAAACCCCAGACAATTGGTTTTGTTGCAGGATAAACATTTTTATTCAATGCCGGTACCAGCTGTGTTCGGGTCATTTTCATAGTGTTTATATACTTTTCTTTTCACATTTGGTTTGTTACATTTGGAGCACCTCAGGGATGCAACCTCCTGCTTTTCTGTTTCGGGCAAACATTTCTGTGAAAAAAGGCTCCAGATGACTTGAATGAGGCAGTTTGAGTGTGTGTTGACACCGCAGTGAGCATCCATTTCAGACAGCTGAACACATGAGACAAGCTTAAACAGGGATGGCCACAGATCGGCTGTTTGAAAGCGAGGAAAAGATGCCTGCAGCTTTACTTTTGGCTGAAAATTTGGCCAGAACGACACATATCAAATCCGCCCGCTGCATCACCACCGCCGGCACTTCAGGTAGCAAATTCATAATCATTAGATTACCACAATCAAGCCCTGCAGAAGTGGCTTAGAGTGATCTGAATATGCAATCTGAACGAGGTTCCCTGTAGAGTCAAAACCAGATATGTCTTTACTTACTTTAATTGGTGTAAAAAAAAAATGAAAATGTAGCATAAAAATTAGGCAGCATTTATTCTCAGCTTGAGTCTCTACAATTCTCACAAAGGATGATGAAGATTGACAGGCTCGGTTGTGCAAGGATCGAGTCATTCTTTATAAATGAAAGGAAAAAAACTAGACTAGATAGCAAGAGTTTGCTGATTGATTTATGGCCAGAAATGTTTCTATATGGTTTCAGTTGAAGGCTACAGCAGTAACAGTTTAAAGAAATGCTACTGAATCAACACTGTACAGTCTATTGGTCCTCATCAGCAATTAAATACTAACATTTAAAATTAATTAAACAAGCCTTCTGCCACCTTTTCCGTCAAATTATTTTTAAATAATATAAAGAGGATTGGGGGGCAGCTGTAGCTCAGCGGGTAGAGTAGGTCGGCTAGTGATCGGAAGGTTGCTATTTCAAATGCTGGCTCTGCATGTTGAAGTGTCTTTGAGCAAGATACTGAACCCCAAATTGCTCCTGAGGGCGTCCTTTATGCTGACCAATATGGTTAAATGTTTGTTTGGTTAGCAGCAAATCTTTAAAAGAAAAAAAATAAATACAAAAGAAAACTTGATCAAGCTTACTGCAGTTAGTTATTACATTATACGGATGGCAAATGATTATACTTCTGCTGGTTGTGGTAAAATTATGAATTATGTTTTTTATCCTAAAAGAACATACATATTGATGATTGTATATTAAAAGAGCATGAACAATGTACCAGAGTACAGAAAGCAATTATTCAGAAAAGAGACGATAATTGAATACACACTTTTAGTTTAAAGGGAAAACTTTTTGTGGGTTATTGTCTTCTTTTGGGATTCGTGGTAACTCCTTAATTAGTTAGTTCAGTGAAATACATTTTTGGTGAAACTAATTGTTTCACAATACTGTATTGCGGATATTATTTTCAATACTTCACAATTTTATTTTGTATAGCTGCAAGTATGTGTTTTCATGGGGACTGCCAAAAAGCAGCTCAGGGCCGTAGCACATCTTATGATCCACCACAACCTGCAGGGAATCATCCGTCATGTCCCTTTTTTTCACCAACTAACTCCAGGCGATACTTGGGGAAAAGTACTACTTTGTTACATAAGGTGTCAAAGTTCAGTCCCATTATAATTGTTGAGGCTTTGATTGTTGTTATTTTTTAATGGGATTGTATTGCACATTAACTTCCTGAGGCTGAAGGGAATGACATTTTGTACTGGAGGTACAGTATTAAGTCATAAAGCATAAAGTTAAAATGCGAGTTAAAATTGTGCCCAAAAGGGACTGGAGAAAAGATCAGGAGATCGCCACCGTGTTCTGGTGACCATGATTGGCTGTGTAAATGAATTAATGTTAATCCATCCAAGAGATGGATATTTTCGTCATTCACACTTTCAGCCCTGGAGTCACATTGCTAACATGACTAAAAATAAACAAACTTTGGATGGAGTTATACACCATTATACATCTGCTGAGAAACTTCCAAGTTCTCTGTTACATTTAACTCCTTGTTCAATGTGTTTTTTTTTATGTTGTTATTGCTTCAATTCACAATGCAGTTGCATCTGTGGGCAAAGACACTGACCGACCAAGCCAAATTTCTCACATTTTGGCTGTGAGATTGCCATTACCCACATTGTCGGTCTGTGTTCATGACGCCCAGTCCCCATGTGCACTGAATGCAGGATCTCCATCAACATTGGTGGCATCTGTCTGTGTATGAACACATGCACACGGGTGCTCAGTAGCGATTCACAGTAGAATCTTCACCACTGGCTGCATCAATAGATCCTATTAGATCGTGTGGAGCATAAATTAGCATGTTAGTCGAGTGAATTGATTTATTGAAGCCACTATGTCTCCACAGGATTCATATTAAGGTTTCAAGTGAAGACAAGTGTGTTAACATATCAATATGAGCTAATTAATTCTTTAACTTGCTTGATTAATGGCTTCATCAGCACAGTTGGATTTCTTCATTTCATCATAACAATTAGTGCAGGATATTAAACAGCTAAAGTGGCTCTTCACCTGTTATCTATGTTTTTAAACCCCTGGTGGCCAGAGTAACAACTGATGAAGGCGGCCTGTTATTGTAAGTGTTCAATTCCTACCAAATTGTTTAAAATTCAAACACCTGCTGCAGAAATGTTTCTTCAGCTATGTTCTCTAATGAATGCATTTCCTGGAGATTGATATGTATATTTTGTTGCTCCTGGCTCCATGAGGCAGTTCGCAGCTACACGGATGCAACTAAATGAAGAAAACTTTAGTTTTCTTTCCACAAGACTACCTCCTTTTTATCTGTCTGCAAACCTTTTAATGGTAACACTGCAATGTTTCCAGTGCCACTACACTCTGAGATTCCCTTTTAGATATCTGTCATCGATTTAAAGCAAAATGTGAGGTATAGTGTGCCGTCAAAGACCTGTCATTGTACACAGTGGTGAATAATAAACTGCATTGCAGTTTTATTTATCGACTTTATGGATTGGGTGAGGTAGCCTATATAGTGGTTGGATGATATTGTAAAACATAATGTCAATAGTGATAAAAACGTCATAGTGTAAGTTTATAGTTTATAGTTGTATAATGTGGGTTGGCAATATATTTTATCCATAATGACCACGAACACAACAACCATTGGACAAGACAATAGAAAACCTAGATTGTTTGGAGGAGCGGGCACACACACACACACACACATTTAGCAGACACATTACCGAAACATTCAACTTGTACAGTGGAGCCATGAACACCCACAGGGAGCGGTGTCTATTGGGAGAAAGATGGATCTAAAGTGAGTATATCACACAGATTTAAACATTGATATCAAAAGCACACTTGTGCAGTCTTAAGTATACAATACACATTCACACCCTTACACAAACGCAGAAACACACACTAGTCACATCTTCTGAAACATTCAGGGGTTCATTTTTTAAGAAGCATCACGTTTAATATAGCTTTTTCTTCCTCTCTGCTGCTTCACTTTGATGCGGCGTTCTCCCATGACAATATGCTCACAGAGCAATCAGAAGTCGTGACAAATTCAAAGAGCACTGAAGTGTGGAATCTTGCGCGTATGCATGCATGCTTTGTAATAACTTCTGGTGTTTTTCATCATTTTACTATTTTGATTTGAGATAGGTAATAAATAAAGTTGACTTCATAACCTATCTTTAGAAACATCATTTTTATAAACAAGTTTGCTACATCTAATTAAATACCCTGAGTAAAGAGAACCATCCGTGCTGTTGCCAGACCAACTGCCACTATTACTGCTGCCATTATTGCTGGTGTTAACATTAATACTATGCACTATATACGGTCAAAATTTAAAGGCAACTTCAATCATATTTTGAGTTACATTTTGGCATTGAGCACATCCAATTATCTCCTATCTGTATGCTGTATATACACTCGACATCTTCCATTTATGAATGAGCTTCGCTTCTTAAAATTTTCCCTTTCATTATTCACTGTGTCAAGTCTAATCCCTCGTGGCCACCAAATTCTTTTAATTACAGCTGTTGTTGTACTGCTAGCAGTCATGACCCACAGCAGGTAGTGTCAAAGTGCAAACCTGTTTTCACTTTGATCAGAGAGAAGACCATCTGACTCCTCCGAGACTCGTGTATAAAAACAGACATAACAGCTTCAGTCATGCAACTGTCTTTATGTTAGGGGGGGAAAAAAAGGACATTTTTAACCTTATGCAATGCATGCTGGGAATTATATTCTAATAAGATAACAACAAGATAACAATTAACATTTTTGTGAGTAGATGTTCAGTTGGAAATGTTTATGAACTCATTATTTAGTTACAAGACTGAGCCCAATGTGATGAGTTATGAAGTTCTAACTAGACAGATTTAGACAAACTTACCTAATTAAATTGAGTAAACATCAAAAGAAGAGTCAATTTGAGTCTGAGACATTACACAGGAAAGGTGTCTGGTATAAAATAAGCTCTGATAATTGTTTTTTTTCTGCTTTCCATTACTTAAGAACTCAAGTTAGCAGAATGACTCACAGATTAAAGATGTTATTGATAATATTCAGCCACTCAATGTGTCAGTCCATCTCCCCCCTACCACTGCATTCACGTTACAACCCTGCTGTTTTTTGAATTATGGCACCCATAAGTTGTTGCACATTAGTCAGCAATGCTAGCAAGCGCACATTAACATGCTAGCTAACGTTAATGTTGCTGACGAATCCAACATTAGGGCAGTACATGTGTGTGTTGGGCGCATACCATAAAAGTAAATATTTCTACAAACTGGTAACTACCAAGACTGTTGATCGCTGACAAAACACAGATACCATGTGATAGCAGCTATTGGCTGAAAAACCTGGAGACGTTTTAAAATGATTGACAATCGTTATGTTTTTAAGGAAAAGAGATATTTTTTCTGCACCCTACAATCTCTGTAGCTCCCTCTCACTTTAGTTGGAACAGCCGATAACCTTGGTTTATTGGTACAGTTTTAAGTTTTACTTGAATTGTCATCTAGGTCAAAGAAAAATGCCATGAAGAATGCCATTCTCACTACCAACGCATAAAGCACAGCAGTCTGGTCAGTGACCCTACGCTTCTAAGTTTAATACTGTAAGTACCCTTAGCATCAAGTGCCCCTCTGATGTAGTAGTATGAAGAGTGAGAAAGGTCATATTTAAGGGCGGCTGGGGTGGTTGGATGGGTCATTAACACAACTTTCCCTCTGAAGGCCGTTCAGGCTGTTATCAAACCAAGACGGGTCAGTCTGCAAGTCAAGGGAGAGGGCATTTGAATTCCTCCGAAAATATGTATTTATTTTAATAATTTAAGAAAAACATCCCAGATAAATCACCACTCCTCTTCCTGGAACCGATCATGCAATATTCAAGTTTGAAAAGGCAAGTGTTGTTGACCTCCCCACTCCCTGTTGAGTTATGGGAATCATGGCTGAATACCAACACACAGTGAGCTTATCTGTATGTAGCGTGCTGCTCCAGCTCTCCACAAACACCTTTGTTCTCTCTGCTTGCTCACTTTTTTCTTTAGCGATGGTAGCAGTGGTGGTACATTTAGTTTCTTTGTTGAGGTTTATACTTGTGCTCGTGTATCTTCAGTTTGCGAAAAGAGCCGCACGCCATGTGCATCACCACATCAGATGGTAGCGCCAACAACCCAGTCTGCAATTTTTTGATAGCTGCAAGCGTACTAAATGGCTCGGGACTGACTCGTCTCAAAGAGACTTTCCCCCGCTGTGAAGCATGGGGATCACTGCTATGCTAATTTGCTGCTTGTGCCTACATGCATATTGTGAGTAGATGCCTTGGCTCTTGTGTGCTAAGCTAAATCAGAGAGTTGTGACGATGTCTTGGAGTCAGCCGTCGCTATTTTTGTTCTTCTGCTGCTGCCATCTATTAATGCTATTCATGAATAAAGCTCCTTCATTGTATGGTTGTTGGATGGCTTGTGCATTGTGATGCTTTAATACTTTTGATTTATGTAAGATTTACATTTACATTTAGGGCATTTAGCAGATGCTTTTGTCCAAAGCAACTTACAGTAATTCATACATTCATGCACTGATGGCAGTGGCTGCCATGCAATGTGCCAACCAGCACATCAGGAGCAGTTCTTCAGTATTCAGTATCTTGCCCAAAGACACTTTGACATGCAGACCAGGGGAATCGAACCATTGACACTCCGATAAGAAGATGCTGGCCCTATCCCTGAGCCACAGTCATAACAATGTTATAAACTGTGGGTTTTAGGCATGTAAACTTGGCTTGCCACAGCCCCTTTATGGAATTATTTCACTGTCAAACTGGCCTATTAGGAAGTCCAGCATGGCTATGTCACAAACACAACCAAACTTTCTCCACACACTTCTTATCCACCTTTAAATGAGAGAAAAAATGATGTTTTTTAGTTCACATGAATCCCATTCAAACTGCTGAGCTCCAGTTTTACGGTTAATGCCTCCGCTTCACTCGACCACAATTATTGCCACTTACATCTATGTACTAATGGCTGTCATCATCTCGTCACACTACATAACGTTCGATAAGAAGCGTGGTCTTCATCAAGCATATATGTGCTTTTAATATATAATTCATTTCATAATTTTCTGCTGTATCGAGCTTAATGCATTCCCGCAGCGAATGATGACGTCAGAGCCTAGGTGCCAAATATCAGCTCTTTGCATATTGTCACTTCATATAATTATGTGCTCAACGTGGCATGGCCGCCAGAAGATGCTTGCTTTTTCTTTGAGCTTTGATTTTTTTCTCAGAAATTCTCCTTGCCTGTTCTCTTCTCCATCCCCCTTCCTCCTCCGACTCAAACAAACACATACAGAGGCACTCGGCAGGGGGGGCGAGACATTAAGTTGAAACAATTGAAATGTGGCTCGGCGTCTTTTCCAACAACATGTCACTCCAACAAAACTGTTCAGAAATGGGAGGGACTTTATCCCCCTCCCTAAAAAAAAACATGCACTGTGGGAACATTTTGAATGTTGGAACAGGCACAGAGTTATAATGGATTACCGATAAATGTGCGATAAATGGGTTGCTGCTGATAAAAGAGAAAAAACTCTAATATCTCACTATCAATACATAATTGCAATTTCATGATTGTTGACTGCAGTGGAATAATTGGGCAGTGTGTATTTATATACTAATGACCAAGTGAACAGAGCTGCCTCAAAGCTAGATATCAGATCTAGAGCATTAATTGTAATTCGAACATGACAGCCAATATTTGAACAGAATCGCACGGAAATCGCACTAAATCCAGATTAATCATCAACACGCCTACAGGCTTATGGCGTGACAGTTTATTGCAGATATTTCGACCTGGTGCAGATTGGGACGTGATCCAGGAAAGTCCTGCTTACTTAAGTTCTCCTCCTCCGTGACAACTCTTAGTCACCATCGGAAGATGATCCTCCACGCCTGCCCACCACACATCAGTCAAACCGGGCACCTCTCCACATCTCTGTATCACTCAGTTTGTACAGTAATACTTATGTCTGCTGTACAGTCATAGACTTACATCACCATCCATATGACAATATTATACAGTCAATGTTGAACAGACAGTGGATGTGTGGTGTCTCACTAAGAGTTTTTTTTAAAGTGAAACACTTGCCAAAATGCAACCTAGGCTTTTTTTGTGAATGTACCTGAGCCAAACCTTTGTGTAAAAGCATAATTACAACGAAAGAGGCACTTTTAAGATTTACCGTATTTTCGTTTCAGGTCAAACTAATTTTCAATGGGAGTGCTACGGGCACTTTTACACTAGCATCAAAATCGCTATTTTTAAAAAACTAAGAAGGGTCGACACAACATGAAACTTTGCTCGTAGTATCACCAGGGTCTCTACACATTAACACGAGCATTGAGAACATTGTTTGTGTACACAGAGTTTACTGAAAAGAAAGTTTTTGAACAACTCACGTTAGCAGATGCTTGTTCCGCTAGCCACCTTCCTGCTAGCGCAGAAGTGTCGGATGGGTAGAAACAAATGGAGAGAGCAAACAGTTGTTTTAATTCTCTGTAAAATAAATCTATGTTAAACACAAAGTTAACACATATTTTTTTATTTTATTCTTTTATATATTTATTTGTCCCTCTGCTTTTGTGACTTTGTTGTTTGCTTGTTCTGATAGTTAAATGTATTCCCTGATTTGAGATTTGTGATTTGTGATGCCTCTGTGAAATCTTACTGAGAATATTAAGTAGTAACAATAGTTTTTTTTGTAGTTTTCCTGCAATTGACCACACTGCCGTGCAAGTCTATGTATGCGTGTTCCTACAGCAAAAATATTTCTTTCTAAAGCCACCGTGTAATTTGAACCCTGGTCATTATGCATTTATAGTGAAACTGTTCAAAACCATTGTCTATCATGTAAAACAGCCTAACAGCACTGTGTTGTTCTACACTGGAATGTGTATACATGTTTTTACCATTCCATAAGGGCATCCAAGAGGGCACTCGTGCTGTAACCAAGGGTGCGATCGTCACACCATAGATTATCCTGTATTATGGTGGAAGCAGAAATCTCACAGATATCTCTAATCATGAGCACATATAACTAAAACTATCTCATGGCCAGATACCACCAGGGGTAAGTAGGAAAATATGTCCTTGTCAATAATTTTAAGGTTTTAGGGCTCTGCTGTCCAGACCTACCTATCGGGCCGGAAGTAATTTCATAGATTGGAGCTTAAATTTTATGCCCTTCATGCACTGTATCTAAGAAAAGACATTGAGCTAATCGCAAAAGATCCTTCTCCACCAAATATTCTAGACCTGGACAGGACGCTGGAGCTGCACTCACTGTCTCAGTTTGCTCTGCTAGGCCAGTGTTTGGTGTATTAACATCAGTGGAAATGTATAATGTATCAGATCTGTTCCAAGCTTCTAAATGCTCCCTGAAATCAAATCAGCCTTGCAGAAATGAGCCAGATCCTGTTTTAAGATAGAAACTGTTGTTGAAAGTTGTTTTGCAGGGTCTATTATTGTATTGGGGGGACAAAATATAATATATTACAAGACACTATTATTCAAACTGGATCTATTATCCACTGAGAAGCTTAAATTTTGCATGTACTTAGAGGCAGAAAGAACAGTAATTCACATAATTTATAGCCACAGAGGATGAGGCAATAAAGTCGCAGCCATTAAATAGGGTTTTCAGAGATGAAATTAGTTTTCATGCAATTATGACTCTCCCTTAATTCTTGACACACAGGCACTGAGCATGAAGAGGGGGAGGTGCTGTGCATCACGCAGACACACACACGTGCGCACACTTACACACACACACACACACACCTCCACGAGTTCACAGACACCCGTGCACGCACACACATTGATACCGCCATGCACATGTGCAAACACTCGTCCTCAGGCACGATAGAGTGCTGTTGGTTGTCAGTACCTTGTCGTCACAGCAAAATGTTGTTAATTAAAAGTGGATGTGATGTTTATTAAGATTGCTAGCAAGACATCCACCCACGCTTCTTCAAACCTCTTTCTTAACTTCATTAGCTCGATCCAACACTCACAGCTCCACAAACACGCTGTAGATGATTGCTTTCTCACCAGCATGTCTGCGCACTTTTAGACAGCCTTGCAGAGGAGGTCTTTTTAAATGAAAATGACCTTTTTGTCGTTACATCACTTGATATTTCCTACTGTTTATGTGCATCTTTGTGTGCATGTTTGCACGGGTGTGTATCTCTGTGAGCAGTCCAGACACATGGACTTGTGCGTCTGCACACGTACGTGTGAATGTCCTTTGATTGAGGATGTCAAAGGTGGCTGCCCACGCAGCAATTAGAGGTGCTGGGAGAGTGTGTGAGTGTGTATACATGTAATGTGATTGTGGTTTCTCTGAAGGAGTTTTTAATAGAGGTGCAGAGACAGATGGCATGCATTCATTATAGCATGATGGGTGAACACATTTGAAAAAACTCCTCTTCCTGTCTGTCTATCTCTCTCAATCGAACTTTCTCTTGCCTTTCTTTTCTTGCCATGCGGCCATAACACAAAGCTGCAGCAATCAATGCATTCAGTTAAGACATGACACCAGCAACAGCTGTATGGGCCTGGTATCATTTCCTCTCCTACTGGAAGGAAGCACCATAATGAGATACTGGTATGGCACATATTCCACACAAAACACTCAAACTCCACTTCGACACAGAAATAGGTTTCAGCCTCTAAATGTATTCACTGCTTTGAGAGAGAGATATCACTCACACAAGTGAAGCTATGTAGAATCTCTGCTGCAGTCCAGCACCATAATGCCTAAATCGGGGAGTTGAAATATTAAAACTACCATTCTGCTGTGAAAAAAAACTTGTGAAAACTCCTGAAAAATATGAGATTTGGTCCATTCCCACCAGCCCACCCGCCCCTGTGCTCCAATTTCCTTTCAGAAGAGATTGAAAAGTCTCTTAGAGTCTTCCATCTCATTTCTACGCCTGTCAAAGATCTCTACGGTGGAAAAAAAAGGAGAAGAGTGCTAAGAAGGGTGCGTATAGATCAAACACTTTATAATGTAGTCCAATGAAGCTGGGAACTCCAAACGCCATTACCCGCGATGACACGCTGCCAAATCACCATCAGAACCTCCCTGTCAGCTTTTAAGGAAATAGACTTCATTTTTATAGAAAAAAAGAGGGCTTTTGACAGTCAAGGGGTGTGGTGGAAGAAAAGGAGACGGACGAGAAATAAAGTGATGGAGAGAAAGAGAGAGAATGGGAGGAGGAGGCTCCGAGATAAGATGAAAAGATGAGAGGTAATTGCCTCTATTATAGAGAAGAAGGGGAAAGATGAGGAGGAGTGTAGGGTGGAGGGAGGAAGACGAGCAAGCGAGATATTAAAGTCACACCATCCGGCTTTAAAAGGTCACCTGTGAAGTCTGTGCAGCTGTGCTTGTCTGTGATGAACACACAGCTGTGCTGTACACACCAGGCAGAAAGTTTTCCGCCTGCTTCAGTGGTTATGTCAGTCAGTCTCTACTCTGTTCGATTTGCTCTACTGTATATATATATATATATATATATATATATATATATATATATATATATATATTTATATATATGTATATATATATATGTATATATATATATATATATATATATATATATATATATATATATATATATGTATATATATATATATATACATACATATATACAGTGTTCACATAGTTTTACCCACACACAGACTGTGTTTGTCAAATGTGAGCCTGTTATTGCCCTTGTACTTTGTAGGAAAAAAAATGCAATTTTCTCTCTAAATGGAGAGAAAAAAGTGAAATGAGCATCAGTCTCGGTGGTAGCAGTTGCCTCTGACCTATCTGTATCTCTCCGCTCTATCGGTCTTGTATCTCTGGTGCCTGAATGCATAAGTGGCTAACCTGTCCTCACATCTGTCTCTGCCCTTCCACCCCTCCTTTCACTCACCAGACCCGGAGGAGGTTTATCAGCACGTCTTTTCTCGATTTTCTTATCAGCCTTCGCTCCGCAGTTCCTGTTAAGATCTTCCACATTACTTCCTTTTTGTTCGTCAACATTTCTCCATCACCTCAGTGTTAACCTTTCTTTTCACTTTAGCTCAAAGATTTGGCATTGCTCTCCTACATTCATCAACCTTTTTGCCTCTATCGCCGGCCTTATTCCTCCCTCGCCATCCTGCTCATTTCCTCTCCCCGTTCCCATCATATTACTCCGCATTTCGCTCCCTCTCACATCTTTCCTCCTCTCTGTCCACTTCACCTCATCCCATCCTCTTAAATCCCCCATTTCCTTCTTAAATCTCTCCTTTCATCGCCCATTTAGTCCCGCTCAAATCCTCCCTTTTCTCCCCCTGCTTCATCTCTCCCTCAGCCTTACTATCCCCTAACAACCTTTGCCCTCCTTTTCCTCTCTTCTTTATTTAGTCGTCCCCCCCTTTAACTTTAACTGCTCCGCTCGCACCCTCCCTCCCCGTGTTTCTCATCGCCAGCTCCCATGCCCTCCTCCCGACTCTTCCTCCCTCCCCTCGCTCCCTCTCTTTCACCTGCCGCAGTGCTGCTAGTGAGGCTGTCTGTGAGATAAGCAGCCCCAGTGTAGAGCCATCAGGTTCCTGACAAGATACAGCCGCACGTGTTCAGGCGTGACCCACAGCCAGGCTGCCATTGAACCTGTCAGAGGGAAACTGGCGGCTCAGGGCACAAGATGGCTGCTGGCGGACAACGTGGAACTCGCAGAGGGGGCCGTTTAAAGTATGAATTGTTGTTTAGACACACTGGAGAGCTTTGACCTTGTCCACCTCGAGCATGCTGTCAAGAGTTGTAGACTGGATAAGGTTGAGCAGGGGGCAGACAGAGAAAGTCTTGGGCAGTGACAAAAGCACAAGCACTAGACTCACTTGTACTAACATGCTCGCTTATACACAGAGAGAAGAAAGGAAAATCACAAATTACACCCAGTAAAAGGATATGACAGATAATAGCCCACAACCAGAGACATGACAAGGCTTACACGTACGTACAAAATAATGGTGCATACGTTTCATATTAGAAAAAGTCATCATCATTCTCACAGCGAACGCATCCGCCCATACACATCCACTCCTGAATACCTAATCAGCCGCCCACTTACAATCACACACACAAACTCGCGCACACACCAGCGTCCCTGTGGGCCTGATGGCGCTGCGTTTGTCTTGTAGTAGGGCCTGTGGCTCTTACCAATTAGCAGAGCAGAGGAGAGAGATTTAAAACACGATGACACCATGGTGTTTTTTCTCCCACAGGCCACTGCGGCCCCAAAAGCACAGATCACAAGTGATCAAATCACATCAAAGTGCTAACACAGGCCAGATGACACACACACACACACACACATACACCTCCGTAAACACACACACGGACAGCGCAGATACAGTTTGGAGTACAGTGATGCGCACAGCTATTGTGAACAAGCTTGTAATTCTGCAGTACACTGTAATTAATGGGTGACTGTAAACAAATAAGATAAATGGATGAAGAAATGTATAGTATATATTGTGCAGTGTGCCCAGTGCAATACATCCTTATTAGATAAAACAAAACTAATGCCATAGGAGAGAGTATTTTTTAGTGTATTTGATCATGCTCGGGAGAGGGAAAAAAACTGGTGAAGGTCTTTGTTTTATAAACAAAAGTAAAGCGTTTTTTTAATCGCACTCAATTAACAAAGGTGCTCTTTAGAGTCAAGGGCCGCAACAGTTGCGAACAAGAGGAAAGGAATCCAAGGCACTTTGAGACCTGAGTATAATGAAAAGCCTTTAATATTACATGGCCAATCTCAGCGCATAACAGCAAAAGGCCTTTTTTCAGAGTGTCGAGGTAAAATACAAGCACAGACGCTTAAGTGGCAACAGGCACGACACAGTTAGAGATGTGTAGATAAAAGCTGAGAGCAAGGCTATAGGGATCATGAGGAGGCACTGTTAAAACCTCATCATTTAATGTAATATTGCTATTATTGAAATATCAGATTACTAAGGAGAACACGTGTATTTTTTTAAACCTAACGTATGTATTTATTAGAAAATCAGCACTCTCTTTCAGTGGGTTCACTTTTACTGACTCAGTTGAAATTCATCAAATTCGAAATTAGATCCGTTATTTAATTTCAGGGCTGCTTTTTACTCAGTTTGGGTTTTGAATCAAGGCAACTTCTTTTTTATGCCGAAGATGTGGTCATTTGTTTTTGTAGTCTGAGACTTTGTGGTGCAAGAAGAGCAGCAGGTTTGAATGCTGGTCTCTGACTCTCTTATTTAGACCTTGCATGTAATCACTTTTGAGTTATGTGTGCCTCGTTTTCTAGATCCATGGCTGAGCATCCGCAAGAAAAACACGCCTAATCGCGAACATGGCTCTACAGATACATTTTGTCGTTTAGAGGATAGAAGAAACGTTTTGTCAGAAAGGTAATTTTAGCGCTAATTAAAAAGTTAAAGTATAAAAGCCACATGGGTGATTCAGATAATCATCATCTTACACTTGAGGTTAAGGGTTGACAGAATTAATTTTGATGAAAAATGTTATTGTGTTTATGGGAAAGGCTGGTGAGCACGGTGATTATATGGTCCTGTTGGGTATGCACACTTGCACAGTGTCTCTGCATATTAGACACTATTTATCATCGTGTTCTGAGAATTGGTAGAAACAAAAGTATCAAAAAGAAAAAACAACTGAGCAGAACACACATATTTCTTGTCCATGTGAATGCACAGTGACTGTGGTATGTTATATTTATTCATGAATTCATTCTGTCTGTACTCCCCTTATTTATGTATTTAGATTACAGAAGAGTGTAGAGGTGGCTACAGCGGGAGTTCCCCAGATTCCCTTCTGCTCACTGTCCCAAAAGCTTTGTCAACAAATATGGGCTATGAATCTATCTCGATGTCTGCCCTCACAGCGAGGAACAGCCTGCAGGAAGATTTTAGATTTGAGGAACGCGCTTCTTCTCGCTGAGTTGAAAGCAGTTGATACAACTATGAAAAAATGATACTATTGGGAGTTGTTAAGGCTTTGAATTAGTTTCTGTCTGTTTGGCATTTAGATCATTACCACCCCCTCCACTTTCATCACTGGTGTGCCTTTCAATGGCTTTGCATGATCTGTATGTCCTGCTAAGTTCTCAGCTTGACTTTCCTGCGATCACAGTGGGAATAACCTGCTAAGATAAAGGCTACAGGTTTACACTGTGCATGCCCGACCTTGTAAAGAGCACCATATGTGATCACTTCACATGTTAAAGGGGTCCTGTTGAACTTGTGAACTACTATGCATGTGTGTGTGTGTGTGTGTGTGCGTGTGTGTGTGTGTGTGTGTGTGTGTGTGTGTGTGTGTGTGTGCGTGTGTGTGTGTGTGTGTGTGTGTGTGGCTTCAGTTGTGCTTGAAGGAAAAGTGCCCTGAGGGGGGTCACTGAGGAACCACTCAGAGGAAGGATAAATAACCTCTATCTGCAGTCATTACCCCTCTGTTGTCTTTCTCCACCTCGATCTCTCCATGATTCAGGAAGCAAGGCTTTCCATTCATCTATTTTTCATGCCTCTTGTGTAGTTTTCATCTGTGAAAAGAGTATGGTCTAAGCTCTCTTCCCTTCTCCCCCCTAAAAATAAGACACCCTTAATATCATCCACTACCTGCTCCCCATCATCTCACCCAGCCCCCCTTCTCTCTGCCTCAGGAGGGGTGAGTGTGTATGCGTGTGCTTGAGCTTGTACTCCGTGCGTGCGCCATGTCATGTGTGTACTGGTGTGTGTTTGAAAGCGTGTGTCTATGTAGGAAAAGAAAACAACTCATCTCCTTACTCATCTCCTCCCGGAACAAATGCTTCCTGAGTGAATTTTGCTTTCAGAGGCGCAATCTCCCCTCCCAACAATAGTGCTCCCTTTTAAAGATACCGAGAACAACGCATGAGCACACTCACACACATACGTGAAATCATCGGAACATAAACATCTCCAGTAGCCTTCTGCTTGCCCTAGTTAGGAGGACACGATGTTCACTGGTCCTCAACATATATGAGGAGGAAAGAAACATCGGTGTCATGTCAAGAATGACATTAGTGGAGCAGTGGAGCAGAAGGAGGGCAAAGACGGCAACGCATTGCCTGTGTGCCTGTGTGTGTGTGTGTTGTGGTGGGTGAGGGGGCAAGATTTTTATGGGTGAGTGAGTATTCTGTGTTTCTCTCCTTGAATTGAGATGACCATATGTGATCTGCTTGTGTCTTACGCTGTGAGCATTCCCTCCGTGTGTGTGAGCAATGTACAGTGCACATGTACATCAATGCAATTTATTATGAATTCGTCCTGCTATTTTTTCTACTTGAGGCATGTAAATAAATTTGTATTTTTGCTAAGAATTTATGTTTAAAACAATGGGCGCCCCGCAGCCTAGCGTTAAGGAGATAAACCACATGGCAACGTCCGAGATCAATTCTGACCTTTTTGGCATCATCTCGCGTGCATGTGAGAGAGTCTAGTTAGATACGTAATATGTAGTAATTCTGTATGATAATGTGTGAAAATGACTAGGTCTTTGTTGTATGTTTTGTTGTGTTGTGAACTTACATTATCCCCAGCGTTTTCAGCAATGTTCAAATCCAGAGAAATCCACAAGTTTAGTTAAAGTAACGGTGAGTCTCATTAGGGTCGTCACTTCTTTCTGGTTAGGGGAGTCAGCTAACGAGACTAAATTTAGTGTGAATAAACTTTAAAACATTACCTCGTCTGTAAAAAAAAAATGTGCTTTAGTCAAGCCGCATCAATTTTCATCAGCAGCGGTGGTTGTTTAATGGTGTGTTCACCACTAGCAAAAGGAGTGTGACCGCACGATCATTTGTTGTTAGCTGTGAGCTAACGTTAGCCAGCGACAGTACACAAGGACAGTGTGTGTGTGTGTCTGTGATTCTCTCTCTTCTTTCCCCCTCTCCTCTCTGTAATGTCTCCATGAAATAAAGCACATTTCTCATCCAGCTCCGTCAGCAGTCAACAAAAGATAAAAATGAATCGCAGAGCTCTCACCTTCGGTCAGTAAACGGCTCCAGATCAGAGCTGAATCCTATGTGACCGTTTATTCCTCAAGTCTGGCTGAGCCCCAGAACCTCTAGCCGAATCTGAGCAGCAGCTCCTTACAAAACACAAAAATAGCAGAAATCACATATTGTATTTTACTTTTATTTTACTTTTGTACTTTTGAATAGAAAATGAAATGGAGTGGGTTAGCGGGTGATGTTGGGAGGGGGTGTTTGGTACGCAAGTAACATTTCTCTTTTCAGTCTTTCTCTCCTTTCTCTATCGATAAATGCAGAATTGCAACAACAACAAAACAAATCATCTAAATGACTCATTTCAAATAGAGGTGGTTTAACTAATGGACTTCACTTTGGTTTGACATTTTATGTGTGAAGTACATCACTTTGATTCTCCTTGTTTTTGACAGGTGCTTTATGAATAGACTTGCTTTGCCTTATATAGACACAGGTGAGTCTCAAATGAAAGTAAACACAATTAAAACTAACATGCTCCAACATACAATACGAACATTTGTTGGACCGCTGTGAGCTCCCAAAACAGTTTTAGCTGTCCTTGGAATAGGGCTGTTTACTGTAGGCAGTAGGACCATTCTTTCCAAAAGATATTCCCTCATTTGATGTTTAATTGTGTTGAAGAATGCTGCCACTTAAAAATCTTCCACAGGGGATTAACTAGGTAGAAATCTGGTGACTGCAGGAATAACCCATGTGGTTCACATCTAAAATTTGATATCTTTCTTTCTCAGCTCATATATTCCGGTTTTTCCTAAAATGTTCCAATCATTCGTCTGATGAGGCATAGATACAGGCAGTAACCATATAAATGCATTGTAAATAAGTTATAGACGCACATTGTTTTTCAACCGTTGCACCCATATTTCTTGCATATAGAACGTGTTCTGTGTGTATGAGTGTGTTAGTCCACGGGTTAGTGGGTCTCAGGAGCCCTCTTGTGGAGTCGCTCTGATCACATTGCCATTGAGCGCGCTGAGATGCCCTACAGGTCACGCCTTGTCTCTTCTTGTCAGCGCATGTAGGTAACATCATGTAATATATCCCTTCTCCAACTATTACCCCATGGCCCGGGGTTTTGGCACAACTTCTGACCGGTGTTTGCAGCAGTGCACGGGCCATCCTCCCTCCTAATTGAATTATCGGAGTGCAAAAACAGGCATCAGACGGGATTCATGTCAGACTTGCCCCTGAGCATCCAGCCAGCCAGTCAGCTAGCGAGCCAGCCAGCGAGCCAGCCAGCCAGCCAGCCAGCCAGGCATTTTCTGCTTATTCAAAGACAAGCACAGTGTGTGTGGATGCATGTGAGTCCATGTGCTAAGGGCAGGAATGAGCGTGTATGTGTGCAAGTCCGAAGCTTTGCGCAAGTGTGTGTGTGTGTGTGTGTGTGTGTGTGTGTGTGTGTGTGTGTGTGTGTGTGTGTGTGTGTGTGTGTGTGTGTGTGTGTGTGTGTGTGTGTGTGTGTGTGAATGTGTGCGCCGTGAGGCTCCGAAGAGAGCACTCTAATTTCCGTCTCAGAGGAAAGTGTGATTGAACACAAACCCTTTTGCCAGCGGGTCGAAGCAGTCACACGCTGCAACAACACAAGAGGAGATAAAAAAGCAGAAGTCTTATTTTGTCCTTTATTTTCCCTCTACTCGGTCTCTATACTGCCTTTTCTCTGTGTTTTTCCCCCCTTCTCTTTCATCTTTCATTTTCTCTTTTCTAATTGAATATCTTTTAGCATTTTCTAATATTTTCTTTCTTTTCTATTTGCATCAATTTGCTGTTAGTGGAAAAGTAATATAGTGCGTTGAGCGGTTTAGCAAATTTACTGTATTTCTGATTGCTTTCCTGTATAAATTTATTTAGGCTTCTGGGCGTCCTCGTGCGTGTGTGTGTGTGTGTGTGTGTGTGTGTTGTGGACCATCTGGCCATGGACAGACCTGACTATGGATACAATCACAACAGATTAGAATGAGGTGGAGGGGAAAGCTCCTCTTCTCTCCTTCATTTAACTCATCCCTCCTTGTCTCCCTCGCTTCATTTAACCTGCTCCACTTCTTCACTTTGTCTGCGTGCGTGGGTGTTTTGTGTGTGCGCGCGTGCAAGCGCTTGGGCATCTGTGTGTGTGCATGTTCCCATGCCGAGCTTCTTTCTGAAATGTCACCAAGTGTGATTATCTTGTATTGGTCAGTAATTGAGAACAAGTCACCTATTGGCTGCTAATGGGACGTGTTTAGCTTCTGAGGCTGTGGTTGACATCATGGCCAACCCTCTGAATGTTAATCCCCACTGGGTCACCATGCGGCTAACCCTGATGCTAACGAGTGTGAACACTCCGCTGATTAAAAAGATTAATAAGGCTAATGGGTGAAAAACAGCATCAGTTTAGGCTCAAGCACTGAGACAAATAGACATGAGGGGGCACACACAAAGGGAGGCACTGATAGAGAGAGAGAGAGAGAGAGAGAGAGAGAGAGAGAGTGTGTGTGTGTGTGTGTGTGTGTGTGTGTGTGTGTGTTTGGGCTCCCCTCATCTCTTCATCTGTTCAAGTCTGTTTGGCACTCATTCGCCACGAGTGGCTGTGACCCCAGTTTTGGCATGCCGTGAGAGTTATGTGTATGAGTGACTGAGCGCCATTTATACAGTGTGTGTGTTTGTGTGCGTGTGCGTGCACGTGTGTGTGTGTGGGCGGATGTTTGCGTTCATTATAACACCATGGGTCTATGGCTATTTGTGTGTGTGATTGTATCAGTGTGCATGTGTGTTTGTTCAAAATTGGCTCTGTGTGAAAAGAGCTAAGTGGGAGTCACCCGGAGAATGATTTTGGGCAATTTGTCTCATGTGTTTGTGGCTCCGTGGTGACGTAGCTGCTGCAGAGCTGTTCTGTCCTCTTCTCCGGACCTCCGAGGGGGTTGGCCACAACGACTGAATGTGTCTCACTGACGAACTGATTCCCTGTCATTAAAATGTGTATTCACGAGATGAGGCATGCAGCGCACTCGAGGCGAAAAGTGAAAGCTCCACAAATTGACCTTGATGGGATGTCATGGTGAGAGGAGTGGCTTTTGGCCCTTTCCTTTATCCTTCCTTCTGGAGTGCTTTGCACTCGTATGCATTTTGTTCTTGAAGTTATATATTTATTCCTGTTTGTGGTTATTGTTTTGATGTATTCTGCAGCTTGTATACAGTGCAATTCCTGTAGTTATTTCCGCAAGTCCTCCACCCCGTGACCTTCATTTTTTACAACTCATCTGAAATAGCTGAATGATTTTCAAGGTTTTCAAGTAACATCATGAGGAAAAATTGAAAAAAAATCCAATCCAATGACGGCCGCATCTGTTTGTTATAGGTGTCTTTATGCACTCACCGCACTTGAGTAAAGGTTAGGGAAAGGTCATTGTCTTTGTCTGATTGGTCGATTGATGTAACTGCTTTCAGCCTACACCTAACCATAGATGGGAGTCAAGATGGAGTCCTGCTCTTTGCACATCTACTATCCACCCATCACCACCTCATTTCAAATCTGGTGTAATATATAAATTTAGCGGTTCCCCCACTTCAAAACATTGCCTCTGAATGTAGAGTATTTACCTGAGACATAATTCTCACTCTCTCTAAACTCTCAGCTCAAACTATCAGAACGAAGTAGCGCTTGCTCATTAACCTCTCACAATGACTTATCAAAAAACTTCCTTCAGCGTGTGAAACATGTTATACAGATAACAGTGTGTAATGCATTACAATAGGTGTGTTAATCACAGTTGACAGAGTATGGCTCTTACACTTGGCACATCTACAGTTTGTTCTCTGTTACTAAGCTCAGACACCACTCAAACATTAATTTTACTGCTCTTGACAAATCAAATCTGTTTCTTACTCCAAATTACACATTCACACTTAAAGTTTGTTTGTCTGTTTGTTTAACCTCAACAACATACAATGGTAACCTTACTACAGATTCCAACATCGTTAAGAACCATGAACACCTATTCCTTTTATTTTTCAATCTTGCAACAGACTATTAGTGTGTTATCTTTTCAGCTTTTCAGAAATGCAGCTCACTACATTTAATTAGCTAGAATAGTGCAGCTTCCAAATATTTCAAGCTGCTCCTTTTTCATCCATTAGGTGGAACTTTAACCTGCAAACATGGGACGATTAAAAATACTCTGCTGGAGGCCACTCAGGTCACACATGATGCTGCCTACTGCTGCAGCCTAGTCCCTAATTGATGCTAAAACAGAAACCATAGCTACACAAAAAGTGATTAATTCCTATTTGGAAAACTGCAAACTAAATAAGAGTAAGAAGGCAGCACAAAGTCATGTCAGTAAAACTTAGGAAATTAAAGTGTATGAACCATACAAGATGAACATAGAAAATTTTGATGGGCCTATGATTTCTTCCTTGTCATCAATTCAGCCCTTTGTGTGTAATATACAAAAAGAAATTGGCACGGTTTCAAGCGTAGTAGCTTAGAATGCCTCGCTAAACCATGCACACCAAATTCACTGATACTTATCCACTTTGGAGTAACCTTGGGTGCATCGAAATCAAGCGGCATTCTGCTTTGCTTTGTGAGCAGCAGATTTCATCTGCAGAACAACCTCCACCTCAAAGCATTTAACAGAGGCATCTATTGAGATTGCGTGGATCTTGCAAGGACAAAGAATCATATCTGAGGCACAGATAGTAAAAAATCTCTTTGCTTTTTAAATCCACAACGGACATATTGTATGCAATCCTTCACAAGGAAAATGAAATTGTAAGGCAAAGAAAAGGAGAAGAGTTTTTTTTTGTCCATGAATGAAGCACATACAGGACATAAATGACCAGTTGGCTGCAGTTTTGTCCAGAAAGATTTGCTTCAGAATTGTTGTAGATGAAAACACAAACATGACTGATGTTGCACAGCTGCGTGGTTGCTGAAAGATTCGTGAAGAGTTTTCTTTGCAAGACTACAGAGGAGAATATTCTGAATACACCTATTTAAAAGGAAAAAAAATGTGAATGCAAAACAACTCGCACTTTTCATTTGATCAGAAATACAAAAATCACTCTTTTCAAAACAATAATAATGTAAACCTAGAATGGCTCTCAGGGGAGCACATATCTCCGACTTGGCTCAACAGTCCCCTTTGATTATCCTTCATTTGCTGACTGTAGTCCAGCTTTCTCTTCCCACAGACCTGGATCTGCATCAGAATTCATCGTATCCATTTAGATTTAATTTGTAAAACTTGCAAAGATATGTTAAAACCGCTATCTAGGCTGCACATTGGTGTCAGTTACAGGTTTCCTTGCCTATTTGTCATTGACAGCAGCTGAAAAAAGACTACCTTCATAGGAAACATATTTAAATCTGCTAGATCCAGATTTTTATTTTGATCCGCATCAAACTGTTTTCACTCATAGATGTAATATGGATAATTTCATCAGGATCCTTGCATAATTCCCTGAGAAATTAACAGAAATGTCATAAAACACTGTATCTGGCAAAGTTTAAAAAACAAAAAGTGAGAAAACATTCCCAGATCCGTCCATTTATCTGTATCTGCACCAAAGGTTAATGGGGTCTATTCTGGGCTGAGGCCCATTCTCATTTTGTGTAATCTTGCTGATATACCAACCAACGTCCGGATATAGTTGAAAACAAAAACCTCCTTGGGACGTGAAACAATTCTAGTGATTTGAACATTATGACCCAGAACATCATGACTCAGTGATGCATAATGAGTAAATCACATATTGTAAAATGTAGAAGGAAGGAATTTTATCATTGGCCTATCATGCATGTTTGCTGAATACATGTGAGAGGCATTGTAAGCTTAATTATCTAAAGTTTCATTGATTGAAATAGCAAAAGGTTTGAAGTTGTGATTGGTAGACAAGGGGGCAGGGGGCAGTTACATCAAAAGATGGGCTAGACTGGGCTCACAATTATGATTAGTCTTCTAATAAACTTGTGGTTGCACACTGTGATCCAATGAGGACATTAGCTAACCAAGCTGCCTCAGTTAATCTCCCCTTTTATTGATGTTAAAAGTTGCTTGACTTCATCAAAGATCTCTACCTGGCGAACATATCGGTTTTCATTAATTACTTATCAGTGATGGGAGAAGACATGAAAGTGTACAGATACAGTATCTCGGTGAATCTACAATAACAACTCTACAATAAAATCTGTCCACTTCTGACTGACTTTAATTAGGAAGAAGCAACCCGTGTATGGCCAAATGGTTACAGTTCAAAGGTTTCAGTTTCTCACAAACATTTTTGCCCACAGGCTGAACGATCCTGCACATGTTTTCCAATATTGGCCCAAGGAACCCCTAAAAAAAGAAAGAAGGTTCATTATGGCATCGAAAGTTCCTTTGATACCAGACTGTGCCTACAGATGTATTGAAGTCTATAGGAGATGCATGGAGAAAACCCAACATATGACCTCTGATGAAGAAATGCCATCAGAAAAAAGAAAGAACACACTTCAGAGAGTAGGTTTACAACTGATTTATGTCGTAACAAGTTGTTTGTCCCTCGATTTTGTTTGGGAAGGGCTCCTTATCGCAGGGTAGATGCAGTCTCATCAGCGCTGTTGGGTCAGACCTGCCCCGTTTGGTCACAATAGCGTTAGCACTGTCATCATCTATCATTTGAGAAAAAAAACAACAACTACACTCTGAAGTGCGTTCTTTCACTTTCCAAACACATTTCTTCATCAGAAGTTATACAACATACATATGTTGTATAACATATGTGGTTTTAGTATGTTTTTCCATGTCTCCCATAGACTTCAATCCAGTTGTCACCGCTGTCTGGCACCAAAGCGAGATTCGATGATGAATGACCTTTCCTTGTTTTTGAAGTTCCTCGTTTGGAATGGACTGTCATGCTGTTTACTTATTATTTTCCATAATTTTTAGTCTACTGTCACTTTTTAGCTTATCGGCCAACAAAACACTACAATTTAGGCAACAGATTGGTTAGTTTTAGGAAAAGATGATTTTGGTTCAAATGGACCCTACTTCATGCAATGGAACCCTAGTGATCATGCTCAAACCCCACTGGCTCACAGACCAAAGGACATCATGAGGGAGGACGGCAATTAGATCCCTCTCGATCATCCTGCCCTGACCCCCCACGCAGACACTGTTGCTCTATAATAATGTGGCCTGACTTCATCCTTTGCTCCTGTCATAATAGACCTTTGTGGAAACACTTTGGCTTGTCATTGCAGAAAAAGCACAGGTGCAATTAATAACACTTAAAAAAACGGCTGCATCCCATTGAGGTGAGCTTATTTCAGGGTCCTGGTATTCTGCATGCTGGGGGGCTGGCATGACTTACAGGAACACTTGATGGAATTTAGCCATTGTGAGCAGAATTTGTTTCTCCTGTGCTTTTCTTGCTGTGACTAGCCATGATGTCTGCTGTGAAAAAGGCCTATTCATACCTATAGTTGTTGCTAAGGCTGAAGGTTGTGATGTTGATTATCTTGTATTGTAAGGTGTTCTGCTTCTTTTGTCACTCTTCGGAGCCCTTCGAGTCAACACTTCAAAAAGAATCCGCAAAAATGTGACGATTAAAACCTCAGAAATTGCAGGGATGTTTCATTCATGAAAGCATGTTATAATGTTCACTAACGTGTCACTATAACCCAAGATATATTCTTTCTCTGTGTTTCAAGGTCGCCATATTGTCGGTAATTGCTTATGTCTCATCATCACAGATTGCGGGATGCTGGTTTCAAGGCTGCGATTAACTGCAGGGGTGAATATTTGCATTTACATACATGTGTTTGATGTGTTTATAATTTTACTGCAAGTGCTAAAACTGTGAATTTTCAGTGTATTCACAAAACAATAGAGGCATAAGTGTGTAATCACAGAGTAAAAAAATACAAAGTAAAGGCTGTAATTAAGCCTGATATTTTTTTTATTTTTTTTTATTTTGCCGTAATGCGGTAAAAACAACAAAGAACAAAGTTTTTTTTATACTTCCTCAAAATACTAGTATTAGCTGCACAAAGCAAAATTTCACCACTCAAATACAATTAATATACACTAATGGCTATAGGGCTACAAATAACACTGTACAGTGCTAAATGGAGACAAACACAGTGAGTCCATAATAGAGGCACTAAACAGGCCGTTTCTCTCTAATGGCCTCAATAAACAGCCACATCGCCATCTAGTGACACTGTTAGGAAACACAAGCTTGAGAGCTGGCAGTTGAAGTTACATTAGCAGCTGCTTTAGTGCAGGATACTGCTGACCTTGTGTATGTCATTGGGGATATAAACATCCGTTCAGGTATTCTACACACAGGAACTGTGTACAGACAAATGCACAGATTACACACACAAGCACGCACACATGTGCACACACACAAACACACATACACACATATTTCTACATAAAAGTGAGTCAGTGAGCAAAAATAGAAATGCAGCTTTTTTCCAGAAATCCTACTTTCACAAAGACAAATACTCATGTCTTACCTGCGTATTGACTAATGCTCTGCACATGAAGACTCACGTGTAAAACACAAGCAGTTCAAAAAACAAAGAGAATGCACAGAACCTTGGGCATTTAATACCTTTGTTTCCTGATGGGTGACAGTTAGTCCTTTAGCTTCACAGTTTTTTTTGCTTTTATACATGATTATGGAGTAAACTAACCTAAAGGCTATTGAATAATGACACCATCAACATTTGGATTAGTTCTATATGAACATTGCTTTCACGTTGCAATTTTGTTTGTCATGAAATCTCCTGGGAAAATGAAGGCTGGCTGGCAATCAAGACAGGCTGGCAGCCTGGCATCATCTGCTGTCATGTCTATATTTTAGACTAAACGAATGAGTAAACTCATTTTTGTCCTGTCTTATTGACAGCTACTACTCTGAAGAAAACGGAAAGGGATCCAGTTGTCTTTGAATCAGCTGCAGCAACAATAAAACCACTTTGAAAAACACTAAAGGGGAAATTTGTCTATTTCTACTTTAAATATACACAGACAAGTCCACCTCCGTTACTTCTGCATTTATAAGAGTGTCCCTTAGCACCTTCCCTAATATCTCAACTCGAATGTCACTACACTAACAACTAAAACCTGTCATCTCAGGACTCCCTGCTCTTGTATGGCGAGGCTTCTTATGGAGATTGGTTCTGTTAAAGAGCCCTCGTGTGGGTGGCTCCATTTTTTCTTTGAGTGATCTGCAAAAAAATGAAACCACAGGCACTAGTGACCTCAAATGCTTTGAAACATCACTATATAGACTTTTTCTAATGACAGAAATGGACAGGTGCTTTGTTTTCCGTACTTTAATGAATATCTTAATAAGGAAATGGTGTGCTACTAATGATCTTTCTTTTGCTTTCCTAATTTATTGCCTCTGACAAAATGGCAGCACAATTATTTAATGAACCAGCATTTAAACAGAGACTCTCAAAAAATGACTGCAGTCTCAAGAGACCATCCTGGTTAAATAAAGGTCAAATAAAATAAATAAATAGAATGCACAATGGCAAAACCAACATTATTAACCTACTATGAAAAGACAGCCATTCTGTTGGTAATGATCTACATGTTTCAAACACAATGTATGTTTACACGACTCCAGGCCAGAGTGCACTGTTTCCTGTGTTGTTGTAGTTGCAGCAGCAATGCAAAAACACAGACACACTCATACATGTGCACATGCACACACTAACACAGGGCTGCTGCGGGTGATCAAGCAGCTGACGTTTGACAAGTGGATGGAAACAGTTGTGGTTTCTGCTGGCCCCGGCCCCTCCCTCAATGCTGCAGAGGGGCTTGAGCTGAAAACAGTAAAGCTGAAAATCCTCTGGATAACATCTGTGCCAGCACACATAGCAACAGTATTGTGAAAATAAATGCACATGAACTTGCAGAAACACACAGTCGGACCCAAGACACACACTGACACTCAGAAATAAGCAGTCTTGAAAAGCTTCCTTTCCAGCCTGTCTTGCATTTTAGTTGTGTTAATTTTTCAGCCCAGTTTATTTCATTTTAATCAGCGTCTAATAAGTCTTCAGGCGCCACTCTGTCACACACCATTTCTGTTTACCACTCCACTTGGACTGCAGTTCAAGTCTCATTTTTTTTGGAAACAAACTGCATGATACTAAAATCTTACTGTTAGTCAAGGAACAGTCACACTTTCAGCTCCCATTCAGATATTCACACATTATTTTAGTTTTAAATAAGGCTGTGAGCAAATAAGGCTGTGAGCCAACAGTGTGATCATAGTGGAGTGTGTCTGAAGGCAGACGTCATACAACTGACTTGATGACTATTTTCATTTGAAAGATGAACTAAGCCAAATAATTTGGTTTCCGGTTCCTAGCAGGCAGTTGAGGGCATTGTGTTTTAAAGAGGAAATAGGACATATTCAGGACTTGATCTGGTCCATTTATTATGTTTTTCACCATCCATTATTGCAGGGGGACCAGGTGTAACCAAAAATGAACTGCCAATCTGGTAACTAAGCTGCCAAGTCAATTGCTTTGGCCTTGGCAACCTTGGTTTTCAGATCCATAAAAGATGTTGGTGAAATGATTCTGGTGTGTTTTCATGTCCAACTGCAAGGCATTGACTTTGTGAATCCGTATACCCAGTTGTCTATTATGTTAACACAGAGCCTCATTAAAGGCATTTGTGTTTGGAGTGTGGCCAATAGTGTCATCTGTGTGTCCCAGTTTTGTGAGGCCTCAATGTTTGGTCAGCGGATGTATTTGAATCACAGCCACTGATATAGATCACTAGTTCAGAATAGACTGAAAGATACAACACTGAGGCTCTGGACTGAGAATTTAGTCAATCAAAAACCAATTGCTGTAAAGGGAAAGAGGCAATCTGGTAGGACTGCATAATCACACTATAACATGTATTGCACATGCTGCACCTTTATTAGTTTATTGTAATGTCATTTCCAGATGGTTCAAGTTCAAGTTCAAGTTTTTTCCAGTCCGGGAAAGTGTGTCAATCTTGTACCACACTGTTCAGGGCGGGTAGTCGAATGTACAAAACATAAGGCAGGGTTGCCTTTTTAATATGCTCTTTGTTGTCATGCTCACATATGGGATATATGGTAAAGAGGATAAGGATTCCCATATGATTTACAAGTGTTTACGACAACAGACAACTCAATACAGCTGATTACAGTCTCACTCGTATGATGGTTTAAAGTGCGGTGCATTAGGAAATAGCATTCAAACACATGATATCTTTGCTTTAGCTTCAGTGACTTTTGAAGGGAAAACAAATTACCGTACTTTCCGGACTATAAGCCGCTACTTTTTCCCCATGCTTTGAACCCTGCGGCCTATACAACGGTGCGGCTAATTTATGGATTTTTACAGCTAACGGCCACTAGGGGACCTCCTCAATCTATGAATTGTACAGGTTACGTCCCTCACCTTTAACGCCTGGTTTATTATTATCCTTCTGCGTCGCGGGGACAGCGTAGCTACGTCGTCGACCCTACACCGTCATTGAGCATTCGGAGTTCTGCGTCGAGGGAACGCGTTGTTCTGTCGGTGGACGTCATCAACGTCAGTGATTCAGGTTTGTTATGCTAACAACACATAGTCAGACAGGTGGCGGTGCTAACGGAGCTAACAGCTGTCTGTCAGTCTGACCGAGAAGTTTCTCACTTTACTTCGCTGTTAGTTGAATTAAATGACATTCATGTTGTCTTTAACTGTCCGTGCGAACCAGTCCGCAGCTTTGTGCGTCTGTTTGTGCGTCTCTGACTCTTGCGTGTTGACGTTTGCGTGGTCATAGGTTATGCAAATATGCAACTTGTTTGTTGAAATGTTAATAAAATGGAAGCTTCCCCAAACAGCAGTCTCTTTCCCGACAATCTCCTCTGTGCACGAGCCTTTACATATGGTAATTAAATGCTAAAACACCTGCGGCTTATAATCGGGTGCGGCTTGTGTACACATTTGTGTTTTTCCCTAAAATTGGCTGGTGCGGCTTATATTCAGGTGCGCCTTATAGTCCGGAAATTACGGTAAATAGAATGTTTCAGTGAAGCTTGTTCAGTAAGAACATTTTGCGACTTGGCAAATATATTGATTAAAACACTCATTATGTTGATGAAGGACATAATCCAAGTAGTATTCAGTACATTTGCTATAACCAGTCAGTATACACAGTTACATTATTGGGGTGCATGTTTAAGGATAAACGTCGAGATTTTTTAAAAAGTTTTAATTTTTGTGCAGTTATCTAAATGTGACTTTCCTGTGTTTCGAAAATGAGTTGATTTTGTTAGGATTTTCAAAATCCAATAAGTGGCCAGTATTCAATATGATTGATTGACACAAACACAAAAGCTATGTCAGCTATCAGCTATGTACAAGATTATACCTTAAATCTATCTGGTCGCAAACTTTGTTTAACCTGAAACATTTCCCCACAAACTCAACAAAACCTCTGAATGGAGTTGAACAACCTCCATAAAATCACAGGTTGTCATTGAGGATCTCAGATGAAGATCTGATTTGGCCCTTCCAAAGAAAGAAATAATACATTACAATCAATCATTTAAATTGTATGAAGATCCTTGTTGAATGTATTCGCTGAGTTCAATGGGGAGTACAATGTTTGCCCATGGTCTACGTAGATGATCTGTAGTCACTGTTGTCTGTAAAGTGTCAGTTTGTCAAATTGTGGCAGCAGGCTGACCTGGAAACAATGTCATGTGCTATGTTTAACTTAGTGTTCTTACCACAGAAGACAGTAAAACACTGAACTGTGGTAAGTATTGTTTGAAAAACATCAGTGGGTGCATGTGGGTGGGTGATTTTTTTAACCCCTTGATTGCAATGGACACGTCTCTCTTACCTGGTGCATCCGATGCTGTTTTGTTCCTTCCTCCACATGGCCTGATATCCAACTGGGAGTGTTTCAGAACTGGCACGTCATGCCCGATTTTGATGACTTGCTAAGATTGTGTTGATTTTTTTCCTTGATTTGTGTGCGTCTACCATGGTACTCTTAAGTATTTCAATCTTTTTGTTATTTATCTGTATAAGTGTGTTTATTGTTAAGATTTCTGACTTTGTTGTGTTGTTGATCCTAAGTCAGCATGGGTGTTTTGTTTTGGCTATAGACTGGATGCACTATGTCATTCCGCTGTCTGGCTGCAGTCCACTTCTGTCAAAAATACACCCTGTGGGGATTCTGCGAGGAGCACAACGAAGAGCCACCTTTGGGATGCTCCTGACACATGCGCAGCAAGTGGAAACACAAGCATTGTCTAGAACTGCCACGGCGGAGACGGGCCAGGTGGAATCTGGGGGTAATTGTGAAGCATTGTCAGTGTAAGTGCCTCAAAGTGAAACTCTTGCAAAAAAGCAACCAAAGCTTTATTTGTGATTGAATATGAGTCAACCCTTCGTGTAAATGCATAATTACGATGCAAGAGGCACTTTTAAGATTTACCGTAGTTTCGCTTTTGGGCAAGCTAATTTTCAATGGAGTGCAGGGGCACTCTTATGCTAGCATCAAAATCGCTATTTTTAAAACACTAAGAAGGCTCTACACAACATGAAACTTTGCTCGTAGTATCACCAGGGTCTCTACACATGAACACGAGCATTGAGAACATTGTTTGTGTACGCATAGTTTACTAAAAAGAAGGTTTTTGAACTGCTCACCGTAGGAGCTGAATCTCCGGCGCGCCGCCTTCATAGCAGGCAAAAACTGTCGATCCCCGAGTGCGACCTAACAGGCAGGCTTGAGGAGCGGTCCACCATTACTCTCCTGCCTGTTAGGTTAGCCATGAAAAATCTGCATTCTTTCCAATGGCCAGCAGGGGAAGATTGCTGGTTTCAATATGAACTCAAATTCCATATAAGCTCATGAAGAAATAACCCTCCTTAATCCGCGTATCATTCGTTCTTTTAATATTCAATTGGGACACGAAAACGGGAAAGTGAAAAAAGCAATTTGTTATTTCTTTATCTGCATTTGAATCTGATCAGTCATAACCCTGTTTTTCATAACCCTGGGATGTCCCCTGTCATAATAGGGTATTGGTTTCTTGAGACTTTTGAGCAGGTAAATCCACAGCAAATAGGCAGGAAAAGAAACAAGACTGAAAATCATCTTACCATGACCAAGGACAATAAGAAAAACATGCCAGCTCCTCCCTCTCCTATGAATAAGGTCACTTCCGTGACAATAGGTTAACTCTTGGGTTGAAGACAAAATCAGATCTCCAGAATACCAACTTTTGGTGTCTTGGGACATTTTCTGAAAAAGCCAATATGTAATTTTTCTTGGGAGGAGGGTCTCTAGGAAAGAGATTAGGGTTGGAGTTCACTTTGTCATATCAAACAATCTACACAAGAACCATACACAGGATGTTTTGGTAAGTATTGGCGATATACTTTTTCTAATGTGATTACATGTAGGAATTCAAAGCTTCAGCCGATGTGGTTATCTCTGGTAACAAGAGTCACATTCTTTCGTCTTAACAACAGCTGCTACTGAAGACCGGCCTGTTACATCTTCTAAAATGGGAACAGGCTGATAGTAACAATACATTTACAATTTAAAGTATAACAACATGAATGTTAAAGAGTGGACGGCATAACCAAGACCAAATATACTCTAGGTCCTTCAAAGGCATTACTCTATGTATCTCTCTTTCAGAACGCTACCATGTAAATGACAACACCTCCTCTAATTATGTTACATCAAAAGGAAACATCGACGAGCAGAATGTCACATAGCTTTACACCAATAGAAAACAACCACAGAAGAAATGTTCCACTTGACTGGCCAATCACAGCCTATATTTCCTTTAATGGAAAAGTTTGTGCAAGTGGTGATATCAGTGAGAAAGGTTTGCTTCACTTTATCTCTCATTCATCGTCATTACATATGGACGGGCTGCACGTGTTTCTGGTCATTCTCTTAGGTAAATCTTTTGATACAATATTTGGATGTTTTAATCACAATTCTTTGGTTCCATTTTGAGAGTCTGTAACGCACGGAACATTTCTAACTGCTTTTACGATTGTGTTTGTGTTCCAGGAGTTGTTTCTTACAGTCATGATCAGGTCACTGGATCAGTGTTGGAGTTGTTGGTCCGACCAGGAGAAAACATCACTCTGTACTGTGACTGCAAAAAATCAACTGGAGTTTACATAGTGTGGTACAGGAACTGCTCTCATGAGAACCAGCCTCCGTTTATCCTTGAAGCTACAAATTATCAAATCTTCCCTCGTTTTAAGTTTGTGAGAAACACTTCCTCTAATTCCTATGACCTGCTGATCATGAACGTTACTGAATCAGATGAGGGGATCTACTACTGTGGAACAGAACATAAAAAAGTGGAGGAAACAGATTACATTGCTGCCAAAACTGATTACAGATTTGGCAACATCACAACAAGGATCATACTCAGTAAGTATTGTGGTCTGAATTGTCGTTGAACCTGAAATATCTGTAATCCTGTGACTATATTCACACAGTAAAAAGCCCAGATATTGTGGACTTTTATTGATGATGAAAAAGCTGAACCACAACGAAGTTAACTCACCATTCACTGTATGTGAAGATGTTGTGCATGAACACGGTGCATTATCATATAATACATTTTTGTTGAATCTGGGACTTCATGCAACAGAGTTGTTGTAAGTCATTCTTAAACATGCACCTTTTATGTATTTTTATTCACATGAGTTTTGGGATAATTTTGTAATCTGAGAGGACAGGCTCAAACAGGGTTAAAGGTCGCATATCACACTTATTGCTAGAGTGATCTGAAAATCTAATAAACCAGAGACTTTATTCAAATGAGAATAGATATCACTTCAGAGAAGATACTGGTGGGACCAAAGTTGAGAATAGTCTTATCAACAAGGCGGGGTCAACAGTACACTGTGCATCGGTCTTGGCAGGAGATATAATAATGGCAACGCAGGATTCTTTTTTCTTTTCTACTCTGTGAAAACTTGAGTTTTCCAAGAACTCCTTTGGATTAGATTTGATTTCAAGAGTGTGTTTATTCTTGTTAATATATGGGTTTGTTGGTGTCTGGGGTTATGGAGCAACTATCACTCTTATGTCTACATACATATAAAACCATAATGAACAAAATGAAAAAGAAACATTTTTTTCATGTTGACATGTTAGTTGAATCAGAAATAAGTGAAGCTCATCGATACGACTTTGTGTTTCTTTCAGACTCGAGTGAGACTGATCACTGTCAGCCATCCCACCTTGGTGAGTGCTGGACGCTGCTGTTTTCTCTGTGTCCAGTCTCTGCTGTTCTCTCCTCTCTCATCTCCGCCCTTGTGGTTTATCATCTCTGTAGAAAGAAAGGTAACTCAGTTTTTAAACTTGAAGTATTAATCTCAGACATTTTCTGCATAATTAATCCAAATAATTCATTGACCATGAGGGTATATTCATTTCTGCCACTGAAGGCCTTCAAGGTGATGAGCAAAAACCTGAAAGTAGACGTCAAACAGAACCAAATGAGGTAGGTGTAACAGTAGAACATAATGCACCATGGCATTAAACAACGACGTGATCAGGACTGTAAACATATATCAAATCTTAGGTTGAAGATGTGTGTTACGCTGCACTGGAAATCCGTCAGCCATCACAGAGACCGAAGAAGAAGAAGAGAAGTCAGAGTTCTGACTTCAGCACCTATTCTGCCATCAACACTTCCAGGATGTAGAGGGCCCAGAACACAAAACAAAAAAGACTGTGATGATGATTGATAAAGACTAATAAAACACATTGTCTGCATTTTAAGCGGCATGACTAGACAAGTAGGAACATTTTTATGCGTAAAATACAGTTTTGTTTTGTTTTTTTTTGTTTTGTTTTGTTTGTTTGTTTCAAGGCAAAAAGCCCTGGTGTTTCTTTTAAATGTTTTACTTTACCCTTTAGTGTCAGCTCTCCTCAGAGGATAAATATGATTTTTGTAAGAAGGAGTTGTATCAGGATGTTATTCATTACTTCTCCGACACACAGTACTTACAATCTTGGAATTGCATTTTCTACTCTTTAAAGGGGCTCTGAGGAGCTTCTGTGTTTTTCTTGAAGCTAGTCATTAGTTTAGTCTGCTTAGCAACTCCATTTCTAACCTAACAATGGCTACTGTTGGCACAGAGATGCGGCACTCGAAAATATGCATAAAGTCCCATCATTTTGACTGTCGAGGAAGAAGCAACTAGAGTCCTTCACAAAGAAATTCACAGTCCAGCAGCATCAAACAACTTAAACAAATAATCTACACGTTTCTATAGGCAATAGAGTGAGACGGAGATAGCTTCAATTTTCAAATCACATTTACAATCCATTCACACGTGGCAAATACAAAAACTGATTAATACATGTAAATAACGACATTGTTACATAAAGCCCCTTAAATTGGTCGGATTGTTCTATTATGTGCCACAGTGGGTATTAATTAATTCAGCTTTCCCAGAATATATGCATCATGTGCAACTTATTTCCTTAAACCACTTGAATCAACGATTAAAATGGATGAAAAAAAAGAATAAATAAAAACCCTCCAAATAGACAACCAGTTTATTGTTAGCTTCAGCTTCACCTTTTTTAATTTGAATCGATCTGTAACATTTCACAACCATTGTGATGGCTGCTTGTCTGTAAGAAGACATGATGACTGAAGATCAATGTTTTCAGGCAATTTCCTGTTCTTATCTTGAGTTAGCCATCAGCCCCATCCCCTTCATGATTGGAGTTTGATACAACTTAGTATTTGTTATGTTGGAGTTGCTGCAGAGAATAAAACTCATAGTAATCATACTATACTGAAGCCAACATGGCCACAGCTTAATATTTGTCCTTAGCTCATATATTAAATGCCAAACTTATGTTTCCAAGAAGATACATGACAATATAGTGTTAAAATTAAAGCCGACCTTGGCCACATTATGTGGCACCTTGTTAGCAGCTCACAGGAAACCCACATTGACAAAGCCCCACAATCACAGAGCTTGACATTCAAACAGACTGAAGCTTTAGGTCAGTGCGCAGTTTCATTGTTCAGTGTCACTCGAGAAACTGTCAGAAGGTGTCAAAATCTTCAATCAGAATTTAGTTCCTCTGCTGCGGGCTCAGCTACATTTGGACATACGTATTTCTGACTCTTGGTCGTATCTGTGGCCACAACATAGAATATGTGCTGTGTGAGCGTGCTTGTATACGCAGATGCCAGTGTTAGTAAGGTGATCTTTTTCTTAGCATCCTTCTGCCAAAAAACAAAAATATGTCAATCTAAATAGATTTGGAGTGAATTATAACAAATCATGCTGCATATACCACATCAGACATTCCAGTTATAATCAGCACAAAATCATTGTTTTAGACTTGAAATGTTAGATCTTGTGTGTTGTGCTGCCAGAAAACAAAGATGAACACTTATGACTTGAGAACTTATACTTGGAGCATGTGTAACCAAACAATTTGCCGTCATAAATTGTGTAATAAATTCAATTTATGTTTACTTGTTTTACATTGGTATTATTCAGAAAGTTATGAGCAATTAGTGCACAAGTCTGTCAGTTAAAGGATGACAAAGACTTTTATTCTTAGCTTAAGTGCTGTCAGGAAGTGATTTGTTAACAACTAAACAAAGCAAGGTAATAATATATCAAGAAAATAGTAATATTTACTCAATGTTTTCAGTATTCTGTTTCTGGTGGGAGGGAGTCATGCAATGCAGAGGTGAGGTATTGTCTGAACAAGTGAGTCTTGAGTCTTTTGCAGAAGATGGAGGGTGACTCTACTGTCCTGACATTGGTCAGGAGTTTGTTCCACCACTGAGGCACCAGAACAGAAAAGAGTTGTGGCTTTGATGAGCGACCTTTGTTTGCTCTCAGCGATGGCGTTACCAGCCATCCAGCTGATGTAGTAGAGCGAAGTGCTCGTGCTGGGGCGTGTCATCTGACCAGTGTTTGGAGGTAGACGTGCAGTTCCGTTGACGGCATTGAAGGCCAGTATCATCGTCTTGAACTGGATGCGGGCTGCAACAGGAATCCAGAAGAGGTCACGGAGGACGGGGAGAATTTGGGTAGATTGAAAATGAGGCAGGCTGCAGCAGTCTAGATATGCTGCAACGGCTTTGTCGCAGTGGCTGGGAGTCCAGTCAAGAACGAGTTGCACTAGTCGAGGCAAGAGATGACCAGCGCTTGGACCAGTAGTTTTGTTTTTTGAGAAAAGACCGGATCCTGCGGATGTTGTAGAGGGCTAATCTGTAGGATCAGACTACAGCAGTGATGTTGTGGGTGCAGGACAGTCTGATGTCGATGATTACACCCAGGTTCCTCATAGTCGATGAAGGCGATACTGTTACGTCCTCGAGGATGACTGACAGGTCCATGCGAGGGCAGTCTTCCCCCGGGGATGAAGAGGAAGGTTGAGCTTGAGGTGATGCACAGTTATCCAAGCGGAGATGTCTGCCAGACATTTCGAGATGCGCCTTGTAATGCAGGTGTTGGTAGAAATGAGGAAAAGAAAGGAACGGTTGGATGTCGTCTGCATAACAGTAGTAAGACAATCCATGTGATGTGATTAAAGAGCCCAGTGATCTAGTGTATAGTGAAAACAGAAGTGATCCTACTTCTTATGGGACACCAGTTTCCAGAAAGCAGGGTTTGGACAAGGACCCATTCCAAATTACCTGAATGCTGCGATTTGTCAGGTATGATGTGAATCAGGTTAGAGTTAGTGATGCCAAGTTCAGCCGGAGTGGAGAGGAGGATATAGTGGTTGACTGTGTCAAACGCAGAAGATAGGTGGAGGAGAATGAGGATTGACGAGTGGGACGAGGCTCTGGCGGCACAGAGGGACATAGTCACTGTGAGGAGGGCCATCTCAGTGGAGTGAGCAGTCCTGAAACCTGACTGATTCGGGTCATGGCGGTCATTTTGTGAAAGGTAGGAGGAAAGTTGGTCGTAGACGGCACTTTCCAGGGTTTTAGAAAGGAATGAAAGAAGAGACACAGGTCTGTAGTTTCGGTTGTCAGCTGAGTCTAGGGTGTGTTTCTTTAGGAGTGGCTTTACTATAGATGTTTTGAAAGGAGCTGGAATAAGGTCTGAAGTGAAGGTAGTTGATCAGGGTGGTGAGGAATGGCACGATGTTGTGTGAGATGTCTTGGAGAAGGGAAGAGGGAATTCCTTCCTTCATTCTTTCATTCTTCACAGCCAAGATGTGTGTTTTTAGTTTAGCCAGAAGTCCAATACAGTTATAGGTATGATCAGTAAGGCTTACAGGAAACCCACAGTGACAAACAGCCCCTCACGCACTTGTAGAGCTTAACAGGCAAACAGACTGAGCCTGCAGGCGGCTGAAGGTGTTCGTGGAATGGGGTTTGATTTTAGAAACATATTTTGAACATTCTTAATTTGGTTGGACATTTTTAAAAATGTAGCTTGTGTTGAGCAAAGCCCTGTTCAGTGTTCAGTAGCTCTGCAGCCACCTCAACTACATTTAGATGTACAGCTTATTTCTGAGTCTACGTCAAATTACTGACCACATCCTAACCTTGTGAGATCAATAAAATGAGCTTCCGTTTCACTTAATGTGGGTGTAATTTTTTTTGCAGACAGATGCAGAGTGTGGTTTCCTGCAGAAAGACAATGGTCAGTGGGGTTATGCTTAAATGCATCCTACTTACAGTATATAAAAATAACTTGTTGTGGTATTTTGGATGACAAAAAAATAATTGACTAATTAAAGTTTTACTCTAGATTTTTTATGCATATTCATACACACTTGTAGTGAGGATGAGTGTATTAGTGAACACAACATGGGTTTCTCTGTGAAAATCCGAGAAGGTGGAGATGTGGATGGTGTAATCTCAAAATAGTCTCAAGGTGAATCTCTGCTGACCTCTAGTGGATATATAGTAGTAACACAAAAAGGCCCAAGAAGACATTAGACTCAAAGCAGTCCACACTGATAAAGCAGTGCTCATATATATTAATCTTTTAATTTACTGTCACTGCCGGATTGTGTTATTGCCAAAAAATACCACACAGAAGTGGCTCTTGAAAAAAAATATATATAAATCCCTGGTTGAACAAACTCCCAGTCCAAATTATTTTGAAAGTCTTTGACTACAGTATTGTTTTGGCAAGCCTGTTTGTACTAGAGAAGGGCCACATATAATCTTTAAGCACTAACAAAACAATCAGATTTTTGCCACAATAGACCAGCACATGTGTTAGCAACCCTTAGGGTTATTACAACAGAAGCAATTCATGATATTCCCAACTTTCTTGACAACACAGACCAGACATGAGCTGTAATTTGTAGGCGGTAAACGATGGTGGTAAACGATAAAATGGTTTCATTGTCATATTAAAATTTTCATAACTGTTTTTTTTTTTTTTTAGCATCTTAATGTAAATAGAAAATGTTTGCCATTTCTAGGAGAAATAAATAACAAAACACAATGCAGCACATAAATGACAATAACATCACTCCCCTTTGTTCCCCTTTGGTTTTCATGGCTTGATATTAAACATCTCAAGACCCCACTCCAAGACGGGTCCATTGCCCGGTGGTTGGGAACCTCTGCTTTCATGTTACCATTATATCCAATACATTTTACTGATGATGTAAACGAAAAAACTTCAAAACAGGAAATCTTGTAAAGGCGACATTTTAGTATAGAAGTGAGTGTTTAAGAGTTTAAAGGATATGATTTATCCAAGACAAGACAGGTGGTACTGAGATAAACGGTCTCAATTACAAATCCATCTGCTACTTCAGCACCTCGGACAGCATGGATTTATTAATACGCAGCACAGTCAGACTACTGGTATTTCTGAGCCATTGTCGCGACCTTAGATTATAACCTGCACAAACCTCAGCCAGATAATGCATCAATGAGTCAAGCATTTAGACATATTTAACTTGACAACCCTTCTGCTGCTGTGCTCTCTCTGCCTCTAAAAGGTTGGCAACAGACACAATGCAAACTCAAGGCATCCAAACAGTCGTCCACAAACCAATGGATGGTGTCACAACTCTTGGGTTGAACACAAAATCAGATCACCATCTCTGGACATTTTCTGAAACAACCAATAATGTAATTTTTCTTGGGAGGAAAGTCTCTCGGGAAGAGATAAGGGTTGAAATTCACTTTGGCAGATCAAACAATCTACACATAAGCCATACACAGGATGTTTGGTAAGCATTGATGATATACTTATTCTAATATGACTACTTGTAGGAATTAAAGGCTACAGCCGATGTGATTATCACTGGTAACAAGAGTCACTCTCTTTTGGACAAGGGGTTGTAGCCGATTCCTTGGTCTGTCCAGGGACCATGGTCTCTGGGACAGACCAGTGGTCACTACCACTAGGGGCGCTAAAGACACTGGTCTGTCTTGTGGTCCTTGTCTTCTGCCTGTCTTACTGAGTGGTCTTTGGAGTAGTTATTGTACATTTAATACACCTTTTCCCTTTTCTCATTGTGTTGGCAACACTGTGCTGAATAAATGTAAAAATAAATAAACAAAAATAATTATCTTTTGTCTGTCAAATATTATTGATCTTTGCTATTAATAGAAATCATAATAGAATAGAACAGAAATAACTTTATTGTTCCCGAGGGGAAATTTGCCTTGGGCACAGTGCTACAATTTGTTGCTTCACAGAAACAAGCATAATTCAACAACAGACACACATCAAAAAAACAATTATAAAATCAACATAAAAACATCTCGAAACATGGAAGGCACTATACATTTTAACACTGACAATGTGGCAGCTTAATTTTAGTTTTGTTGTTCAACAGCCTGATAGAAGTCGGGACAAACAATAACTTCCGTCTGTTTGATTCGCACTTTGGCACACAGAGTCTTCTTCCTAGTAACAATGATTAAATTATTATTATTAGTCGTAGTTGTATGAGTAGTACTATCGATTATGCAGGTCCGTGTCTTCCTGACTGGTTTAAACTTTACCAATGTGTTGCATTTCAAAAGCTTGTCACATTACCCTTTGTATCAAATCTTGATCTAGAAACTAATGTCAAATAAATGTAGTGGAGGAAAAAAATGTAGAGTTGAGTGACAAAGCAACATCAAATGGAAATACAAAAATGTAAAAGTTTAATCAAAAATTCAACTTAAGTAGCCTATAGTACAGTAACAAAGGTAAGAGTCAGTCGAATCTTCTTGATCGAACCAGAACCTGATCATTCGATCCAAGGATTTTCTCTGCATAAAAACTGGAAAAAGCCTCTAATCTCACCAGGATGTCAATTGTGGCCTGCATAAAAGAAAACATTTAAGCTCTGCACAACATAGGAAAAAAATAACCCTAGTGGCAGTAACCACTGGTCCGTGCCAGAGACCATGGTCCATGGACAGACCACGGAATCAGCTACAACCCCTGCTGCTCTTTTGTCTCACCAACAGCTGCTACTGAAGACTGGCCTGTTACATCTTTGAAAATAGCAACAGGCTGCATAGTAACAATACATATACAATTTAAAGTCCAACATGAATGTAAAAGAGTGGACGGCATTACCGTGACCAGATATAATCTATATCAAAATCAGAATCAGAATTTATTTATTGTCCCACAAACGGGGAAATATCTTCATCACAGCAGCCAAAGGACAGTAATATTGCAATGAACAATGATAGTTTATTGCATTGTAAAAAAGAAACAACATAATAAAAAGGTAAGAACTCTACCATTTAAAAGCATTACATTGTACTCTTTCAGAACAGTACCATGTAAATGATAACAACTCCTCTAATAATGTTACAACAAAAGGAAACATCGACGAGCAGAATGCCACATAGCTTTACACCAATAGAAAACAACCACAGAAGAAATGTTCCACTTGACAGGCCAATCACCGCCTATATTTCCTTTAATGGAAAAGTTTGTGCAAGTGGTGATATCAGTGAGAAAGGTTATTATTACATATGGACGGGCTGCACATGTTTCTGGTCGTTCTCTTAGGTAAATCTTTTCATTAAATATTTGGATGATTTTATCACAATTCTTAGGTTCCATTTTGAGAGTAGTTATTTCCTACATTCTCAGTGTTGTTGTGTTGCACCTGCTGTAATGTGAGACCCTGTAACACTGAGCACATTTCTAACTGCTTTATGACGGTGTTTGTGTTCCAGGAGTTGTTTCTTACAGTCATGATCAGGTCACTGGATCAGTGTTGGAGGTGTCGGTCCGACCAGGAGACAACATCACTCTGTACTGTGACTGTAAAAAATCCACTGGAGTTTACATAATGTGGTACAGGAACTGCTCTCATGAGAATCAGCCTCCATTTATCCTTGAAACTAGAGATCCAAGGATCCATGACCTGAGGAGTTTCCCTCGTTTTAAGTTTATGGACAACACGTCCTCTAATTCCTATGACCTGCTGATCATGAACTTTACTGAATCAGATGAGGGGATCTACTACTGTGGAAGTGAACATACAAAAGTGGAGGAAAAAGATTACATTGCTCCCAAAACTGATTACAGATATGGCAACATCACAACAAGGATCATACTCAGTAAGTATTGTGGTCTGAATTATCTTTGAACCTTAGATATATTTAATTCTCTGACTAAATTCATACAGTAAAAAGCCCAGATATTGTGCAATTTTATTGATGATGAAAAAGCTGAACCACAACAAAGCTCACTCACCATTCACTGTATGTGAAGATGCTATGTGTATTATCATAAAATACATTTTTTGTCATATCTGTGACTTTATGAGACTGAATTGCTGTAAGTCTTTCTTAAACATGCACCCTTTATGTATTTTTATTCACAGTGAGTTTTGGGGTCATTTTACATTTATAATCTGAGAGGACAGGCTCAAACAGGGTTAAAGGAAACATATCGCACTTATTGCTAGAGTGAGCTGAAAAACTAATAAACCAGAGACTTTCTTCAAATGAGAATAGATATCACTTCAGAGGAGATACTGGTGGGACCAAAGTTGAGAATAGTCTTATCAACAAGGCAGAGTCAACAGTACACTGTGCATCGGTCTTGGCAGGAGTTATTAATGGCAATGCAGGATCATTTTTTCTTTTCTGCTCAACGAAAACTGCCATTTTCCAAGGACTCCTTTGGACTGCATTTGAATCCAAGAGTGCGTTTATTCTTGTTGATATGTGGGTTTGTTGGTGTCTTGGGTCATGGAACTATCATTCCACATACATATAAAACCATGGTGAACAAAATGAAAAAGAAACATATTTTCATTCTGACATGTTAGTTTGATCAGAAATAACTGAAGATCATCAACACAACTTTGTGTTTCTTAGAGACTCGAGTGAGACTAATCACTGTCAGCCGTCCCGCCCGAGTACACAAGACTGTGGTGAGTGCTGGACACTGCTGTTTTCTCTGTGTCCAGTCTCTGCTGTTCTCTCCTCTCTCATCTCCTCTCTTGTGGCTTATCATCTCTGTAGAAAGAAAGGTAACTCACTTGTTAAACTTGAAGTATTAATATCTGACATTTTCTGAATAATTAATCCACATGATTTATTAACCATGATGCTGTATTTATTTCTGCAGCTGAAGGCCCTCAAGATGATGAGCAAAAACCTGAAAGTAGATGTCAAACAGAACCAAATGAGGTAGGTGTAGCAGTAGAACATAATGCACCATGGCATTAAACAACGACGTGATCAGGATTGTAAACAAATATCAAATCTTAGGTTGAAGATGTGTGTTACGCTGCACTGGAAAACCGTCAGCCATCACAGAGACCAAAGAAGAAGAAGAGAAGTCAGAGTTCTGACTTCAGCACCTATTCCGCCATCAACATTTCCAGGATGTAGAGGGCCTAACACAAAACAAAGAAAGAGCACGATAATGATTGATAAAGAATTATAAAACTAATGGTCCCCATTTAAAGCGGAAGAACTGGACTAGAAGGAACATTTATTTGCATAAAATACAGGGATTTTGTTGTTGTTTGTTTGTTTCAAGGTAAAAAGCACTGGTGTTTCTTTTAAAGGTTGAACTTTACCCTTTAGTGTCAGCTCTCCTTAGAGGATAAATATCGTTGTTGTAAGAAAGAGTTGTATCAGGATGTTATTCGTTACTTCTCCGACACACAGTTCTTACAATGTTGGAATTGCATTTTCTACTCTTTAAAGGGGTTCTGAGGAACTTCTGTGTAGTTCTTGAAGCTGGTCATTAGTTTAGTCTACTTAGCAACTCCATTTCTAAACTAACATTGGCTACTGTTGGCACAGAGATGAAGCACTCCAGAACTTGCATAAAGTCACATCCTTTAGGCTGTCAAGGAAAATTCAACCCGAGTCCTTCACAAAGAAATCCACAGTCCAGCAGCATCAAACAACCTCAACAAATCGTCTACAGGCTTCTATAAGCAGAGATAAGCGGTGAAGGTTTCATTTATCACATCACATTACAATCTGCTGACACGTGGCAAATAAAAAATGTTTAATCGTGTAAATTACTAAAAATTGTTACATGAAAACCCTTTAATTGGTCAGATTGTTCTATCTGTGTGATATGAGCCACAGTGGAAATGAATTTATTCAGCTTTCCCAGAAAATATGCATTACGTGCACCTTATTTCCTTACACCAATTGAATCAAAATGGATGTTCTGTGAAAAAAAAAGACTAAATAAAAAAAACCTTAGGCAACCAGTTTATTGTTGTTGATTACAATTCAGCTTCAGCTTCAACTTTTTTGATTGAAATCAATCTGTAGCATTTTATAACCATTGTGATGGCTGCTTGTCGGTAACAAGACATGATGACTGTTAGATCAATGTTTTCAGGCAGTTTCCTGTTCTTAACTTGAGTTAGCCATTAGCCCCACCCGCTTCATGAGTGGAGTTTGATACAACTTAGTATTTGTTATGTTGGAGCTGCAGCAGAGAATAAAACTCAAAGTTATCATACGATACAGAAACCAAGATGGCTACAGTTTAATGTTGGTCCTTGACTCATTTATTAAATGCCAAACTTCTGTTTCCAAGAAGTTACATGACAGTATAGTTTAACAACAGTACCTTGTTTACAGCTCACAGGAAACCCACATTGACAAACAGCCCCACCATCACAGAGCTTGACATTCAAACAGACCGAACCTTTAGGTTAGTGCGCAGTTTCATTGTTCAGAGTCACTCGAGAAAGAGTCAGAAGGTGTCACAGTCTTCAATCAGAATTTAGAACCACTGCAGCGACCTCAGCTACATTTGGATGTACGTATTCCTGACAGGTCGTATCTGTGGCCTCAACATAGAATATGTACTGTGTGTACACATACTGTTTGTGCCTGTATACACAGATGCCAGTGTTAGTAAGGTGATCTTTTTCTTAGCATCCTTATGTCGAAAAAACAATCATGTGTCAAATCTAAATAGATTTGGAGTGAATCATAACAAATTATACTATTCCATCAGTACATAATCATTGTGTTAAACTAAAAAGGAAGGATAACACTTATGACTTTAGTACTTATACTTGGAGCATGTGTAACCAAACAATTTAACTTAATAAATTGCAAAATGAATTAAATTATGTGTACTTGTTTTACATTGTCATTATTCAAAAAAACTATGCGGGGGTGAGGTTAAATCTGAACAAGCAAGTCTTTTGCGGAAACTGGAGATTTACTCTGCTGTCCTGACATTGGTCGGGAATTCGTTCCACACCTGAGGCGCCAGAACAGAGAAGAGTCGTGACTTTGCTGAGCAACCTTTGTTTGCCCTCAGCGATGGCGGTACCAGCCATACAGCTGATGTAGTAGAGCAAAGTGCTCATGCTGGGGCATGTGGTCTGACCCGTGTTTAGAGGTAGATGGGTGCAGTTCCGTTGATGGCCTTGAAGGCCAGTACCATCGTCTTGAATCAGATGCGAGCCAGTGGGGGTCACGGAAGAAGGGGGTGACATTGGAGAATTTGGGTAGATTGAAAACGAGGCATACTGCAGCATTCTAGATACGCTGCAACGGCGTAGTCACAGAGGCTGGGGGTCCAGCCAGGAGTGAGTTGCAGAAGTCGAGGTGGGAGATGACCAGCGCTTGGACCAGAAGTTGCGTTGTGTCCTTTGTGAGAAAAGGCCGGATCCTGCAGATGTTGTAGAGGGCAGGATCTGCAGGATCAAGCCACAGCAGTGATGTTGGGGGGGCAGGACAATCTCTTGTCGATGATTACACCCAGGTTCCTCACAGTCGATGAAGGCAATACTGTTACGTACTCTATGGTAACTGACAGGTCCATGCGAGGGCAGTCTTTCAGGATTAAGAGGAGTTCAGTTTTATGAAGATTGAGCTTGAGGTGATACGCAGTTGTCCAAGCGAAGCTGTCTGCCAAACATTCCGAAATGTGCGTTGCAACGCGGGTGTCGGAGGCTGGCGGAAAAAAAAGGAACGGTTGGGTGTCGTCTGCATAACAGTGGTAAGACAATCCATGTGATGTGATTACAGAGCCTAGTGATCTCCTGAATAGTCAACTCAGAAGTGGTCCTAGCATCCTCGGGATCCTTCATCCAGAGGGACAATTTCATATATTTATAACCATATTTCTAAACAATTAAATACATCTATGGACTTTCTGAAATCCGCATGGGAGGAGGATTTGGGTATTGGCTTGAAGGAAGAGCAATGGATAAGGGCACAGGACGGAGTGCACTCAGCGTCTATTTGTGCTAGACATGGTCTCATACAGTTCAGGGTGTTGCATCATCTCCATCTCTCAAAGGTCAAGCTTTCCAAAATGTTTCCTATCATAAATCCTCTGTGTGACCGATGTGGAGCATTCCCTGCCTCACTAGGGCACATGTTTTGGAGTTGTCCAAAATTATCCACTTTCTGGAACTCTATATTCAAACTCTGTCTGATATTTTAGGACACACGATTAGACCAGACCCGCTACTGGCTGTGTTTGGGGTACCAGGAGAAGACAGTCCTCTTGAAGGACTCTCCTCAACTATGGCAAGGTTTATAACCCTGCTAGCACATAGATTAATTTTATTGAACTGGAAGCAGTCTCAACCCCCAACTTACACTATATTCCTAAGAGATGTTATGCAGCACCTGAGGCTGGAAAAGATCAGATTCACCCTACAAGGCTCAGTTGACAAATTTTACAAGACTTGGCAACTCTTTATTGACTATGCAAAAACGAGGCAATAATAACCATTGTGATTTTCTGCTTTGGTGTCGATAAGGTAATGTAACCCTGTAATTTGATGTATCTCGTGTTTTGATTTTGGGCTGTTTCTGTTGATGAGTATGTGAACATATCTTTCCATGACATTTGATGTAACTCATATTGACACAATGCCCTGTTAATGAAAAACCAATAAACAGATGTTTAAAAAAAGAAAAGAAGTGGTCCCAGTTCTGAGCTTTGAGGAACGCCAGTTTACAGAAAGCAGGGTTTGGACAAGGAGGCATTCCAAATGACCTGAATGGTGCGATGTGTCAGGTATGATATGAATCAGGTTAGATCAAAGTTAGCGATGCCAAGTTCAGCCAGAGTGGAGAGGAGGATTTGGTGGTTGACTGTGTCAAACGCAGAAGATAGGTGGAGGAGAATGAGGATTGATGAGTGGGATGAGGCTCTGGCGGCACGGAGGGACATAGTCATTGTGAGGAGGGCCATCTCAGTGGAGTAAGCAGTCCTGAAACCTGACTGATTAGGGGCAAGGAGGTTGTTTTGTGAAAGAAGGGAGGAAAGTTGGTCGTAGACGGCACGTTCCAGGGTTTTAGAAAGGAATGAAAGAAGAGACACAGGTCTGTAGTTTCGGATGTCAGCTGAGTCTAGGGTGGGTTTCTTTAGGAGTGGCTTCACTATAGATGTTTTGAAAGGAGCTGGAATAAGGTCTGAAGTGAAGGTAGTTGATCAGGGTGGTGAGGAATTGCACGATGTGTGAGATGTCTTGGAGAAGGGAAGAGGGAATTCCTTCCTTCATTCTTTCATTCTTCACAGCCAAGATGTGTGTTTTTAGTCCCCACTCGAAAAACAGTGTATAAAATGATCAGACGTACACATTAACCTCTCTATACAAAAACTGTTTGATGTTGCTAATTGCAAAAAAGTGTCAGGTTCAGTTTCTTAATTAAAATCGATCTGTAACATCTCATAATGGTAGTGATGATTGTGTTTTACAGGAAATTTCCTGTTTTTATCTCAAGCTAGCCACCAGATCACAAGCTGTGGCCAGAAATCCAATACAGTTATAGGTATGATCAGTAAGGCTTACAGGAAACCCACAGTGACAAACAGCCCCTCACGCACTTGTAGAGCTTAACAGGCAAACAGACTGAAGCTGCAGGCGGCTGAAGGTGTTTGTGGAATGGGGTTTGATTTTAGAAACATATTTTGAACATTCTTAATTTGGTTGGACATTTTTAAAAATGTAGCTTGTGTTGAGCAAAGCCCTGTTCAGTGTTCAGCAGCTCTGCAGCCACCTCAGCTACATTTAGATGTACAGCTTATTTCTGAGTCTATGTCAAATCACTGACCACATCCTAACCTTGTGAGATCAATAAAATGAGCTTCCGTTTCACTTTATGTGAGTGTGATTTTTTTTGCAGACAGATGCAGAGTGTGGTTTCCTGCAGAAAGACAATGGTCAGTGGGGTTGTGCTTAAATTATGCTTTCTGCATCCTGCTTACAGTATATAAAAATAACTTGTTGTGGTATTTTGGATGACAAAAAAATATTTGACTAATTAAAGTTTTACTCTAGATTTTTTGCGCATATTCATTCACACTTGTAGTGAGGATGAGTGTATTAGAGAACACAACATGAGTTTCTCTGTGAAAATCAGAGAAGGTGGAGATGTGGATGGTGTAATCTCAAAATAGTCTCAAGGTGAAGCTCTTCTGACCTCTAGTGGATATGTAGTAGTAACACAAAAAGGCCCAAGAAGACATTAGACTCAAAGCAGTCCATACTGATGAAACAGTGCTTATATATATTAATCTTTTAATTTACCGTCACTGCCGGATTGTGTTATTGCCAAAAAATACCACACAGAGGTGGCTCTTGAAAAAAATATATATATAAATCCCTGGTGGAACAAACTCCCAGTCCAAATTATTTTGAAAGTCTTTGACTATGGTATTGTTTTGGCAATCCTGTTTGTAGTAGAGAAGGGCCACGTATCATCTTTAGGCACTTACAAAACAATGTGATTTTTGCCACAACAGACCAGCACCACCGTATGTTAGCAACCCTTAGGATTATTACAACAGAAGCAATTCATGATATTCCCAACTTTCTTGACAACACAGACCAGAAATGAGCTGTTATTTGCGATGGTGGTAAACGATAAAATGGTTTCATTGTCATATTAACATTTTCACAACTGATTTTTTTTTTTTTTTTTAGCATCTTAATGTAAATAGAAAATGTTTGCCATTTCTAGGAGAAATAAATAACAAAACACAATGCAGCACATAAATGACAATAACATCACTCCCCTTTGTTCCCCTTTGGTTTTCATGGCTTGATATTAAACATCTCAAGACCCCACTCCAAGACGGGTCCATTGCCCGGTGGTTGGGAACCTCTGCTTTCATGTTACCATTATATCCAATACATTCTAATGATGATGTAAACAAAAAACCTAAAAACTGGAAATCTCGTAAAGGCGACAGTTTAGTATAGAAGTGAGCATTTAAGAGTTTAAAGGATATGATTTATCCAAGACAAGACAGGTGGTACTGAGATAAACGGTCTCAATTACAAATCCATCTGCTACTTCAGCATCTCGGACAGCATGGATTTATTAATACGCAGCACAGTTAAACTACTGGTATTTCTGAGCCATTGTCGCAACCTTAGATTAGAACCTGCACAAACCTCAGCCAGATAATATATCAATGAGTCAAGCATTTAGACATATTTAATTTGACAACCCTTCTGCCGCTGTGCTCTCTCTTCCTCTAAAAAGCTGGCAACAGACACAATGCAAACTCAAGGCATCCAAACAGTCGTCCACAAACCGACAGATGGAGTCACAACTCTTGGGTTGAACACAGAATCAGATCACCATCTCTGGACATTTTCTGAAACAACGAATAATGTAATTTTTCTTGGGAGGAAGGTCTCTAGGAAAGAGATTAGGGCTGAAGTTCACTTTGGCAGATCAAACAATCTACACATTAGGTATACAAAGGATTTTTTGGTAAGTAGTGACAATATACTTATTTTAACATGATTACTTGCAGGAATTGAAAGCTACAGCCAATGTGATTATCACTGGTAACAAGAGAGACTCTCTTTCGTCTTACCCACAGTTGCTACCGAAGACCGGCCTGTTACATCTTTGAAAATGGCAACAGGCTGTATCGTAACAATATATTTACAATTTCAAGTCTGACAACATGATTGTTAAAGAGTGGACGGCAAAACCATGACCAAATATACTCTAGGTCCTTCTAAGGCATTACTCTACGTAGCTCTTTTTCAGAACGCTACCATGTAAATGATAACACCTCCTCTAATTATGTTACATCAAAAGGAAACATCGACGAGCAGAATGCCACATAGCTTTACACCAATAGAAAACAACCACAGAAGAAATGTTCCACTTGACGGGCCAATCACAGCATATATTTCCTTTAATGGAAAAGTTTGCGCAAGTGGTGATATCAGTGAGAAATGTTTGCTTCACTTTCTTTTAACTCTCATTCATCATCATCACATATGGACGGGCTGCACCTGTTTCTGGTCGTTCTCTTAGGTAAATCTTTTGATACAATATTTGGAATTTAATCGCAATTCTTCTTTTATTTTGAGAGTCATTCATTCCTACATTCTCAGTGTTGTTGTGTTGCACCTGCTGTAATGTGAGACCCTGTAACACTGAGCACATTTCTAACTGCTTTTACGATTGTGTTTGTGTTCCAGGAGTTGTTTCATACAGCCATGATCAGGTCATTGGATCAGTGTTGGAGGTGTCGGTCCGACCAGGAGACAACATCACTCTGTACTGTGACTGCAAAAAATCCACTGGACTTTACATAGTGTGGTACAGGAACTGCTCTCATGAGAACCAGCCTCCGTTTACCCTTAAAATGACACGTGGTACAGCTGATTATTTCCAGAAGATGTACCCTCGTTTTAAGTTAGTGGACAACACTTCCTCTAATTCCTTTGACCTGCTGATCATGAACATCACTGAATCAGACGAGGGGATCTACTACTGTGGAACTGAACGTACAAAAGTGGAGGAAAAAGATCATATTGCTCCCAAATATGATAACAGCGATTGCAACATCAAAACAAGGATCATACTCAGTAAGTAATGTGAATTATCTTTGTACCTGAAATATCTGTAATCCTGTGACTACATTCATTCAGTAAAAAGTCCAGATATTGTGCACTTATATTGATGATGAAAAAGCTGAACCACAACGAAGTTAACTCACCATTCACTGTATGTGAAGATGTTGTGCATGAACATGGTGTGTTATCATATAATACATTTTTGTTGAATCTGGGACTTCATGTAACAGAGTTATTGTAAGTCATTCATAACATGCACATTGTATGCATTTTTATTCACATGAGTTTTGGCATCATTTTACATTTGTAATCTGAGAGGACAGGCTCAAACAGGGTTAAAGGTCACAATATCGCACATATTGCTGGAGTGATCTGAAAATCTAATAAACCAGAGACTTTATTAAAATGAGAACAGATATCACTTCAGAGGAGATACTGGTGTGACCAAAGTTGAGAATAATCTTATCAACAAGGCGGGGTCAACAGTATACTGTGCATTGGTCTTGGCAGGAGATATAATAATGACAACGCAGGATTCTTTTTTTTCCTTTCTGCAACGAAAACTTGACTTTTCCAAGAACTCCTTTGGATTAGATTTGAATCCAAGAGTGTGTTTATTCTTGTTAATATGGGTTTGTTGGTGTCTGGGGTTATGGAGCAACTATCACTCTTAAATCCACATACACATAAAACCATGGTGAACAAAATGAAAAAGAAACTTTTTTTTATCCTGACATGTTAGTTACATCATAAATAATTGTTGCTCATTGACACATCTTTGTGTTTCTTCCAGACTCGAGTGAGACTGATCACTGTCAGCCATCCCGCCCGAGTACACAAGATTGTGGTGAGTGCTGGACACTGCTGTTTTCTTTGTGTCCAGTTTCTGCTGTTCTCTCCTCTTTCATCTCCACTCTTGTGGTTTATCATCTCTGTAGAAAGAAAGGTAACTCAGTTTTTAAACTTGAAGTATTAATATCAGACATTTTCTAAATAATGAATCCACGTAATTCATTAACCATAATGTTGTATTTATTTCTGCAGCTGAAGGCCCTCAAGTTGATGAGCAAAAACCTAAAAGTAGACCTCCAACAGAACCAAATGAGGTAGGTGTAACAGTAGAACATAATGCACCATGGCATTAAACAACGACGTGATCAGGATTGTAAACAAATATCAAATCTTAGGTTGAAGATGTGTGTTACGCTGCACTGGAAATCCGTCAGCCATCACAGAGACCAAAGAAGAAGAAGAGAAGTCAGAGTTCTGACTTCAGCACCTATTCTGCCATCAACACATCCAGGATGTAGAGGGCCTAACACAAAACAGAAAAGACTGTGATGATGATTGATAAAGATCTATATAACACATAGTCTACTTAGCAACTCCATTTCTGAACCAACATTGGCTACTGTTGGCACAGAGATGAGGCACTCGAAAATATGCATAAAGTCCAATCATTTTGACTGTCGAGGACAAAGCGACCAGAGTCCTTCACAAAGAAATCCACAGGCTAGTAGCATTAAACAACTTAAACAAATAATCTACAGGCTTCTATAGGCAACAGAGCGAGATAGTTTCAATTTTCAAATCACATTACAATCCACTCACACATGGCAAATACAAAAGCTGATTAATACATGTAAATTACGACATTGTTACATAAAGCCCCTTTAATTGGTTGGATTGTTCTATTATGAGCCACCGTGGATATGAATTAATTCAGCTTTCCCAGAATATATACATCACGTGCAACTTATTTCCTTAAACCACTTGAATCAAAGATTAAAATGGATGTTCTGTAAAAAAATAAATAAAAAAAGAATAACTAAAAAACCTCCCAATAGACAACCAGTTTATTGTTAGCTTCAGCTTCACCTTTTTCGATTTGGATCGATCAGTAACATTTCACACCCATTGTGATGGCTGCTTGTCAAAAAGAAGACACGATGACTGTTATATCAATGTTTTCAGGCAATTTTCTGTTCTTATCTTGAGTTAGCCATCAGCCCCATCCCTTTCATGAGTGGAGCTTGATACAACTTAGTATTTGTTATGTTGGAGCAGCAGCAGAGAATGAAACTCAAAGTAATCATACTATACAGAATCCAACATGGCCACAGCTTAATGTTCATCCTTAGCTCATATATTTAAAGCCCAACTTCAGTTTCCAAGAAGTTACATGACAATAGAGTGTTAACAATAAAGCCCACCTCGGCCACATCATGTGGCACCTTGTTAGCAGCTCACAGGAAAACCACATTGACAAACAGCCCCACCATCACAGCGCTTTACTTTCAAACAGACAGAAATTGTAGGTCAGTGCGCAGTTTCATTGTTCAGAGTCACTCGGGAAAGAGTCAAAAGGTGTCATAGTCTTCAATCAGAATTTACTTTGCTGAGCGACCTTTGTTTGCTCTCAGCGATGGTGGTACCAGCCGGCCAGGTGATGTAGTAGAGCAAAGTGCTCCTGCTGGGGTGTGTGGTCTGACCAGTGTTTGGAGGCAGAGAGGTGCAGTTCCTTTGACGACCTTAAAAACCAGCATCATTGTCTTGAACTGGATGCGGGCCACAACAGGAAGCCAGTAGAGATCACAGAGGAGGGGGGGAATTTGGGTAGATTGAAAACGAGGCAGGCTGCACCGGTCTAGATACGCTGCAACGGCTTTGTTGCAGAGGCTGGGAGTCCAGTCAAGAACGAGTTGCACTAGTCGAGGCAAGAGATGACCAGCGCTTGGACCAGTAGTTGTGTTTTTTGAGAAAAAAACGGATCCTGCGGATGTTGTAGAGGGCTAATCTGTAGGATCGGACTACAGCAGTGATGTTGTGGGTGCAGGTTAGAGTAGAGTTAGCTAGGTTCAGCCAGAGTGGAGAGGAGGATTTGGTGGTTGACTGTGTCAAACGCTGAAGATAGATGAAGGAGAATGAGGATTGACGAGTGGGACGAGGCTCTGGCGGCACGGAGGGACATAGTCACTGTGTGGAGGGCCATCTCAGTGGAGTAAGCAGTCCTGAAAGGTCCTGAGTACTGAGGCCATCAGAGATGAGGGTTGGGGGAGGTGCTTTCTCGATGGGCATAGGAGTAAATGAGAAGCTGATGTCTTTTACTTTCTTGGCAAAGACAGTTGCAAACATTCATTCAATAAAGTGTACTTGTTTAATTTCTATTGCAGCTGTTTTGGATTTTTCCCGCCATTAGATGCATGAACCACAGTGTATCCATTCTTCTATTTATGAAAAGATATTCACAATGACTGAATTCCTTCCTTCATTCTTTCATTCTTCACAGCCAAGTTGTGTGTTTTTAGTCCCCACTCGAAAAACAGTGTATAAAATGATCAGACGTACACATTAACCTCTCTATACAAAAGCTGTTTGATGTTGCTGATTGCAAAAAGTGTCAGGTTCAGTTTCTTGATTAAAATCGATCTGTAACATCTCATAATGGTAGTGATGATTGCATCTCTGTAACAAGACACAAAAGCTGTTTGCAGGCAATTTCCTGTTTGTGTCTCAAGTAAGCCGCCAGATCACAATCTGTGGCCAGTAGTCCAATACAATTATAGGTATGATCAGTAAGGCTTACAGGAAACCCACAGTGACAAACAGCCCCTCATGCACTTGCGGAGCGTAACATGCAAACAGACTGAAGCTGCAGGTGGCTAAAGGTGTTCTTGGAACTGGGTTTTATTTAACAAAAATATTAAAGTGTATTTTAAACATTGTTCTTAATTTGGTTGGACATTTTCAAAATTTCTGTGGCTTCAGTTGAGCAAAACCCTGTTCAGTGTTCAGCAGCTCTGCAGCCACCTCAGCTTCATTTAGATGTGCAGCTTATTTCAAAGTGAGATCAATAAAATGAGCTTCTGTTTCACTTTATGTGAGTGTGATTTGTTTGCAGACAGATGCAGAGTGTGGTTTCCTGCAGAGAGACGATGGTCAGTGCGGTTATGCTTAAATTGTGCGCTTTGCATCCTACTTACAGTATAGAAAAATAACTTGTTGTGGTATTTTGGATGCAAAAACAATATTTTACTTATTAAAGTTAGTTACACATATTCATACACACTTGTAGTGAGGATGAGTGTATTGGAAAACATAACATGAGTTTCTCTATACGAAAATGGAGAAGGTGGAGATGTGGATGGCGTAATCTCAAAACAGTAAGAAACACCATCTCAAGGTGAAGCTCTGCTGACCTCTAGTGGATATGTAGTAGTAACACAAAAAGGCCCAATAAAACATTAGACTAAAAGCAGTCCACATCGATGACACAGTGCTTTATATTACTCTTTTGATTTACCATCACCGCTGGATTGTGTTATTGCCAAAAAATACCACACAGAAGTGGCTCTTGAAAAAAAAAAAGATCTTAATTCCTGGTGGAACAAATTCCCAGTCCAAATTATTTTGAAAGTCTTTGACAATAGCATTGTTTTGGCAATCCTGTTTGTAGTAGAGAAGGGCCACATATCATTTTTAAGCAGTAACAAATCAATCTCATCTTTGGCACAACAGACCGCCACATGTGTGATATTCCCAACCTTTTTGACAACACAGACCAGACATGAGCTAAAATTTGCGGGCAACCCTGGGGGGTAAACGATAAAATGATTTCATTGTCATGTTAACCCTTTCATGAATTAAATATCTTTTATAACATCTTAATGTAAATAGAAGATGTTTGCCTTGTGATATGTATATAAAAAGGTGGCCATTTCTAGGAAAAATAGATAACAAAACACAATGTAGCACATAAATGGCAATACATCAGGCCCCTTTGTTCCTACTGGGTTTTCAAGGCTTGATATTGAACAACCCAAGACCCGGTACAGGTCCACAGCCCGGTGGTTGGAACCTCTGCTTTAATGTGATCGTATCCAGTTTATTTTAATGATGATGTAAACGAAAAACCTCAAAAATGGAAATCTTGTAAAGGTAACGGTTTAGTATAGAAGTGAGCATTTAAGAGTTTAAAGGATATAATATATCCAAGACAAGACAGGTGCTACTAAGAAAAAAAGGCTCAATTACAAATCTGTCTGCTACTTCAGCACCTCGGACAGCACCATGGATTTATTAACACGCAGCACAGTCAGACTACTGGTATTTCTGATCCATTGTCGCAACCTTAGATTATAACCTGCTCAAACCTCAGCCGGATAAAGTATCAATGTGTCAAGCATTTAGACATATTTAACTTAACAAGCCCTCTGTCCCTGTGCTTTCTCTGCTACTAGGGCACTGAAGGTTAACAGTCCTCTCTGATCCCTCCTGTGATGTCCCCTGTCATATTGCAGTATTGGTTTCTTCAGACTTTTTAATACTGAGCATGTAGACCCATAGCGAATAGGTAGGAATAGAAATAAGACTGAAAATCAGTTTACTGTAAGCAAGGACAATAGGAAAAAAATGCTAGAGTTCAAATGATCAGAATTTAGGATTGTAAACCAATTACAGGCTGTGTCATTGTCAGTTCACCTCCCTCATATTTATTAAATTTTTCGGTTCCTGAACTGGCTTGAAAATGACTGAACAACTCAACCTCTAGGCAGTATGCCACTTTTAAGGTGGACTGGAAAATTCCGATAAGAAGCTGTGACGCCAACTTCAGTGTTGTCTGTTGCAGCATAGTGGAAGTATCTGCATGTGTCTTGTCAGTTTCAAATACCGGGAAGTCATCATTACATTAGTTAATGGTTCCAGTGTGGCCATGGTGTCGATTCATAGACTTACAATCACTGCATGCACCACGGTGTGCCCGGGGTCCCTAGTTAGATCCAATAAGGATGTCCACCCGAGCTCCATCCTCTCCTCTGAATATGGTCACTTCTGTCACAGTGGATTAAATCAGATTTCCAGAATACCAACTTTTGGTGTATCCGGATATTTTTTTGAAACAGCCAATTATGTAATTTTTCTTAGGAGGAAAGTCTCTCGAGGAACAGGTTAGAGTTGAAGTTCACTTTGGCAGATCAAACAATCTACACATGAACCATACACAGGATGTTTTGGTAAGTACTGATGATATACTTATTCTAATATGATTACTTGTAGGAATTCAAAGCTACAGCTGATCACTGGTAACAAGAGTCACTCACTTTTGTCTCGCCAACAGCTGCTACCAAAGACTGGCCTGTTGCTCTTTGAAAATGGCAACAGGCTGCATAGTAACAATACATTTACAATTTCAACAACATGAATGTTAAAGAGTGGACGGCATAGCCATGACCAAATATACTCTAGGTCCTTCAAAGATATTACTCTGTGTAGCTCTCGTTCAGAACGCTACCATGTAAATGATAACACCTCCTCTAATTATATGTTACATCAAAAGGAAACATCGATGAGCAGAATGTCACATGGCTTTACACCAATAGAAAACACCCACAGAAGAAATGTTTCACTTGACTGGCCAATCACAGCCTATATTTCCTTTCATGGAAAAGTTTGAAGAAGTTGTGAAATCAGTGAGAAAGGTTTGCTTCACTTTCTTTTAACTCTCATTCATCATCATCAAATATGGAGGGGCTGTATTTGTTTCTGGTCGTTGTCTTAGGTAAATCATTTGATACAATATTTGGATGATTTAATCACAATTATTTGGTTCTTTGGTATTTGAGAGTCATTTATTCTTCATTCATTCATTCTGTCTCTGTTGTTGTGTTGCACCTGCTGTAATGAGAGACCCTGTAACACTGAGCACAGCTATAACTGCTTTTACGATTGTGTTTGTGTTCCAGGAATTGTTTCTTACAGTCATGATCAGGTCACTGGGTCAGTGTTAGAGGTTTCGGTCCGACCAGGAGAAAACATCACTCTGTACTGTGACTGCAAAACATCAACTGGACTTTACATAGTGTGGTACAGGAACTGCTCTCATGAGAACCAGCCTCCGTTTATCCTTGAAACTACAAATTATCAAATGGACTATCTCCTGAAGATCTTCCCTCGTTTTAAGTTCATGAGAAACACTTCCTCTGATTCCTATGACCTGCTGATCATAAACGTTACTGAATCAGATGAGGGGATTTACTACTGTGGAACTAAATATACAAACGTGGAGGAAAAAGATTACATTGCTCCCAAAATTGATTACAGATACGGCAACGTCACAACAAGGATCATACTCAGTAAGTATTGTGGTCTGAATTATCTTTGAACCTAAGATATCTTTAATTCTTTGACTAAATTCATACAGTAAAAAGCCCAGATATTGTGCACTTTTATTGATGATGAAAAAGCTGAACCACAACGAAGTTCATAGACCATTCACTGTATGTGAAGATGTTTTGCATGAACGCAGCGTATTATCATATAATACTTTTTTTTTTTTTTTACATCTGGGACTTCATGTAACTGAATCGCTGTAAGTCATTCTTGAATATTGACCCTTTATGTATTTTTATTCACAGTGAGTTTTGGGATAATTTTACATTTGTAATCTGAGAGGACAGGCTCAAACAGGGTTAAAGGTCGCATATCGCACTTATTGCTGGAGTGATCTGAAAATCTAATAAACCAGAGACTTTATTCAAATGAGAATAGATATCACTTCAGAGGAGATACTGGTGGGACCAAAGTTGAGAATAGTCTTATCAACAAGGCAGAGTCAACAGTACACTGTGCATCGGCCTTGGCAGGAGATATAATAATGGCAACGCAAGATTCTTTTATCTTTTCTACTCCGAAGAACTCCTTTTGGATTAGATTTGAATCCAAGATTGGGTTTATTCTTGTTACCATGTGGGTTTTTTGGTGTCTGGGGTCATGGAACAACTATCACTCTTATGTCTACATACATATAAAACCATAATGAACAAAATGAAAGAGAAACATTTTTTTCATTCTGACATGTTAGTTACATCATAAATAACTGTTGCTCATTGACACATCTTTGTGTTTCTTCCAGACTCGAGTGAGACTGATCACTGTCAGCCGTCCCGCCCGAGTACACAAGACTGTGGTGAGTGCTGGACACTGCTGTTTTCTCTGTGTCCAGTTTCTGCTGCTCTCTCCTCTCTCATCTCCGCTCTTGTGGTTTATCATCTCTGTAGAAAGAAAGGTAACTCACTTATTAAACTTGAAGTATTAATATCTGACATTTTCTGAATAATTAATCCAAATAATTCATTGACCATGAGGCTATATTTATTTCTGCCGCTGAAGGCCTTCAAGGTGATGAGCAAAAACCTGAAAGTAGACGTCAAACAGAACCAAATCAGGTAGGTGTAACAGTAGAACATAATGCACCATGGCATTCAACAACGACGTGATCAAGATTTTAAACATATATCATATCTTAGGTTGAAGATGTGTGTTACGCTGCACTGGAAATCCGTCAGCCATCACAGAGACCAAAGAAGAAGAAGAGAAGTCAGAGTTCTGACTTCAGCACCTATTCTGCCATCAACACTTCCAGGATGTAGAGGGCCTAACACAAAACTAAGAAAGAGTACGATGATGATTGATAAAGAATTATAAAACTAATGGTCCCCATTTAAAGCGGAAGAACTGGAATAGAAGCAACATTTATATGCATAAAATACAGGGGTTTTTGTTGTTGTTTGTTTGTTTTAGGTCAAAAAGTCCTGGTGTTTTTTTTAAAGGTTAATTTTTTATCTTTTAGTGTCAGCTCTCCTCAGAGGATAAATATGATTGTTGCAAGGCAGAGTTGTATCAGGATGTTATTCGTTACTTCTCTGACACACAGTACTTACAATGTTGGAGTTGCATTTTGTACTGTTTAAAGGGGCTCTGCAGAAGTTCTGTATTGTTCTTGAAGCTGGTCGTTAGTTTAGTCTAGTTAGCAACTCCATTTCTAAACTAACGTTGGCTACCGTTGGCACAGAGACGAGGTACTCCAGAATTTGCACTAAAGTCACATCCTTTGAGCTTTCGAGGGAAAAGCGACCCGAGTCCTTCATGGAGAAATCCACAGTCCAGCAGCTTTAAACAACCTCAACAAATCGTCTCGAGGCTTGTATAAGCAGAGACAAACAGAGAAGGTTTCATTTTTCACATCACATTACAATCTACTCAGACGTGGCAAATAAAAAGTGTTTTATCATGTAAATTACTACATATTGTTACATGAAGACCCTTTCATTGGTCAGGTTGTTCTATCTGTGTGTCATGAGCCACAGTGGATATGAATTCATTCAGCTTTCCCAGAAAATATGCATCACATGCACCTTATTTCCTTACACCAATTGAATCAAAATGGATGTTCTATAAAAATAAAGAAAAACTAAAAAACCTCCAAATAGACAACCAGTTTATTGTTGTTGATTACAATTCAGCTTCAGCTACAACTTTTTTGATTGAAATCAATCTGTAAAGTTTCATAACCATTGTGAAGGCTGATTGTCAGAAACAAGTCATGACGGCTGGTTAGATCAATGTTTTCAGGCAATTTCCTGTTCTTCCTTGAGTTACCCATCAACCCCATCCCCTTCATGAGTGCAGTTTGATACAACTTAGTATATGTTATGTTGGAGTTATCATACTATACAGAAGCCAAGATGGGTATAGTTTAATGTTTGTCCTTAGCTCATTCATTAAATGCCCAACTTCAGTTTCCAAGAAATTACATGACAATAGAGTGTTAACAATAAAGCCAACCTCGGCCACATCATGTTGCAACTTGTTAGAAGCTCACAGGAAAACCACATTGACAAACAGCCCCACCATCACAGAGCTTGACATTCAAACAAAGTGTAGCTGTAGGTCAGTGCGCAGTTTCATTGTTCACTCGAGAAAGTGTCAGAAGGTGTCATAGTCTTCAATTACATTTTAGAACCTCTGCAGCGGCCTCAGCTACATTTTGACGTATGTATCTTTGACTCTTGGTCGTATTTATGGCCACAACATACGTACTGAATACGTACTGTGTATACACATACTGTTTGTGTTTGTATACACAGATGCCAGTGTTAGTAAGGTGATCTTTTTCTTAGCATCCTTATGTCGAAAAAAATATACTGTGTCAAATCTAAATAGATTTGGAGTGAATTAGTGTCTGGAGGTGTCTTGAAAGGAGCTGGAATAAGGCCTGTAAGGAATAGGCTGTACGTTATTGATATGATACATTTATCAGATAGGAATACAGTTTCACCACTTCAGAAAATCATCTTCACACTCCACAGACGTCCGGCCGGCTGCTGTCATGGAGCCGTCAGTCGCTTTGTTGTGGTACGTGGTCAAGCCTCTGCAGTTTTGTTTTTTTTTTTTCTTGTGCCGGATTTTGTTTTTTTTATTTTTCTTGTTCTTGTTTTTTTTTTTTTGTTTGCCTGACGTTTTTTTTTCTTGTGACAGATTTTTTTTTTTGCCTGCTTTTTTTTTTTTTTGGCTGGCCCTAATACTCCTTTGTAGTATCCGATCTTCCATTTATGAAAACATATTCCTAATGACTGAATTCCTTCCTTCATTTTTTCATTCTTCACAGCCAAGATGTGTGTTTTTAGTCCCTACTTAAAAAACAGTGTATAGAAAGATCAGATGTTCACATTTACCTCTCTATACAAAAATTGTTTGATGTTGCTGATTGCAAAAAGTGTCAGGTTCAGTTTCTTGATTAAAATCGATCTGTAACATCTCATAATGGTAGTGATGATTGGGTCTCTGTTAGAGCCCGACCGATAAAGGATTTTTAAGGCCGATATCGATACAAATATTTGGTGATATAAAAATCCGATATTTCGATATATCGGCCAATATATACATTTAAAAAAAAACATCTATTTATTTATACATACACTGAGTATACTTTATATAACACAATGCATAACTGATATTTAGAGAGTAATGTAACCCTTGGTATTGCACATAAAAATTGACAGCAGTAATGTACATAGGTGACAAACAGCCATCAATATTGCACACAGTTTACACACCGGGAGCTGGTGGTTTTCTCCATAAAGTTTTTGAATGACTGAAAAATGAACTCTCTCTGCGTCCGTTCTTTCTTGAGCATAATGTTAATAGCTCCTCTTCTTCAGTCATATCTGTAAACACCATCCAAATAAAAACACACAACTGGGCTGTATCGTTGGTGTCTGTAAACTCGTCCAATTGCAGTGAGAAACACTCGCAGTCTGCGATCTCTCTCCGAAGCTGCTGTGTCAAATCCTCGGCCATTATTTCACAGCGCTGGGTAACTGTACTTCTTGATAGCTGAAGAGCTTTGATTGATGATAATATTTCTAGTTTGTATTTAAAATCCCGAAACAAGGAGTCAGCTGCCTCAACGAAGGCCTCTTTTATCATCTCAGTATTTAACAAAGTGGAAAAAACAAAATGAGGAATAAATGGAGCGCCTGTCAGTCTGCACGGAGGGAATAGCACTGTCCGTATAAACAAACTTGCATCTGGAGGTCCCGTGCACACAGCGGGTGCTACCAAGGAGACCAAGAGATCCAATCCCAGCGATGGAGCCTGGGGTGAAGTGACAGCAGAGGCTCCTGCGCTGAACACCTGAAGACCCCGCCAGCAACGGTGGACCAGCAACCATCCAACATCGCCGCAAGCCGGGAGAGACCACTGCAGCAGAGGAGAGCGACAAAGGAGCCAGGTGGTGAATAACCCTGATGTTGTGGTGGAGGGAGGACCAACAGAGCAATGATGGAGGCGAGGCTAACAGCTGATCGGCCGGGCTAACAGCTGATCAGTGGAGAAAGGTGAGTCCACGGAGCCAATTGTTCAGGTGTGCAGCTTTCAAATTAGTAGCACAGCCCCAGAGCTTGTAGGGACAACTTGGCTTTCTTTTTCCAACAGAAAAAACAGTTTTGCTACGGATTGAGAAGCAGCGATATTCACACCAACGTCCTCTCTCATGATAATGTAGATAGAAGCAGAGGGTGGTTTCCTGCAGAGAGACAATGGTTAGTGGGGCTTAAATTATACGTTCTGCATCCTACTAACAGTATATTAAAATACTAATTTTTCGATTACAAAAAAATATTTGACGTATTAAAGTTTTACTCTAGATCTTTTACACAAAACTTTGGACACACCTTCTCATTTAATGTTTTTTCTTTATTTTCATGACTATTTACATTTTAGATTCTCACTGAAGGCATCAAAACTATGAATGAACGCATATGGAATTATGTAGTGAACAAAAAAGTGTGAAATAACTCTAGATATATTTCAGATTTCAGATTCCTCAAAGTAGTCACCTTTTGCTTTGTTGACAGCGCTGCAAACCCTTGGCCTTCTCTCAATGAGCTTCATGATGTGTCACCATCAGTTGTGTTGTGTAGAGGTCAGGTTGGTACACAGATGACAGTCCTATTTGACAACTGTTAGAATTCATGTTACAGCAAGAGCCAATCGGCTAAGTAAAGAGAGACGACAGTCCGTCATTACTTTAAGAACTGAAGGTCAGTCAGTCCTGAAAATTGCAAAAACTTTGAATGTGTCCTCAAGTGCAGTCGCAAAAACCATCAAGCGCTATGACGAAACTGGCTCTGATGAGGACCACCCCAGGAAAGGAAGACCAAGAGTCACCTCTGCTGCTGAGGATAAGTTCATCCAAGTCACCAGCCTCAGAAATAGCAAGTTAACAGTTCAGTTCAGTTCAGACCACTTTATTTATCCCAAATGGGCAATTTAGTTGTAGCTTTTCCAGACATCAAACATAAAAAACATAAAATCATTACAACGATCATTTATTCAGTCAGTCAGAAAACAATTTAAGAGGCACATGGGTACGTCATAAATAATTAATGAATGAGTAAATAAATAGGTTATTCAGCTCCTCAGATTAGAGCCCAGATGAATGCCATACAGAGTTCTAGCAGCAGAACCATCTTTACATCAACTGTTCAGAGGAGACTGCGCAAATCAGGCTTTTATGTTCAAATAGCTGCTAAAACAGCAACAAGCAGAGGAGATTTGTTTGGGCCAAGAAACACAAGGAATGGACATTAGACCAGTGGAAATCTGTGCTTTGTTCTGATGAGTCCAAATTTGAGATCTTCGTTTCCACCCGCCGTGTCTTTGTGCGACGCAGAAAAGGTGAACGGATGGTCTCTACATGCATGGTTCCCACTGTGAAGCATGGAGGAGGAGGTGTGATGGTGTGGGGGTGCTTTGCTAGTGACAGCGTTGGGGATTTATTCAAAATTGAAGACACACTGAACCAACATGCCATCCCATCCGGTTTGCGTTTAGTTGGACCATCGTGTATTTTTCAACAGAACAATAACCCCAAACACACCTCCAGGCTGTGTAAGGGCTATTTGACCAAGAAGGAGAGTGATAGAATGCTGCGCCAGATGACCTGGCCTCCACAGTCACCTGACCTAAACCCAATCGAGATGGTTTGGGATGAGATGGACCGCAGAGTGAAGACAAAAAGGGCCAACAAGTTCTCAGCATCTCCGGGAACTCCTTCAAGACTGTTGGAAAACCATTTCAGGTGACTACCTCATGAAGCTCATCAAGAGAGTGTCAAGAGTGTGCAAAGCAGTAATCAAAGCAAAGGGTGGCTACTTTGAAGAATCTAAAATATAAAAAAAAAAAATCACACTTTTTGTTTACTACATAATTCCATATGTGCTCATTCATAGTTTTGATGCCTTCAGTAAGTGAGAGATGATCTACAATGTAAATCATGAAAATAAAGAAAGGTCACTTCTGCCTTTTAAAGCTGGCAACAGCCAGAAAGCATACTCAAAGCATCCAAACAGTAGTCCACAAACCAATGGATGGAGATGGACATTTTCTGAAACAACCAATGACGTCATTTTTCAAAAGATCTACACATAAGCCAAAAGCTGCAGCCAATGTTATTATCTCTGGTAACAAGAGAGACTCTCTTTGGTCTCACCAACAGTTGTTACCGAAGACCGGCCTGTTACATCTTTGAAAATGGCAACAGGCTGCATAGTAAAGATATATTTACAATTTCAAGTCCAACATCATTGTTAAAGAGTGGACGGCAAAACCATGACCAAATATACTCTAGGTCCTTCAAAGGCATTACTCTACATAGGACTCTTTCAGAACGCTACCATGTAAATGACAACACATCCTCTAATTATGTTACATCAAAAGGAAACATCAACAAGCAGAATGTCACATAGCTTAACACCAATAGAAAACAACCACAGAAGAAATGTTCCACTAGACGGGCCAATCACAGCCTATATTTCCTTTAATGGAAAAGTTTGCGCAAGTGGTGATATCAGTGAGAAATGTTTGCATGACTTTATCTCTCATTCCTCATCATCACAAATGGACGGGCTGCACGCGTTTCTGGTCGTTCTCTTAGGTAAATCCTTTGATAAAACTTTTGAATGATTTAATCACAATTCATTCCGACATTCTCAGTGTTGTTGTGTTGCACCTGCTGTAATGTGAGACCCTGTAACACTGAGCACATTTCTAACTGCTTTTATGACGGTGTTTGTGTTCCAGGAGTTGTTTCTTACAGTCATGATCAGGTCACTGGATCAGTGTTGGAGGTGTCGGTCCGACCAGGAGACAACATCACTCTGTACTGTGACTGTAAAAAATCCACTGGAGTTTACATAATGTGGTACAGGAACTCCTCTCATAAGAATCAGCCTTCGTATATCATTAAAATAAGAGACGATAAAAGTGGTGGTGTCCTGAAGGTTTACCCTCGTTTTAAGTTTGTGGACAACACTTCATCTAATTCCTATGACCTGCGGATCATGAACATTACTGAATCAGATGAGGGGATCTACTACTGTGGAACAGAACATACAGAAGTGGAGGAAAAAGATTACATTGGTTCCAAAACTGATTACAGATTCGGCATAACAAGGATCATACTCAGTAAGTATTGTGGTCTGAATTATCTTTGTACCTTCAATATCTTTAATCCTTTGACTAAATTTATTCAGTTAAAAGCCAAGGTTGTGTGAAAAAGCTGAACCACAGCGAAGCTCACTCACCATTCACTGTATGTGAAGACGTTGCATGAACACAGGTTTTTCAATAATCATTTATTTGTGAAATCTGGGACTTCATGTAACTGAGTTGTTGTAAGTCAGTCTTAAACATGTACCCCATGCTATGTAATTTTATTCACAGTGAGTTTTGGGATCATTTTACATTTGTTATCTGAGAGGACAGGCTCAAACAGGGTTAAAGGTTGCATATCGCACTTATTGCTGAAGTGAGCTGAAAATCTAATAAGCCAGAGACTTTATTCAAATGAGAATAGATATCACTTCAGAGAAGATACTGGTGGGACCAGAGTTGAGAATAGTCTTATCAACAAGGCAGGGTCAACAGTACACTGTGCATCGGCAGCAGATATAATAATGGCAATGCAGGATTCTTTTTTCCTTTCTGCTCAACGAAAACTTTAGTTTTCCACAAATTCCTTTGGACTAGATTTGAATCCAAGAGTGGGTTTATTCTTGTTAATAAGTGTTTTTTTTGGTGTCTGGGGTTATGGAACAACTATCACTCTTAAATCCACATACACATAAAACCATGGTGAACAAAATGAAAAAGACATGATATTCTGACATGTTAGTTTGATCAGAAATAACTGAAGCTCACTGACACATCTTTGTGTTTCTTCCAGACTCGAGTGAGACTGATCACTGTCAGCCGTCCCGCCCGAGTACACAAGACTGTGGTGAGTGCTGGACACTGCTGTTTTCTCTGTGTCCAGTCTCTGCTGTTCTCTCCTCTTTCATCTCCGCTCTTGTGGTTTATCATCTCTGTAGAAAGAAAGGTAACTCAGTTTTTAAACTTGAAGTATTAATATCAGACATTTTCTGAATAATTAATCCACATAATTCATTTACCATGATGCTGTATTTATTCCTGCAGCTGAAGGCCCTCAAGTTGATGAGCAAAAACCTGAAAGTAGACGTCAAACAGAACCAAATCAGGTAGCTACAGTAGAACACAATGCACCATGGCATTAAACAACAACGTGAGCAGGATTGTAAACAAATATTAAATCTTAGGTTGAAGATGTGTGTTACGCTGCACTGGAAATCCGTCAGCCATCACAGAGACCAAAGAAGAAGAAGAGAAGTCAGAGTTCTGACTTCAGCACCTATTCTGCCATCAACACTTCCAGGATGTAGAGGGCCTAACACAAAACAAAATAAGAGTGTGATGATGATTGATGAAGACTAATAAAACATTTTGTCTGCATTTTAAGCGGCATCACTTGACAAGAAGGACATTTTTTTGTTGTTGTTTGTTTGTTTCAAGGTAAAAAGCACTGGTGTTTAGCATCAGCTCTCCTCAGAGGATCAATGATTGTTGTAAGCCAGAGATGTATCAGGATGTTATTCGTTACTTCTCCAAAACACAGTTCTTGCAATGTTGGAATTGCATTTTCTACTCTTTAAAGTGAAACTCTCGCTAAAAAGGAACCAAGGCTTTATTTGCGTTTGAATATGAGTCAAACCTTGGTGTAAAAGTATAATTACGACGAAAGAGGTGCTTTTAAGATTTACCGTAGTAGCGACCTAACAGGCAGGAGAGTAAAGGTGGACCGCTCGTCATGCCTGCCTGTTAGGTTGCACAAATCTTAAAAGTGCCTCTTTCGTCATAATTATGCTTTTATACAAAGGTTGGCTCATATTCAATCACAAATAAAGCCTCGGTTACTTTTTGGCAAGAGTTTCACTTTAAAGGGGCTCTGAGGAACTTCTGTGTTGTTCTTGAAGCTGGTTGTTAGTTTAGTCTACTTAGCAACTCCATTTCTAAACTAACATTGGCTACTGTTGGCACTGAGACGAGGAACTCGAAAATGCATAAAGTCACATCCGTTTGACTGTCGAGGAAAAAGCAACCCGAGTCCTCCACAAAGAAATCCACAGTTCAGCAGCATCAAACAACTTAAACAAATCGTCTACAGGCCTTCTATAGGCAACAGAGAGAGAAGGGAATAGCTTCATTTTTCAAATCACAATCCACTCACACTTGGCAAATAAAAAAGTGATTAATACATGTAAATTACGACAAATTGTCATATAAAGCCCCTTGAAGAGATCAGATTGTTCTATCTGTGTTCTATCATTAGCCAAAGTGCATATGAATTTATTCAGCTTTCCCACAATATACACATCACATGCAACTTATTTCCTTACACTAATTGAAACAAGGATTAAAATGCATGTTCTGTATAAAAAGAAGAATAAATAAAAAACCTCCCAATAGACAACCAGTTTATTGTTGTTGATTACAATTCAGCTTCAGCGTCACCTTTTTTTTTTTATTTAAATCGATCCGTAACATTTCATAACGGGTGTGATGGCTGCTTGTCGGTAACAAGACATGATGACTGTTAGATCAATATTTTCAGGCAATTTCCTGTTCTTATCTTAAGTTACCCATCAGCCCCATCCCCTTCATGAGTGGAGTTTGATACAACTTAGTATTTGTTATGTTGGAGCTGCAGCGGAGAATAAAACTCAGAGTAATCATACTATACAGAAGCCAAGATGGCCACAGTTTAATGTTTGTTCTTAGCTCATTTATTGAAAGCCAAACTTCTGTTTCCAAGAAGTTACATGACAATAGAGTGTTAACAATAAAGCCCACCTCGGCCACATCATGTGGCACCTTGTTAGCAGCTCACAGGAAAACCACATTGACAAACAGCCCCACCATCACAGCGCTTGACATTCAAACAGACTGAAGCTTTAGGTCAGTGCGCAGTTTCATTGTTCAGAGTTACTTGAGAAACTGTCAGAAGGTGTCATAATCTTGAATCAGAATTTAGCACCTCTGCAGCGACCTCAGCTACATTTGGATGTACGTATTTCTGACAGGTCGTATCTGTGGCCACAACATAGAATACGTACTGTGTGTACACGTACTGTTTGTGCCTGTATACACAGATGCCAGTGTTAGTAAGGTGATTCTTTTTCTTAGCATCCTTATGTTGAAAAAACAATCATGTGTCAAATCTAAATAGATTTGGAGTGAATTATAACAAATCATGCAATTCCATCATTACATAATCATTGTTTTAAACTAAAAATTAGATCTCATGTGTTAGATAGATAGATAGAATTACTTTAATGATCCCAGACTGGGAAATTATTATTATTATGCTGCCAGAAATCAAAGAAGATGAACACTTATGACTTTAGTATTTATACCTCGAGCATGTGTAACCAAACAATTTAACATAATAAATTGTGTAATCAATTACATTATGTATATTTGTTTTAAATTGGTATTATTCAGAAAGTTATGAGGAATTAGTGCACAAGTCTGTGAGTTAAAGAATGACAAAGACTTTTATTCTTAGCTTAAGCGCCATCAGGAAGTGATTTGTTAACAACCAAAAAAAAAAAGTACAGTAGTAATATATAAAGAAAATAGTAATTTTACTCTGTCAACGAGGCATGTAAAGCTTTGTCTCAATGTGCTCATTGTTCTTTATTTGGTGAGTTGAAATATGTTTCCATATAAACAGTAATAATAATCATAATTGTGAAAAATGTATGCAATGTTAAATTTCAACTGTGCTGTACCCATTAGATTTTTATTCCAGCTCTTTATGATTGTTCCGGATTGCTCAGGATTTTTTTTCCACCTTTAGATTCATGAACCACAGTGTATCCATTCTTCCATTAATGAAAATATTTGAAAAAATATTCACGACTGAATTCCTTCCTTCATTATTTCATTCTTCACAGCCAAGTTGTGTGTTTTATTTCAGTCCTGCTTAAAAAACAGTGTATAAAATGATCAGACGTACACATTAACCTCTCTATACAAAAACTGTTTGATGTTGCTGATTGCAAAAAGTGTCAGGTTCAGTTTCTTGATTAAAATCGATCTGTAACATCTCATAATGGTAGTGATGATTGCATCTCTGTAACAAGACACAGAAGCTGTTTGCAGGCAATTTCCTGTTTTTATCTCAAGTTAGCCGCCAGATCACAATCTGTGGCCAGAAGTCCGACACAATTCCAGGTATGATCAGTAAGGCTTACAGGAAACCCACAGTGACAAACAGCCCCTCATGCACTTGCAGAGCTTAACATGCAAACAGACCGAGGCTGCAGGCAGCTGAAGGTGTTTGTGGAATTGGGTTGATTTAAAACATATTTTGAACATTGTACTTAATGTGGTAGGACATTTTTAAAAAGTCTGTAGCTTCAGTTGAGCAAAACCCTGTTCATTGTTCAGCAGCTCTGCAGCCACCTCAGCTACATTTAGATGCACAGCTTATTTCAAAGTCTCCGTCAAATCACTGACCACATCCTAACCTTTAGAGATCAATAAAGTGAGCTTCTGTTTCACTTTATGTGAGTGTGATTTGTTTGCAGACAGATGCAAAGTGTGGTTTCCTGCAGAGAGACAATGGGCAGCGGGGTTATGCTTGAATTATACATTCTGCATCCTACTTACAGTATATAAAATAACTTGTGGTATTTTGGATGACAAACATTTTTTTTGACTAATTAAAGTATTCCTCTAGATTTTTTACACAGAAGTAATGAGAATTACACTTGTAGTGAGGATGAGTGTAATGGAAAACACAACATGAGTTTCTCTGTGAGAAATGGAGAAGGTGGATATGTGGATGCAGTAATTGCTAAACAGTTAGAAACATCATGGTGAAGCTCTGCTGACCTCTAGTGGGTATGTAGTAGTAGCACAACAAAATCTAAGTCCCTGGTGAAACAAACTCCCAGTCCAAATTATTTTGAAAGTTTTTGACTATAGTATTGTTTTGGCAATGCTGTTTGTAGTAGAGAAGGGCCATATATCATCTTTAAGCACTAACAAAACAATCCGATTTTTGCCACAACAGACTGGCACATGTGTTAGCAACCCTTAGGTCGATTACAACAGAAGCATGATGTTCCCAACGTTTTTGACAACACAGACCAGACATGAGCTATAATTTGCGGGCAACCCTGGGTTTTAAACAATAAAATCTTTTCATTGTCATATTCACACTTTTTTGAATAAAATCAGTTTTCTGAAAATCTTAATGATTCTCTTACCACTGCTATGCAGACGACACCAAACTGTTCCTCTGTTTTCCTCCGACACCCATGTTGCAACATCTCGGAATATCTCGCATACATCTCCGCTTGGATAACTGCGCATCACCTCAAACTCAACCTTCATAAAACTGAACTCCTCTTCATCCCGGGGAAAGACTGCCCTCCCATGGACCTGTCAGTCACCATCGAGGACGTAAAAGTATCGCCTTCATTGACTGCGGGGAACCTGGACGTGATCATCTACAAGAAACTGTCCTGCACCCCCAACATCACTATGGCCCGATCCTGCAGATTTGCCCTCTACAACATCCGCAGGATCCGGTCTTTCTTCACAAAGGATGCAATGCAACTCCTGGTCGAAGCACTAGACATCTCCCTCCTGGTCTACTGCAACTCGCTCTTGGCTGGTCTCCCAGCCTCTGCGACAAAATGTTGCAGCGTAGCAAGAACTCTGCAGTGCCTGTCGTTTTCAATCTACCCAAATTCTCGGATGTGACCCTCCTCCTCCGTGACCTGCATTGGCTTCCTCTTTCAGCCCCAGTCCGATTCAAGACGATGGGACTGGCCTTCAGGACCGTCAACGGAACTGCACCCATTTACCTCCAAACACTGGTCAGACAACACACCCCAGTGCGAGCACTTTGCTCTACTACATCAGCTGGCCGGCTGGTACCGCCATCGCTGACAGCAAACAAGGGTCGCTCAGCAAAGTCACGACTCCTCTCTGTTCACCTCAGGTGAGGAACGAACTCCCTACCAATGTCAGGACAGCAGAGTCACTCGCCATCTTCCGCAAAAGAGTGAAGACTAACTAGTTCAACTTCTTCACCTTGTACCCGCATACCATGACTAATTGGTGTTTTTCCTGTACCATTTCCTGTAGTGCAAATGCCTCTAATACTGCCTTAAGAGCATAAAAGGGTATCAGCAATACATATGCTGGTGTGCCAATCTGATACCACATCATTTCTTTACTAGAAACAGGGCCCTGCTACTTCTCAGCAGCTTCCTGTAAAGCTGTTGTACCACAGAGCTGTCCATCTATATCTATATAAAGAACAAAAGATCCCTATTTTTGTCAGTTAGAGGATAATTTTGCAAAACTAACAAAATTGTAAAAGTTTTTTGTGAGACAAAAAAGTTGATTAGTGTATAAAATTCAAACTGCATCCCCTGTCCTAACCATGGGTGGGTGGGTGTCAAGTTACGTATTGGTTACATTGAAGTTGATTTTGAAGTGACAATGAGATCAATGTAATAGTAATTTAATGGATGAACCTGAGTAATGAATACATTCCACGGACAAATAACGCAAAAGTCAAGATTGCTACACTTTAAACTTCTTCCTCAGATAAATTACAACACAATACAGAATGAAAGTGAAGTTAACCTCAACCGCACTGTGTCACCCATGTGATTAGGCGCACAGGAAACCCACAGAGTAAAGCCCCTCATGCAGGCCAACTGAAGCAGCAGATTACACCAGGCATGCTTGAACAACACACACACACACACACACACACACACACACACACACACACACACACACACACACACACACACACACACACACACACACACACACACAGAAAGGCAAGATGCCAGTGTTAAGACTGAGAGTGCTCATATGATTGACTAAGTGCTGACCGTAGGAGCTATTGTTTTACATCTGCACAGTAAGAGTTCATTTCAAACTAAGGAACATCCTTAAACACATGCTAACTATGCAAATAAACACTGCCAAAATCTCTAACACAGCAGATTTAAAGGATTAAAGGGTCTCTAAAACCTTAAAATTATCTGATTTAACGTGCTTTAACAGTATATGTCTTGCAAGTGTAATCCAACATGCACTTAATCTAAGATGCACTTCATTATACTTTTTAAAAGTATACATTACAAATTGTATGTTCAGGTATATTTTATGTGTGTTATAATGCATACATTGCGTTTAATTTGTACTGATGTACAACTTAAAATAAAAGTCAATTTTTCATTAGAGTATGACTGTGCTTTTATAGTAAGCCCTGTGTCTGAAACTGTCATTTAACTTCAGCTATGCTCTAGTAAACTTATTTACAGTCCATTATAGATGTGTTCTTGGTGACAGTGAAACACTGCTTTTCTGCCTGGTATATCCTTACTCTTTAAACAGTAGTTTCTACCAAACGAAACACTGCTGTGTTGTGTCAAAGAGCCCTGAGCTGCTTCCATCAAACAACATGTAGCTATTGGTTCAGAGTCTGGAAGACACTTGGATTAAAAACATATGTGAGACAAGTGCATAGCTTTATAAACATATCAGCTCAGTAGAGTCAAGCTCAAATATGAAGACTTCAGAGACAATAGAATTGCTTACTTAGAGGAGGCAATGCACATCAATGAGGACTGAGGACTGTGGCTTATAGGAAACCAACGCACGACCATCATTATCAACTTTGTGGCTCTCGTCACCTGAGAGAATACAAGCTGCAGTTATCAAGACACAATCTCTACAGAATGCACCTCGAGAATTCAAATGCCTTGAAGAAGCCCTAAGAGCTCATAGCTACTTAAAGGCAGCCTTTGTAGAATGGCTACAAGATCAGAAGGCACAATAACATAGTGACTCGATGCATATGAGAAACTTTAACAAACACAGCATGTTTGTGTTTTTTTTTTCACACTTCGCACCACGCTGAGTCAAATGCTTGTCCACCGTCAACAAAATCATACACCAAGTCAGTTCCAGAAGGAATAGTCCTGTACATTCATCAGACTAGACAACTGCTGAGCAAGAGCAAGGCCAAGTGCGGGAGTGCCAGCTCCTCAGATCAACACTTCTTGTCTCCCTAACAATCACTTAACAGAAGCCACTTAATATTTTTAACAAGACCTGAGACAATTTCCAGCGAAGTTGGTGGCAGCAAGCCCGGATGTTTTTAAACAACACCTCGGGACATCTCCAGACTAGTTAATGGTGACCAAAACACTATTACTTTTTTTTTACTATTTTACTAACTTCACCTAATGGTTTCAGTGCCTAAACTTAATCAGACCTTATCAGAAAAGTGAGCCTAAAAAAATGTAAAGTTACATCATAGAGTAAATAGAGTAAAGAGTAAAGTTGAAACATATCCACGGTTTGCAGAGATGCGTGTGAGACTGTGACTGCAGAACAGCTGCAGGCATGTAATGCGTGTGGTGCCCTTATTTGAACCAGCTTTGACTTGCTCTGGAAACAAGATACCCACGTGAGGAATTGTTGGAAAAGAATTAGTGAAGACATTTTGAATCCCTTTCCTCATTTCCATCTAATGAGAAACCAGTTGTTTGAATCCTATGACCCGCTGATTATGAACACCACTGACTCTAATGAGGTGCTATACTACTGTGAAACAGACAGAGCTGGAGAATGAGACAGTGCTTACCCACAAAATATGTTGATGGAAATGACAATATCACAACAGTGAGCATGCTCTTTGGGGATTCATCAATTGGTTATTGATGGATTAGTTATTTGAAACCCTGCCTTTATTGACCATGAGTTCTTAAGACACTTAAGACACTTACCATCACAGACAACGATGGATTATTAACACTAGTCACTGCCAAATCAAATAAGACAGCAGATATCAAAAACTATTCCACTGTGATTTTTTATTTTTTGTGACTGTTTTGTCAGCCACAGCGTATAAAAATGATTTTTACTTTCTTGAAGAGCTTTGGAAAATTGGTTTGTTGTGGCTGACTGTAATTTGTTCCAGTATCTTTTTTTCTCTATCCATCCACCGGATGCCCTCAGATGTTCCCACCAGTCCTAATCACCTGACTCTTACATCCACCTGTTCATCTGCTCACCAGCTAGCCCAATTCCTGCCGCCCCTGGGTTGGCCAGTTACAGCCTGGATAACTCCATCCGATATATCTCTTGAACCCTATGAGGCTTCAGTGGACCACATGAGGAGCCACCCTGACGTCCAGCGGCATAATTACATTGTGTCCGGCCCAGCTATTTTTCAGGGTATGCCCCCTTTTTGGAGTCCTCAGAAGAAAAGCGTGTCAGCTTTCTCAACTGTTTGCTGGCACAGAGCCTCCTGCCCAGCACCAAACATTGGCCAGATCATCAGTCAACTGTCTGCACTGCTGTTGGCCACCATCAAAGTGGCAAAACTCCTGCTCTTGTATCTATTTGTTTGCTTGTCGAGCTGAAGACACTTCTGCCCTATGGCTATCTGTCACCTACCCGGCACCCACCCCATGTTTTACATCTGCCATCACTACTACTCTAAAAACAGTGATTCTGTCTCAAAGAAATGTAAATGTTCACCCTCCCCTGGAGGCCTGAATACACTGCTTCCTTGGTTGTTCTAGTTGTAGAGGCAAATGCAGTATATGTGCATGTGTGTACACTTACACAAATGCACCCACAGGCTGCTGCGGGTGATCAAGCAGATCACCCACAGAAGACAAGAGGATGGAAACAGTTGTGGTTTCTGCAGGCCCGGGCCCCTCCCTCAATGTTGCAGTGGGGCTTGAGCTGAAAACAGCAAAGCTGAAAATCTTAAAAGTTTTGTTGATGAATGTATCTGGGTGACACTGCATTTCATTCAGAACAAATCTGCTGTTGCAAATTAGTAGTCATTTTGTAGCATGGCTGGTTGATCAACACGCAAAATTGCGATTTTCAATGTATAGCTGCAAAGTTCACATGGGATACATCAACGAGCAAAATGTCACATAGCATTACACCACTCGAAAACAACTACAGAAGAAAATGTTCCACTTGACTGGCCAATCACTGCTATACTTCCTCAAAAGTCTGAGCAGGGCCTGCATCTGTGAGAAAGATCTGTTTCACTGTCTTTTAATCCTCACGCCATCATCACACATGGACGGGCTGCACGTTCTCCTTGTTGTTCTCTTAGGTAATTCTTCTAAGTTAATATCAATAACTCAGTCAATAACTCATACACATTCTCGTTGTTATTGCATTGAGCAGCAACCTGCACCTGCTGTAATGTGAGACTCTATAACACTTTGCACATTTCTAACTGCTTTTTTTCCGATTGTGTTTTTGTTCCAGGAGTTGTTTCTTACAGTCATGATCAGGTCACTGGATCAGTGTTGGAGGTGTCAGTCCGACCAGGGGACAACATCACTCTGTACTGTGACTGCAAAAAATCAACTGGAGTTTACATAGTGTGGTACAGGAACTGCCCTCATGAGAACCAGCCTCCGCTTATCCTTGAAACTACAAATGTTCAAATCTTCCCTCATTTTAAGTTCGTGAGAAACACTTCCTCTAATTCCTATGACCTGCTGATCATGAACGTTACTGAATCAGATGAGGGGATTTACTACTGTGGAACTAAACATACAAAAGTGGAGGAAAAAGATTCCATTGCTTACAAAACTGATTACAGATACGGCAATGTCAAAACAAGGATCATACTCAGTAAGTATCGTGGTCTGAATTGTCTTTTTAGATCAATATTGTGAAGTAGATTTAGCCGTTTAAGTAATTGCTACATTGTGCAAATATGTCCTTTTCATATTATGTTAAAGTTTGTGAAAGATCACAATACAACATACAAAGCTGTACGTGCCACTGTGTCAGGAAATGGGATGTATAAGGGAGAAATGATGCGAAGTTAAATCCAGAGTCAACCCAGCTTTGATATTAAATACATGAAGATACAAGAAACTCCTTCCAAATCAGAGACTTCTGGGGTTTGAAATCTTGTAAATAATTTTAAGTTCAAAATTCTCCACTTTCATAATTTTGCACTTTTCACTTTTGGTAAAGTTTTGCATTTTAGGAACCACACAACCTCACAAATGGTATCATTATTTTCCAGATTTCAATTTCACCTGTTGCTTTCATTGAGGAAGAAGATGAACATCACAGTTCCAATGCCGCATTTTCTAATGTTTCACAGACTTCAGGAACAGAAGTCAGAGCGGAGAGAAAAACTGAAAAAATATATGTATAATCCACATTTTTTTTTAAACAGATTCCAGCTCACCTGATCCCTGTCAGTGCATCTCAAGCCCTCAGCCTGTTCTGTCCTGGATGTTGGCCTTCTCACCAGCCTTCACCATCCTCTTGTCTGCGCTCTCCTTTATGTTGGTCTATCACTTCTTTCAGAGAGCAGGTACTTACTGTTATGTCCGTTGGTTTTGAAATATTTTTTCCCTACCTTACTTCAGGTTATGTTAAAACAATTACTTAAATTATTGGGGAAGTTGTCATTATATCACAATATTTGCATAAGTATTGCCTTTGGGTGTTAATCTGTAATAATGTTGTATTTATTTTATAGATAAGGAACCTGAAACACTCCAGAAAAGACCTGACACCAGGAGACAAACAACATGGAATCAGGTAATGAAGGATGATGATTAATGTATAGTAATTTTAAATGTATGTTGTATTTGTATTGTATCTGTCAGAAATCTGTCATTATAATAACACAACAGTAGACACATAATAATTCTAGAAAACAAAAATAATAAATGTCAAACTGTCTCTCAGGAGGAAGATGTGTATTTCACACATGTTGTGTTCCGGGTGCAGGAGGCACAAACACACCTGTAGGAAGAGGATGGAGCAACAAACAATAAAATGAAATTAGTTTAAATTCATTTTTTTTAATTCAGGATAATAGTGAAGTTTTCATTTCCTCTTGTTGTTGTGCATCCTGTGGTTTGAGACACCGCTAAAGCAAGTAACAGAGCGCTTGGTTTGTGGTCAGGTTGTTATCAGGCGTTTAGTCAACCAGCAAACTGTCCTTTCATCTCACATACATTGTCACAGCTTATTTCAAATGTACTTTTCTTAAATTAACTTTTTTCACAACGTTAAACCAATGTTCTGTCTGATTTTCTTTATTTCTAATTTGAGTAGTTAACATCAAGTAATAAGAATTAGTTATGCTGTTTATTATGCACTGAATCCATATGTTTAAGCTGTGGGCTAATAAAAATGAAATATTACCAAAGGCAGTAATAGGCTTTCTTCTCAATGTGTGACATATCTCAGTTTATCAAAGTAGTAAAAGAAATGATGATGTGGTCAACTGAAATACAGCAGGAAACACCAAGAATTAAAATTCTTTCTACATCTTCATATTAATATTAATATTAATATTAATTATTATTTTTGTTATTGTTATTATTGTCGTTATTATTATTGTTATTGTCATTGTTATTATTATTGTCATCGTTGTTATCATTATTTTAATAAATATGCATATTTTATCAAATATAAAGCTATTCCCTTGAGTCCCATTTAGTTCATAGGATCATGAATAAAAACAATAATGTCAAGCAATTAGATGCTTTGTTTCTTGTGGGCTACTGTCCATCTACAGGCTAATTTATTAATTTAACTAATTTGATAATTGTTTGTATTTACTTTCAGATACTCCCTCTTAGACTGGGAGAGCAACCAGCTCTGTGGTAACAACAGGGCAATGTAAAAAGACCCATGCCATGTCAAATAACTTTATTGACCATCAGTAGAAGGCTTTCTCATAGCCAACACGGGAAAGAATAATGTGGGTGAATAACTTATAAACAAATGACCATTGTGATTTATTGTGAATTATGTCCACACAGTTGATGCCATGAACCACATTGTTTATATGCACTTTTTTATTTTCTTACACTTTTGTTCATTATCTATCAATGCTTTAATAAGATCTATCAGTCATTTTCTAAAAGGTCACAAAGAAAATACAGAGTGTGAGAGTATGAATTTAACCTCAACAACAACAGAATGCAGTTTATGTTATCAGTGAAACCTTACAGGAAACCCACAGTGTCAAAGAGCCTGTCATACTGCAGAGCTCAACATGCAGATGGACAGAAGTGGCAGTTTCGAGGCTAAACATGTTGATGCACGACCTCGTCGAGTTTAAAGCAAGGAAATGTATCTCAGCTATTATATATATATATATATATATATATATATATATATATATATATATATATATATGTACATTTATAGCAATTAAACAAGTCATGATATCCCCTTATGTCAAGCAAATTATTTAACAAGCAAGACTAGTGAAAAAACATTAAGTGCAAATGACAGTGCTATATTTAGATAGTGAGTCGAATAAAGTCTTCTTCATATTAATTTTGAGTGAAATCTAAATTACAGTGTTTATTTTAATGATAAATGGTCTCAGGGCTGACGACGACTTTGACCAAGTAGGGGGTTGAGGAAAAAAATAGTTGCTAATATATTTATCTACTCGTATGGCAACATCACAACAAGTAAATATGTCTGGTCTGTCTTCTTGTTGATGAGCACACAGTAGAACGACGTGGTCGTTAGTTGTGTAAAACAACGCCAATGCAATCATTGTAAATCTCTTTAAGTAGCCTCTCAGAAAAAAATGTGCATATAACACAAGTTGCGTTCCAAGCTCACAATCAACAAACACAGCAGTTGGCAGAAGCTTGACAGAATATGAAGATTTAATTTAAAGTTAATTCAAGTTAAAATTGTAATTTAATTATGGCTGTTGGGTTTTATGTTGGGATTTACAGTAGCATGCTAGTTATGGCGTATAATAGAACACTTGACTGGAAATCTTTCAATACAATGCTTGCACCCTATAAATGTGTTTCCTCCTCCCTTCCTTTTAATGAATTGTATTATTGGCAATCACCGGAAACAAAAAACAAAGAAAAACAGCATATATCCTACACTGGACAACTAATAATCCATTTGGACTTTATTCATTTTTTAAGATGAAATTTAACATTTCACATTTCAAGATGTTATACAAGCAATGTTAAGTTCTTTATTGCAGAACAATGCACATCATTTCCAGATTCTACAACCTCATCTATGTCTTACATCATCAGCTGTTAATTTATCATCAGATGAGAACAGCCAATGATATCTTACATTCACATTTTATTCATATAACCTTACACTGAAACAAATATATTAATGACTTGAAAAAACTTATCCAAAAAAGAAATCAAGTAAAAGCAGTGCTACATTTCCAAATTATTTTAATTCAAATAAACTACTAAAGGTACCGACTTTATGTCTGTAAACAATAAAATAAATGTAAATCCTCTATAAACAAATTAAAGCATTTAAAATATGCATTTAAATGCACACATTTAAAAAAAAAAAAAAAACATTACAAAAAATAAATAACAGTTTGCAAGCAAAATGTTCATGAGCATTTGACAATTGGTAAGTATAAGGTTTTTTTTTTTAAATAATCTTGGGTTTTCTTGATCCACAGGATCAGACCATATTCGTTTTTATTATTATCAATGGATCCATTTTTGTCTATGTGAAAGTCTGACACATATTCCAAACCTCTGGGCTATGTTTGTTTGTTCTTTGTTTTAAAAATGCCCCACTGAATTTATTGATAACACTACCAAAACACTGTGATCGAGGTACCTTCAAGTGAATGGTAGAGGGCACAAAATAAATCAAAGAAGCCAGCAGTTTTGGTTAAGATGGCATATGCATCAGGGAACACTGTCATTAAGAAATATATATTTGGTGTCTGTTTTTTTCAACATCTATCAGCGGAACCCACCATAAAAGTCCTGTTGTGATTGAAAATGGCATTTGAACTTTTGCTCATTCTGAAGATTAAAGGGGCTGTCCCGGTCCAGAGCTTCCTGCTGCGACAGATCCACTTCTCTTTCCGTTAATATACAAAAAGTATTACAAAATATGATCTAAAAACATTAAAAGGATTTATTTTATTTTTTTACATTAAATAAAGTATTCTTTGCTACAGGCTTTATTTTCCTTGTGCAGGCCTCTTAAGCTGTCGCACATAAAGTATTTAAGGCCCTGAAAAAAAAAAAGCTAAACACTAACTATGCAGCACTGAAATGTGTCAAATGTAAAAGCTAGGGGGAAAAAACATCCTTTGACATTACTTTTCAAGACTCGGACTATAAAAATGAAATCAGCAAAGGTGTGCAAAGGTATGGTTGTTGATCAAACTAAATTGTTTGTTCATGTAGGGCCCCAAGAAGCTTACTGAAAGAATATATTTTTAATAAGTTTCTCCGCTAAATTGTCTTATTAATTTGGATACATGCACTGTACACACAATGTTTCAATTTCATGCTTTAAATTGAGGTCAGGGGGAAAAACTGTGAATGGGACGAAATTAGCCCAAACATTACTCAGAATAGAATACATTCATTTTCTACTACAGTTAATGTCTTCATTTGTCGTTTGAAACTAATTCAAGCTTTGTCTCTGTTATATAAATGAGCCGTCAGTTAGGGCTGAAACGATTCATCGAGTTACTCGATTAACTCGATTATAAAAATTCCTCGAGGCAAAAACTCTGCCTCGAAGCCTCATTAAATTCCTATGATGCGCGCTATACGCGCAGGGATCTGATTGTTCCACACAGACAGTTGTTCAGGAAACACACCAGCGCGTCATACATGTTGAATTTAGCTGGCTGGCACAATTTAGCTCTGTATTTGTAGTGATGTAGTGATGTCGTGATGCGGTTTGACGAGATATGATGTTTAGCTTTGATGTTTTTAACCTCTTCAACCCGAGCTGCGCATGTTGCATTATACACCCTATAAGAGCATGCTAACCATGTAGCAACATATTAATGCAGCACACCAACTTAACGGGAAGAAGCTCGGCTAAACGCTCATGATAATCATTTTCACCTAATCGAAACTCAATTCCGACACCAAGCAACTAAAGGAGCACATAGAAAAAACACGCTAATGGCGCATGTCCGAAAAAATCGGCATTAGCGATTACGCTACTTCATGCTAATGCTACAAAGAGCATGTCATATGAAAACTGGGACTCTATAAAATTTCAACGGTATATGTCTCATCACTCTGCGCCCAAAACTCACTGAAACAACCACCGAAGAAGAGCAAAAATAAACATCACTTTATACAGACATGATCATGAATTACGTGTCACATTGGCTGTTTTGTGATTATAAACTCTGTTTGAGTGCATTACACCGCCTCCTCCAATGTGTCTGTGCCACTTTGAAATGATTCCTGACAGTTCAGGTGCAATCCTTTTTTTGTAATGTTGTATGAAGAAAACAAAACCAAGGCTAAATGGCCTTTACTATTTAAGTTTGTATTCACAGTTTTACATGTTATACATGTTTTACAGTAAGTTGATTTATCTGTATTGTTGTTTAATTATTGGCGCTGGCACTTAATAAATGGGCATAGTTTTGGAGCCAAATGTTGGAGTTGGAATGAATACCTCTGTTTTTTTTTGAGAAATGTTTGATCATTTTACAGCCACATCATTTTCGTTATGCATTATTTGTTTTGGTTGTTTAAAAACGCAAAAAAAAAAATATCCGATTACTCGATTAATTGATCGATAAAGTGCTAGATTAATCGATTACAAAAAGAATCGATAGCTGCAGCCCTACCGTCAGTATAAACATCATGTAACTCTTTAACCACAGGCAAAGCCCCAAAACATCTACCACTAAAATAATATATGGCAGCAACCACATGTCTACATAAGACTTAACAGAAAATAAATAATCTCCTCTTCATCTCCACTGAGAGATCTAACATAATCTAACTGATTTACATGTCCAAATGTCCAAATGTTCAAATGTCCTGTTTTTGGCGTTTTTTTAATTTTTTTATTTGTTTGTTTTTTTACAGGCAACAATAGACATCATACATGTATTGTGATTCTGTCAGTTTTTTTTTTTATTTCAAACTCAGAGAATGCAAACATAAATATGTTATCTGTTTCCCTTACTATATTTGGTTATTGCAAACACCACTGGCTCTGAAAACGTCCAGTTTAGGTAAGATTATCCTTTCAAAAACTTTTAGTAAAAAGGTATCTACAGTGTGGTCAAACTCCCTTTGATGGTTCAATAAAAAGTAAATAATAAGAAAAAAAAGAAAGCATTTTAAGGTCGTTATCAGAGTTTGTGAAGACCACTTTGAAGCTTTTCTGGAGCTGACTCATTTTTCTTTTTGAAAAGATTTTTCAACTTTAAGGATTTCTTGCTCTTTTCCTTATCATGGTTCTTCTCACGGGGCGATGCAGGAGATGGGACAGCAATCCTTGGCGGTGGCACGGGGGGCTCTGCTAGCAGCCTGCTCTGTGGCAGGTTGGGTGTTGAGACGGAGAGGCTGGTTGGACTCATGGAGTTGCAGGCCTTCTCAAGGATTCCATCATAAACAAGCTGACTCAACGGGTAAAGGTCTGATGATGACTTCCATGGCCCCTGGGAGGTTGCCATAAGATCTGGCTGTTCAGTTTGACTGGGAGATGAACTTGATTCGGATTCTCCCAGCTCCTCCCTCAGTACTGATTGTTTAGGTGTTTCCATTTGACCATCAACTCTATCCCAAGTGAGACTTTCTGTGGAACTGTCAATATCAACTCTCTGCATTCTTGGCATTCTCCTTCGGAGAGATCCAGACATCTCAAGTTCATCTTTCAGTGTCATCCGACTTGTAGATGGTTCTAAACAGAACTCTTGCTTCTCTGGAATATCGGTACCATACTCGAGCTCATCTCTAGATATCTTTCTTTGGGGCGTTCTAGTGGTCTCTACCACTTTGTCCATTGCTAATGCCCTCACAGAGGAATCAAGCTGGCTTTCTCCTTTATTCCATGGAAGCTTCCTAGAACTTGTGTCTAGGGACTTTCCCATTGAATCTCTTGTAATCCTTCTGGATACAGAGTCAAGCGTACGCTCAACATCGTCCCGTATCATCTTTCTTGAGACATTGTCCATTGAGGAACCCAACTTATCTCTTGATATCTTCCTAGGTGCCATATCTGTTGTTGCTTCTAACTCGTTCCAAAGAATCTTCCTCACATCAAGAGACAAATCACTTCTTTCTCTGTATAAATTCCTTGAAGCAGTTTCCATCAAATCCCCAACTGTGTCTCTGTCTCCTTTCCTGGCTGTAAAGTCTGTGTCCAACTCATTGGAAAGCCCCTTTCTAACTGCAACATTCATAGGAACGTCACCTCTGTCTCTGGATATCTTCCTTGAAGTAGACTCTATCAGTAACTCTTCTTTGGATATCTTCAAAGAAGGGGTTTCCAAAGTAGTATCAAACACTTTGTCTTTTGCCATCTTCCTGCAGGAAGCATCTACTGTAGCTTCAAGCTCGTGCACAGATATTTTGCGAACTGGAGATTCAGCAACAGCTTCGACTTCTTTGTTCCAAGACTTTGTAATGGAGCTGTCTGAACGAAGCTCAGTTTCATCAAGATAGAGTTTTTGAGAGGAAGTGTCAATCGTCTGACTAGGGAACATTTTGCTGAGAGGAGTTGGGGTCATATAGTCTGCGTCTGAAAACATCTCATCAGAGTCTCTATTAGTGAGAGAAAGAAAAGGAAGAATATGGGTAAGAAAGGACAAGGAAGGAAAGCAGGATGGAATCAAAGAATGAACAACATTTGCATCAACAATGGTGTTGCTGAAACATAGTGGTTTAGCATGGAAGCGTGTCTGTAAAAATTGTGGGAGACATACTGTTTCTTCAGAGTTTTCAAGAAGCGCCCCTCTTCCTCATCAAAACAAGGGTATGGGGATCGGATGGGGATGAGAAGGTCGGGGTCTTGGGAGATCATGCCAGCTGGTGGCTGAGTGATGACACCAGGACGACGTGACCGACATATGGTGGACCCCCTCGTTCGAGGAGAGCGCTTCAGTGGTGGAGCTGTGACTGGAGAAAGGCCAAAGATGAACCAATCGGCAAAACCGCTCAATCCATACATAAGAGGAGGTGGTTTAAGCCTATATGTACCAATGAATATAAGTACTATGTACTTTCCTGGTCTTTTATGTAAGACCAGGAAAATATTGGATTCTAGAAGATTAGTGACATTGTGACTACTCATGGCTTGTTGGCAGACTACTAAGACTGGCGAGCTAATCACAAAAACGCTAGCTATCTAGGTAGTGCTATTGAGTAAAACCAGATTTTCAACCTTTATTATATTTTCTCTCTTTTTTTTCTATTTTTGTTCCTTCAAATGTCCTTTCTTGCTATTGGTCAACGGCACAAATCTAAAACTTTAGAGTCTACCAAAGTTTAACTCAATGTTAAAATGTGTGCAGATTAACATTGGCCCTGTTGATTATTTGATGCATACTACTACATTTGCAGCTTTTTAACACAACAGTTGAAGTTGATCACATGCCATGGCCACCACAGTCACCAGATATGAGGCTGATGGAATACTTTGTTGACTGTAATGAAGAATAAAAAATGTCTGATACCTACCTGGCATGTGTGATAAGACTGGAGAATCAGACTCTTCTAACAGATCCTCTATAGATCCCTGGAGAGAGCTGTGGTATGAACAAGACGACTGGGGCACTCGGGGCAACCCAAGGGCAACTGAGTCTGAGTAGAGCTGGGCAGTGAGGTTTGCTAGCCCTGGATTCCTAATGATGGGGAAGCCACAGAGGCGCTCAATTTGCTGCCAGCGATGGAGGCGCTCACGTAGGCAGGCTGTTACTTCAGACAAAGAATTCCTTTGTGAGATAAAAAAAAATCCTTTGTGATATTTGTTGCACATTACACACACAAAAATACTTGCTTTGCTTGCTATTTTTTGACTCACTTTGCCTCTAGGATCTTGTGGTCAACTTGGTCTAGAGAGGAGCTGTGGGCGACATGGAGAGTCCCCAGCACGGAATTCCTCTTCTTCTTAATTCTCTCTGCCTGCAAGAAAATGTAGGTGCAGGTCAGATTGCTAAATTCATAATCCTGTGTCTTAACATTTCCTTTTTTGCAATATCTTGCTTCTGAATCTAGTCATGTTTGCAAGTTACATAGGGGATTGTGGTGGTGTGACAGCGCTTGCACATTTGAAAGCACGAAACCACTGGATATCAGGTCAGCTAAAACATGATCTTTTTCTAACCCTAACCGAGTGGTCAGAGTAAAGATTCAATGTAGTGTGGAATGCAGAAACGTACATTGCAACAATTATTATTGCAATTGGGTTGTATATATCCAGAAAGGAATGGAATTGTTATCTGTGTCCCTTTTTTCATGAATTACCTCTTCCTTGGCGGAGGCAAGCTGCAGTACTGCACTCTGCTTCTTGACATTGTAGTACTGGACCTCAACCTCATGTGTCAGCTGCAGCCACTGCTGGAGGGCCTCTGAGGCCGTCCAGCTAGCATGCATGTCCTTCTCTGCCTGCTTCAGTGCTCCGAGAACCTAAGGGGATGACATTCGTCAAATGTTTGAGTTAGTATGTAGAGGAACTGTTGAAAACTGCAGTCAAAGCTTAAATCATTTTCTTTACAGTCTTTAAACTTTATATAGTAAGGAAAATGAGTGTCTAGTGCAGGGTTTGCAAGAGCTGTGTGCTCGAGTTGTATGGTGCATCTACCTGCTCCAACTCTTCCTCTGCGTATCTCAGGCGGCTGAGCTCACTGACAGCTCCCTGCCTCAGCTTGTGCAGACGGTGAGCCTCCTCCTGTGCCCCCATGATCTCATCCCTCATCTTCTCCTCCAGGTTCTGTTTCTCCTCTGCAACATTACGTTTTTCTTCCTGGGCTCGCTCCAGTCTGAGAAAGTGAAATGTTTTCGGTGCAATCAAAAAAAGTTAACTTAACATCGCAGAGCAGGTGAGAGTCACTGAACACTGAATACTCACTGTTCTTGCATATCTATGAGGCTCTGTTCAGCCCTCTGCAGACTCTCCAAGTCTTTCATCATCTTAGATATGTGGACCTTACTGGCTTTGTTCTGGGCCTGGGCAAACCAGCAGCCTCCAATTCCCATCACCACTGATACAATTAGCAGCAGGTCCTTCATGTAGTTATGAGGACCTGTGGTGAAATGGAAGGTCACGATTATTTATGGTGCATTGGTCCCAAATCCATCACAGATGAGGCTAGAGGAAAGAGTCATTTTGATTACACGTTACACACAAAAAGACAAACTAACACCATGCATAGTTGACAAATGTTTCAGCCTCTTAAACAAACAATATGTCATTTCTGCCAATAGGGGTCTCTCAAACAAAACAAGAAGCGTGGGATCATGGGAGTTGTTGTCTTCATTGTTGAGCAACTATCATTGCCAATGAAAATCTATCTATGTGGCAGACATGTTCACAGACAAGGTAATGCTTAAACTGACTGACTGACTTCTATCAGAAAGATGTTGGATAGTAAATTCATAACAAAAGTCTAATTGTTTTTAGTCTTTTTTAAAAGCAGAAATATTACATATTATACCTTTAAAAAAATACCAACACAAGAGCTTTCTTGGATAAACAACACAACTGGAATAATTAGTAGATGTCCTCTGAATACTGGAAAAATCTGGGGAAACTGGGAAAGTAGTTTGGAATTTAAACTAAAGGAACAGATACATTGACGAGACATACGAGTAAGAAGAGGACTTTTTCTTACGTGTAGGCGGTCCAAACAGAACGACATCCAGAGCTTTGATGTTGAGCTTCTGTTTGTCTCTCTGGTCCTGAACCTTCAGCTGGCCACTCAGGAATGAAGGCTCATTAGCTGCAATCCTGCACACAAATGTCACAGACAGTTCAGCGTGTTGATATGACCCTTAACAACAACCGGCTTGTTTTCACAGTGACTTGCGATGCAGTAGCACACGAGACAGTTGACTATCACATTGTCACTGGATATTCTCACCTGGGGAGCGTGTTTCCATTGACCTTAAAGTCTTTAAAGTTCCTCTCATACTGTGGCAACTCAACAAACTCCCTTAGCCAGCGAAGCACCGAATCTTGAGTCCAATTGTGTACTGAGATGTGAGATGAGGAAAGAAGACAAAGTGAGACAAAAAGTTGGACAAAGTGGACACAAGTCCATTCACTCTTTTGTACATGCACACGCACACACACGCACACACACACACACACACACACCTTCAGATGACTTCCAACCCCTCCAGAGCTCCTCAACGGTGATGTGCTGGTCTTCTCTGTGCAGGTTGCTGTGTTTGTTTGTCTGCTGCTGCTTCATGTCTTCAATGATGAACTACAAAGACAGCGAGGGACATAAGAAAGGCCTTTTTTTGAGATACAACTTTAAAGAGCAAGGTCAGAGGGCAGAAGCACTTACCATCGGCTGAGCATGAACTCTCAACGTCTCTGTCTAAAATAAATTGGTTGTTGCTTTGTGTTGTGTTCTTGGGTTTCAATCTGGTAATAAGGACTGGGTTGTTTTGAGACTGTTTTTATTTAGAATCCATGCAGAAGTGCGGTTGTGTATTGCAAACTTCAGTGGTTGCATGTGTGTGTGTGTATGTGTGTGTGTGTGTGTGTGTGTGTGTGTGTGTGTGTGTGTGTGTGTGTGTGTGTGTGTGTGTGTGTGTGTGGTGCTGTCTTGGAATGTGTCCTTGGCTGTAAACTAGAGCTTCATATGATGGCTAGGGGAATTTTGTGGCAACCGCAACCCGAGCTCCTGGATAGTGTGTCCATGAACTGCATTCTGGAAGGCAAATGCATTCTAGAATTGTGGATTTACTACCAATGTCACATACAACGAAAGACACACACAGTCCTTGGACAAAATACATGTTCACTCTGTATATGATTTACTCTGACATTCTAGACCGAACTCTGAAAACATGCAACAGAGATCACATACATTACATGCAGTAAATATGCCTTTACATGCATGTGAAGAAGCAGAAGAATGCAGGAATTAGAGACTAACTACTTGTTTACATGACTTAATGAAAAAAATGTTTTTTTTCCAATTTAATTCTGCAGGAAATAAAAAATAAAAAAAAACACTTCATACGTTGACAACAAAGCAACAGATAGAGGTTTCACACCTTGTTTTGCAACAAAACTTTGTAATATTTCTGAATTCATTCCACCATAAATATTTATTCATCTTTCTGATGATTATTCATTTTTACTTCGAAAAAACAAAATCATGCAATTAACAAACACAAATAACTGAAGTTAAATATTTCCTCTCGTCTTTGTGCAAAAACTATTGACTGAAGTAAAAGAGACGCTGGAGTCAGGAAACATTAAGAGTTGTACTCTTAAGCATGACTATAAAGGTCACCAGTGTTACAGTATTCTATTAGTGCGAACCGGTTTTGTCACTGAGCCAAAAGCAAAGTTATACCGTTACTATCCTTGAAGCAGCATTTGACTCTGCCACCAGCCAGCACACCTGTTGTTGTATTGCTTTACCCACTCTGTCTTGTGCATGCGAGAACACGCACTAGGATTTACAAAAGCCAAGAAAATGGGGTTAACGTTTCATGAAGCGTGAGTTTCGTACCTCCACACTCTCCTCCACCTCAATCCCGCCATCTTGGTCATCATCCATCATCTGATGGATGCTCCGCAGGGCCTCCAGGCTGTAGCGATCGGCCTCGCTCATACATGGCGGGGACACCGCCATGCAAGGGTCTACATGGATCAGGAAACCAATGTCATTATATTGATTATCATGTCGCTGAAATAAACCATTGGGCGCCTTTCATTTAAAGGCTGATAACAACTGAAATACTTTCTTTTGTATCAGTTTGTATCCTTTTTAGCAGATACAAGAAAAGATTGTCTTACACTGGTATTCTTTGACTTTTGGCTTTTGAAGGGAATGCACACTGTATAATTCCTTCATTTACCAATGAATTATTTTCTGCTACTGTGCATTAGATAAGTCTCCTCTGTTTGTCTATCCAAAATCCCAACAGGTCAATAGCCTAGTTTCCCTTAAAATACATTTAAAATTCAGAAAAAAGGCCAGCGAGGGAAATATGCCCCCCTTTATAAGTTTATCTTATACTGAAAAAACATGAACTCTCAGCCTTTTTTTAAATTTAGATTGATCTCTTGGCTACTTTTTGTCTCATTATTAAGGCTTAGCTAAGGAAAAGGAGACATAACATAATACTTTGCCAAGAAGAAAAGGGAAAAAAAAATAAACATCCTTGTAATTCTGTATTTCAGGCAACTGGACTTGTTTCAGTTTGTTGAGGACGTTTCACCTCTAAACCAAGAGGCTTCTTCAATTCTAACTAACCGGAGGGGAGTTGCAGGCATTTGAACCATGTGTGGGACTGTCCTTGCAGAGACCTCCAGGACAAGTGTGGGCTCTGAGTGTCAGAGTTGTTCGCAATTTGACTTCATTCAGTTGCATACATGTTACAGTGAGGAATTGGGAAAAAAATGGTGTCAATGGTTTGACATGCTGCATCTTTAAGTCCATCTTTAAGTCTAGAGAGAAAGCAGCCTTTCCACTCATGTAAATTGTCACATCTGTCCAGTAATCGGGGCTGGTAAAATGACCAAAAGTCATACTACATCGTACATGTGAAGATATTGCATTAAAATATTAGTTGGGTAAAAGTAAAAGTCACCAATATTACTTGAGAAAAAGCCTTTAAGTATCTGAAGTAATCTTCTGGCAATAAATGTACTTAAAGACGCATTTCACCGGTGGGAACATTGATCTTTATTAAAAGAGGGTCATATTTGTAGTCAAAATGTAACATCATTTTTGAATTTTGTGCTTATTGACTGAGAAAAGGCAGAAAGTGACTTTAGGGCGCATTTGTATGAAAGACAACAACTCCCACAATGCACCACAATGCACAGCACTGCAAGCCACTCCCACTAATCCGGCACACCACACATATCTCCGTCCGCTGTAGATATTTCGTCGCGAAGAAACTGGCATCTCTGGGATTCACCGCAGCAGACAGAGTCCAGTTCGGTGTCCATAGGCGCACAGCGAGAGCACCGGTGGCACCGCCAGTCCGCCCCTGCTCGAGCCAGTCCGGGCTCCTCGTCCGGGACAGGCAGGTCTCCTGCCGCGGCTGCAGCAGCCGCCGCAGCCGAGGCAGAAGACCTGCCGCCTCCATCTCCCTCAGCTGCTCGTCGCTGTATTGTGGCTCGTACAGGTAGCCGCGAACATCTGACTCGAGCATCACGCTCTCGAAATCACTCTCTTCGTTGTCTGAAATATCATATTGCATATCATCTGCCATCGTGGGTCAAACCTGGCTCCACAGCATCTGTTCGCTTAGCGGCCAACAAAGATGGCAGCTATGTATTTTCGTTCTGCAAGTGAAGTCCCGCCCATTGGTCTGTGATAGGTCTGTAGCGTGAGTGGGTCCGACCTCTAGCCCCCACCCTTGGAAAAATGAGCGAAGCGTTTGTAGTCTTCCCTCTCAACACAGATATAGGACTTCCTGCTTTCAATGACGTAAAATGACGATTTTTACATCATTGAAAGCAGGAAGTCCAACACTGAAATCTCTAGTTCTCCTGTCTCAGGGCAAACTGAGGGAATGATGCACGACCATTCAAAAACATGACTGTTTTCCTGAAGATACAAAGCTCAATGCAAATCGGTGAAGTGTCCCTTTAAGTATCAAAATTCTTGACAGGGACATTTGTTACATGACTTCACCGTCTCCTATGTTTTCTATCTATCTTTTTTTGATTTTCGATCTACATGCTGTGTTAGGCAAATTTGGACAAGGAACTAACCACATAAAGGGGTTAAATCCATCTGTTAACAAAACAATCTCACCTCAAGCAGAATTCTGCAGCTGCTATGCGGACCTTCACATGTTCGCAAGGGTAAGAATAAACTCTTTTTATAGCGACTGAAAAGAAAACACTGTTAAAGGGCCCTTAAGACAACATGATAAAGTGCCCTTCAGGGTGCACTCCCGGTGGAGAAGTGGAGGACACTGCCACTGCGCTGACCCAAAAGACGGGGGGCTTCTGCCAAGTTTGTATGAGGGGCTATAGATCATAGTTAGTAAAACAGGCTTTTACAGTCACAACTGTGAACTGGCACCAGTGCCGATGACAAACACTGATTTTACACTGAGTCTAGATCACCATTCTAAAAATAAATCGATAAACTTGAGGTTGAATCCTTAACTGCATCAAACTTTGCCACAATGACTGGCGAATGAACTGGTCACCGTTCAGTGAGGCCTCTCTAAAGAATGGGTCATCGTGGACCAAACAGCTGTGGTAATTTGGATTTAAATTGTGCAGTATGTTCCGGGCTTAACGATAATACCGGAACACAAATACATTAGAGGATGACTCACAACTTTCCGTTATCTGGCATACTGAGTCACAGCCCATTTTTGTCTCTGTGACTTTAGAGTTTTGGTGCTCCAGGAGCTGGAGGGACTGGGGGTCAAAGGTTTGCTTGTAATACCCACAATCAAAACAAGCTCCAGTAGCACTAGACGCTTCTTGTATGGATGTATGGAAGGAGGAATAAAGCCATGGGGAAAAGTGGCTTTTGGGAAATAAAGATAATGACGTGAACCTCAGAACATTTCTGCAAAAATAATGACATTGCGCAAATCCTGTTTCATGAACATCAGCCCAGAACCATGGATGCATACTAGTGCAAGATGATCCTGTGACATAGGCATCTATATGAGCAGCAGGGGTGCTCTGACACATAGAGAAGAACGCAAACTGAACATAGGGAGACGAAATGGCTTTAATGATTCATTGCTTCCTTGCTTGACGTATGGGATGGATGACAGATGTGAGCTATTCTGTTCATGATAATTACTGGCTAATAGTTTAAATGCTTCACGGGCATTAGTCAGTATTGTGAAATGTTGAAACCTTTGAGAGTAATCGTGAAAATGTGACTGCTGTTCATCTGCTCACTCCCACAGACAGGAGCTGGATACTATTGTCCAGAGAAGAGACATCGATCCGCTGTTTGACGATGAAACTTGAATTTCTCAAAGCTGAGGAAACCTCTCAGCTAAATAGGCTATCAAATATCAATGGTGCACGCAAACGTCCTCCGACCAGTGTGTGTGTGCCGGTGTCCCTGTGGGACCTCCACGTGACCTGAGTGTAACCCTTTCCACAGGTGAGCTGCAGCACAAAGCAGCTGACGTCACATCATCAAAATAAAACTCCTGCAATATTTAGCATTGTGATGAGTTTCAATCTAAATATAGGTTCAAAGTACTTACTGTTTTCAACATGCATTTTGACAGGATATGTAAGATTCACAAAAAAAATTTGGGCTGTTCTCTCGAGATGTGGAAAAACTGTGAAGCCGCTCACTATTTTGTTATCATCAAATGGAGTTTAGATACAGACAGGTAAAGTTAATCTGTTTAAAAATAATTATAAAAAAATGTTTTATGGTAGCTCACCTTGTCCAAACAGATATATTAAAAAATAATAGTTTTTTATGACTAGAAAAAGCCAAAAAAAAAAGGCATAGATTACACCAGAATCCAATCAAAATCCATGAAAAAGTACCTTGGAAAGCAAATGTCAAAACAGACGCACGACAGGAGAGACTGGTGCCCTGCGTAATATCTGGCGCACCACTGGTGATGCCAGGAAATACTTTAATGCTCTGTCTAGCAGGATGAGAATTAATATGTCAAGCTTTACTATTTGATTCAGTCGCACCCTCGTTGCCTCATCCACCACATACCTGTTGGGTCGAAGCCTGCGCCCCCGCCGGGGAAGGTGAAACCGTGGAGGTCCCCGGCGCCCTGCGCGGCCACGAAGAGCGCAGCGGGGAAAACGACGAGCAACAAGGGGGACAGAGGCAGCATTTTGTGTGCTCGATAATCTTGTTGTCCTGAGTTGAGAAACTCTTCAAAGCAGATGGAGAAAGAACATACGCGGTACCGACCCCCGTTTAGGACTCACCGGTGTCAGTCTGCGAAAAGTGTCAAGCGATCTGTGTTGCTATTACGGGTACAGCCAGGAGTGAGATGTGATACTGATGATTCACTTAAAGAAATCGGGTTAGCTGAATAAGTGCACCTCGCAGTGGGGGAAGCGCACAAAGACAGACTTCAGAAGGATTGCGCAGTCATCCAAACACGATGTGGCCGTGCGTAAAATAACAAGGTGGCCGTGCGTTAAAAAAAATACTCCAAAAGGTTGCCAATGGTATTCCGGCGTGATGGCTGTTATAAATCCATTCTGGGTAGAATAATAAATTAGGATTAAAGTGCCTGAGGCTCATCCGTCGTTAATTAAAAAAATAAAAAATCCAGTGTTAAAACCGCACGCGCAGCAGATCTCAGGATTTTCAGGGCGCGTGAAAAAAACGCTTTTTATGTCAGATGGTGTTACAGAAAGGCGACATAGACCTATAATCCTGCTCAGGTTGCACCCCGCCTCTCTGTTCCTCTTGTCCAGTTGGAGTCTGCTCTGTGTGTCTATAGGCCAGCTATTCGTTCATGTCCAGAGCTCTGTTCCCTCCTTGGTCACCCCTTTCCCAACAGAGACGTTGATGTGTGACGTTCTTACTCGGAACTAAGCGCTTCTCCTCCTTTCTATCCCCCGAACCCCCACCTCCCACTCGCCCTGTCTCTGGCAGCGGGGCCCCCAAACACCTTATTATGTTTCCAAACCCACTGCCCCACCCAGCGCACAGAGATCAAACATTCTAGTTAGCCGAGGTGTTGATCCAGTGACCTCAATATACAGTTCCTGGATATGCGTCAATCTGTCATTGGTAACAGAGCATAGAAACACAGTATCCTAACTGAGGATTTCACCTTCCAGTCTGTTTTATTTGTGGCTTTACTGATAGTGGTTTGGGTTGGGGATCAATTAAAGCCTCCAGACTCCACCAGTGCTTGAGATCTAGACTGTCATGCCAGGAATAGCATGTCATATTTCACGTCATGTCCAGGCTGTCTGGGTCTGACAGTTGTATCCATGTTCACAGATCTCCTCGCTATGCGGATAGACTCAGTAAATGTTTGCACACCTGTTCGTGGGGCCTCTAGTGGTGTCTGTGCGTGGGTTGCAATTTTTTCTTCAGCACGTTTGCTCAAAACACTCACACGCACACGGTTCACCCTCATTAGACTACAAATCTTTGGTAGAAACGTCCAGAGTGTGAGGGACACAAACAGACCACATGCACACGCACGCACACACACACTTAAACAGTTACAAGGCGTCAGGTTTCATTCCAGCAATTCAGCACCCAGTTTAAAAATAGCGGGGCAGATTTGACCTCTACCCTGTGGAGCATGCCCATGTGGCAAGTGTCCAATAAGGCCTGAGCAGGACCTGAGTGAGGACACAACATATGAGGATTTTACATGATTTCATCCCCCAACTTCTGCAGAACTACACACACACACACAGACACACAGACACACACAGTTTATTAAATCGTGATGCAAGTAACAAATGCGACTGCAGACTTCAAAGTGATGTAGTTTCAATATTATTTAGATTTACCATTTAACATTTAGATTTAATACCTAGATTTAGATTGTTTCATTTAGATTTAGATTTAATATTGTACATTTATCATTTACATTTAGATTTCATATTTTACATTTACCATTTACATTTAGATTTAATATTTTACATTTACCATTTAGATTTAGATTTAACCCCTATATGTACATTTAGCATTTAGTTTTCATATTGAGATTTAATATTTGGACATAACATTTAGATTTACATTTTACATTTAATTTAATGCTTTTATTTACCATTTAGCATTTTTGTTTTAACATTTAGATTTAACATTTAGCATAAATTTGGCTTTAGATTTAACTTCTATATTTTATCCTATAAACATATTTTTTTAACCAATTTGTCTCAAACAGAAATGGAAAATGAGCTAAATGTAGAAAACATATCAGATTGAAATCTGCAGTCAAATTTTTACAGTCAGTGCCCCATACATACAGAATAGATGTATGACCTACAATGTTAATGGAAAACTAAAAGGGCATCCTTTAGTAAACTGCTGTGTCCGAAATGATATCAAACACTGAATCCAATCATGAGATGAAGCATCGGTCTGACACAAAGAATTGACACGAAGAGCCATAAATCCAAATGTTAGGTAAATATGCAACACATGTGCAAGAAATTAAGAAATTACCATCAGTGTCAAGGAAACTCCTGATTGTGTTTTTTTAAAGGCAACATAATCTGAATGACATGTGACTCCTGACTTGGTTAGTAAGTCAGGTCAAAGTTCAACCTGCTGAACAAGAGAGGCCAAACGAACTACGAGTTTGAATCTAGATAATCATCTCATTGCAAAAAAACAAAACAAAAGCAGAACCACGGTGGGTTGTATTAAAATGAACTCTATTTGCTGTCAGAAGGCATGTTTCACTTGACTTAATTTACATCAACTTCGTACAGTGACTTTGTTCAAAGGCTTCAGTGAAATGAGCATCGCTGCCGTGTACACAGCAAAGGCAACAGAGGGACTGAGTATGTTTCAAAGTGCACCTTGATACAATAAACAGAACACTGGTTAGAAAACAAAGGCCTTCATCTCCCAGAATACATTGATAGTGTATTACATATCATCACACACATACACTGCTCACATCAGAATTGACATCTTTGATATAAAAAGTATTTTGGGACTTATCAATTAAACCCAGTGACCTAAAAGATTTAAGGCAGTCAAGCCCAGTGACTGCAGGTAGATTTGCACGTTTTAATTGCCTGGTGACGAGTCTCCTACACACCTTAGCTTGGATGTTTCTTTTTTATGGAGGAGAGCTAAAACTTCCATTATGACTGATAAGTAAATAAGATGCACAATAATGTTGGCACATTCATCAGCATTGGCAGTGAAAAGCTTTCAAAAAAAAATATCGGCATCAGCTCAAAATGACTATTTCTTTAGATTTGACAGGCCAATAACATAATGCTTCAATTTTGCACATGTGACCCGAACTGTTGACTACTTTGTCCAATACTTAGATTAAAATGTATAATTGGGTGCACCAAAATGATGTGCTAGTATACCTAAATTAAACAGTTAGGTGCACCAGTGCAACCAGTGTGAAAGCTGGTCTGGAGCCCTTAATTTGGCGATCTAGTCCCAAAAAACCCCAGTGAAGATTAAAGAAAGAGGAGACAAGCTGAGGAGCTGCAGTCAGACCATTAAGAGACACACTACAAGAAATTTCCACTTTGAACAGCCAAATGAGGCAAAACTCAAATAGGTGTCGCCATGACAAATTCTATTTGGTAACAAAAGTGAGCTTACTATGTAGAATCATACAAAAAAAATGTACCTCGGCAAAAGCTTATAAAATATTATATGAATAAAATAATATAATAATATTCCTTGGTCCGTAAAAACTATGTTACTCTTACAACACAGGTTTCCCTTGCACACAACGTATAAATCAACAAGTTCAGTGAAAACACGATGTCTGTAGAGACAGAGAGCACAGTGAAAACAGCTTCCAAACCCACAGGCATATAAAAACAAAATGGTTCTGTACAAAGGTTGTTTCGGGAGTTAGAAGGCAGCTTCATCTTCTTTATGTGAATGTTCATGGATATCAAGGTCCTTTTTAGTGGGGCTTTTGTCATGTCCACAACACACCACACGAGGGAGCTAAAGAGAGGCATTCGCTTCAACCAAAGTCTTATCCCCAACTCTCCTCAGCTTTCCTGATGATCACAGTTGATTTTTGACAAAGGCTTTCCGAGCCTGCGGTGTGTTTGCATTTACTCACAAGTCCATGATCCTCTTTGGAAAGTACATGCACACATTGTCTCAGTCAATCTTCTATAGCACATATACAAATGACACACAGTCAAAGTGCGCGCACACACACACACACACACGCACGCACGCACGCACGCACGCACGCACGCACGCACGCACGCACGCACAGAATGAGTATTACTATGACAGCACCGACATGTTTGACGCCCCTGATGACATGCCTGAGTCACTGCTGCCATAAGCCCCATGGCCGTCTGCGAGGCCACCCAATGAGGAGGATGGTGAGGATGAAGATGCTGGTGATGAGGAAGAGGTGCTATGTGAGCGCAGAATTGCCCCAGCAGCGCTGCAGTGGGGCCTGGGCCCCGGTTCAGGGGTGTAGGTGAATGTGAGGGCAGTGGCGTAGATGATTCCATCGTTGCGGACCAGTGTGACGGGGACCTGAACTGGCTGCCTCACCCAGCGCCAGCCCTCCCTGAAGGCAGAAATGTCTGGCACCACGCAGAGGACGCTCTCTCCACATCTAAAGGGAACATACAAACAAGGCAAGGGTCAGAGAATTTGAGCCGTTACACACTAAAATTGCACCTAACAAATAGTTTCATTATCGGTTAACCTGCCGATTATATCTATGACTATTCAATTATTTGTTTAGTCTATAAAATTTCAAAACATAAAACGTGAAATATGATCACAATTTCCTAAAAAGACATCTTAAAATTTCTTATTTTCCAAAAACAAAACACAATGACTAGTTATTTATCATAAATGACAAGGAAAAGCGGGGAATCCTCAAATTTAATAAGCTGGAAACAGCAAAAGTTTTTACATTTTTGCTTGAAAAATTACTGAAACAATAATCAGAGTAGCTGATTATTTTATTAAGATCCATTAATAAACTCGTCAACTTATCGTTGTGACTCTATTGCACACACTGATATAAACACCTCACCTGTACATGGTGTCAGCCTCCACATCTCCAAACCAGACTCTGAGGTTGGGGGTGAAGTTCTGTCCTGTCAGCTCCAACATCGCCACATCTCCTCCACCATTCAACTTGACACAGACATACAAAATGGCTTTTAAAAGGTCTGAGGAAAACACTCATGTCTGCTGATTTAAAGGCATAACAACCATATTTGAAACTGATAGGGTTGTGTGCGTACCTGCAGGCTTTCCACCACGGGGACAGGTGTAACTGGTGTGGGGACGGGGCCCATTCCCTCATAAAATGTGTATTCTGCCTTGTCAGTGCTGATGATAGTCCAGGAAGCCCCGTCGTTAATAATCTCCTTGTTAGTCTCTTTGGAGCACGCTGGGGCCTGGGGAACAAAACAACATACAAATACATTTGAGCAAGAGTGTCTGGTAGATGCTCGCCCAATGACAGGGATAAAGATTGGCGTCTCTTCTCCGGCATTCCAGCTCATTAAAACTAATGGGTAGACCTCTTACGCAGATACTAATTTCACAACACACACCCGCTGGTAGGCAATGCTCTCAGCAGACTTGTTAATATTCTGTTGTCTGCATGCACAAGGAAGAGCGCAATTCCAGCTAATGATAACAAACCACATACAGAAACATCAGAGACGATCCATACCAATTGAATACATATACTTCTTTTTCTGCAAAAAAACACCTTTTTCACTTGCTGCTAAGAGGGAGAAGCTCTCATGTCACATCCACTTCTGGTAATGGAAATGAAAATCACCTTCATTTGTGAATTCAAGCCTTTGGAACACACTTCTTTTCCATATCGGGAGTCAAATGTGATGTGCAGAGTATTTAGAGCCATTTGTCATGCAAAACTTATGTACACAACTTTATTTTTTTAGTGTTTTTTATAGTGAGTAACATCGAGATCGTTGAAAGAAATTTGAAATGGACATTATTGGGATAGGTACACATGGAACAAGCACCTACTTCACAGGAAATTAAAAAATAAAGCTGTGAATCGAGACCATCAACATTATTTTTTAATCAATACAAAGAACCAGGGCCGAGACCTACGGGAACCGTATTCAGAAAGCAGGATTAAAATAACTGTGTGTGTGACTGATTGCCCACCTGGAACTGGATGATCCTCTCCTGTGAGAGACAGAGATACATTCTGTCTGTATCTTTCAAGTAGAAGCAACACTTGTGAAGCTGGGACACTGGGTCATCTGCATCCAATGAGGCAGTCTGCTTGTCCACTTTGCGAATGACCTGAAGAATTGAGGTGAACACATCGATCACAAACAGACGCAACGAAATGAAACAAAACATGTTCAAATCAACACAAACACATTTTCGAGGTTACCAACATCCCTGCGTGTGTGCACATGTATGTACATCAGTGGTATGAGCGCTCACTTTCTCACAATTTGGAACCGTTCTATACCGATCCCACCTATCCTGGCACCAATATCAGTAATCGGTGGGATCGGTATTGAACCATACCCGACCTACTTCACACAAATCAACTGAACTGACATGTGAAATGAGACAGACGCATGCATACCAGTCTGGGCAGGGCCATGCCAGTAACAGAACAGACCAATTTAACCGTCTGGCCATAGTGAATATAGCCGTCTCTCACAGCAAACTCCTCTCCTTCAGACTCTTCATCATCCACTAAACCAAACGACACAGAACACAGACATTGATAACATTACAATGAGAATATCTGATCTCATGCAGGTACGGTTTAACATCAATAAAAATGGTCATCAAAGAAATGAGCATAGAGGTTAAAGTAAAATAGAAAAAAAGAGGAAACACAGGCGTGACTTACAAAGGTGGATGTAGAAGGCTCCCCACTGTTGGGAGCTGGCAAGAAAGTTTCCCCCCTCTACATGAAGATACCTGGTGCTAACTGTCTGGGAACGCAGGCGGTTAAACAGCGCCACCTTAGTCCCCGATGCTATACACACTGGGGAGAAAGAAAAGCGAGTGAGTGTGTGAGAAGGAGAGAGCATCTTCGCATGAGCTTGTGTGCTTGTTTGTGCGGTGACACGTCCTGCAACTCACAATCTGCATTTTTCAAAGACTGCTTCTTCTTGGAGGGCTTGGAGATGACCTTGATCCTCTTGCTGAGGAAGACTCCTATGTTGGCGCTGTTCCCGTACAACATCTTCACAGAGAGCATGAAGTGCTTCCTTTTATCTGAATCGCTGATATACAGCGTCTTAGCGGTGCAGAAGTGCTGAGGAGCAGGAAGAGAGAGAGGTTAGGAGGTTTCATGTGAACGTCTGCTCTTTCACTTCCCTCTTATGTCCTTCATGGAACAACTTTATAAGTGGCACTGATGGACTAAAAAAAATAGATGACATGCAAGGATGTTAGCCACAGCAGGAACACTGCTAGCAAGGTTTTGTGGCGACAAACAACGGCAACAAAGCAGATGTACATTTGTTTCGTGCTGTGGTTACTTTGCATGGTTTGTCAAAAAGCAAGCACCTTGTTTACTGGGAGAGTGAGTGAGGTGTGGGGAGAAACACCTGCAGTGTTATAAATGACCACCCACCTTCCCCTCCAGATTGAGCTGCTGCATCTCCTGCTCACTGCTGCCTATGCCGATGAATGCACATGGCTGGGCCTCCTGCTCTGTGCAGCCCTCCTTCTCCATACTCTCCAACTTCTTCTTCCAGCCACTGCCCATCAGATACACACATGGTGGAGGGCAGAAAAACCTACATTTCACAAGCAGAAGTCAGAAAAAAACATACAACGGGGTATTAATACAAGATTTCACCATCAAAAAGTCATATATCAAAAGTTTGCAGCTTTGAACAGTCCCACACAAACCTTTTTTCATTTCCATATGACTTCTGTGCAACCTTTGCATGTAGTATAAGAACTGTTTGATCGTCCTTTCCCTTTAAGTAATTCCTCATAGCCTCCCTGGAATGGTGGGGAAACATAGTTAGCACTTTACCCTAACAAATTACATTTTTGATCAGGTTATTTCATTTAACTTTCTGCACCGATTCAAAAAGCACTGTGAAGGGTTGCTTGTGTCAAAAGATTTTCTACCTTGTCAGGCGCTGAGGCTGTGGTCGCTCACCAAACTTCCTGCAAAACAAAAACATCAGGTTTGCAAGTCGTTTATACGTGGTTTCAGTGCTAGGGCAGTGTAGCAGACATAAAAATCAAAATCTGGAATGGAGTTTCTGAGCAGTATACTGTAGGGTGATAATGTAGATGGAGACTTTAACAGTAGGTTAAATAGGTACAGATATATATGTAGTTAAAACAATATATTTAAGAACTACTTCCAGGTAATATTCAGAAACGTTCCTTTTGATAGAGAGGGGGGTTATAATTTGAGGGAAAAGTTGAATGTCATTCTGCCAGCTGTTTGTACCACTATAAAAAAGAAGGTGCGTTTCAATTGGTGATGTGAAATTGTGGAGCGGTATGATCATGGAGCTTAAGCAATGTCCAAGCATGATCCAGTTTAAATAAAAGGTACAAGGAGATGATTTTCAAAAGCCGCGGGGATGAGGGAGGGCTTAACAAATTGCTAGGGTGTTTTCATTGATGTATGCATGCGTTTGTGTGTATAAAATATGAATATGTCATAAAATATAAATGTGCAGTAATAACTTTAATAATAAGATACAGAAATTAGTCCAATGTGTGTGTGTATATATATATATAGATATATACACACACATACACACACACACATTTATATGTATATTATATGGGTGTGTATGTAAATATATGTATACATAATAACCTATTTGAATCTATACATATACATATATATATATATATATATATATATATATATATATATATACATATATATATATATAGCTAGATGGGAGCGTTAGAAGGTACACCGTCCAGCAATGGAAGTAAATTGATAATGAGTAATTACTGAGTGGTGGAGAATGGGTAGGATTAAATAAGGAGAACATACTTTGTAACATGCTTTTAATCTTATTATGCTTATTTGTCGAACTAATTTAACTTTTTCTCTAGTTTTTTTATTCACATCTCCCAAATAAATGTGTATTTATTCATTCATGCTGAGAATGATGCTTAACCTATCGAGCAACACTCTGCTACGACTGCTTAAAGCGACTGCTATAAGGTTGCTGTACATTATGTTGCAGTTTGCCCACTTTGTAAGGATATTACGTTGTTGCTGTACTTATTTTCTGAAGCAGATGACACACGACGAGTAGTTAGGCTACAATACAAAACTGGTGACTGACAAAAACTTTCTAAAACAGTTTGAAACGGGAGTCAGCGCCGTGCGACAACTAAAGAAACGGCAGAGGAACCAGGCGATACTGCGAAGAATAGTTTTACACAACTGACCCCACATCAAGCCACAAGTAGCACTGCGTGGGGGAGGCTAGCTGACACCGAGGCAACAGCGCTAGCATCCAAAAACATCACCTAAACGCACTTCAACCTGCCAGTGTTTTATCACAAGACAACAAAACTTTATTTTCAATAACAATATGCTTTGAATTTCAGCACTTACCCCGTAACAACGGGCGCCATCTTCCAAATAACCCCCCACCCCCCCGAAAAAAAAAAATCCCAACAATCGCGAGATCCCTCCCCCAGGCCCCCCTCCCTCACCAAAGCCAACGGTGCAACACACAAGAGCCAGACTGGAAGGAAAGACAGGGGGGAGAAAGAGGGGGAGGTGTGACGGGGCAAAGGGGTGAGAAAGAGGGGGAGGGAGCGGCGACAGGCAGAGGGCAGACGCCAAAACAGCAGGCGTGGGAAAGTTGCAAAGTCGCGCGAGAACGGGAAAACTCTCACAATCGACATGAATGAAGATGGGCCGATTGTTTCGCGAGATGAGCAGCGAAACCTCACAACCTACTTCTTTTTTTTCTCACAAGGCGCCCTCGCTGTAACTCGATTCCCACGCCTTATTGAGCAATAAAGAAAACTACACCTCTCTGTGTTGAAGAGCTGGAAACACAGCCTGAGGATTAAAACGCCTTTGAAATATATATTCTTAAATGAACTCATCGGCCTTTATAAGAGCAGTAATTATTATTCTTCAAGACACATCAGTATGCTTTGGAGGCCTTTAGACTGATGAGGAACAGATTATTAAAACAGGGTTAGGCAGTTCACAACCCAGCATCAAACTCAAACAACAGAATTAGTATTTTGGAATAAGTTTTATTGCATTGACTTACTTTCAAACAGTTAATATAAAAAAATAAATGTATAAAAGTTTGACTGAAAGTGAATTTCATCAATTGAGACAGTACTAGATGAAGAATAACACCAAAATCTCTCACAGCATTTGGATATTCTAGAAATGAGCATATGATTTAGTAAAATGTATTTAAAAAACAAAAACAAAACAAAAAAAAACAACAAAATGGAATATTTATATTAAATGCCAATCACAGAAGGGGCACATTATTTTGTGGCAGCAATGGTAAGTTTATAGAAAACAAAAAAAAAAACAAAAAAACAAGAATCTCACAATGAAACTACTGTACATGGGAAACTTACAGGGGGAGTAACTTTCTATAAATTCATGACACATTTAACAAAATGTGAAAAATGGTAAAAATATCAAAACCTTGCTGAGAGAAGGGGGGGGGGCATGTGTAACGACTCACAAAAAGATGCAGTTTAATGACTTATGGTTTAAAAAAAACCTAGCCAAAAAGATCACGTGCATGTTTCCGAGTCAAAATGCAAAACAAGCAGATTCCCGTGTGTTTCAATAGTCTTCTAACGTGCCCTCCTTACTCCCCCTCAACACATGGTAACTAGCGGCATCATATGTCACACCACTGGACACTTGCTGAGCGAGGGAACACTGTCGGAGGGGGAGCAGAGGACTGCAAAGGGAAAACACTTTAGCAAGCCGACAATAATAAATGAAGTACAGGAAAGGAACAACACATATCTCAGAGGTTTAACTTTCATTTTTAAAACCTGTAGTTCCCCTTGTTGAAATATCACTTCCATCTTCCACTGTGCAGTGGAAATTACCATATTAACACAATACATTCTTGGTAGCCTTTTCTCTTGAATGTACATTATTTACTGTCTGTTTTCATAGCAATGCAACAGTGCTAAGATGGCTGCAGTGATCCCCAAGGAAAAGTCAACAAAGGCTCGTTAAACCACTACAACAGTCAGTATAGTCAGTACGAGATGAGGAATGAAAACCAGTGTCTTATAAAATATAGCCAAACAGCAGATTAACAATGTCAGTCTTTATAGTTTTAAATTTTCAAACTATTCTTGGCCATGATATTCCTGAGTCAGTTGAGATATTTGGCAGGGGTCAGCCGCTTCATATCTGAAGATCTTTGGAAAAAGAGTCTTTAAACATTTATGGTCCTGTAAAGTAGTGAGTAAAAATTGAAAATATGAAAGAAAAAAAACAGGCGCTGTTGGAAAGAAGAATCCCATCAAAGTTCAGAGACAGAGAACTGTCATAGTTTGGACAAATACACTCAGTCTCCTGTTTCCCACTTTCCAAATGTTTTCAGGTTCAAAATCCAGCAATTGTGATGTAGACAATGTCCTCTGGTTTTGTTGTCTGGCCCCATTTTAAATTTTCCAGAAAATCTTCTTTCTGTAGAGCACGTAGGAAATTAACACCCAACAGGAAGTAGCCACGAGGTTCTGGGTGAGGTGCTCAGCGTGGGATTGGCTGTTGGCCATTCGCCAACGAAAGGGGAAGTAGTCCTCCAACACTTCATGGCCCACGTACACGAGGATGGAGTTCATACCTGGAATCAGGTACACAAGTGAGGTGAGGCAAATGTAATGCAGCATAGTCCAACTCTAAAAAAATAATTTAAAATTGGTAAAATCAGTAGATTCTTCTGTACTCATACAGCCCATGCCAGAAGTTAAGACAGTTACGCACTTGTGCAGACTTAATATAAACTACTTGCCCTCAAATACCTGGCCTCTATGTTCATATCAAACTCATTCAAAATACCACAGAAAAACGGAAGGTTGAATTGTCACTTGACACATCACAACGTTTGTGATGTCATCATGCTAGTGTAAATGCGATTTGTGTAAATAGCCGATGTATCTGACAATAGGATGCAATGCTCACCAGGGTAGTAGAAAGGTGCTCCAGACCACCAATTTTTCACGTCCACTGTGTAGTAGATCACCACTAGCAGCACATACGCAAAACAGGCCAGTGTTGTCACATAGGACAGAGACCTAGAAGTGACATGAACAATTTAAATTAAAAAACAATTTTAGTTTAAAGCGCATATTTCAACAAATTCGGACTGTGCAGAGGACCCCACATGCCAACCTAAATGGGAGACTAGTTTGAGCTCCAAATTTAAGGTAGTTGCACTCTTTGACTGCATTTTCTGAATATATATTTGTGTTTAATATTTAGTTCAAGGAATGTATGTGTAAAACCTGGACATGACTAGAAGCTTTTGACTTTTACATCAGTGTGTGCGAAGTTGGGTATGATGAAAGCTGGGAAATTGTCAGTACACAGCTATACGGCAGAGAAAATACTAGTCACATTAAGCACTGCAGCACTTAAAAAAAGAAATATATAGGACAGGGTGGTCCACAACCATAAAAAAGATAGGAATGTCACTTATTTATTAAAGTCGCCTGGCAGCAACTTCCTCAAAAAGAAAATCAGTCATCAGATACCAAAAAGCCGTTGCTAAGCAAACATTGTTCCATCTGAAACTGCTTAAAGAGGAAACTTTACCACAGGTTCTTGTTGACAGGAATGAAGCCCTCGTCTGTGGAACACTTGGTCAGAACTGCTGATATGACTCCCTGTGTGTTACAAGAGACTCTATTATTCAGCAAAAGTGTTAATAAATGTGTGGAGGAAAACTCACAGACATTGAGACTGTGATCCTGTTGAGCCAAACTCTTACACATACTGTAGAAGCATACGATGCAATATAATGTGTAATGTGCTTACCAATAAGAGGCTCCATATTAGAAACCTTGACATTATGCTTGTGTGGAGATCTCTGTAGTGTAAGATTATTTTCCCTGCCTGGGGACATTTAAAAAGACAATTATATCATTAAAATGTTCTTCTTTTTGGTTGTTCAAATGACCTATATTATTATCAATTTTGACACAAAAAGGAAGAGAGAAGCTGACAAATACACATTACAAACCTGCAATCCAAGAAAAGCCATGAGGATGGAGTTGATGCTGCCCAGAACACCTTCTGGATCATACGGCATACGAGTTGCATAAATCACCTGAATTCAGATAGAAACAGGAGCAGATTTTTGTAAACATACTCCACCCTTTCATCACCTGAAATATTAGCATAGTTGGGGTTCAGAGAGAGACTTGAGATGGAAGCTCAAGCTTAACATCCCAAGTCATAGAAAGAGTAAATGTGACCACTGTCGGGTTATTGTGCAAGCATCTAACCCGTGACGAGGGCGTCTGGTAGATGTGGTTTTCTCCAAGCAGCCATCGGTCAAGGAAACCAGCCGCTCCACCAGTGCAGTTAGTATATTGGCCCATGTCCCCGATCCCACCTGGACCAAGATAGCCCCTGTTCAGAAGAGTTATAAATCAATGTAGGGTAAGGGGGGGCGCATGCAAGGTTAATGTTTAAAAACAAACACAACATTTGTTAAAAAGTACAGAGTAGCCCACAATGGACAAACCAAACACTGGGTTCTAGACACTGCTATTTGTTTTCTTTTTTGCTTTTTAGTGGCCAACGTAAGGAAGGGTGAAACAAGGGTGTTCAAATGGTTGCAATCTTTTACCTCACTGCTAGAAGCCACTAAAGGCTCACATACTGGACCTTTAAGGGAGTTTATCAATTTGGATTAAACTTTTTGTGCTTATTTTTTCAACCATTTTAATCACTTCCTTTATGACCAATGCAAGGAAACAATTGTACGGCAAAAACACTACAGTAGTTACAGGAAACAAAAAAATGTTCTAACAGCAAAAGGTAAACATTTGTTCATGTTAGAAAATCCTGGGATGGGATGTGGAGCTACTAGCTGGCAATTAAGAGTGCATATATTTGGTGCATTCCAAAAAACAAACAAAAGACACGAACAAAAGACATGAACAAGACACGAATACTTTTAGAAGTGGACAAAACTTTGCTGCTTGCTGAGGTTTTTCGTTATTACACTGACGCAAAAGACATGCAAACATGTCCTGCTTGACTCACGTTGGACAATCTGGTACAGGAAGGATAAAAGTAAGGCAGAGCCAGAGGGTTTCTAAGAGAAGCACACACAGCCAGGCCGGCCAGTACAGCAAGATGTCAAGGGCAGGAGACCACCAAGCGTCCTGTATAAAAAGATAGACACTCTTTAATCAAACACTTTTGTTCTCCTTCAACTAAAATACATTTATCATACAGATGTAAACAAGAGAATACAGTCATAACAATTTAAACAATGAGGGGAAAATGGGTCTGTTGGCTGACCATTGGAAGGATGTCAAGATGACCTCTTGCCACCAACAGGTCCAGGCAGGCTACAACTAGGTATGACCAGGCCAGGCGCTGCAGCACACCTGGTATCCGCAGGTTGCTCCAAGACACTGTCGAGTGGATAAGGTGGAGTGTGAGCACACATGTAGACAGAAACAGTTTGGAAGAGAACTAAAGAACATGCTGTATTATTCATCTAAATGGTCTGAGATATTATGGTCAGCATCAAATGAGAAGTTTGTTTATACTCACATGGTCCCTGGCAGTAGTTTGGGTTGATGATGAGGACACCAATGATGAAAAGCTGCATGCTTCTCCACACAACTTTCCCCAGCAGTGAGCAGCGGGTGGAGCCTGCACGGAGCAGGGAGTTGATTGACAGGGCGATGGACGTGCCCATTATGAAGACAAACCTGGTAGAGGAGATAAACAGAGTGTGAGAATATCAAAACATAGATTCATGTGAAAATGAGTAGCGGTTCATTCAAACTTTGGACACTTGCTTTACACTTCTAAACTGAGAGCTTTAGTGAGGGAACAAGGGAACTGATGAGGTTTTTATTTATAAAAAGATATACACAGTTTCCCTGTGGAAAAATCCAACTGCCTTGATAAAATCTTTATTGCTTTTTAAGAACAGGTTTGTTTGCAGACAGAATAAGCTAACAATAAAATACATTTTTTAAATTGTTAAATATAGACGGTACCAGCACAAAACACCCTTGGAGACCTATATTTAACATGCAAATTGGATTTAATGGGTTTGCAGCTCTGGCACTTTTTAACACATACATATTGTGTTGGTACTACTGTAAAGAATAATGATATTGTATATTTGCTTCAGTGATTGAGTGGAACTAAAGACTGTTCATATAACTGTCTGATTCAAGTGTGTGTGGTCTGCAGGACTGGGATATGCAGGTTAGAACATTTAAATTAACTTACCAGGGAAAGACTAGGTCTGCAATAGTGAGGCCTGTAAGGAGAAAAATGGGAAACACAGGCTTCAGAGTTCAACTACAACACCAAGGCAGGCTATGAAGATCTGTAAATATCAACTAATTTGCAACATAGTTAATGGTGAAATTTATAAACAGAAGCGTGTGAGGCTCACCATTCCAGCTTTCGTGTCTGAAGAACCAGTATCGCCCTCCTCCATAGTTCACAAACACCATAATAACTAAGGAGATACTGGGAGGAAAAAGAGGAAATGCATTAAAATCCCATGAAAAACGACTAATAGTCACCAGATCTGTGCTAATATTATCAGTAAGGGCTCATTAACGAGAAGCAATTGCGGTGTCAGATGCAAAAATGTCACGCTACATTGAGAATCACATGATAAGGGTATAATGTCAAACAAGACCAAAGGGGGATCGGGTTAATATTTTTCTTTGAGGATGTTGAGCTGCTGTGGTGAAGGGGAAGGCGGGGGGGTGGGTGTACCCTCTGAATGTGTCCAAAGATCGCAGCCTCTTGCTGGGGCTGGGTGGTGGAGGGAGGATGTTGTCCGTTACTGGTGCAGCTGTCCTGCCGGGGGTGCCAAGTTCCTAAATGATGAAAGATTTTGTTGTAATGTTGTAAAACTCTCCACATAAAACTCGTTTTTAGCCCTAAAATACAATTCCTAATAAACAGCAATATATACTGATTTAACTACAGATATAGTACAATCTTGGTTAAACAAAAGTTGTGGCCTACAAAATGCCCTCAACAAACACTCACAGAGTTGATGAGCCTCTCCGTCTCCATGGAGCCGCTGATTCGGAAGAAGAACGCCCTCACTACATCCAGTCTGGACGAGAAGCAATCCACCAGTTTAGACGTACAATACACACAAGCTCACAGTTCACACTTGAAAGACAACAATACAGCAGCAGGAGCTCTCTATGCTTGGCAGTAATCGTAGCAACAGTTGTTTGTGCCACAGCATCACAAGAAAATCGTCTCTATGTAATTATTTAAGGACAATGAAATCAGGCCATCATCAATTTAACATATGATATGTACACTTTGCTTTGTTTAAATATGTACATGATCTGAAGTAGATTAGTTTAAAACTCATCACAAGACAAGAACAAAACCATAAAATGATCTTACCCTAATATTATTTTTCCAATGGCAGACACCAACGTCAGTCCAGCAAAGATGAGAAAAGCTACCAAGATTGCTGTGTGAAGAGCCGGGGGGGGGGGAGAAGCACATTATTGAAACATAGCTTGGTACAGCATGTTGGCCATAGCATCGAAACACTTTAAATACATGTCATTAAAACTTGTTAATGCATTCATGTGACTCACGTATGTAGCTGTTGATGGGGTCGGCAGCAGTCAATAAGGAGCAGTTTACTACTGAGGAATCGTTTAGGTTTTTCGCCCACAGAGAGTAGTTCCCGTGCTCCCCAAAGTGGTACGGAAGGCTGGAAATTAAAACCAATGATGCTAACCAGACAGCAAACCAGCCACATTGTTTTACATATAGTTTTCATAACAAGCAAGCTAGGTGACAAACCCCACTGAGGAAGACAGCCTGCTCTATGTCAAATGTATTTAAATTATATGTACTAAAATGTTGAACAATATGGTCAGCTTTATGTGAAAAGCCTATATGCTGAATGGTTAGGCCAACAATATTCTTTTCTTTTTTTGGCCTTTGTATGGCTTTATTGATAGGACAGCTTCAGAGATAGCAGGAAACAGGATGAGAGAGAGGGGGTGACATGCAGCAAAGGGCCCTAGGCTGGGACTCGAAATCGGGGGCTGCTGCACACAGCACAGCCTCTGTACATGGGACGCCTGCCCTACCAACTGAAGTAATGGGTGCCCCAGAATATTCTTTTTTTTTTTTTTAAGCATCTTTACTGTGAAGGATCTGTAAAGATCCTTAAATGCTGTATTCCTCCATTCATAATTAGCTTAGCTGTATCACTAGCAATGAGGGCGTACAGCCATGTACGACAAATTCTCCAACAGACTATTTCAATCCCATGAAAAAATTGCTTGGATAAATATGTAACATTGTTATTGTATAGTTTTATATCTATACACAGTTCCGGTGTATGCGAAACATGTCCATGAGATTTAGCCATCTTGTGAGGTTAATACCCTACACTGATATGATCCATTTGGACATGAAAAATAACTTTGAACTTTGTCACTTTGAAGAAGACTTAACAACCAAGCCTGTATTGCCAAAGCATAAAATGTCCACGTCACAGAGTGCAAAAAGGTTTTGTGTTGGGTTGTTAAACTTACGTGCAGAGCTCCAGGTTGACAGGAGTGCTGTTGAGCTGTAGTGTAATTTCATGCTGTGTGCCCACAATGAAGTCTACTGAACTGGGCTGACCAGAACTGGGCCTTCCAGGTACCACCCCGAGCTGCTGGTACAAACACTAACAAACACAAGGGTCCAGATCAGACTAACCCATCAGCATCATCATCATCTGAAAAACAAAACTTATGGCAACAGATTCAACTGGAGGACAATATCGTGTGTGTGTGTGTGTGTGAGAGCTTACCTGGTAGCAGCGCTCTGACACCCAGGACACCACCACATCAGTGTCCAGCTCATTGATGACTGTCAGAGATGCCTCATCCATCTTCAGGACTGTGTGCTTGTGGTGATGAGGGAAGCCAGCTTGTTAGAAGAAATAGCAGAACACATCCTGAGATCAGTCGAAACCAATTAGCAAATCCATTTGCTGAGGAAATATGCAGAAAACATGATACAGCCCACAGCTCAGCTGGCCACACCCGACTGTGAAGTCACTGAACTCAAATTATAAACATTATGAATGCCATCTGAAAAACATGACACCATGTTTGCTACGGCACTGATTAGTAAACACAGACATAAAATAAAAATAATCCCCGCAACATGTTGACAACCGTATTGTAGGCAACAAATCGGATGAATCACAGCGTTTGGGCTTTGCTTCCCGATGCATTTGCAGAAGCTGCAGCTGTACAGCTAGCTTCCTGTAACTTACCTCAAACCTATCGTCCACTGCAATCCTTAAGGGCGACGAACCATAACAACAATAAGATTGTAAGACAGAGAGACAAACCTGTCCAAGCTAACTACAAGCTACAGCCAGTGAGCTAACGGTGCTGCCTGGTAGAGGAAAGCATGTGAGAGAGCTGAAATTATGGCTGCTGAGCCCGGGTCACATGCTGAATTAATCCGTAAACTACCCCCAGGAGGGAAGTTCAAACGAGGAGTTTATCATTGGACTGTTCAGTGTTTCCCTGAGTCAGTGCTGTTTTGCGTTTACCACCGGCTAGCCCCGTGCTAACAGGATTTTATTATAACTTGGAAGTTAATCTTTAACATATCCTTATATGTCGTGACGAATCCTAAAGTGGTTTGTGAAATATATCGACATTGCTGCAAGGCGATTTTAACACATAAAGGAGTGGAAGTGGTGTGAAATAGTGCTGGGCATCAGTTAGCTAAATAGCTAAATCAAGCTAGCTATGAGGCACTGGCACTAGTTTACACTTGGTCAACAGTGAAGTGTACTTACAGGTAAAGTTAGACATTTCAGCTGCCAGTGGTGCCACGCTAACGGCCACAAGCAAAGCAATGGCAGCAAGGGAAAACATTTGGAATTTCTCTGGTTGTGCCATTTCTTTCTGACTCGCCTCCCCCCCTGCGACTGAAGATGTGCCTTTGAAGTTTTTTAATTTCCTTTTTGCCATAGCAATGTTTCCAATCCTTCCTTGTTTTGACTTTGTAGGGGGAGCCATAAGGGACAAAGTACATTAGTGTCAACGCCGCCAGTTTGATGACCTCAGCGGGCACTACTACCAATGCGTCAATAATATTGTGTGGAACAGATAATGCATATTTATCTTTTCAAGACAGACAAGAGACATCCGTGGGACCACGGAAGACACACACTGTTGACTGGACCACTTATGTATGGAGTGCATGGATGAGGTCATAAATGAGACTATAAGGTCTGTTGCTATGGTAACGCATACTCCTTTAAATGAACCGATTCACATCTGTGATTAAAAGCGTCACCCCCTGATTATTTCCCGTGCACTGGAAAGTATTTAATACGAGCATAACTAATCCAAAATTCCTTTCTTTAAGCGGACGATCATAATGCCAGAGTCGTCTGGGCCATGGTCTGTTTTAAGACGACTGGCGCATGCGCATACGGTGTGATGGCAAGGACTCTGAATCGATAATCGAGTGAGTCAACGGCGCCTCCCTACGGATTTCCATCTATCACAATGGCAGATAAACAAAATTCTCAGAAAAGGTAATATCGAAGTTAACCCGTTCACGACGTGTAATCTCGGCGCTACAAGTTAATTAAAAAAACAAACTGATGACTAAATAGTCACATTGAGGTTATCATGTAGCTAGTTTTTGAAGGCTATGCCGAATAGGCTAGCTAGCAACGTTAGCTAACCTTTTCATCCTATTTACTGTCATGTCCTCGGTCTCTGTTTTACTTTTTGCAGTGTCAAAATAGCCGCTGGAGCTGTAGTTTGTGTTGAAAGTGAAATTAGAGGGGATGTCACCATAGGTAAGAACTTTCGCCTCGGTTCACTTCCAAGCAGTTATTGCTGACTTGACAAAACTTGCTTTCCTTTGCCTTAAATCGGACCAGGCTATTACCTACTTTTCAGGAAAGGTTAACCTCTTACATTCTTTGCTTCCTCAGGCCCCAGGACAGTAGTCCATCCAAAAGCTCGTATCATCGCAGAGGCAGGACCCATCGTGATCGGAGAAGGCAATCTGATCGAGGAGCAAGCTCTGATCATTAATGGGTAATAATGATATAAGATTCTTGTTCCTCAGTGTGTGACCTGTGCATCACTGTTACACATTAGAGATGGGCGATCTTTGCATGAAGTGATCCCTCTCTGTTTTAAAATCATCCTACCATATATTAAAACTTTGCTTGTTCTCCCCCACAGTTACCCAGAAAACATCACGCCAGATTCAGAGGTGGAACCAAAGACGATGATCATTGGCATGAACAATGTATTTGAAGTTGGCTGTGGTATCCTTTTGAGTTGCCTGACCAGTCTAATCCTTTGACTCAGATGATTTCATATTGTTGTAACAGTTTTATAAGTCTTAACTATCAACTAACAGTGTCGCAAGCCCTCAAAATTGGCGACAACAACGTCATCGAATCTAAAGGTGGGACGTGTGCATCTTTATTTGGCTCTGATTGTGTGTTTAGATGTCAGCGATGCACATCTGCAGAGACCGATGTAGCATTCAGATGAACAAAGCCGCTTCACAGATAATCTCTATTTTCTGTTGTCTAGCTGACGTTGGAAGGAACGTGATCCTCACCAGTGGCTGTATTATTGGAGCCTTCTGCCAGGTCAACACCTGTGAAGTCATACCTGAGAACACGGTCATCTACGGCTCTGGATGCATGAGGCGGGTTCAGACAGAGAGACCACAGGTATGAATACACAGGTTTGGGTTGTAAGCTGGCTTGTGACGAGCTTTTGCAAGTGCAGAAACAAAGGGTTCCGTAATATTTTGATCTTCGAGGGGCCCTAGATTGCAGTTTTTTGTTTTTGAGGTGTTGATTTAATTCAAAGGTAACTGATGGCTCTGGTTTGTAGTTGTGTTTTAGTGGATTGCCTAGTAACTGTACAGGTTTTAGTGCATCTACAACTTATTTATGCATCTATGTAGACTACTTGATACTTCTGGGCATTTCATTTCTTAAAAATGTCAAAAAAACGATGATGAACAAAACTATATGTGAACATTGTACCTTATGTTGGCTGATTTGAACAGTAGACCTCTCCTGGTTCAAACAATCATGATCGTGTTTTAGTGGATTCACGTTTAGCTTTTTTCAGACTTAAGACATAACAGCTGATTGTGTCAGTGTGACTACTTTAAACATAATTTTTAGGAGGTACACACGGACTCTGAAGCAATTCTATCAACTCATCAGTGGCATCTTTCATATAAATATTAAAAGTAATGTTTTTTTCCCCGACTATGAGGTGTGCAAAAGTACATTTAATGAAATAATACATATAAGCATAAGATGAGAAGGTGAAGACCTCCGCTAACTTTAACATTGGATGCACTAACTTATTAACACTACAGGTACCTCTAAGTGATCCTATGAGAGCGTACACATTACGGCTAACATCTGCATGCAAGCAAGAGCGACGGGGCTATCTGCACCACAAGTCTAACAACTGCATTATAATTTATGGAACAGCATTGCAGTTTTTCCTTTGGGTGTGTTTTTTCCCCAGTCTGTTCAACTTTACGAGGAAAACACTATAAATATTCTCAGGTCTACTGTGGTGTTTAGCAGTAGTTGCAAGATTTTCAAACATGGCCAGTGTCGGAGAACGAAAGCTTTTCGACAACTCAACAATTTGTTTTGTTATCTTTACAGCCCCAGACTCTACAGCTCGACTTCCTGATGAAGATTTTGCCAAACTACCACCATTTGAAGAAAACTGTTAAAGCCGGCCACAGCGCTAGCTAGAATGTAACTTTATACTTTTTAAGATTAATTGTAAATGGCTAGCAAACCCTTATTTAAATAAGTCTTGCTGGAAGGAAGCACGAATGTATATAATTACATAGTATTAACTTTTGCTTCAGCAGTACTTTTTCTCACTTATTTTCTATTCTAACCGCAACAGCTGATTAAGCATTTTCATGGTTTTCCTGCTCTGCTGGTGCTGTACTGTTTTCTATGATAATAAAATAATCTCAGAAATGCTGTTGGTTTGCAACATGTGCTAATTTATGATCACTGCAGTCATTAGTCATTTCCTCACGAGGTTATAAATATATTTATATAAGAATATTAGGAAATGGTAGAATATCTTCCGTCTATATCCCATAACAGTAAATACAGCTGATATATTTAATTTCATTTTTATAATTAAACAAAGACCGTAATGTTTGCATTTTAGGCAGCTAACAAAGTAATTTTAAAATGTTATCTAGCGTTGCAGTGCACGTAAATAAGGCAAGGAGACAGTATCCTGTAACAGTGTCATTTATTAAAATAAGCTCAAAAAGTTTTTGTATTTTAACCATCAGCCATGGTGCTGCAAAGTGAAAGGATTTAAATATTCCACGAGAAGTAATGTCCAAGATGTTCCATGATGGCTGAGAGACCTCAGCGTGATGCACTGCACAACACAAGCCTGTCGTATGCAATCGCCAGTGACAGAATGGAGGGATACCCTTTCAAATAATACCTTCCACACGTGCACACACTCCTTTACATTATAGTAAATAAAATGAACAAAAACAAATGTACACAATTTAACAGTAAGGTTGTAGCTCCATTTGGTTTCCTTAATGGTCTCTGCTCTTTTCCTCCATGCCCTTCAGTTATCACTGATCAATAAACTAAAAAGGATTCCACAACACAGTTGCTATTTACTCCATATAATACAGGACCACTGATCACTGAGAGGAGTGCAAAGAAAGGAAAAGAAGCTAATTTGTTTGCCATGAAAAAGTATTTGTGTCGTAGTGTGGCCAGGGTTTCCATCTCCTGCCGTCTCCGATTTACAGATTCTACATCGCCCCTCCGAGGGCCTGAAGCAGTGAGGGGGAGGATCTCACTTTTTTACAGGGACACCATCTGAATAGTCCTCCAGGACCCCTTCCAGATGGTTGTTGTGGACCCTGAAGTGTCTCTTCCTCTGCCCACCTTGCTTCTTCCTCTTTTGCACTGGTAGCTGTAGGGAGCCCAGAAACACAATGGACACCAATTAAGATGCTTGAGAGATGCTAAGATGCTTTAAGATCAACAAAGTAAAAATGTCAAAATTCAGTGTTAAAATTTGAAAGCTTATTAAAGCGTATTTCTAGTGAAACAAATCAGGGCATGTCTGTTTAAATCTGGGAAGCTGAGAATGAATATCAAGCAGATGGGATAGCAGCAGACACTGACCACTTTCTTTGGTCCCGTTTCTTGCATGGAGGAAATTCCTTGTTTCTTCAGGTACTCTTCAATCTTCTCGTCATCTATGGAATCGACTGGAACGCTCCTCCACAGTTTCTGGAATTCTACATGTGAAAGGCAAGTGTTGATCCAGGAAAACAGGATCAAACAGCTGAACACACATTTCAAGTTTCTAACCAAATATATGAAATAAAGTAAACCAAAGTGAAGGCTGGGATGAAATGGACAAAATGAATATTCTAAGTGTGCTTATAAAATTGTTCTAACAAGAACACAACATGAATTTTAAAGTAAGGTGCACAATACTGTTCAAATATTGTCAAACCAGTGTAAGAGCTCACACCCCAAGAGATACATTTTTTTTTTTAGAATTCATCATGATATTACTGACAGTAGATAGCAGACTGTCACCTGTTTACTTGGATTTCTATTTACGCGCCAAATACATAGATTCAAGTATTTTCAAATTTTCCCCCTTCAAATTCACAAACTGTTAAGAATTTCAAAGACCCATGGGAACCTTGTCACTTATTCTGCCTGATTAGACTGTGATGCCACATTTGAGATGTGAGGCAATGACAGAGATGGGAAATGTTTTGATGTTTAGAACTTAAAAGCACTCATTCACATACAGCTTTATGATTGGTTGAGTAAGGGTTGAAAATGTTGTGCATTGACAATATAACACTATTGATTAATTACGGGTTGACCCACCTTGAACGACCAATGTCGGCTGGTGGTTTCCCAATCACAATTACAACTTACATGTTACCATCGACAATTTTTTTAAGTTGGAACCTCATAAATAGAAAAATCAAAACAACTTTTGTATGACATGAGCGGAGCACGCACACTGAGTGCATTGTGACTGGGATTGTGACTTGAAGTCTCAACAGTAATCTTCGCTGCTATCAGCTAAAGAGCCAAGGTTTTGTACTTTCATATGATGATTTAAACTATTCATTGTCAAAACCTACAGCAACCAAATCTTTGAAATGCAGACAGCCTTGATAAAAAATAAAAAAGACGGAGAGAAAAAAAATGAATAGACCAAATCACAGTTGACTTCTGCTCACCTTCATCCACAGCAAACTGGCAGTGCTTGTCATTGTAGAACAGGATCTTCTTCTTGTCTGGTCTGGTCACGAAGATGATCTGATCCCCCAAAGCCTGTGAACACATGGGAGCTCATGTCTCTAATGTTGTCCCTCACAGATTGTTCACTAACCATACAAAGATTTGAGACAAAAGTCGGTATCTCCTCGATTAATGAGCACATTGTGTAGTGTACATATGTGGCTTAATTTTGCATAATATTTATTGTGTTACCTTGATGGCCTTTGCCGAGTTGGGCAGCCCCTCCTCTATATCGTCCAGCAGCACTCCTCCCAGGCCCAGCTGGTCGTGTTTGTCCAGCAGCCTCAGTAAAGCTTTCTTGTCTTTAAGGTTGTATTTGGGCTTGAAGCCATACGTCCCATCTCTGACATCAATTTTTGGGTTGTTGACCAAGGCCTGAGGTTGACAGGGAGCAAAGGAGGAGAAGTCAGGTTTTAAGCCTCTAGTTAAGTAGATGACAACTGTACCGCCATTGTTTTCTTAAGGATTCTACTATCAGCAGGAACATCTCTAACAAGGTATTGAATGTTGTATGATCGGCGCTATCATCATCATCGTCACTTAGCTTCTACTCATTGGCCTCCTTCTTTTGCATTACAGGATATCGTGGTCATGGCTCACATCAGTCTAAAGATGACTTTGAGGCAAAGTAAGTGTTAATAGGTCATTCAATACTTTAGAAACTCAAAACGCACCTCAGTCATGAGCCACTGTTTCTGTTTCATGCTGATATCAAGAAGTTTTGTCTCATCCAGAATCTCTTCAAGAGTCAAGAAGTGTGTATCACCACTCTGATGCCTTGTCTGAGAGTTAGGGACAGAGAAAAGCACATGTGTTAACATGAAGAAAACATACATACAGTCCACAAATAATAACAAATGATAATAAAAACTCCTTGGCGTTTATTTTTAATAATGCAATTCTTATCCTTGCACCTCCCACAGTAAGTTTGTGCCTTACATCCAACTGTCAGGGTAGTTTACACAGTTTAAAGCTCTGTGTATTCAACAGATGGCACGAAAAATGCACACATTAAAAGAAAATCTGTCAACTTGAGCGCGAGTTCTGCGGCGAGCGATGAGTCAGACAGCTAGTGTGATAGGGCCTGGCTGCTTCTCTGCAGAGCCACAGCATGACAAACAAGCTGTTAACATACCAAAAGAAAGGCTGGGCACCAAATGTTACACAGCGGACACGACTGACTCACTGGGCTCACACAACAGGCAACAAGTCGAGCTTTTAAAGAGCTTTGATGGAGATGACGACAGGCTTAAAATCTGGCAATTAAGTGGATGCTGTTGTGACAGCTGATGTCATCTTGGAGAGGAACAATATCCCTGTGACTGAATCATGTCTTTGTCTAGAAAAGTGCTCATTTGCAGAGAAAAAAAAACGTGAACGAAGAAAACAATCTCCACTTAATTGCTGGAGAACGTTCCTTTTATAAAATGCTAAATGTCCCCAGAGGCTTACCTTCATATAATTGACTATCTTGGCCAGGCAGCCAAACTTGTACCCCGAGCTTGTCTTGATGTTAAAGCTGCCATTACTAGACTCTGTGAAGAAAAGGAAAAGGAGCAGTTTAGGCAACACGGTGAAATGTCACATTATTTTTTGTAAAGGCTGACGTCAGTGGACTTTCTAGACAGACAGAAGCCACAGCATTCTGTTGATTGAACGGTTTAAAATCAATGGACATGATTGAGTAAAACCATCATAAAACAAAAACTAAACCAAACTGTGAACCTTAACAAACCCTCTGACCCCGGTTGTCTTTTGAATGGACAGCCTGTTAAACCAAAGCTCATTCTGAAAGCAGGTGTTGCATTATGTTCTCTGAGGTTACTGATCTTTATTTAATCAGCCTTAAATTTTAATTGCATGCATTATTCAACCTTTTAGATATATCTACATATACTTGTGTATCTTCTTTTTCTGCTACTTTATACTTCCACACTCCATTTTTTCTTCTTCCATTTTTTTGGTTACTAGTTATTTTGCAGTTTCATATCACTGTATTGCTTATAGGCTATTAATTATTGGGATATGTTACCAATCAGATAGTGTTGCGGAGGGTACACTGTGTGAGAGGATGATGCTGCATCAGAGTCAAAGTGGCAAATTTTTGAATTAATTTATTTTGTCGACAATCTGTGAGAAAAATCACTGATAATCAGGAAAGATGTTTAATAACTGCCAGACCGATAATCGATCCATCCCTAATAACGATATCCAAGATCTAAGACGATGCATAGTCACAATAATGATATAATATCATACTATAGAGCCCTAACTGATGTCACTTTGGACAGTGGTTTTTCTACCTTATTATTGTACTATAAATAGGTGCTCACCATCTTTTTCACAAATGTTTGCCAACCACTTTTGAGGAATCATTTAAAAAAAAAAAAAAAGATTAGTATGGGCCCCTTTTTTGGGACAAAAATTGAGCTTGAAACTTGTTTGTTGAATGGATTAATTCTTTCATGGAATTTGTTGATAATGAGAAAGATCTGGAAAATGACCAGCCTTATCCGTTAATGTAACAAAACCATCCTTAAAATACTGCAGGAGATACTATGAGAGTAATCTGATAAGAATGACTTGAAGTCTGGCCAGCTGGTCCTACTCTCTGCTGGAGTCCAAATAATGCTGCTTCCCCCCCTGCAGACTGTCTGAGGCCTGGACTGAGCACTGCCAATCAAAACTGAAAACAGATACTGATCCATGAATGATTCATGGTGTGGGCAGGAGCTTCTGTTGCTGTGAGCTGCGCTGTGGGCAGGACACTGGAAGTGTGGCAGGCTGATCAGCGAATGGTGCAGAGGCAGGGCTAAGAGAAAAGAGCCAATGATGGAGAGGAGCCTGCGCCTGTTCAGCCGGGACATGAAGAGCTGCAAGGAGTGGCGGAGGGAGTGAGGGAGTGCACGAGTGACGGGCGAGAGTGCATGAGAGCGGAGCGGAGGAAAAACAGGTCGAGGGAGAGAACGCGGAGGAGGGAGAGAGTGGAAGACGGAGCGATAGGTGGAGCACCGAGGAAGAGGAGAGTGCATCTGTTGACTCGCATCTTGTGAAGACTCAGCCAGACGCACAGGTGAGTCTGCAGATTTTTCGGAATAGCATCATCAGAGGAATGTGTGCGCATTTGGCATCAGCAGATCATAACAACCCACAGTGTTAATCTAAGCTACAGGCTGTAGGCTGCTCTTGGTCTCACTGTGTAGCTATGACTAATATGGGTTCTTTTAAATGGGTAATCTAGCGACTACAGGGAAAATCACACATTTTTCAATGCAGCAGATTCTATTTTTGAAGCTAATCCCTTCTGCATTAGACAAACCTAAAAGTGCACATCAACATATCTAGCCATGCATGCAAAAATTGAATTATACTGTAACAAGAACTAAGTGAAGATCTCAATAAGCCACTATATTATTTAGGCCGTGACTGAGCGAGCATGCAATGGATTAAATAAACATGGACGTGTCTGTCTGCACTCTTCCAGCTTGAATACCAAGCACCAGAAACTGTGTGTGTGTGTTTGTTTTAATGTCAGTAATAGTAGTCATGTGCAATTAGTCTGCGACTCGGAGTGATCTGCAGCTCTTGAGACAGATCAATGAGGGGCTGACAGCTGTGAGGACCCAGCCCAGGGCATTAGGGAATATATAAGTGCGTTTGGTGTGTGTGTGTCTGTGTGTGTTTGGTGAGAGGCAGCCGCCGCAAAGCCGCCAGAGAGCAATCTCTGGTGCTACAACACCTTAAAGAGCCTGGCTGGGGTGGGGCTCATTTGGGGTGAAATAACAGATGCTGTGGGGAGCCAATCTGTTCTTCTGTGTTTGACTGCTCTGTCAAAACAAAAGGACCGCTACAGTCGCGTTACAGTTTCAGGTGACAAAGAAAACAAAGTTACAACAACACAAACCGTATTCACTTGTTTTCGCAAGTGCACTCTAACACACTCTCAGGACACGCAGTATTCCCGCAGTAAAGAGAAGCTCTTATGCCCCTCTTTCTGGGGCTCACTCAAGTAATCTGGGTCAGCTTCCTCGGTCTCGGTGTGTAAAACTGCCTGTGTGTGCATGCATGTGCATATGTGTGCTTAGAGCATGTATGTGCACACATGCAAATGTGTGAGTGTGGGCAGAGATACTGGCCACACTGTTCACTGAGCATGTTTGGCTGAAAATGTGAAAGGACAGCTGAGGAGAGAAAAATGACAAATGTGCATGTGTGCAGAACGTGTTTAACTTCATTAAGTAGACTGAAATACCTGAACAGCAGCATTTTTGTGAGGTGATGGCCAAGTTGAAAACCAAGCGAGGGTGCCACATTTCACTGTGCTGTGATGTTTTTCTACCAATCTATTTTTTTTTTGTGAGCAGATGGTCTCAGTAGGGTTTATACTCTTCTGCAATATAACCCTTTGCTCTCATAACACTTTGTCCTCTCATTCAACTAAAAATACATTCTAGAGCTAGGGTTTACTTATGTGTACAAACAGATACTGCACTTCTCCTTTCATATCATGATGCCCCATGCGACTGACTGATAACGATGTTGTGTCATAATCTCATTACGGCAAATTACCTGAGAGAAGTCCAGATGGTTTAAGGAGGAAATGACTTTCCCACTCTGTGGTCTCCAGTGAGATTATATCTTTGTCAAACAGCACATTAGCTGTGCAAAAGCGAAAATGTGAATGTCATGATCTGTGGAGCTGAACGAAGAGGGTGATCTGGCCCCCAAAAAATCATCATGATCCATTTAATCGCAATCATGATCCATGATCTAAACTGAAATCTTTATTCTCAATTTGGAAATGCCCTGTAGACAACAGCCTGATTTGAAATAGCCGAGGGATTTCTCTGTTTGCATCATTAAATCATTGAATATTGTATCAAAGAAACATATTTTTTGGTTCAAGCTGCTTGTCCACCATACCACTAGCTATAACGCTTACATTATTTACAATATGTTAACCAAGGAAGTAATTTTTCATAATCAGCATAGCCACCTAGTTGGTGGCAGCACACTGTTGGTTTGTTCATGTAGCATGGATCTGGCAGTATGAAGACATTAAATACTGCAGTCTCTACAAGTGGTCTAAAACCCACCCCTAAGAGATGATGTTATTTTAAAATTCTGGCACTACAGAGCCTAGTTCATCAACTCAAAAAAACATTATAAAAATCAAAGAATCCTACATGTAGGCCCTAGAGAGCGATTCTTCTATCGCTTTCATTTTTTAATCATCTTCTCACCATGGAAACAAGTTTTCTTCAACCATCCCTGTCTAATTTGGTGTCTCACATGCTGACACCACCTCGCAGTTAAACCAAGTACCAAACGCTGTCACAGGCATTAACAATCTGTTCCTCTCTTTGTCTTTTGTTGCTTCAAACCAGAAACCATGGCCAATATCACTGCCACTATACACCCAAGTAATCTGCCATGGCACCAAGAGGTGGCCCCGCTCTCCCACGTCTCCTTGCAGGTCCAGGAGGTCTACCCTTTCCATGATGGCTGGAATGTTGCCTGCTTCATCATTCTCCTGCTCTTCATTCTCACCGTCCTGTCTCTGGCTGCCTTGGCCGTGCTCTATGAGCTACTGGACTGTGGGTGCTGTGCCAAAGGGAAGACACATCAGCAGCTACAGGAGGAGGGGCCCGGAGGCTGCGGCAAGCTCATGACCAGCATTTGCAAGGAGCCGGAATCCCACACTGAGGTGGTATAGGGGCGGCAGGGAAGAAGATGAGGCAGAGTGGGAATTCGGGTTCATTGCTGAAATGGGCAATACCACAGCGTTGACCCTGATATCCCAAACAAAGAACTTCTAAAGCTGCTCGATAGTGGTTCAGTTGCTCACAGTAAAGAGGATGCAGAGGAAGGAAGCAGGATAAAGAAATAGAAATATGTAAAAAGAAAAGAAGCAAGGGGGGCAGTTTTTCAATGATTCTGAGTGAGTCTTATTAGCTTTTCATTCCAGTTAGGGGGGGAATATTCACACAACTACATTCACTAACACTTAACACACAGGGCAGTGAAAGCCCTGTTCTACACCAAAAATACTTCTAGTGGAAGGACAGAGCACTCAGGTAGAGTAGTAATAAAAGTACCCGACATAGTACTAATAGTGTGGCTGGAAAATCATGCTAACACAGGCAAACAATTATCAGACCCAATATAAACTAGGTTTCTTGTTTCGACGACACCTGCCCTGTTAGTACTGCACGTATTTGTGACCTGCTGGACGCAAATGAGCTTCTATGGAGACGTGTTGTATACAGACAGAAAATGCTGTCCAAACCTAAGGACTTGAATATCCTCGTTTCCCAACAGGACATGAAAAACAACAAATAAATGATCAAGCTCAGTTGGACAGCATTGTTGCTTTGGATAAAGCCTGTGCTTCTCTATACTTTATTAACTTGTATACCAGTGTTGTCAACATGTATAGTATTACCAACGTTATTTCATGACGAGTGACACTTGACTGCTGCACATGTGACGTAATGTAATTGATCATGTCATGTTGAGCACAATGTAAGATTTCATATGCCTTACCACAAAATGCCTAATAAAGTGTCACTAAATTATGTACCACATTTTTTTTTTCTGCTAAAAGAACAAATAAATGTTAGGTGGTGAAAAAACAAACAAAAAACATGCGTTTTATATTATTTTATTGTTGCTAATATTTTGCATACTATCATTGTAAATTCTCAAACTTTTTTTATTCATAATAATAGTCTGATGTCAAAATGGTAAAACATCATTTAACAAAATCCATCTTAAATAGGCTACAGGGTCGCCAGAGACCCAAGGTTTATAAGAAAGTGACATTCTCTATATTCACTGTGTGCTTGATGCAAGTGGCAGGTAATGTTGTGTTTCTCTGTCTAGCCTCATGAAGGCTGTTGTCTCACTGTTCCTATGAATAAATAGAAACACAATTAATGATAAAGTTTGTTTGTATTAGTGTACTGTCACACTAACATGATGGTGCACCACGTGGATGCCAGGTTTCGTTCAGAGGAGCATTGTCTTTGACAATGGAAGGCTTACATGACGGTAGTTCAGGGCATGAAGATTTACCTGTGACTATGGATGAGGAGGAGTTTGTTTTTGTGCCATAAATCAAATGATTTAAAAGCAGAACTTGAGCATAACAATGAGAAAGCTAGCTCAGTTGACATGAGCTCTGAATGGTGCGACAACTAGCAAGTCGAATTCCTGGCAAAATGTAGAACTTAAGATCTTACAAGTGTTGCACTTTCAGTTTGGTCAGCCCACCAACTATTGTGGTCATGGTTTGTGAAAAGGCAGGTGGTGCTACCCCTTCCAGAAGTTAAAAGGATCCTGATGGGAGTCTTCAGTTTATTCAGAAACTGAGGAAATCCCACAGAACCATTGGTGGTACTACTTCTGTCCATGGACACTCAGCTGCAAAACAGTGGAGCAGTACACTCAGTGCACACTAGCATGTTTCAATGACTACAAGCAAGTGATTACTCTGCTGACTGATTTGGGCTTTGTAGGGGTCAATCTATGAGAAGTTACAGTAGCCTATATGCATGATAGTACAGAAATATTGCAAACAATGCTAAAATAAATATGAAAAGCACATTGTCCTGAGTCTATAAAAGGCTGCAAAGTTTTGTTTTTGTGAATAATATGTTCTGAAATGTTCAAAACTAATGTCTTTTAATATCTGCATCTGCATAAAAATGCAGGGTCATTACAGACCAGAGGTATGTAAGAATGTCTGAATTGATTTCATTTTATTTAAGAGATAAAATAAAGATCAACTACCCATATAACTACAAAATATGCTGGTAAATAAATGGCAAATAATAAATTTTATGGCAGTGCCTGCCTTACAAAAAAAATATCTACTCTCTCTACTAAGAATATAATTTAAATTGATTAAAATCCACATGCTCTCGTTGTTTTAAAACTGTGATACATAGTTGTTGTTTTGAACTATATAATCTAATTTTTCAAGCCGTTTTCTGATCATGAAAATGTTGATCAGCACATCATTACGGGCACTTACAAGCACAGTGGGGATTAGTGCCAGAATCAGATGTTACAATGACAACGTTACTATGGCTTCCATCCATACAGAACCCACTTACAACACAACGAGGAAGCCATCCACTGCAAAGGCCAGTCAGTCATTTAAAAAAATAAAGAATTTTAAGTCTTCGTCACTCACCAGCACTATGTTTGGACCCTGAGGAGCCCTCCTTGTCACCTTTGGGCTTCTTCTTCTTGTGTGATCCTGAGTCTGAGGCAGCCTGTCTCTTCTCTACAGCCGGAGTGGACAGAGCTCTTTTCTTGAACAGCTCCCTCTCCCTCAGTAGAGCTGGATCCATCCTGGCTGACAGGGTGCAACATATATCAACAAACAACAACAATAAGATTAAGATAAGCAACAACTGAATGTGACAAAATAAAAGCTCCCTTTGGTCTGAGACCTTTTCAATAATTCATCAGAGATGGCGGTCTGGACAGGGACAGTCAAGTTGTTAAGACAAACATTTCATAGGAACCTGGGACTTTTCATCAAGCAATGAGGAGACCGAATAGAACCTGTTTTCATATCTGTGTGTAAACAGATGACATACTGTAACCGTAGCTGCATAAAGCTGTTCAGCCGATCTGAGGTAAAACTGTGCAGACTAAAATGAATGACTAAAATGATAAACATATGTATTTTGACAAAGGGTTTCTCTACATGACAATCAATTAACCTAGACCCCTAACTGACAGGATATATAAATATTACCATAACACGATTGATGAGCCCTGTTATCGTATAAAAACAAACTAGCGTCAGAGAGGAAAAGGTCCTCAAAATGTAACAGCTAAATTAGCATCATCATTAGCTAGTTTATTTGGCAGGTTGGTTACTAGCAACGTTGGCTAGCTATGGTTAAGCATTGTTCTAAGTTAGCCTAACATTGTTCCTGTATTGTGAAAATGCAATCCCCCAAAATAGCATTAGCTAACGTTATCTAACTGCTTTAGCTAACGTCTCTGTCTACTGTATAATCATTTATAGCAGATGCAAGAACAAACACAAGTACGTTAAGTTAACGAAAGGTTTATTAGTTAGCATTAGCTTGCCGATTTGTTGAAAGCGATCCTAGTGACCATTACCTGGTACTGTGTTCCCGTTTCTCAGAGAAAGTGACGGCTTATTATCTAATTTCAGAGGATATCGTAGAGATATGTTCTCTTCAGCGAATAACAGCCTTCACTCGTCCCTTCAAAGATAATAAGTTAACGTTAGCTAACTAACTTCATCACTCTTTTTTCTCATGCTCGACTTCCGTTGTTGTTGGATTAATCGGAAATCGACTGCCAGTCCTTGATCGACGTCATCACGTCATGAAAATGCACAACAAGAAAAACAAAATACATGTGTTAATGGGATTATATTTTACTAGTGGTATGTAGGTATTTAATAAAGTTTGTATTATTATCATTATAACTGGTATTATTGGTATTATCATTATTATTTTTACAAGGATACACGTTATCCATTGAATCTAATCTAAATGGTAAGAACCACTGAAGAGACAAGGTGTTATAACTGAAAAGGGAACAGAAGGAGCTCAGTGGCCTACAGTTTTATGAATTATTTGTTTTCCCTTAAGCCTTTAGACAGTGTGTTTTTCTGCTTCCATTGCTGTGTTGGGTTATTTTCTCAAGTCATATTAGTTTATAAACTTAAAAGGTAACTGTTCATTAGGTACACAACACTGCAGCCTGAGGTACAACATACGGTATGAATAAATGAGGTACAAATGAATTGCAAGGGAATCTCCTTCAATTAATTTGAAAAAGTCTGCTAATAAAGGAAATGCCAGATAACCGGATCTCATTCTTTTAATGGTGACAGTAGTAATTAAGATTTTTTTTTTTTTCAGTATTTCTGCTGGCTATAATTCTTAAATCAGTGCTTTAATCAGTGTCACATCCCTATACCCTGTATTTGAAAGTATCAAACCCTGACAAATGCTGTGTATCTCCAGTGAGTAAATAGCATATTGGTGCCACATAGTGGTTCATTGATGATACTGCCTCTCTCTCTCACACAGAGTCACACACACTACCACACACACACACACACAGAGTTTGTGCCTGTCATTTCCCTTACTGCAAGTTAAAAGTAGTGGCCGAGTATATATTTCAGACAAGGTTTAGTCTTATGATAAATCATATTCGGCCTCCAAGATTAATGAAAGCCAACCCAAATGGCCAGGCAGGCTATGACTGATAGGCTAACTGAACTGCATGCGAAGAATCTTAAGGCCAAGTTTGGAGATCCTCTTGACTTTGACTGAGGTGATAATATTCAAATATTTTCAAGATCAACCTGAGTGGTGTTTTGTGAGCAAGGAAATGACAAAAGAAGGAACATGCTTTTGGTGGAAAAAAGACTATGCTGATGTGCTGATCTATTTACCAAGATTTCTCAGATGTCTGCCACCAGTGCATTGCTTTCCTGCTGCCTGGTCTCGACATACCACCACAGGTGAAACGACTTCACGAGCAAGTCCAAGTTTAAAGTTCATGCTTATTTGGTGTTGCAAATGCAGTTAAAACAAAATAACACAAAGACAGCAAAACACGAGACGAAATATAAAAGCATCAAGGCAACATTTTTATCCACCAGTCAAATACATAGTCAACACCACGGAGCACCGCACCAGTGGGAGTTTATTTAAATTAAAATGTTAAATTCTTACACAATGCAACCCCTGAGCCTCTTTGCATCAAAACCTGAAAGCAATGAAAGATCTGTATTCATTCAAATAAAAACAAATAAAACAAACACGATTGCAATGATGAAATCCTGAACATGAGGCCGCCATTTCCTGTCACTACTCACTGCATTCAAAGAAGTTCTATACGGGAGGCTGGAGCGCGTGTAAGTTTGAAAGTACATCAGTTCATGCAACTAAAGGCAACCTGAACCACCTCTGAGCATATTCAGGTGAGAGAATATGTGAGATAAGGCCACTTTTTCTGGTGATTGGTTTGAACACATCGCTGTAAGAGCAGTGGTGGAAAGTGACTAACTGCATTTGCTCAAGTACCTCGCTAAGCACAATTTTGAGGTACTGAACCCCAAATCGCTCCTGATGAGCAGGTCGGCACCTCACGTGGCGGCCTCCGCCACCATTGTATGAATATGTGTGTGAACGGGTCAATGTGACAAGTGTTGGACAGCACTTTGAACTGTCAGTAGACTGGAAAAGTGCAATAGAAATGCAAGTCCATTTACCATAAGTGTACATAAGTTTACTTGACAAGACTAACTTGAAGAACATTCATTTTATAAGGGTATATTTTGAGGCTGATTCTTTAGAATAGAATAGAATAGAATAGAATAGAATAGAATAGAATAGAACATTCCTTTATTGTTACTATACACATGTACAATTAAAATGTGAATGGCTTTCTCCGCAGGTCAGTAGAAACACATAGTGCAAAGTAAGAAAGGGAAAGTATACCAAATAAAATATAATGTAAAAATATACGCATGTATACAGTAGAAAAAAAAGAAGAAGAAAAGAAAAACAGTATAAAAATATCGGAGGTAGCAGCTTTGACACTGTAATAGTACGAAACAGTGATGGTGCAAGATATGTCAACCACTGCTGCGGTTTCTGTGGGTGGGATTGGAACTTTAGTACTTTTACCTAAGTATAATTTTGAATGCAGCACTTTTACTTGCAACAGAATGTTTATACACTGTTGTATTCGTACACTTACTAAACAATGCACTGTGAATGAGTATTTTTCTTTTTCAATTGATTTGCCTTGTGAGGTGAGGTGCATCTAAACTTTGTGCCGTAGTATCTCTAGGTCTGTCTGGCATGTTTGGCCTCGAGAAACTACATACAGAGGTGCACGGTGGCACGTGACATCACTCTTTTCTGCTGAGAACAGAAAGAAAAGAAACACATGAAATAACAATTGCTGCCACTTAAACAGAAAATAATGTGTTTGTCACTGACAGTAAAAGCATTTTCAGGGCCTTCAACGAAGGACGGTTTTACGAATATGATCCATACAATCATTGTGGAAATAACATACCTTTCACATTTTGCCAGCTATATAGCGATCGGCTGTTGCTTTTGTTTATGTGAACAGATGACCCTGTGAAAGTATGCTGTGTTAGTTAGGACTAATTCATCCATTCTTACACTAGACACACACACGGGTACTGTACATGCTCACTGAATTGTTTTGTTTTTTGTTTTTTTTTATGTACAACACACAGTGGGAGGAAACACCCAAAGTTGAATCTGAATTTGCTTTTTCCTTTGTCCAAACTGCACCGTCTCATGCATTTCTTATGAGGACATTAGAATGTTATGCAAGCAGGCTGGAACAGCTCTCTGAGTACTTTGTTGGATTTAGTTTTGTATGTGTATCTTCTCTCTTTAAAAGTAACACATTGCACGGCACACTGTGACATATAAGGTGCATTGTTCGCTCTGTTCCACAGGGATATGAACATTTGAGTAGGAGCTTGTGTGCACGCCATTAGTCCACATTAGTTGGATATTTTTCATCTAAACCCATAAAGCCTGAGAGGTTGATGAAGTCAGTATCTCCTCAGGTGTGTTTGTGTGAGTGTGGGTGAGTGGACACATGTCCTCGGCTGGATGTATAATACCAAAGAAATTATGCAACAAACATTGCAGGGGAACTCTCTTTGTGCAGGTACAGCAGAGAACATTAAAAAACACGCAGTTCTTCCAACTTTCAGATGCTCACGCGGATCATAGAGCAAATTAGCATCTCCAGGACTCATAATTAATGATTCAGCAGGCCAGTCAAAGAAGTGAGTCCACATGAATGATTAAATATGTGCTAACCTAATTTAGGGCCTAATCCATAATGAATGAATTACACTGTTTAGACATAGGCAGAGAGAGAATGGAGGGGAGAGGGAGAAGATTTAGACATCAGAGAATAGCGAGACTTGTGAAGGGACAGCCATAAATTATTCTGCTTCGGATGGCTCAACTTCACCGCCACTTTGACTGCAGCCACATTCAGGCCACTGCAACCCGGGTGAGTCCAAAGTGTAACCACGGCTCAATTAGGCCGACACTGTCCCTGATCGTTTTATGAGTCACCGTGTTCTCTTTATCGATTCCTGTTCTGTTGTTCTTCACAGCCAAAACTGCAAGAGCAGGTCATTTTATCAGCAAGCCTGTGCGTGTGTACAAGAGAGGGATGAGAGAGACTTTGTGTATTACAGTAACGGAGAGCTAGAGAGAGAGAGAGAGAGAGAGAGAGTGTGTGAGAGAAAGAGAGAGAAAGAGAGAGCGAGAGAGTCAGCACTGTAATACAGAGGTGAGGAGTAATATCAAAGAGAAGAGACGAGTGAAATCCTGGAGCTGCAGCCAACCAGCACAAATCCCTGTGGAGGAGAAAATCTCAAAGTGACAGCTTTCAATTACAACAGTAGGAGGAAGCGTGTGTGTGTGTGTCTGTGTCTGTGTCTGTGTGTGTGTACGTGTGTGTGTACCTGTCAGCACTTCTGGGCTTCTCTGACAGTTCGATGTCACAGCTTCTGAATTGAAAGTACCTCATGTACACACAAGGAAGACCAGACATGCACGCACAGACACAAGCGATCACACACACACACACACACACACACACACACACACACACACACACACACACACACACGGCTTCTTTCTCTCTGTCTCGGTCTCACATTTGTCTGTGCTGTATTCTCAGGTGTCTTGGTCGAACTGCTGTTGGACCCAAAACCAAAGAAAGAGGAGGCAGATGCTGCTCCTGGAACTCACTGTGCTACTGTACATTGTGTGTAGGTGTACGTTATCTGTGCCCGTGAGTGTTTGAGAGCATGTCACGGATATGGATTTTTGCTTTTGCAGCCTTGTACTTCAGGGAAACAAAGACTGGTACTGAAGCGGCAAGGACTTTGACATTCTCAATTATTGGTTATTTTATAGGGACACTATAAATACATATTGTTAAAGGTCACTTAGGTAATGTAGACAGTGAGATTTTATAACTTTTTTGGTACTTTTTCTTAGGTGTTGGCCGGTGCCTACACAGGCCTGTAAGAGCTGATCAATCAGAGCAGACGGGCCTTACAGCTGCTGTCAGGATGCTGGGAGGGGATCTGCAGAAACCCCAAAATAAAAAAAAGAACCTGAAAATGAAAATAATGGAAGAGCTTTAAACAGGATGAGGACATGAAGAGGATGCACATAGAGCATCTAACTGAAGCTAAGTCAACAAAATATATGGACACAAACGGTGCACCCGTGCTTGACCGTGTACATCACATCCCAAGTGGACATTTATCTGCTGCGTCAATAATTTTCACTCTTCTGGGAAAGACATTGATCTGGAACCTGGCTGCAGGGATTTGCTCCCATCCAGTGTCCAGAGTTTCGGTAAGGTCAGGCTATGATGGTTGGCGATAAGGTTTTTCTCTCAGCTGGCATTCCACTTCATGTCAAAGGTGTTTAACCTGTTGAACTCTGTGCAGAACAGTCAAGCTCTTCCCCACCTGACTCTAAAAACAATTTCTGTGTATGGACCTAGCTGTATGCAAGGAGCCTTCCCCAGGCTGTTGCCACAAGCATGGAGGCACACTGTTGTCTATAATATCACTATGCGCTGAAGCAATTATATTTCCTCAAACCTTAAAAAACAGCCCCAGACCGAAAGGACACAAAGACATCTGTCCAGATACTTTTGGTCACATTGTGCACACTCCTTTACAATACTCAGATCAGGTGAATGTGTTGTATGCATAATTAACTGTAGTTTATTTATATTTAATCTTGGTCTCAAAGTAAATTCAAGGTGCTATGTACTCACTTTGTGACTACATTATTGAAATTAATATTTATTTGTAATATAAATTAGTTATTATTAAGACCTTACTTTAGATTGGCGCCTTGTAATAGCAAATCTTTTTGGCACAAGTACCAAATGCCGCTTTACCGTCAGGAGTTCATTTTGAGAGGAGAGATTTGGGGAATCAAACTCTGCAGTTGACTAACCACAAGGTGGCAGTAGAACAGCATTATTTTCTGCTGCAGACTGCTGAGTGACTCATCGAACCAGAGGAGCTGCAGCCTCTCAGACAGACACAGAAGATAAAAAACAGCCAAACCTGGCGTATTGACCCCAGTCTCAGAGCTGTAGCTCATCTGCCAACCTTTCAGAATGGAAAGCACACAGTGGCTGCAGAAGCATCCACATTTCCCAGTTAAGTATAAATACAGAAGATCATGGGACAAAGCATCTCTAATAGAGGAGACGAAGACGTCTGACATGCTGTCACGCCACTCTAAACCAGGCCAGCTGTCTTTGGCTTTGTTCAGACACTTTTTTTTTCTTCATACCGTGCCCTCTCTTCAAACCTTGCATCAAAGAAATCAATGGTCTGATTTTGACTGACTGGAGAGAAGTGCTCTGGTCAAGCCAGGCAATCCTCTGCTAAATCTGACCGTTTAGAAGAAGGAAGCGACGCCTCTTAAGGATTTTGAACAAGCTCACTTGCTGTGAGGTGGCTGGTGAGGCATCGTTATGTAAGACGGCACACATACACTCAAGGATGGGGCAGAGTTTTGTTGCAGAGGCAGTTTTTTCAACTGTTCTGTACTTTGTAGCAGAAATAATTTTCCCAGAATGAGTCTCATAGCCTTGTGAATGTGAGATGACGAACAGCATTAATGCATTATTCTGCTGTTTATGTAACTGGAGAAGGAGGATTTTCATGAATATACAGCAAGGGGTTAAAGGCTCTCCCATCCACTACTGTAGTTTTCCGCTGAAACACAAACACGACTTCATTATTTTACCTTCAACGACTGTATTTATCCCCTTAGCCGCATTCTCTGATGTCAACTTCCTCTTATACAATCCATTTATCTTCAAGTAGTGCACATCTGTGTGTTCTCCTGCCAGATGCATGTACAGTATGTGTGCCGTGGGGTTGCGGGGGCGACATCCGAGCTCTATGGGACAGCTAGGTGAAACGAGTGTGTGCTGTCCAAACCCTGCAGGGGCAAGCTAATCCCGGCTCCTGATGTTAATCTGAGTATTGAGCTTCTGTGTGGGGGGGCCATGCTGACACCTGATGGTGTGGAGGTCAAAGCTGTGCGTGTATATGTGTGTGCGTGAATGATGCTCCTTTTGCCCTTTCCAAATGTCACAAAAGGGCCAACTCCTGAGGAGCAGGCTCATAATGTGGGCCCAGATATTATGCACGTGCGCGTGTGTGTGTGTGTGTGTGTGTGTGTGTGTGTGTGTGTGTGTGTGCGTGTCATGGTAATCTTCCCTATTCAGCACTTCAAACGCATCATTCCCACTGATGTGTGTGCGCGGGCAGGATAGGGTGCTCTCGTGTTTGTGCGCCCAGGCTGTTTGCGTGTAGCCCTCCCGTTCTGCATCCCATTTTCTATTCTCTCATTGCATCTTTAATAATCGTCGTCCACAGAACAGTGCAGCAGTCCACAAACAGAGTCTTCAAAACAACATCTGCTTACCACAAATTTTCAAAATGGATTTTCATATATTTTTCCCCAGTGTTTTATAGTTCAGTATTGATTTATATTCATGAACAACTCCCCTAAAGTTAGCAATAAGAGACCCTCAGCCAGGCTTTCAAGTGTCACTTTATTAAGTGAACGGAGGCCCACTTTTTCTAATGCTGAAATGTTGCACCAGCTGTTTTTTTTTTGTTTGTTTTTTTCAAGGATTTTGTTTGGCAGAAGTGCTACAAAATAATTAGTTCACACATGTATAAAAACACTGTGAAAATGCAACGTGATTAATCCACAAGCCGAGCTTAGCTTCATGAATCCCCATTTATGTTTTCATTCAAATTTATTCCTCACCCATGTGACTAGTACTGGTGAAGACAAAGACGAGTGCTCCTCGGTGCTGGATCCAGGCTAGCATTGTCCGCCTACAGTCTGTCACCAGTCGGTCCTAATCTATTCCTTACGGCATAAAAAACAATTAGCAGAGGCACAGTGTTTGCTTCAGAATTGTTGACCATCATTGCCAAAGAGAAACAGAAAACCTATGTGTCAAGCGTGGCTTTATGATGTTAATGTTTGTTTTTTTCACGGGCACTTTTCAGCAGCACATCATTTTTGCCTGCTGGGAGTGTGCAAAAAACACAAGACAATGAAGCACTGCAAACAGGTAGTGTTTGATGTATTCCTTCTCTGCTCTTTTCACTGCGTGTGTGCTTCATTTTCTGTTTAGTTCTCTTCCCTTATTTGCTCGGCTTCTACATTTGAGAGAGAGTTGTTTGCGTTACAAACATTGATTAAGTGCTCCAGAATTACAGCTACAATACAAGATTGATTTTCCCTTTAGCCACCACGGTAAAGTACACTTTTCACAAAAATTGAGCCAGAATGATAGAATGATTCGAGTTGCACAGCATATCAAACTACACAGTTCATAATGAGAAGCACCTGAGGTGTGTTTATAAGCTTTCATTTGCAAAAAGACTATGAAAAACAATTCAAATGGATCAAATGCTTCTATATTCCATTAGTGCATCCTGATAAAAATGTGCATTTTTACAGCTTTTTAGAGTCGAGCTCTGCGGGTGACCGGGATTGGTGTTGGTACTGATGGCAGGGGGCTGCACAAATAATGCCAAAGTACAGTTTATATAGCAGTTTCTATGACAATCATAACTCGACAGGTTGCCTTGCTCATATACAGAACACTTAATGATGGTGTTGGAATGCTTACAAAGGGCAAAATGCTGCCATTATTAGAGCAACAAAACTCCAAACATAGTGCGACTGCAACATAACTATTAAAGGCAAAACAACTTTTAAATTCACCACGGGAACTCAGTTTCTGTTACAGAGATCATCAAAGAAATAGATAAGGCACTGATGGTTTATATGAAGATGTTCGAAGCAAAACAACTTGAAAGAAATACTGTATCTCTGTATTTCTTCAAGAAAAGATGAGGTTGATATTATATACTTTTCATTTTCTGGTTCATTATTTTCTTTCTCGGTTACTACTAAGGGAGGTTTACATGCTTTCATGCCCAGAACCACATCAGTTTTCTTATACTCTCCAGTGGCTGCAGCTCCGTATTCCCTCTCTGTATGAAACACTGTCTCTTTAAGTGTCGTCTCTCCATTATTTATACAATTACCACAATTACCATCAGTGAAAAGTCATGTGAGTTTTTAGAAGTGAGTCAATCAGTTAAGATTAATCGATTGATTGTATGGGCCTCTTGCAGGTCACAGCCAGCGATATTCTAAAATAGATTGCATACATAACCTGCACTAAATTTAAAATACTGAGTTTGCCGGAGCTACATGGATGAGGAGTATGGAAAGCAAAGGGCCCAATCACCTTTTGTAACAAGTTCTGATTTTGGAACCATTAGTTTGGCCTTGCCAGAGCATTCCCAGCGGAGATGAGGCTTGTGGGGAGTCAGAAAATCCCCGATGCAGGCAGGAATCGGACCATTCAAAGCTTTAAATCAGTTCTAAACTAACAGGTTAACAGTGAAGAGCAGCGAGGATGTGTGATGTCTTAAAAGCCTGTCTACAGCATTTTGTATAAATTGCAGTCTTTGGGTGTTTCACCTTCTGATACCAGAATAAAGTGCATTGCAGTAGTCAAGTCTGATGGATTAAAAAGCGTGGATGACCTTTTCTGGACCTGCAGAGGGAAGGAATGACCTGCTCTTGGTTAAATGTCTCAGTTGGACAAAGCAGGATTGCACCATTTTGACCACTTGAGAAGACAATTGTGAGAGGGAAAAGTATACATGGGTCTCTTTTTTATTGACATTATAAGACGAGGCACCCAGACTAGATGAGATATTGTTAATGCTGCCAGTTCTGGGGTCCACACCAGGGCTAATTATAGTTATTATTCTTTTTATCTTTTTTGGGACTTTAAGTTGCATATCGTCAGCGTAGCACTGACGATCGATATGCATGATTTGTGCAGCAGCATATAAGGGTTAGCATATATTTAAAGTGAACAAGAGGGGAAGAGCAGGAGTGTAGGAAGGAGTTATCTCTAAGCACAACAGATTTCAAAATAGTTGTTACAGCAGCTGATTGTGTTTTTGTGTGTCAAAGGTAAAGTACAGGCCAACATCAGTAGTATGCACTAAGTCACTGATGACCTTGAACACAGCAGTCTCGAGGCCTTGACAAACTGAGGATGTTTCTTTTTTGTGATTAAGTCCAAGCTTTCACACATACAAGGAATAATATGCCGCAAAAAAAGAGAACGCTTTTTCTTCGGCGCAAGGTCAATTGTTCAAAGTTTTCGAACCAAAGAAGACAGCAATCATATCCATCCGTGCTCTCTGCAAATTCACATACTGAATTTAGTTAGTTTGTTTGTAACTTTGGTGTTTTAACATATTATTACATTGTGGTAGACCAAACCGGACTACAGCCTCGAGACAAGCAGCTGAGATACCCCCGATGAATGCGACCTCTCTTTTCCAGTCAGCAAGTCGGTCAGTGCAGCAGTGCGACCCCAGAGACCCCCTGGGCTCTCTCAGAGCGCCGCAAGCTGGCGCCATTTTTCTGCCAGTCCCTATCCTGCTCGACCTGTGGTGAATATCATTTTAATGTGATCATATTCCCGTGTCACAATTTTGCATATTGGAGCATTAAGGCGTCGCTGCGGTGTGAATAATTTGAATGCAACAAATACGAGGCAAATTCCCTGTTTCTTTGTCACATCCCCGGTGTGTTAAGGCCTTGAACAAAACCAGATTTGAATAATAATATTGGTTTTGCTCTTTTCATTGGCTCATTTGACAATAAAAAAACTTTGAAAGGCCACCCCTATGCTTCAAATGAGTCACCAGAAGAATGACTGAGTCATCCATGGCATATCATTGCTTTAATCTTAGCATTACTGCGTTAGGAGTGCTGTTAATCACCTGTTAATAAAATGACAAAAATAGCACTGTCTCACTAAAGCCTCTTAAATCCACTCATCTACTGCTGTTTTGGGCCACTCACTCTGTTTTTGTAAATTCCTCTTATGTTCTGTAGACCATCGTGTCATGGGAAACCAGAAGGGTTAGTAATTTTTTTCTTTGTATGTGTGTGTGTGTGTGTGTGTGTGTGTGTGTGTATGACTGTGTACTTGGACGCATGTTTATTTACGTGCGCGTGTGTGTGTGTTTGTCTGTTTGTGAGCTTAATTTATTCAGGAATTCCCCTGATATCAGCTGGCACATTACTTTCCCAGCCTCTCTCATAATCCTCTCCCCCCTTTATAAGTGTTTCCCAGACCAAAAATGGAAAACCAATTGAATAATGAAGTACAATCTGATACAATACTTCACATACTTCCCCTCTTATCAACCCCCAGTAATGAGCCAAACAGGTCGACTTAATAGGCTGTTTAGGCTGGACATTATTGATAATTCATAGGACATCCCACTGGAAAACAAGAGAAGAAAAAAGAGATAGGCTCTTTTCACAATATATCTGCTTGTTGGAAGTAGAGGTGGAATGTAAGTAGTTTTACTGCACCAACAGCACAAAATGAGAATAACATGTATCCACAAATTATATATTCCACCTCATATTCTCACTTGTTTATTGTATGATCTGTCCTTTAAAAGCTGTGTTAATGGATTTTCCTGGACAACTGGAGTCAGCAGAACAAGCTATAAACACAACATCTGACATTATCACCTTAAAAAGCTTTTCAGGCAGGTTAAAGCAACATTAGCATTCATTTGGAGTCGTGCCTCTGTCCACCTGAAGAATGAAAGCCCAACATTTACTCTCCTTTTGAACTGAGAAAAATATCTTTCTCTTTAACCCGCTGGATGCTTCACCTGCTAGCTGCTGACTTTGTCTACATGTCATTTGGTGCCTGGCGGGTAGTGTCCAGTGGTTATATCAAAGCTGTTTTGCTGGAGGCGGGTGCCTGCTCCTGCTGGTCACATTAGAGGGAAGTTTGTTTGTTTTTGTCTTTCTACACCACCGATCCAACAAGAGAAGTCTGGATGAAGCCTTGGAGGTGATCATTCCCATGAATTCTGCTCAGTAGTGCAAGCTTGCCTGCCTGGATATATAATTACTATTACAGAATATTAATTATTGTGGGGCCCAGAGAGCATGCACTACAGAATTCAGTCTCATCATACGGCATTGTAATCAAATGTTTTGGCCACTATGTAGAATTGGCTTGGCTGGCGCTCTTTTTAGGGGGCTTGATCTACACCAGGCTCCGTCACCCCCGCCTCATGGCTGAATAGAAGTGGTATATGCATGTTTTTTTCCCCCATCCACCCTACTGTGTCGCGATGGCAACACATCTTGCCTCGATGCATTCTCGCAATTAGACCTGAGAGCGAGTTTGAATACTGACAGTCGGGGGAAGTAAGGGTGTGGTGGATGAACGAGTCGAAATGGGGTTTGTGTCATTCCTGAACCCAAAACTCAATGTTGACTCATTACTTTCCATTTTTTAAGGTTATAATTTAGTTTTCGTCCACAGCTTGGCGAGGTTGAGGAAGAGATCATGCTTTGGGTTAAAATGATACACCAGTGATTTGGTTTAATTTAAGGAACAGTTGCATCTTCCATAAAATATTTAACTAGAAAATGGCAATCCACCCAAGAGCTTCGGGGAAAGTTCAGAGAGCGGAAAAGTAAGGGGTCCGCTAATTTAGCAGAATGAATCGTGTCTACCAGCCTACCAACAAACCCAATGCCTTCCCTAGAGCCACGCTGCTAGTTTGACCAAAAATATTGATCCGGCGCAGCTCTGAGTAATTAATATGCTGTGAAGGTTTTAATTGCAACACCGGCGAAGTGATGGCTAAACCACATCACATTTAGATAGCCAGTCAAAATGCTAATAGGAACTTAGCGCATGTGGTTGCATAATGAAGACAATCATCCAAAGTTGGTGTTCTGGCCTCGGAGGCTGGATGTGGAGGATCAAGCTCTCTTCCATTTTTGGGTGAGATTTAATAGTCATTATGAGGAGATGATTGCCTCTGTCCAGCGCTCCTCCCTCCTCCCACACTCCCCTTCATCCCTCTTTATTGGAGCTTCGAGCACATGCAGCCGCAGATCCTTCAGAAGACGCTGCCATAACTACTCATTCACTGCTGCGGATATTTTGTGTGCGTGTGTGCGTGTGTGTGTTCAAGCATGCGAAGCTACATCCACACACAAACACTTGAAATAAGATGGACACACGCTCGCACACGGACACACACATGCATACGTGGTTACACACAGGGTCTAAAATATCAATCCAGCTAAGTCCCAGCTATCGCCAGGCACTTTGGCATCGGTGGGTGAGAGTATGGAGAGAACATGAGTGTGGTGTGTGTGTGTGTGTGTGTGTGTGTGTGAGAGAGAGAGAGAGAGGCAGACAGACAAAATAAAGCTGAAAGTTATGTTAATTTACTTTCTCTCTGCATTCTGTAAGTGTGTATGTGTGTATTTATGTACCACTAAATGTATATGTAATCTCTTGGCAAATTGGAAAAAAAAATCAGTTGTGTTCCAAAATTGGCTCAATGTGCGTGTTTATCAGGATCTCTCCCACATACCAGATGTAGGCTAAAGCCAAAGATGACACTAAAATTATCTTCATTCTTGTTTGTCTCTCACACTTTTCCACTTCCTCTCTCCTGTTGCAAAGTTTACACCACAAATGCTGTTTTCTCTCAGTCCGTCTTGCTTTTTTTTCCCATCTCACTCTCCCCGGCTGAGCTCGGGTGAGTGTGGTGTAGGCAGCAGTGATATTTCAGCGGTGGGTATTATTAGTCTCTCCGGAGAGCTCCACCTGTAAACAAGTCAAGCCACTGTCAGCGATGGAGGGGAAACTGACTGTGAGACATGGGCAGTATAATCAGATGCAGTGGGAGTAGCACACTAATGAGAAAATAACCGCGGAGAAGACACAGAGATAAATATCGAAGGAATACGTCACCCAAAATTAGCATTTTTTTGTATGAATTACTCCCCCTTTGATGAAATGGATGATGAAAAGGTTTGCAGGAGCAGACTCTGAAAAAGTGAAAACAAAGGTGGTGCAGATCCTCTTAAGTTTTAGTTCTGTAGGTGAGTGACTTCATGCTCAATTGATTATGACTGTGCAGGATGCACGGATGTTGCCTAATGGTTTGTTTTGCAATATTTCGAAGAAAGAAAATGAGGAATTGAACATAAATATGTGCTGAATGATTAGATGGAGAAGTTTAAGAGTTGAGTGGCTGGGGCTCACAGGTAGAGCCAGAGTCTTTATATCCAAATGTCGCTGGTTCGATTCTCCTGGTTTGCATGTCAAAGTGTCCTTGGGCAAGTTACTGAACCCCAAACAGCTCCTGATGTGCTGGTCGGCACCTTGCATGACCGCCATCACTGTTTGTGTGTATGAGTTACTGTAAGTCGCTTTGGACAAAAGTGTCTGATAAATGGCATAAATGTAAACGTGGTTTGAATGCTTTATTCTCTGTGAAATTCAAACTGTTCATCTGCGGTGTGGTGGTCCCTTTAAAGGTGTCGCTGATAACATTCAGCCACTAAATGTGGCATCCCACCTCCCTCCGTCCATTGCATTTACGATACAACACCGCTGCTACCCCCTCGATTGGTTTCCAGTTTGTGCACTACCTAACGTTGCCAGGTTGCTAACTTTAGCCAACAAAGGTTAGATAACGTTGGTAATACTAGCTGTATGTATTTTTTTTTTAATGACAAAATCATATCAATATGACCTTGAAAATATGGACACAGCTCTTTTTTATCATGATCACAAACTTTTATTTCAAAGCAGCTGGAGAAGGTTAAACGACGGTGAACCATTGATACTCTGGTGTTAGGAGCACAGACAGTCTGTAGAAAATGGTTGGAAGTCCTTTATTAGCTAGCGTACCCAATTAAAGGGGCACTATGCAACAATATTAGCAAAAATTACCCTAACTATGCAGGCTGAAAGTCATTCTGAATGTTCTTTGACACTTTCTGGGTCGTTTGGTCATTGCTACGACTCCCCCTAGTGCTTCTGGGCGGAGAAACGGAACATGCAACTTGCTGCCACCGGTCCGAAGTCAATCCGGAAGTGAGCCGGCGGAAGTATCCCGCCGCCGCTCGAAAATGTAGTCAGATTGTAGTTTCGAAACTGCTTTACGGCAAATACACCCCCAAACATGGAACCGGGTAGATATAAACTGCCAGTTGCAAGGCAATTGTTGTATTCATCATGTATCAGTCGACTAAAAAGAGACCCAGGAAGCCACGGTCGGAGGAACAGAAGAAGAAAAAGGAGCTTATCGAGTAAACATAGGACGAGCTTTTGAGGAGTCTAAGACGGACGCCGACTTGGCCGTGTTGCTGTTGAAATTGTAAGTGGATGAACTTTGTCTTTGTAACGTGACTTGATAGTCTTTTGAACAATGTTATTGCTGGACTGTTTTATTGTGAGCCCTGTATGTGTTTAGCTTGGTTTCTTGATGGCTCGCTCGATAGTTAGCGGGTGTTTAGCGTAGCAGTCACTTGCTACTAAACACGTTTGTTTGTGTTCTGAATCCAGGTTCTCGTTGGTATTTAGATATCGAGTTTGGTCTTTGAATGTCGCATGATTTGTCGCCTGTATCATGCGATATGTCTGGCTGAACATGAACAAGTGCACTAATGCAGTGCCAGACGTGACTCGCTGTTTAGCCGGCCGGCTTCTTTGAAAACAGATGCACATGGTAACGTAGTAGCTGCTAGGTGGGCGGGGCTGTAGGGGGAGCCCTGTAGCCAAAAACGTATGCACAAAACTGGTGCAAAGCTAGAAAACGGCGAAGGAATCTGGTCTGGAAACTGCTGCTGCATAGTCCGGCTTTAACTTCACACTTTGTACTGAAGCGTGAGACAAATGAGTCGTCAGGTATTATGTAAACACATTAGCGAATGGAGCTACAAAATGTAAAATTTAAAAGCCCCTTTAAAAATCTATTTAAAATTAATTCATTTATTTATGATTTAAAGACAGTGGAATTATTCATTTAAAGCTATTTTTAAAACTCTTTTGTAATTAATTGTCTTTTAAATGCACAATTTAAATGCATTGAATTAACCACTGAATAACTGAATGTATCAATTAATTAATCAATCATAATTAAGCACTGAGAATGTCCATAATGATTTCAGTGGCACCCTTAAGCCTCGATAGAAATTTCCCCCGAAGGACATAAAAGATATATTCAATTTGCACTGAGAGGAATTAACCTAGACGATTTGAAGCATTTATGTCTTCATAGTCCACTTTAACACCAGGAGGCTATCTAACGTAGTCAGTGTCCCAACACATGGGAGTTATCAGAGACAAAGATGACACTGACCAGGATTTTATACATTTTTTTAGGGTCACTGAGAGAACAGAGAACTGAAACAAACTGTATGTCCCTGATTCATTCATTCAATGCAAATCTGCCTCAGCAGTTTGTTTCAGTACAACAGTGCAGTCAGAGCAAAATTACCTCACTTATCAGTTGTTTGCAAAGGGAGACTTTAAAATCTATGTAATGTGTCGGTAGCTACTAATCAACAAGAGGAACTCTTTAACCTTAAAATAAGAGCTTTAAAATCATGTGGATGGTATCTTCAGTGAGAGGGTAGGATCACAGCGTTACATACATGTTTACTTCAACACACAAATAGCTGTCAAATTCTACATAATTTTGCTTTAAATGATTAAACAGTTCTGTTAAAACTATATAATTGAAAGTGATTTAGTTTCATAGTCACCTCAGACTTTTCCTTGAAATACTCAATATCAAAATGCTGCCATTTAAATGTACAATACAGTTAATTCTGTATTCACTGCCTCTAGTATACATATCTTCAATATTTGTATATAAACCTATCTTTTTGCCTTTCACAGACTACTAAACAGTTCTTTTTTGTCACATTTTCACACAAAGCTCCTTCATGGAGATGTCAAGTTCATGGCTTGTATTTTATTTTGAAATGGTGTATGTTTTGCAAATTGCGTCAGACATGTTGGACTCCACAATGTGAACGTCTCTCTGTAAGAAGACGAAAAGAAAAAACAATCAGTGATCAATTGATTGCAACATCCTCAGTCTATGAAAGGTATATAAATGGATTTAGGCTTATAGATGCAGTCTGGCAATCTGGTCTCATTGCAGGAAAAATGTTGAATACACTCTAATGTCTGTCTTAATGACATGTTGTAATTGTCTATGTATGTACATTAGCATCATGAACTTATTTGACTTTGTGTGCATATTTTAAAGTAAGGCGTTTTTTAAAAAAATGACATTAATTATTGTTTTAATTATAGTGACTGCTTGGATAAATCCAAAACAATAATGTGCTTTTTTTTTTTTACACCAAGGCAAGCCAGCAACAGATCCATGTGGGAGACGTTCTGAAGCTATGACTTTAATTTTTCTGTGACTGCGCCCATTGCTAAAGCAATTTCTGCACCCAGCTGAGCTGAACACAGCCTCCATACTTCAGACATGTCGAATTCGCCACTTCTGCCATCCAACCTCAGCTCGCTCACTCCTTTTAACTCCTGCTTTTTAATATCACTTTCACTTTTGCTATCTTCGCCAATCTTTTAACGCAACCATCGCTCTCACTGTCTCGCACATGCACCTCCGTCACACACACACACATACACACACACTCATGGTCTCATTTCCTCACACACCCAGCAATCTTTTCAAAATCACTTCCTTGATTCACATCTTTGCCCTCCCATTTATGAGCACTTTATTGAGAAGCAGAGAGGTGGCAGAAAAACAGACATAATTGCCTAGGGTGGTAAGTTATTGGAAAATGGATGAATTGCTTTCTTCAGGGAAGAGCTGCGAGAGTGTCAGGAATAAAGAAGGCTCCTTAATAACGCTGAAGGTCAGGTGCAGGGGTGTCGGGGAGGGATTTCTTTATGCTGCAGCAGTATGGGGGATGAATATACACGTATAGCATTTTTTCTCCCTCCCTTTCTGCATATGCAGTATATCAGTGTGTGTTTTTTGAGGGCACATGTGTTTGTGTTTGTGGGGCACGAGGGTTTGGGTCCTAGAGCAGGGCATTGAGACCGCTGATATTGTTATTCTTTGCCAGCTGGGCCTGGCTGACTAAGGTTAGGGCTCTTTTTGAAAAGGGGCGTTCAAGTTCATCTCCATGGTTACACTCAGATACCCACAGTGGTTCACTTACATTTAGTGAGGACAGACACGGATAACAAAAGAATATGGCTGAGAGCAGCACATATAGTCAGGCTAATAACAGCATCAGTCTATTGAGTTATCGACGTCTATGTGTGTGTGTGTGTGTGTGTGTGTTTGTGTCACTTCGTAACTTTTCTTACCATTTCAGCTATTCCAGCTATTTCAAAGTTTGGGAAAGTACGTCACATAGTAAAGATGCGAGAAAGTGTTTATAAAGTTTCTGGTATCGTAGTAGTTTTAATGAAGGATCTCCTTCTGCAGTCCTCACCACTCCAACGTGTTGTCGGAGCCTGCAGCTGAAAATGAAGGGGGCTGTTTTTGCTCTCACTTCTAGTGGATTCCACTTCATGTTTCTTTATGAACAACTGGCAGCAGTCAGAAAAACAAAGTCCTTTGTGTGCTTTCGTAAGGAACATTTATGACGTATTAATTTAGAAAAAAATATGTCATGAAGTCACAACCAAGGCTATTATCATTAAATAAAACTAATCTAAAAACTCAAGCTAGGTGTGAAAAAAAACATGTTAGTTTACTGAAATAAAAAATGGAAACCAGACTTTATTAATGAAATTAACTGAAACAATAACGTATGCACAAGATTAGCTTAAAGTGGTATTACCAATCTAGTCTTAAACAAGTGATGATAAGTAAATCAGCAATATGAACAGAAAATTCACTTTACTTCCTCAAACGTCCTTAAATGTTTCTATTTATAATTCTAGCATCTAGCAACTTGGCCTCAAATTAGTCAGTGCCGACAGATGGACACTGGATGAAAATAGATGTAAAGGCATCTTTGTGTACATCCAGACAGAATATACAGCAGCCTAGGGACAGGCAGCACGTCGCAGCCATTCTGTGGGTGGACTCCCTGTGACCAATCGGTAAGAACAGCCTGGAGGTGCCAGGAATAAGAACTGCTGGAAGTCCCAAGAAGAGACTTTAGGTTTTTGTTGAAGCTTTTGAAGGCAACATGCTAATGGGTATCACCACGAGTTAAAGCAGCGTTGCGTAAGATATGGTCAGAATTAAAATTTTGTGTGAAGAAAAAGTGTTGATGATAGGTCAGGGATGTCTATGTATTGTTTTGTGGAGGTGTGTACTGAAGTTAGCATGCTAACCAGCTAGCGCTGGACCGTCTTGCCTCGTTATACCACCTTTGTACCAACAATAAGCGAGCAGTAGTTTAAGCTGAGATGTATTGCCAATGTCAAGAAATGGAATGGTCTTACCTCTATTTTCCTAACTAAACAGAAAAATACAACTGTACATCTTCAGAATCCAAGTCTATGAACTGAACTAAGACTAGTTTAATTGCACTGTTAACACTTACACATTTTATTCAACCTAAACTAAATAAAACTCACCAACAGAGTCTTGGTTTGTCTTTCCATAAACACCTCTGGTTTGGTTGAAATGAATCCTCAGTTCACAAAGTAAGATGTGAAAATATTCCAGCTCTACATGCCGTTTTCAGCTGCAGCTCTCTGCTGCTTCTCTCCTGCTGCAGGCCTCTCCCCTGCCATTTCTGTCGTCCCCAAAGTCAAAGTCTAGTCAGAGTTTCTGTAAATTATCTCTGTACAGATGTCTCCCATTGTCAAACTGACATACAGCAGCCTTGGAGGCTTCGTTCAGCCCCAGTTTGGTGCCCAAGCTGTGTTCACTGAGCCCGATCACTCGTAGTTACACTCCCTGAGGTCTGAGATCCGGGTCCAGACAAACCATGGCAACTGACTCCATGGCTAACTAAGCCCAAGTAGCTAACGGTAGCTATCTATATTCTACTAATTTCAACTTTAAGGCTTATTTTACTCTAATTTTTCTGATATTGTATCTTCAAATATGTAAAATAAAGGCAATTTACCAAAAATATGCACTAATTTGCATACATTTTCAGAACATTAACCTTTTGTTGACATAATTAAGTCAAAGGTTTTTACACAGGGGATCTCAGATTTGTCTTTTTTTTGATCACTCCATAAATCAGAAAATACTGTCAACAACTAAAACAAAAAAATCTATTCTCTGTGTAGAATAAAACTGGAGATTTTGGGAGTATGTAAGTGCTACTCAAGTGTATATTTCTGACTCACAGAATTTCTTAGTTTTCTATTTTCTTTTTATTATTAAATACGCAAAAAGGGTAATTAAATAGGCCCGTGGGACACTTTGCACAAATTAACAGAAATCTAAATTAAAATAAACACCTTAATGCGTATTCTTTCTACTCAGCTGAAATAAGACATGTTATGAAAGAAAAGCAGGTGTGAGACGCTGTGTGTGTCAGACAAATGACTTACTGCTTCCTTAAAAATTGCAATAAGATTATTCCATAAACACATACAGGCCCCCAATACTCTTAATTTCTGCGTTGCTCTCCCTCATCTTTACCCAAATCTCTTACCTCTGAAAGTCATCTATCACCTGTCAGTGGTATCTTGTTCAGAATTTGACAGACAACATAGACATGAGCAGCATATCATACACTACACAGCCTGACACGCGGCATCATTTCTCTCTCCGCTGCTCTGCCTGTCGAAAAACTCATATTAGCCTGCTTGGTAGGAGCAGAGGAATTCTCACTGTTATCCGTAACCGGAGCAGGCGCTCCGACATGGACCTGTTTTCTGATGAGGTGCTTCAACAGATTACTCGCTGAGTTTGCCTCAGTGGTTAGGAGATTCTCAACATGAACGGACATTTTGGCATTTATTTTGATACCGGCAGGAGGAGAGGTCTGAACCATGGATGTAAGCTCATGATCAGCATCTTAAACACCAGTGCCACCAGAACACCTCCGACTGGGTTCAGCTTGCTCTCAGTGGTGACATTCTTTTCTTCACCTGGCATGAATTCAAATAATGACCAGACCTCCGCTTTCCTCCTGGCAGGAAGAATAATGAGACAAGCCAAATTGATTTTCTTTGATAGATAATAAAAACAGGGTTTTCATTAAATGGAAATAGCTTGCTGGAAATAAAACAGCAGTGCCTGAAACTGCTGTGTTCCTGAGGAAAAGTAGAAGTAGTGTGATTACATGGCATGTCCGGTACTAGGTGGAGGCGTTTGCCATTGCAATCCTGTCTGGCTGACGTGACACTAAACCAGACCTGTAATGAGTTAAGCTTGGGGCAAGTTGGGATGTTGAGAATATAGCAACGTGATAAAATGAGGAAGTGTGCCTCTGTGTGTGTGTGTGTGTGTGTGTGTGCAAGCGTGTGTGTGCGAGATAGAGAGATGGAGCGTCGGAGGATGGGATTTGTATGGACTGCAGCCTATCATAATTACAAGCCTTGCAGACAGCCCTGGAACTGCGGATGCCAAGAAGCGCTTACATTGTGTGGTTCTGAGAGTTCGGCTCTTTTTATCTACCGGCAAAGCGACGCCTCCCCGCCGTCTCCATCTGATCCCCCGGGGACACGAGACCTGACATCACTCACTCAGAGAGAGAAATACGGCAACACCTCAGTCTACGCCCATCTACAAATAAACAGACATTCAAATGCCTGTACATGCCCCCACACACGTGCATACATTTCCCAACAAAAAAGAGTTTTTTTTTCTCAGGGAAACTGGGACAAACTGCTCCTGGCAGGGGAAAACGTCTGTGCTCAGAGAGCAAATCTAACTGTTTGGCAGCCAACGAAGCAAGCGGGCAGGCTAGCATGTGCACTGGAGTGGCGGCGCTCACGTATTAGAAAGTAGCAGGCCGCAGTGGCAGATGTGAAACGGATGACATCTGGTGGTTTTCTCTCTCTCTCTGTTCACATTTGTCCTGTTGTCGTGAGGATCGGAGGCAGAAGTGGCTACATTTGGCGAGTCTTCTCAAGATCCGGAGGTAAAAAACAAAACAAAACAACACAAACTGTCATGGATAAATGAGTTAATATTAGCTGAAGACAAATATTAACTCAACGTATGAGAGAGGAGAGGGCTGTGCTGAAAAGGCAGCAGGAAGAGCTGAAAATAGGATTGTTGAGGAATAAAAAAGACAAGATGTGAGAGCAGAAAGAAATAAAGGTGGATGGGAACAGGGAGGAGGGTAAGGGAAGAAGCAGAAAAAACAGCAGCAAAGAAGGCTCTTGTTTTTTTCCCCCCCACTTTCATTCAATCTCTCTATTTCTCTCCCCCACCGCTGCTCTCATGGGAACTAAGTTTTGAGTTGCTCGAGCTGTTTGGAGGTGCTATGAGTGTTTACCAGTTTGTGTGTGCGTTGGTGCGTGCATGTGTGTGGGAGGTGGCAAATTGAGCAGGTGTATCAGGAACAAAAGAGCAGGGAAGATCAGTGAGTCAACCGTCGCCGCGCCTTGTGTGTGTGTGTGTGTGTGTGTGTGTGAGCGCACGCATGCACGTGACTGTGACTCGCGTGCGTGCGACAGAGAAAGAGAGCGAGGGTAATAAAACTGTCGACCTGGGGGATTTGTCAGGGGAAACAACACACGGTGAATCCCACTTAATGTGCAAGCGAATGCACGCACTCGTGCAGGTAGAGTCAAACACGCAAAACGCACACAAATGCACAAACACAGCCCTGGATTATGTTGATTTTTTTTCCCTGCAAATTCCAGCAGGCACTCAGCTACAAATGTGCTTCTGATTATGTCTCGGTTTGAGGTGAAGAAGTGGCTCTTGACAAACAGGAAATCTTCCAAAGCTTTTTTTTTTTTTTTTTCTGAGCGTCAGCTTTCATAAACTGTCACCGTTGTTCCCCTTAAACACACACACACACACACACACAACACACACACACACACACACACACACACACACACACACACACACACAGGACATCTTCTGTTCAACTATTGTACAGGGGCAGAAAATTACATAACGTTATGACAGCTCCGGGTTCATTTATTGTACAGGACACAATGTATGTCTTATAGTATGCTAATCCTATTCAATTGCAATAACCTGAACATGAGTGAGTCAACAGTATTATTCAGCACCGCTGTCATGGAAAAGACTTGAGCTCCAGGTAATAGCGGGAAAGATGCCCATATACTTGGGAAACAAAGAAGACATTTACCCACGTAAAGATACACAAAAAAAAAACTGATTTATTTAGTTTTCATTTTTCTCGCTTTTGATCCCTCTCTTTCAGAACTTTAATGAGGTGCAGCGTGGGTGCTGCTGCTTCTCTTTCTCTCTCCATTGCTTTCTGCCTCCCTCGACTCCCACTATTCCTGTTTTTTTTTTTTTTATAATCAAATACACCCCAGTCCAGTTAAACTGCCTGGACTTTCCGCAGGGGGTAATCACGGAGGCAGCCTTCTGAGAAATGTTGTCTTACTGAGTTGTAATGAAAAGGTCCAAGATGAAACATTTGTGACATCAAACTTATATATAGATAGTGCCACCCTGCCTCCTCCTGCCCCCCAAAAATCATGTTTGTATATTATTAAACTGCATTATAATTTTGTTGTGCTGAAAGATAATTGCTGCCTGGATTATACTCAGAGAGACCATATCTTTGAGATAATGATACACTGCGTAGCGCAAAGTGCAGGGAGGTAATATCAGAATCCAGGGTTCACATCCAGACTCCTGTCTGTTGTCAAGTTTGGGCAACAAAAGCACTTTAAAATGGGCACAGCAAAACTTCTGTGTTGTGCTGGAAGCCTGTCGTTAGTTGACATTAGCGGACTCAACTTTCTAAACTAACGTTAGCTGATGTTGCTGTCTGAGTCCTTCACAGAGAGATCCACAGTCCAGCAGCATTTAACAACTTCCACAGGCGGAGAGAGAGACGGGGAAGTTCTAATTTTTTCGTGTCATGTTAGGCTACAATCCGCTCATTTATGGCCAATAAAAAAGCCATTCATATATTTAAATTGCTAAAGGAAATGTTGCACAGAGCCCCTTTAAGGTTAGAGAAAGATGGTGATTTTGGTTGAAGGTTAATGAAGAATTCTCATTTCTCAAGTCACTGCTGACTTTTTCCTGTATTAAAACGGACTATAATCAAGTGCTGACCTGTGCCTGAAAGACTTTAGACTTTCAAATTATATGCAGTACGTATGGCAAAAGGCTAATTTGGTGCACAGTGACACGCAAATCCCTGTCAATCCTGCATTTTTTTTAACTTTTGTCTGTGACATAGTGTAAAAGGTAACATATTTAGCCCAGCCCTTTATCTTTTCCTAAACCTAACTGAGTAGTTGCACTGGCCAGAAACTGTGGTGTTTTCAAAGTGTCGAATCAACACTTTTTGCTTGCCATGACGGCAACGTGCAGGAGATGCAGCAGCTAACGTGAGTAGTTCAAAAACCTTCTTTTTCATAAACTCTGTGAACACGAACAATGTTCTCAATGCTCGTGTTCATGAGTAGAGACCCTGGTGATGCTACGAGCAAAGTTTCATGTTGTGTCGAGCCTTCTTACTGTTCTAAAAATAGCGATTTTGATGCTAGCGTATCATGCCCCTAGCACTCCCGTTCAAAATGAATGTGCCCAAAACCGAGACTACGGTAAATCTTAAAAGTGCCTCTTTCATCGTAATTATGCTTTTACACGAAGGTTTGACTCATATTCAATCCCAAATAAAGCCTTGGTTGCTTTTTGGTGAGAGTTTTGCTTTAACCACATTGACTTTTCATACCATGATAACAAAGGTCACCTGAGTTTGGATCTTCTCTCCGCAGAAGTTAAGGGGAAGGGATTATCATATCACCTGGATGTAAATTAGGACTTTATATGCACTGCGCGCAATTTCGAAAATGTAAATTCATGTTATTTGTCTGCAGGTTGATGAGACATCGCATCCTTATTATGCTAATAGAAAACGTAATTAGGTCGGCATTATGGTTTCCTCAACTGTATTTTCTGTTGCACATTGATCTAAACAGAATTTCTCAAGGCTGACAGAGCGGAGACAGACACGGTTCATGCGTGGTCAGTATGATTATCTAGGATGGGAGCGCACTGCTGTGTTACGGTGGAGTGGTCTGTGGCTATTCAGCGCTGCCACACCTCAGAGAAAAACACTGTAGAGAGCTGTGAGAAGATATAGAGAGCCTTTTTTGTAACAATGCAGATGGCCTTTTATTACCATCTGCTTTGTCAGATGCAGTCTTGCTGACGGCCACCTTTGTAATTTAAAGAAAGTCATTTAATTTGCAAAAACTTCCACAGTCATTGAAAACCCCTGTAATCTCGGAATTTTCGCTTTTTTAGCAGGTTAGTAGTGTCACACACAATTTGGTTGGGTTAGGCTTTGTTTTGTTTTTTTTTTGGTTATGGCGTGTGCGTTTCATCGTCGTTTAGTTTACGTGTCACTTAGTGATACCCATATATTAGTAATATTATTGTTGAACTCTAAATGACACTTCTATTTGATTCTTTTTAGACTGAATGGCACATTTTTAGAAAGGTCCTCAGTCTTATCGGTTGCTCTGCAAAGACACATTTGGTTGCTGGCATTTTTTATTTGTCGCCTACCTGTTTTTTTTAGTCACTTCACCTTGTGTGCTTACTGCTTTTAACTCCACTGGGAGTCGATCCATGTCCACCATGTTCTTCTGTGGTTCTGGAGGCGGTGTACTTCACCGCAAATTATCTTCAGCATTGATGAACACATAAAACCAGAGAGAGAGAGCGAGAGAGAGAGAAAAAAAACAGGCTGATTGAGGTCTCTGCAGAAAATGTACCCTAAGGGTAATGAATTTACCCACATAATAACTCCTTGAGTAACACTTCTCTCATTCTTGCGGGCCAGCTCCGTGACCGTGATTTTGTGGTGCATGTCCTTGTCACCTTTAAGCAGCTTCTAGCGTAAGATTCAGACCAGGTCAACTTACAGTTTTGATCAGTACAGATTCGAGTCAGAGCGCTGTGGATTTAAGTATTATACATCAAGCGCTCGAACCAAGATATAACGATTCTGATTTTGTTCATATTTTTGTTTTAAAATAGTAGAAAGACAATCACTTTGCCTCATTTTTATTGAGATCACTGGCCAAATGCAAACACTTGAGTGCCTCAATGAATCTAATAGAAACAGAAATTTGTTCCTTTGCATTTCCATTTTTCACATATGGAAGGCTTTGTTTTCTCTTTGTGTGTAACATTTGTGTACTCTAGCAGTGTAAAAAAAAAAAAAAACTTTCCCAACAAAGGATTATGGAAGTGTCATATCAATAGAAAAAAATGTCATTATCGGTGTAAGGTCCCCATGTGACAGATGGGATGTGGGTGTCGATATCTCAGCCTGTGCCGGTGCCTTTATGTATGCATGTGCTGTAGGCGTTCGGTCCTTCTTACCTGCATTCTCACTCTCTCTCCCTCCTTACCTCTCTGTATGTTCTATCATCCGTCCTACTCTCTTTAACTGTGCAGTAAATTTATGTGGTGCAGTACAGATAAGTCAGGGTAGGATGGAGAGTACAACGTGGGTGTTTTAAGAGGGATGGAGAGAAAAGATGGAGCAAGAGAAAAGGAGAGGTAAAGAGGAGAGAGAGCGTGAAAGAGAGAGAGAGAGAGCCATGCATGTGTGTGTGCACATGGTGTGTCGTCTTTAAAGTGTTACATAGTGTATGCTGCATTACATACCATTACATTCAGATATTAGGACGATGCAGAGAGTCAAATCAAGTCATTATAAACAACACTAATTCTACGTAGGCTTTAGTGTAGCACTCCTTTATCTGTGACATATAAAAGTCCCAAAAATGGCATTGCCCCAAACTGGTTTTCACATTTCTCACATGCGTAAGGCACTTTTTGTGTTTCTTGTAAAAAATGGGTGGTGCTCAAAGCTTGTTTTCATCATGGCTCCTTACAGGACTGCAGATAGTTAAGCCCTCAGGAACAGCATGGGGATTTTGGCATAGAGGCTACACTCCATATTGTAGGATCATGTGATGCACACTGGCCCCACAAGGATATTTCCCCATACACGCACATTATGGTGAATACACACATAAACATAAACACCCCCAAATTACTCTTGGTATCATCAGAATTTGATCATTTAGGTCAGGTATTATTTGGAAAGTGTAGAAGAGTTAATTATTTTATGCCATTAAAGTATGGGAAGCCAGCAGAAGGTCAGAAAGCACTTAGAAGGAGGAGTCTCCGGTGCCTGCCCTCAACTAGCTCGGCAAAAGAAAGAATTCAGAGAAGTCGATTATTTAACACAGCTAAAAATCGATGTTAGCCTCCTTTATTTTGACCTCTTTTTGGACTCTCGGGCTCTCTGTTCCCTCAGGGGTCAAAACTTGCCATATGTAAACAAATTAAAGATATTTAATGCGGCTGGGGTGACTGGGCCTTTACACACAGTACACAGCTCGGTCACACTGGTCATTTAATGTAGGAAAAGCAAGATGCATTTAACCTGTAACAACACACATAATCAAAAGCTGGGAATGATCACAGGTACAACAGGTCACACCTGATACATTACTGCTGTACAGGGAGCAGACAGAGCATTCAGTCAAAACTAGTTTGCAGCACAAGTAAGATTATGTCTGTGTGCAGTCTTAAAAAAGAAACGGTATATTGCTTACCTCTTCAATTACTTTAAACTATCAGGTAAGTATCAAAACTATTATGTTTTGAGAGTGTTCCGATGTAGTTGCAAAAAAACAGATCACAATCTAATCATCCGAATCTGAAACAGGTACAAAGGCCGAGCCTTTAGTCAGAGGTTGAATAGATGTGCTGCAGCACTGGACATTATTAGAAAAATCATATGTATTGTTATAGCCTTAAAGCATGTGAACACCTTCTCATGGACTCCCTCAAAAATATGAACATGAAAGACACCATAATATGGTGACCAAGATCATTTCCTGACCCTAAACAGACAGTTATTCAAGATTCAAGGCTCACTTATTTTTTCAGTCTCCAACTAAAGGTTGTGCAATGAAATACAAGTTGCAGTCTCTACATGCTACACAATGAAGAGAATATTATATTTTAACGGTGGAGATGAGTCTCATAGCTCGAGAAAATAAACTGTTTCGTAGTCTAGTGGCAGATACCACTGTTACTATTGCTGTCACCATGGCAACGAAGGTCTCCTAACCTTAACAAAATAGATTTTTTTTAACGTAAAACAACCATTATGATATTTTCCTGAACCTAACCAAGCTGATATTGTGTCTTGCTTTGAAAGAGACGGACACATGTCGTCATCCTGCCAAATGGGGCTGTGAGAAATGAAAACACTTCTATGTGCTGTGAGGTCATGGGAGCCCGTTTTTTTAAAATGTTTTTTCTTTTAGTGGCAGGCATGCAGAATGTCATAAATGTGTCTCTCCAGTGTTTTGGATGAAGACAGCAGGGGGCAGTAGTGAATCTCTGCTTTTCCTTTCCTTTATCTACATATAGAAGTTAAATGTTAAGTTTTTTAATATGCATGTGTGTCTGCTGGGATCATTGGTGTCTGTAGGCGTGACTCTTTCTGGCCTGAGGAATTGTTTTATGTGTGTTGGTGGACTCCAACTTAAAGTGTGACATGGAATGAATATGTGGGCAGACAACAGTGTCTGGTGTTGGCAAAGGTCTGAATTTAAATGCCTTATGCATTCTACTGACCACCTGGACTGCTAGCCTACTTATTCTACATGTGACAAAACAGCAATGGGATAAAAGCTTGCTTTGATTTCAGTGGGCTCACAGTACCAGCTTGGGTTTACAAGGTGCGCATGTATATATTCATTTAACACCACCATCTACATGAATAGCAAGGTAGTTTGTGTTCTGGACCAACACAGACATTTTAATTTTAAGTTCAAACAGGGTGTGAGCAGGATATAGGGCATATACCCTACACATTGTCCAAAATGTATGTAATGACCTAAACTGTCAATGATACATTAATAAAGTTTCTGACAGACATTAGCATTTCATCTGAGAGCTGATTAAGCGGTCAAACCAGAAAAATATCACTTCAGGCATGTGGTAAAAGCGACAAACTCAGTTTGCCAGTTTTAACTTGGCATGTCTCTGGCAGGAGGCTCCGCCATCCAAGGTCACATCATTTAAGAGGAACATTTCAAAACAGGGGGTGGAAGCCATCGGATGCAATTTAAAGATCAGGGACAAACAATTCAAGAAAAAATAAGACATTACTTTTACCAACAAAAAAAAAGCTGGGAAAAAAAAAACCAAAAAAAAGCTGCCAGCTGACAGGTGGCCAGATGAACACTTAAATATCAGCTTGGATTGACACTTGCTTTGGCTAAAAGCTAAAGTCAAACTCACTGCGGTTTCCAAACAGTGAGTGGTTTTTCAAATGACTTTCTGAAAATGTTGTTAATGCTGTGGTAAACTCAGAATCTTTTACATTTACAATTACACTGGTGCCCTCACCATCAACAATAGGTATCATGTACGATTCCATTGCACTTTCCACCCTCCCCCCCTTTTGCTCCCATTGTTTGCTGTATTTACTTTCCACATTAGGAAGTGCATTTGGCACAAACCACTTGTAATTGTCTATTGTGTCTGCCAGACAGTGAGTGCAAAAGGTGGAACTGCAAAGCGGGGGAGGGATCACTTACAATCTGAAGAGTTTTGTTATTTGCATATTTCCCACCTAGTAGTCAAACCTCGGGCTTCTACACAGTGTCACCACTGGTATTTGCAGATCTAAGCAGCGTTCATTATATCTAACATTGAAGCTTGCATACTATGAAATTCATTATTTCAATCAGTTTCATATACAACATTTCTAAAGAATCCTCGAGTTCCCCATAGTAACATTACTCTAAATGCTGCTATTTGGCAGCAATAGCTCTTTGAATGTACAGAGCACTCTGGACTCTTTTTAATATTCATAGAGAATTTAGAGCCATTAAAGCAAATCCAAGCCTTCTTATTACGTCAATTTGTTAGGTCACCTGCTCTCTGTAATTCTTGAAGCAGTTTTGCCTCGGACTCGTTAGAAATAACATGTCTCTGCACGGTTGTGGAGCTCATGGGATAAAGGAGAGAAGAGAGAACATGAGGGACAGCATTTGATAAAGAGAGGAAGACGAGATCTGGGATTAAAAGACGAGTTGGGATTTTAGAAAATAAAAAGGAGGTGCCACCATTTAAAGGGATGGAAGATGAGAGAAGTGGGGCTGGAGACCGAAGGTTTTTCCGTACGTCTCCCTCCAGCAGTGAGCAGATGTTGGACCCGCAGGCCTCTACCAGCATGGAGCCCCCCAAAGCTGGCACTGTGGTAAACTCGCCAAACACACATTTACAGTACATTCTCTTTCATGTAGTTATATGTGTGTGAGCACTGAACCATCTTCTATTCCACCATGTTGTATAACGAGGTCATGCAGCTGGGTGAACGCGCAGGGAGGTGATGACAGCGGTGCTCAGGATACATTAAACGCTTTCTTTCAGTCAGTTGTGGGTCGAAGGTGCAATGGTCATTATTTTGTCTTGTGAAAAATGCCTCCATCTTCAGGAGTCGGCACCTTGTCCCCCTGGCTTTGATAGATGTGAATATGAATTTGGATTATGACAAAACTACAAGGCCCATCTTGGCATTCTGCATTCATTGCAAAACAAAAGGAGTTTTCCCAATGCAATCCGTGACACACTGTAAAAACAATCGAGCCAGTTTCCTATAAAGTCGACACACAATGAGATTCTCGTCTCTCCTGCTGATGAACTTGTTTACTTATGTCAGGTCTCAGAATCAATAATGTATTGATGACGAAATGCTACATAAATCGTAATTAAAAAAGTATTTTAATAAAAGATTGCAAACAGACTCTCTTACACACTTACAGGTCCTTTTGCAGGAAATTATTAAGACACACATCTATTTCTTGGAGAGAACCAACCACACCCATCACCACTACTTGCCTAACCCTAACCATCCAAATTGCACAAGCCATCCCCAATTAACTGGTTTTGAGTCTGAAAGATTTCACACACGCAAACACACGCACACACACACACACACACACACACACACACACACACTCACACACACACACACACACACACACACACTCACACACACACACACACACACACACACACACACACACACACACACTCACACACACACACACACACACACACACACACACACACACACACACACACACACACACGTGACAGACAGCAGGGGCACTGGGTCGATGAACATGTGGCAGTGGATGAGAGACCACAAGAGTGTATGATAAATATTTGAAGCTTAGCGCAGCAGATCTTTAAACCATCAATCAATCTGTGGATTCCATGGTGATACTCTGGCTCTTTGTGTGTGTGTTTGTGTGTGTGTTGGTGTGTGTCTGTGTTGACGGTGCGTGTCAATGTTTGTAGGCGTGAGATGCAGAGACAGTTAGCAAATGCGTGTCTCTACGTCTTTTGTGCAGGATACTACTGTAGTGTATGTGTGAGAGCTGATGGTGTGTTGTTCACCGACAGCAAAGTGAGGCTGAATTTTCGATATATTTAGGAGTCTTCACTTATTGCAGCCTTGACTCTGTAAGAAACACTTACAGTTCGTGTTCCTGTGCAGTCCAAGTGACCCTTATGTGAGAAACGGAAAAAGCAAGGTCAATGATGCCATTAGGTCAACGGGTCACTCAGCTCGATCACTGCGCTCCGTTGGTTGCTTTTATCAGCACTTCCCTGAGGGCTATTGTCCACCTACACTAGCTAATTACAGACACCAGCTGAAGAGTCGGAAACGATGGCAGCACTGCTTTTGTGTGGCTGGTTTATACTTCTAATCATCTATTAAAAACACCTCAAAGTCCAATCAGGTTAATTTGTACAGCCTACTACGATACACAATACCTCAATGGGCTTTACAGATCAATTGCACACAAATAAACAACACATGAAAGAAACCTTCACTGAGGCAATTCAAAGACAGATCCTCTCCAAGGACAGCAACATGAGCACTTGAGTGTTAATAGTAATTTCGAAAAGAAAAAATGTCATAAAGGTTATAATAGCACAAAACTGAGAGTCTTCGGTCACACAGAGAGCTTTGAGAGGCTGATCTAAGGCACTGCAGCACATGCTATTGTAAGCATGCTACCATGCCTGCAGTGACAAGGCTAACATGCCGATGATTGATAGGTGTTCCTAATTGTATTTTAGTGTGTTTGCATGCAGTTACTTGCCGAAAAGGCACTTGTTTTGCAGGAAGTGAATTACATTGTCAACATTCATTTTTTTTGCCTGGCGATGCAGGGCTCCAGACAGGTGTTTTACACTAGTTGCACTGTGAACAGAAATATAGGTGCACATTATTTGTTTCATTTTAATAGGAGCACATGCAACAGGAAAATTGTAAAAACCTCAACTTTTAAAACAATAGTTACAAAGTACTGCTCAATCTCAAATATAAGATAATATTCAAGATCCATTTGGCTATCCAAAAGTATAAACTTTGAGTTAAAACAACATACTATGAATGAAAATATGCAGGACTGAGTATTCAGTTCTTGAGAGAGAGAGAGAGAGAGAGAGAGAGAGAGAGAGAGAGAGAGAGAGAGAGAGAGAGAGAGAGAGAGAGGTAATGTGCTGAGTATAGACAGAAAGTAGAATTTAACCTTAAAACTTTCTAAGCCCTTTGTTACTGTATACTCTTGTTTGTAGTGTGAGTTGGTTCGCAAATGAAAATGAAAATGATTTTTTTTTTTTTTTTTATATATATAGATTTTTCTTATCTGGCCTGCTGAACATCAAGTGTTTCATCTCACTCGCCAGAGTTTTGGGTGCATGTGTGACCAAAATTGCCACACCCTGGAGGCCTGTGATGGCGCCAGTTGAACGGTGAGGAGGTTCGATTCATCATGAGTGGGGTAAGAAAATGGGTGCACCAGATTTCATGGCAACTCATCCAATAATGTCAAAATATTTCAGTCTGAACCAAAACTGTCAACCTGCCGGTGGAGCTGCACAAAAAGATGGAAGATTTGTCATCCAGGAACATTTGATATCTTCACGCATGTCTATGGCAATATGTCTAGTAGCTGTTGGGACATTTAACAAAAACAAAGAGCCCCTCCCTCAGAGAGGAATGGGTAAATGAAGAAAATTAGGAAAAAAAATGTGTAGGTACATTTACTCTTACTTCAGCATCTATTGGACCTGTGAAGATGACACAAGTATGTAAACATGATCTGTTTCCATGTCATTGTTTGTCCAGCAGCCCAATCTATTTACACAGATGTAACAGGATGTCTAAATTGGTATTCAACCCGACAGTCTGAACTCTGTGTATCAGTACTCGGCCCAACAGTCTGCTGCCCCTGACCTGATGGGCTGAGACGGCCCTCTGTCCAGATGAGAGCTGGGATCCTTTGGGTTGGATTTGTGCTGATGATGGTGCAATCCCCAGATTGTCATCCTTTGCCAGGCCCTATGATTGGATCAGCAGGCATGGATGAAGGGCTATGTGTGTGTCTGTGTGTGTGTGTGTGTGTGCGCGCGTGCGCGTGTGTGTAGTTGTGTGTTTCCTTCTGTGTGTTTGTGTGACCTAAAAGGAAAAACTTTGACCCTTGTGTCTCTCCTGCTGTATCTTCTTCCTTTTTGGTGTTTAACTGTTTCTTCTTTCATACACAGATTTTCCGAGCGATAGAGTTGACATGTCACAGGAAGAACAGAATAGAAAAGAAGAGAAGAGAATAAAATGACAGCCTGAGATAACTCAAAACTGGCAGTTAGTCCAAGATGTCGCTGTTGGGTAGATGATGTACAATGACACTAACTAAGCAACACAGTACATTAAATAAGTACAGTAGAAATGTCAGAAAGGTCAAACCATTGTTTTTTTTTTATTTACCTTAAAAGAACATCTTCAAAATTATGTTGGTGTCTTGTAGTAGGGTGAATGATGTCTCAGTGTAACTTCAGTGAGAGGGTAGGATCACAGCGTTGCATACATACTTACATGATGTGATGTGTTGTTTGTAGTTAGCACCTGCTAGCTTCTGATAAATTGTCCCCTTTGTATTTATGACAGTGGTGTTGCACTTAAAAAACGGTTGGGGGCGCTGAATTTAGAAAAAAAAAAGCGTAATTCTTCATGATGTTGCTTTAAACATTACAGCTATGCCTGAAAGTTACAAAAGAAATAAACAAGTTTGCAGAATTTACATCCACAACATAAATCAAGTGGCAGAATCTATAAGTCACTTTATATCAACGTCAAAGTGATTCAGCCAATGGAATAGAATAGAATAGAATAGAATAGAATAGAAATAGAACAAACTCGTTCAAAAGAGAGTTTCTATGCTCAGCTGTCTTTTATTGATATGATTCTGATTTGACTTAATTGGGAAAGTGAGCTTGTAGACAGGTTAACACCATGCACACAAAGACACTGTGGGGATAATTTGTGCAAAAGTTTGATATAACAGCTACAGGCTTCAATATCAAATATAGAGATTAAGTTAGTTAATCAAAAAGGAATAGTTTGATTCCTCATTATTTCTGTAGCTTAGCTCATGTTGGATAAATGACAGAGTTTTTCTAACGATGTACAAATTCAAATCCAGATAATGTAGTGCATCTCTCAGTTGTTGTATACCCACTGACACTAAGCTTCTTTAAGCCTTAAATAATAAAGATAAAATCTTAGATCTTGGTCGCTGGCAAAGGCACAGTAGCAAGCTGACAAACCAATCTGCATACCTTGAGGCCTGCTGCTGGAAGCAAATGCATTTTTGCCATGAATCGTTTTTGCAGCTGTATTTCATGTATTTCATTTGCCACTGACAAAGAGGTTTGGAGCAGGAGTCCGACTTCAGGTAAACCAGCGTTGGTTTGTCAAGAACATTTGGAGTTCACATTAGGTTCTAGCCTCAACTGCTATGGCTTTAAACAAGAATTGAGTCTTATCAACGCGTTAAGTTCGCTGCTTGTTTTGAAATGTGGAGCACTTGTCCTTTCTCAATAGAGTGGCCTCTTCTCTTCTTGCAACATCATTTCCCATTAAATCAGCCATTGTCATCCGTCCTTGAGAGTCACTTCTCAGTCACACAGCCAAGAGATCAAAACCCCCTCGTATCGTCCCTCGACATACAGAGGTACCATTTGTACAAAGCGATCCTCAATCAAAGGTTGAGATACCCTTGCAGATCTGAGGGTTAAGAGCACGTGTGCGCGCATACGTGTGTGCGTGCATGAGAGCGAGGGGTAATTGAGGCGCCTCATCCCTGGGTTTTGATAAGGCGACTAATAGTGTGTGTGGTTTCCATGGTAACCTTTGTTTGAACATAACAGCACAAGGATCTTCATTCCTCCACACAACACACACACAGGCTGCCTCTCTCACTCCTGGCCTCTCTCTCTCTCTGTGTCATATGAGAGCGTACTTCTTGCATCAGTGATTTGAAAAGAGGCAGCAGATACATAATGAAGAGTCCTTGGATGCTACAGCAAACAGCCAGCTTTTTAATCCTTTCCCTGCCTGTGAGGGTTGGGTATCCACCACCAAATAGGAGTGTCAGGTTTTAGAGTTTGGCCAGATCTCAGGAGGATGTTGAGCAAGTGCAATAAAAAAAAAAAAAAAAAGGCTGCAGCTTATCAAAAACACAGACAAATACGGATGTAGAGACAAACACAATAATAACCCCCCCCCCCCCACACACACACACACACACACACACTCGTCTTCCCAGGTGACTGGCATTCATGCTGAGACCGTGTTGGCAAATTGTTAATATTGTGAGGTGCATTGCGGCTTATACATTTGAATGGTTCTTAAATTACATTTTAAATTTAGATGAGCTGTTTCAGTTAGCTGACAAATGTGTTGTCCTGTTCGCCGAGGGAGGGCTCGGGGCATCCAGTTCCTACAGAGGCAGATCAAGAGGGACCAAGCAGCCAATCAAAATGCACGACACTTCATTTTTTGCACACCACACTCACGGCGGGGTTTAATAGTCACAGCACCCATGGTGTTTGTGGGTGGGTGTCTGCTAGTGCTTCCTACATACTGAGGACCAGAAGTTTTAAACCAACAAAGTGTGGACATTTTTGGAAAATGAGGACATTTTAGATGCACTACTTCTTTTCTGATTGTCTCTTTTCCTGTGTTTTTGCATTTGAAGGTTTAGCCATTGTATGAAGGTTTAGGTTATAACTATGGGTCTGCTATCTGTCACAATCTATGAAATTACAATCACAATACATGATCTTAACAATCTTGTTTTGTTTTACAGTTTTTTCTTGAAATATAGCCAGACTTAAAGGAGACATATCATGATCATTTTCAGGTTAATTATTTCATGTTGGTGGTACTAGAGCAGGTTTATATGCTTTAATGTTCAAACAACTTCTTTGAGACTATAGTCATAGTAGTAATTATTTCATATTAGCAACAGCTTAAAGTTATTTGTCATAAAATATGTAACAGTGTGAAATAGCATAAACACAGCAAAACACACTGGAGGACACTCAAAGTTCTCTAGTTGTAGTTCAGTTGTTTACAATATGTCACCCAAGGAAAGAGACATGTGCAGCAGTTCTTTCAGTCAGACATCTAGCCGTCTTGTACTTCGCTCTATTGGTTTCCTTTAGAAGCATAGTTCTGCTAGTCAATAAGGTTATGTGATATTTGGACAGAGGGGCAAGACAACATTAAATTCTGTGATCTCTCAGATTGACCTGGAATGGTTAGGATCTAAAATCGTCAGGCCACTCGGCCCTAGAAGGTTTAGGTTAGTGTAAGGGACTGGGGAATGCAATATGTCAATGAGGGTCCTCACAAGTGTAGAGGTACAGATCACGTGTGTGTGTGTGTGTGTGTGTGTGTGTGTGTGTGTGTGTGTGTGAGAGAGAGTGTGAGTGTGTATTTGTCTGTGTTCCTTTGTCAAGTTAAGTTTTTGGGCTGTGGAAATTAATTAACAGGCTTTCAATCAGGCGCATCCATTACAGCAGGTAATCATGCTAGCAGAAATTTAATCAAATTGAATGTTTGATGATGTTTCTGCAATTTCTTCTGTAAACTCCAACATTTACACAGCGCCTTCTCACACAAAATACCTATTGGTTATTGTCAATAGTCTACTGTACCAAACCGACTCACCCACCGGCTCCATGCAAATATCTAGAATCTATGCAAATAATGCAGGTACATGCAGGGTGGCGACACAAGCCAGTAAATGTTTGCACCCAATATTCAACCCACATACTTCGGCAGCAGTGTGCCTGGAGTCAGACACCTTGTTTTCAGGAGTTTTGTGTAGGTGCTCTATATGCTTGGATTCACTGATTTATGTGAGCTAACTATAGCTCACATAAATCTCCTGAAACCTGACTTGAGTTTGAGATTCGGAGCCATGGTGCAGCATGTACAAGAAAAAAAAAGGAGCGTTCTTCACATTTGGTATTCAAAACAAAAACCACTCTCATGCTCTGTCAACATATTTTCTTTTTCAATCTTTTCTGAGGTGTTGTATTATCTAGCTTCAACTATTAGCTTTTCTTGTTAAGACCTACAACCGTAAAAAGAAAAAAGATAAACTTGAAAGTTTAACCTACTCCACCCTTCATGAACCTCCAATCCTCACTACACACAACACAGGGTCTATTCACAAGGCGCTGAGGAGTGAAAGAGGCTATGGGCCAACTAGAACAGCTTTGGCGAGAGAGAGAGGAAGGCGGACAAAAGAAATAAGTCTCACTGGTCAAATTTATCTCACAAGGTGTCTTTCTGAGCCGCCGTGTACTGTAGCCATAGCAACTGGCACCCAGCATCTCCTGAAGGGAATGCGAAAGGGATTCATGATTCATATCCAAACAACAACAGCCTGGGAATCCAAATATACTGAGGTAAACTGCCTCCCCCAGACAGTCAGGCTGACAGCTGTGAGGAGGAGGGGCCAAGCAGAAAACAAATAAACAAAAACAATCACAGTCATCCTCCGTTTGCTAAAGCGCATCACTTGTGGTCATTGTTTTCTGTTTGCCTCTTGTGATCTCGGCCATGTTGACTTGTGCTGACAAACTGCATGATGGTAAAAAAAAGTAATAACTCATGCCAGCAGGATGGAATAAAGCAAAACTGGCAGCTCTGCTCGTGAGTCAGTTCCTGTGGACACACACTAATGCCGGGTTCAGACTACATTATATTTTTGTCTGTTGCGATGGTCAATGTGTCAGATAAGGCGATTGCCGTGACTTGGCTGAGAGACATGACAGACTACACGTCGGCCTCCGTCCAGTCATAGCTCGTCATCTTTTATGACCTCACAGGAAAACAAACACATTTTTGTGTGTTTATGATACAGACAAAAAAGAAAGAGAAAGGATAGCATGACCATGACTCTTTTACTTACTTGCAAAGGCCAAACGTTGCTACCACAGGGCCATTCGATGTTTTTCAGGCCAAAGGCCCCTTAGTTGTTAGACAGAGCAGGGAGAGCTTTATTTTGTATAAAATTCTGGGTCATATTAAACTGGGCCTACCGTACTGTGTAGGTCTGCAGAGCCATGTATAAATAGTCAGCAGTTGTATCATGGCCCTTGTTAGGTGTGTTAACCTCACTCTCTGCAGTTTCCCTGGTGGTTTCTGAGGTGAAAGGTATGTCAGAGTCTTTTGTTACAAAACAGACTATTGTTTTCCCTATCATCATCCCAAGTATATGGACAAAAGAGTGTCTAGTGCATCTATTATCGCTAGTTTTCCATTATAGATGCATGGTGCATGGTTGCGATAGTATTATCAAACTATGATTTGCCCCCCCGAAGAAACTCTGAGAACCCTCAAAGGGTCATGGACCCCCTGTCGGCACACTAGTCATTTTCGCCTGACACACTGTCTGTTGCCTTCCGCTATGAGGCTCTACACGGTAAACAGACATTAATTGTCGCTTCCGGCTTCAATTTTCCTTTCTGGTGCCCTATGGTGAGCTATTATCAGGCTGATATTGTGTAGTCTGAAGCTGGCATCAGACTCAGATGATTTTCGAATTCTCCCGTTGAGGAAATGGATACATTAAAAGGACATGAATAGAAATACCACATAAATCAGAGATACAGTATAGGCAGGCGACAGAGTAAAGGTTGTTTTTATGATAGCAGTGGAGAGTGCAGTCACATAAGTCCAACATCTCCCATATGTATTCAGTTGGGTTCAGATTTGTTGACTGTGAAGGCCATAGCATATGATTTACACTGATTCAATACTGATCAAAGCATTCAGTGAGCCCTCATGCCCTATGGAATGGGCAGTCCTGTCATCTTGGAATGGCATGCTCCTATCAGAACAGCAATATTCATTACAGGATAGGGAAAAAATGATTTGCTGTGAACCTTCCCTCTAAGGGAAAAGCGGACCCAAACCATGCCAGCAAAATGCCCCTCTACAGCATAAAAGAGCCACCGTTTGTTATGCTTCTCAACTCATAGGTTTTTCTTTTAAGTTGTCACTCGCCCGTATGTGCACCTGCCAAAATAAAGCATTGCTGCAGCGAAATTGTGATCCATAGTTTAATGTTCTTGTACAAAAAGCTGCAAATCCAACACGCAATTACAGCTGTTTCACACTCACACTCACTCTAAGGCTTGTGTCAGCGCAACTTTTTCTATATTTGTTCCAAAGCCACAAAGAGAAAAAAAACGCCATCACATTCACTGCCAATGAAAATATAACAAGCAAGCCAGGACTACTTGTGAATCGTATTTAGTCGAGCTGAGAATACCGTTCTGAATCATAATAACCAAGATTGGGATCTCTTCATTACCAAAAGTCCCCCTGTTCTTGCACTCACATTGCAATCCAGTCGGCTTTGCCACATTTTGCCTGCTCAAGTAAGCGGCAGCAATCAAGGCCCTGCCTGCTGGGCCCACTATAAGGCAGCTGCGCCTCATTACCAATCAGAAGAAAAAGAGAGACATGGCCCCTGGGAGACATCAGTTTGGACTGCGGTGATATGTGGAGATTAAGCATAGAGGATGCTCTCTCTCCTTCCTGTTTGTCTCATGTTCTCTTCATCTGCATGTCATGCAAAACTCACTTCATGTCTGCAGCTTTGTTTTCCTCTCTTTCTTAGCTCTCTTTGTTTCTGCCCGTCTTCACATTACTCTTTTTTATTCATGGCGACAGATTTTGCTATTCATTTTCAGAGGATAACACCAGCGTGATAGCAATTTTTCTTCTCCCATCACATATTGTTGCCAAAACGTGTCACATCACAATCAGAGGCTACGTCTGTCTGCTCTGTTGCAGATATGCCCCACGCCCAGTGGTGGAAGAAGTATTCAGATCTTTTACTCACGTAGAAGTAGCAATACCTCAGGATATATAATATAAAAGTAAAGGTCTCGTGTTAAAACTCTTATTAACGTAGAAAAGTATGGGCAGCAAAATGTAGCCTATTTAAAGCATTAAAAGTACGCATTGGCACCAGAATGACCAGTGTCCATCTGACATTATGTTACTAGATTAGAATTACACTTACATTTTCGTGTAAGCAGCATTATAATTTGTAGCTTGTGAAAATTAGGCTAATTTTAATTACTTTTTATAGTGTTAGGTAGTTTAATGTATAACATCAAATCTTTTGTAATCTACCTGCATTGTATTTGATAAACTGAAATTATGGTTTGTATGTAAAACCTTGATATTCAAAGTAACTAGCAACTAAAGTTATCAGATAAGAGCAGTAAAGTAACAAATGCAACATTTACCTCTGAACTGAACTGTATTGGTGGCATGAAATGTTAATAAAAATTATACCAAAGTGCAGTACTTGCATCAATGTACTTAGTTGCGTTCCACCATTGCCTACATTGCCGTTATTTTCAAAACATACACTGGAAACATGCTGCAGTGCAGTGGCAGGCTCAGGATGCTTGAGGGGCAGAGGCAGATATAAAAGGACACCAGCTGTATGCGGTGGGGCACCAGTGTGTAGAAAGTAGTGATACGTCTATGGTGAACTGGAAGGGAACCCAAGAGGGCACTTTATCATGTTTTATCTACCGTAGGGGCATCCAAGTGTAGAGTCACCCCTGAGGGCACTTTTGTGGCATTTGAAAAAAAAACAACACAAAAGTGCCCCCAGGGGTGACTCTGCTATTTACCAGTGGTAAATAGTCGATTGCTGCTTTATCGAATGTAATACATCATAGTGAGCATACTGGGAACAGCGCCTGTGGTTCACATCCAGATTCATATTGGTCATTTCAAAACCTCTTAGATAAAGAACCATAGGTGAGATAATTCTCCATCACATTTTAAATTGATTCCTGAAGGTTATTGTTATGACCATTCAATTACCTTCTGTCAAATGTTTCTGACGTCCCTTTCATTGTTAATCTTTGTTTCTTTCCTTCCTTATTTCTTTCTATGTTTTTTCTTTTTTTTTACTGAGCTTTGCAATACTACTCTGAAAGGAGCTATTTGAGATAGACGGAGCAGCCTTCATGCATCGGATATATATTTGGTAAGTCCACTTTTCAGTCTTATGCAGTGAACCCAACAAACTAACAGCTTATTTGACAAATGGTTTGTTTGCGTGTTTTACTTATAATTGGGGTCAGAATTAGTGCATGTGGGCTACAGCAATAGCAACAAACAAACCAAATATAAGTTCAAAGAAAGTGCAAGGTGGAATTCTGTGCAGAAGTAATTCAGCTATCAAATACTTCCAAATTAAGACTGTGGAAGATCAAGAGCATTGAAGATAAAAGTACAGGTTATCTTGGTAAAAACATGAGGTGCCTGTGCAGGCTGTGCATCGGGGCATATAGAATAGGTGCTCATATTGCAAGACAAATAGCCTTTCAAGATTTTTCCTTTGGGCACAGCCAGGCCCGTTATGCTTTCATGTAAAACCAGAGCTGTCACCTGGGAATTACCCAGTATTGGTGTTAATGTTACTCATATTAGGTGGGTAGGTTAGCCATTTTGGTCACTGGTGTAAGACATCATGAGCGAAGGTGGAAAAGCTAAACTGCTTCCATTTAGCACCCAGGACAAATCATTAAACTGGGAAAGGACACATTTCTATGATTTCTGTTTTCTCTGTATGACAAAGAAACAGGGTAGATTTTGGTCTTTAGATTGAGATTGAAATCTGCTGAAACAGCCACATTACTACTAACCTCACTGTTTGTTTTAGGTAAAATAGAATATACTGAAAACACATCGTGGTCACGAGTCAAAATGCTTAAAAGGGACTTAAAGATATAATAGTAGGAATTCTGTGTTAAAATGTCTAAAAACGACTAGACCTTTGTTATGTATTGTTTTGAGTTATGCACTGACATTATCACAGGTATGTCCAAACCCTGAGAAATCCACAAGTTTACTCAGGCACGCAACGGTGCGCTTCATGTGAAGGCCAAACTTCCGCTTTAAAACATTACGTTGTCGGTGCAGATTTGTGCCTGAGTCACATCAGTTTGATCATCATCATCAGCAGTGGTGGATGTTTAATGGTATATACATCAACAGTAAAGCGAGATGGAAGGCAGGAACATTTGTGGTTAATTGTGTTAGCCTACTCATGCAGTGTTTCTCTGCCCCAAAAATTTTCATTTACTGTAAACTTGGTCGCTGCTGTAGTCAGGTTGATAAACAGGAGTGAAGATAAATCCTCTATTTTATCCTCGAAGTTTAGAAGTAATCTCTGTGTTAATGAGATTGGTTCTGAAGCTGTACATGCTTAACAAGAGTTTATTTCATATTTATCATTTATCTATTGTGATGATATGATTCAGTACCTCTGCAGTATGAGAGAAGCTACAACCAGTAGCACCTGTCATTCAACTCCAAGCCGAACAGGGACAGTGAAGTCGGGTGAACCTGCAAGGCACCAGTGCTAACATGCTGCACATTTTTGGGACCCATCAGTTCCACCTTTGAGCCAACTATCGCGGTGGCCAGATATAGTTTGTTAACGAGATCCTACTTTGGTAAGCTAGCGTGTCATCACAAAGTCAGAGACTGCACAGGTTTAAAATGCACTCCAATACTCCTGGAGCACTCCTTGCCACAGGAAATGTTCATGAGTGTCATGAGGGCTGACAGTACATCTCTTCATTTGCACTGGCTTTCCTCCTGTGTGACGATCAATTATTAATTGAAAGTGTTTCTCTTTTTTTTCAACCTTTGCTCCATTATGTAGTAGGAATTATGCGCGAGTTGCACATTTGGGATGATCTAATCAGTTTTTTCTTGCTAGAGAAACTCGATCAATTTAAAAGAAGAAAATGAATCCATTTCAGAAAGTAATTTGACATGGGTCTGGCCTACTGTACTTGCTCTCCACAAAAGCGCACTGGCAGTAACCCAGCGTCTATCAGTCATATACACCAGTGGCTAGCCCTCTCTCTCTCTCTCTCTCTCTCTCTCTCTCTCCCAGCCATCCCAGCGATAGTCTAAATGTCAGTGTTTTCTGAGCTCCTAATGTGTTCCTAAAATAGTATCTCCATTGCTGAGCCTCCGTGAAAAGGCACGCTCCAGAAAAGGCATAGTGAATCTGACTCACAGCAGAGGCAGCAGAAACACCATGCCATCCCAAAGCCAATTAAACATGCATGGGGGTGTATGTGACCTCAAAAAAAAAAAAAAAAAAGCCAGTGGATGCTGGATGGCCACTAAACCCCCCCCATCTTTTCCACTCTGTAGCTCACCCTCTGTCACTGTTTTGCTAAAGCCTTTATTTTCTCCCTTTTTGCCAATTAGAGTGAATAATTCAGGGTGGCCTGTACGTACCTGTTAAGTGTTTTTCTTCCAATGAGCACACTCACAGAAAATTGAGGTGAGGAGACGACGAGTAAGAGGCTGGGCAGCGCAAGCAGATGAGCTGGCATTGAAAATGGATGGGCAATCACACGCTGCAGACATACACACACACACACACACACATAGGTCAACGGAGGGACCCCCAGTGCATTTTGATGTGTTTCCAGAGGTCAGTGCAAGGCTAGCCATTCAGACGCTAACATGATGTGGCTCAGAGAAAAGACTAATTAGCTCTCTCTCCCAGCGAGGTTCTAATCAAAGAAGGAATGGCCACGAAATGATAGATGGAATCCCCGGACAATGCAATTAAAATTGAGTAATTCCATACAATAATTTAATTCCAATGACAGCACAGGAATTCTAGAATGTGAGGTCATGTGTTCCATTCCTTTCCATCAGAACCTAAACTAGATACCGGAATGGCAGGGAAATGTGCCTCTTGTGCTTCATAATGCTCGACAGTGCAGAAGGAGGAAATGGGATGGAAATCTTGAAATGTCATACTGTATATGGATGGGCTGATTTTCTGCATTTAATCAAATTCAGACTCGGCTTTAAATGTCATAGTTGCCTTAATTAACAGAGACCACAATGTAATATCGGTTTCACAATGAGGGGGCTGCTTGTTACGTGCCATTCATCGCTAACGCTGGATTCCACTCACATACCAGGTTGCATCCATCACGAAGCATTTAGGGACTGACTCACCGGGAGAACGGAGCACACTGATGAGCTTTAAATCTGAGTCAATCCATCTAGCTTTGTTTCTGGATAAACATTGTTAAAGCACCTGTATGATATAAGCGAATGGCATCCGATTTTGAAGACTATGAGATGTGCTTGATAGTTTGGAGAAAGCCAGTCAGTGGACTCTGGTAAGAGGTATTTGTCAAAATTTCCTGATTCTAATTCTAGAATTCTAATTCATCCTGGCTTGCTTGAATTTTCATCCTTTCTATCTCTCAGCGCCGTTTGAACTATTTCTGCACAAGTACTTTTTCAACAACTCAGAAGTATTTTGAGCTACGAGCGGCTTTCCAGGAAGTTATTCTGCACGTCTTGCTCTGTTTAGCTTTTTGTAGTCCCCTGCATTACAGTTGCCACATTTAGATTCCCTCGGCTTGCCACCATCATTAATGAATCATATACAATAAACAGATTGATTCCTTTAATTTATACTCCCGCTCATGCTCGCAGTCTTCTGCCTTTGGTGTGTGAGCTGAGTCTGAGAGACGTGTCACCTTGTAAGACATACTGAATGCCTTCCCTTGAAGGAGGGAAACAGAGAGAGCGGGGAAGATAACACAGCCAGGCAGCACTAACCGATCAGAGCACTCCAGCAGAGATATGACCCACATAGACCAACGCTCGTTTAATCAGCCTGCTACTAGCAGCGTGGCGGGGAAGGAGAGAGTGAGGGAGGGACAGAGGGAGTGTGAGTGTTAGGTGGCTCCAGTTAATTTGAAAGAAAGCTAAAATACGTTTATAAAAAAGCAATTTCTTTCCACATTTTTTTTTTGTTCTGTCTCCTTTCCTCACACCACTGTTCCATCTTGCACGTGCCTTCATTATAATCCGACTCTCATGACTCTATTATTTTTCTTTACTTTCCCCTTCCATAAACCCAATCTATGATCAAAGCAGATAAGAGATGGTGAGAGGCCTCAATAACACACAGATACACCGAGGAGATTTGTGGTGGCCCTGCAACAAATAAAAGACAATTTCATAAAGCTTTTGATATTCATCCAGAGCCAAATACTTATTTATCTATTTTTCTTTCCACAAATATATTGGACATTCATGTAGGTCAAGCACTGATATTAGCTGTCTGGGATGTGTTATGACCAGAGATTACGACCATAAATTGTCTCTTTTCATATTGTTAAAAAAAGCAATCGACAGCTACAACAAGTGATAACCAAACCAACATCAGTCTGAGAGATATTTTAGGGAGTAGATTGCAGTGTTAGTGTCAGTGCTGTGCAAGTAACAAATAACCAACGTGTGCCAACATTGTTTCTCAGAATGTATTTTGAAATATTGAGCTCTGACCACTTAAAGTACCAAGGGTCATTAGTGCCCTGCTTAAATGCACAGTATGGAGTATTGGAATACATCAAAATGGGGGACTGTCATGCACAAATCAGCAATAACAATGTAACGTAGCTAGTTAGCTACTAAGACATCTGCAAACTGGCCACGATTTGTTTTACACTTGTCATAAAGAAAAGGAAATGACAGAGAGTTCTCATAACCCTTGGTTTGAGGTGTGCCAATGAAACCTGACAATTCTATCCTAACAGAAATCGGTGCACCCTAGCCATTGACAGGAACGTGCAAAACAGAGGGCTAAGGCTAAGTGGTATGGGCAAGGGCTGTACTGGGATTGAGCAATTCTCAGATTTCCCTCAAGCTGAAGAAACTGTTTCTCTACTTGGAGAACAGCGGTTATATGTAACTCACTTGGTCAACACCTATCTTCCGAATTTACCAGGATGTGCAACTATGCTATGTTCCACTGTCATCTCTCCAGAAAAGCAGGAGTTGGGCAAGGCTATTAAAACCTTACCTTGACTAAGGTTGTCAATTTAAGTGTCTCAAATGAGGCAGAACACTGCCAGGAATACGAGCGATACTGGCTTCCAAAAAGTCAAGCTGAGAGGCCCAGTTTCAGAATGAGGTGGCGTGTCAAAAAAATAAAACCTGCAAATATGCATTCGAGACTGCAGCTCATTGGAATCAAGATTTCAACAAACACTATGCTAAATACACACCCTTTGGCTCGCAGGTACCGCCACAAACAAGAACTGCTGCTTCACAGTCCACTTTGTAAGAAAGTTGCTGATGAGTCTCATTCCTAACTTTTCAAAATACGCTTTGGCTTACCCAGGTGGGACCGTCCCCCATCCAAAAGTTAGGGATGAGACTCAACAATAAAGTGTCTTTTAAATTTGACCTTTAGAGCAAATTTGCGAGATGCTATCAAAGTCTTGACAGTCATGCCACATCAATATGGCCAAATAGGAGGAGCGTAGGGGCTCCTTTGTCTTGCCAGACAGAGACAAGAATGACTGGAGAAGGTGCCCTAACAAGTGATATTCATTGAGTGGAAGAACACTTAAAAAAATGCACGACCACAAGGGCTGAGCCAGCGAGAGGATGTGCTGGATGGGAGAGGATGAACTGTCTCAGAAATATCCCACCTACTTGTGTGCAGTGTCTCCGACACCTCATAATGTTAGTCAGTACCTTGGCTGGCAGCTACATCCACTCAGTGGCCAAGCTCAAAATTCGAGTCCAACTTGCTCTGTGTCTGTAATGAAAGGTCGTGCCAAGTAAGGGGGTCCCAGGCTGTCTCATCTTACTTCTGCAAGATTCCTGAGAACGATAGCATGTGTAGTCAATACAGAGCTCACATCCCTTCTCTGCACACTTTGCAGGAGTGGATGGAGCGGGGAAAGGAAGGAAAGGCATACAACCAAGGCCATCGATGGTTTTTGGCTTATTTTCCAAGGTGAGGGCAGTTGTTCCCCCGGGGAGAAGAACAGCGGGCTGCAGTCTGTCCTTCCACTCTCTGTGGGATTGTCCCTGCATTTGGACCATCCTCAGAGACACAAACGATCTTTGAGCCATTTTTTAGACGCACTTGCAAACCTAAACTGCAGGGTATGGCAGAGGGCTTGCTGTATTGTTCTCATTTGCAGCACATGGATATCCAGGCAAGCATAAAACGACGTAAAGCAGAACTTTCTCTTTTTAGCGCTCACAATCTTGTCTCTGGAGCAAGTATCCCAAATAGAATAGACCTATTAATGATGGTGTAATCATTAGGCCACGTTGAGAAGAACAGAATGCTGTTTAATTAAATGTTTCCCCCTCTTTCCTCCCTAATTTGGCATAGGCATTTCAGTTGTTGTCGCTAACTTTCACTCTTAGCCACACAGTTGGTGCGGACAGACCGACCTCCCTGATTTATCCACTAGTTCTGGTGCAAGGACATGATACCTCACCAGATACCAATCCACGGACACTGCCAGTTATGTTTGCCAAACCATGAGCACAGGTGCTTGGGATTTGACTAATTTCTCCAGTAATGGACTTTGGATGCTTTTTTTCTCCATGCACTGACCAGCATGCTTTACCTGTGCTGACTTTCATAACTTTTAGGCGGCTGGGAAAAGTACACGGAGGTCATACCTGTTCCGAAACATACACGATCTTTAGACAACCATGATGTACAGCCAAACCGAGTAAATCTTGTGGTGTGATACCCCTCGGCTCTGTCTGACTTTCAAGTATCCTACTGTTGTGGCATTCAGCGACAAGATCGTAAAAGGCCATCCTCGTACACAGACATCTATTTCAAACACCAACCTACTCTCAACCTAGCCCTCAAGTGACTATTCAAGGGCAGGTGCACAGGTGCTTTTATGTTGTGCACAGCCACTTCAAAGGTGGTTTGTGTCAACATATTCTCATCCCCTGACCCTTGAGGGTCGGTACTTCACATGTATGGGATGTGTAAATAGATGAAGAGTTAGTCTCAATACAAGTTCTCCTTTCAGTCAACATTTCCCCCAGTAATTTCCTGATATTATTCTCTAAACGTCTGCCTACATATTCATAAATCCACGCTGAAATGATTTTATGGACATTACTTGTTTTTACAGATTTCCAAAGAAAGGTAAGAATTTCCCAGAATAAAACAAAAGCAGGTAGCAAAATACTCGAAAACCTACAGTATGTCATCACTAAATGGCTAGAAATGCATATCTGAAGGGAAATCACTGCTGGATTTAACGACATGTTTGCATTTCATTCCGCTGTAAAAACTGGTAACACTCAAGAGGCGGAAAACCGCGAAGCTATGTCAGTAATTTATTTGTTGGCAAACAACTTTCACTGTTACAACAAATATTAGTTATGAGATCATTCAACTTGGAACCCATACAAAAAGAATAAATAATTAGCAATAATATTGTAATAATAATCATGATCATAATAATTTAAAAAAAGAACCATAAAACAAACCCAGTGCCACTTTATATACTCCTGCCTAAAGCCAGCTTTCTTTCCTCTAAGCTCGTTTTTTTTTTATTTTGCCGTCTTCAAACCAATAAACAGATAAATAAATAATTTCTCTCTTGGGGACATGGAGGGGGCTTGTGGGATACATGTGCAAGCTACACTTCATACACTTATGAAATCTTCTCCTAAATAAGTAAACATTGGCTTTCCACATTGGACAGTGCCGCTGTGTGCAGAGCTTTTCACATCTTCAGTACACAAACATGGTGTAATCATGGCATTTCACAGGTGAGACCCACTCTTTTTCAAATAGTGGAAATTCTCTTTTTTTAAGTTTAGAGAATGACATTTATTATTCTCAATATTTTTTTTTTCTTTTTTTCTGTACAACAAGTTCTAAACCAGCACAGCAAGGTAACGTCAATTAGTAAAATATTTGGCAATAGAGAGGATATGCTTCATAAACCATTCTTGTGTAACTCCAAACATCCATCTGCCTTCAGGAATGACATGTTTTATTCAAGAAACAAATGAGATGAGTCCCACCTTCAGCAAAGACTAAAACATTGCATTTCCATTTCCATAACTTTGCCACATCATTTTTCCCATTTACTTTTAAATCTACACAGTGGTAAAGTATATAGTAACAATTGATTTGCAAAATGTTAAGTGACAGTGGTGTTGCTATAAAAAGGACCAGGATGAAGTGCGCGCGGGGTATATGCGTATTGATTAAGGAGTGCTTAACTGTCTCTGTATGTACGAAAAAGAGTGACATGAAAGATTGTTCCTTGCTCGTTCTGCAGTCTACACATGATCAGAACATGTCGTGACGTTTCAGAACAGTTCCACACACAGAAGGTTTGCAACGTAAAAATCATGAAATAAAAAGACTTGGTCATATGCAACATTTGTATCTGTATCTGTATTCTGTACAATACATAGAAACAGTTTGTGATTTCTTTATAATCCTTTGATAACTGAAAACGTTTACAGAAGAAAGGAGAAGAAACGGAACCCATTCTTGTTTTTTTTGTTGGTTTTTTTTTTGTATTTTTAAATTCAGTCTGTTGTAATATGATCTTCCTTCTTTGTTTTCAGTGAAATACACAGTAGCCGCAGTCACTACAACTTGCAGGAATGTTACACCAGCCCGGACAAAACGTCAGTTTAGCAGATACGAACAGGAAGAGAATTCAGAACATCAGCGTGATATGGGTACAGTTCGGTTGCCCAATAAAATAGTTTTCGGGGTGATCCGCAGTGAGGGCATATATCATACATCCTCCACTTGATTGGCAGGTAGTGGGGCGGGGCCTCTTTAAGGCCAGTTTATGTTGTGAACACCAGAGTTTAAATATCCTGCTCTACCCTTCGGAGAGGTGGAAACGATATCCCAGTATGTGTCTTTGAGAGTGAGACAGAGAGACATACAAACAAACAGACAGGCAGCTCCACGCCCCTGTAGTGGTGGTATTGGAGACTATATGCTATGATCTGCTAGAGGTCCATATTGGGGAACTTGTAGGGCTTCAGTCAATTCAAGATTCGAAATTAAAGTAACAGGTAGGGTAAAATTACAGAATCCCTCCCCATTCCTCTCCTTTCCAGGTTGAGTGTCCCATTTCTGTTGGATGTTCACGAAAAGTCTCTCAGAACCGCCCTTTTCAGTCTGCGCCATTTATGACAATACATTCAGTCCCTGCTTTTTCATTTGACTGGCGATATCTCAACCATATTGTCACGAGCCATAGTTAATGTCACACGCAGCACGTCAGTCCAGGGTGGCGGGGCCAGCTCAGTCGACAACATAGAATGTTTTCATCGGAGGGTTGGAAGTGTGAGAGTAGGCTGGGGAGGGATAGAAGTCTCTTGGTTGGCTCTATAGACTGGTGACCAGGTGAGAAGGGTCTATGGGCGGCTCCTCGGGCGACGAATCGGACTCCTCCTTGCTGCTGGACACCATGTACCCATCGCTGCCACCACGGCCCATGTGGTAGTAGCTCTGGAGCTCGTGAAGGTGATTCCTGGAGCCTAAGTTTGGCATGCTCTTATAATAGACGTCATCCAGCTCTGGAGCAGTGGCACTCTTACAGGGCTGCAGCTCCCCGGAGCTGTCTTCCTCTCCGTCTGTTAAACCATTCATCTGCCCATCTGGAAGGTCCGTCAGCACTGGCATGCTGGTGTAAAGTGAGTCTCTGTGGTTGGGCGAATGCGTGTGCTCGTCAGTGTGCTCGTTGGTCAGCAGGGGGAAGAAGCTCTCGCTGGTCTCCTGGGGAATGCGCCGTGGCCGGGAGAAGCTGTGGGGAGGCGGCGGAGGCGGGGGGTGGCTGTCTGGCGGAGGAGGCCGGGGCGGCAGGAGCGGCGCGTTGGACTCCTCTCTGATAATCTCCAAACCCAGGTTCTCCTCATGGGGGAAGGCTGCAGGGTTGTCCAGCACCATGGGTCCATTGTCCTCTTTACTGCTGCCCACACAGCCACCAACTCCACTGCTGCTGCTGCTGCTGCTGCCTCCAGCCATGCTCCCTGAAAGACCCAGGCAGGAATAATAGTTACAGCACTGACTCTGCTCATTTTGGAAAGAAGCTGTGTTTTTGCTTGTACAGTGACATGTGGTGATGATTTTAGCGTTCCGCACAAGAGATTCCAGCTTTAACCAGTCAGTATTTTCAGTTAACATAATTTATCCATAAATAACACATGTATTATAATTTGTGGTGAATCTCTCATTTACTGTGTGTAATGCCAAGCTTTATGGAGGGTTTAAGCATCTTTGGTCCCACTGTTTCGATTTTCCAGCCCACAATCTTGCTGTTTTGGTTCAACTCATCACTCTCATCAGCATTGTTTTCATTGTGGCAGGCAGCTGTTTTCAGTTTTCAGTTTGCTAGCCTGACATCAAAAGTGTAACTCGCATTGCACATTAGTTCATTTCATTTTTTGATTTTCCAAGGGGCACTATCAATGCGCAGATCAAAATATGTCTAAATGAGAATAGGGACATCTGGGATCTGAGTGGGAAGGGGGGGTCAGATGTACATGCCACAGTAAATGAAGCATGCTCATAGATTCGTCTGGTTTCCAGCATGACTGTACGTTACCAGTCCAGCACCAAGCAGCAGCCATTAAGTTCAGTGAATATCTGGTCAACATAGTAGGGTTTTTAGAAGCTTAAGAGCCTCATTTTGCTTTTTAAAGGTGGTGGACACTGAAGACAGCTAAGAGGAGAGTGAGTATTGGACTTTCAGCTGCCTTCAAATGGCCAAAAACTCGAGTATTGCAAGTTTAACACACTAATCTACAGCACATGTGCATGTCCAAAAAGTGCCAACAAAGCACGTAGCGAAACTCTAAATGCTGTTCCTAGCGTTGGACACCCGCTGTAGTTAAATTATGAGACAGAAAAAGTGTTTAGGCAACCTAACTTATAGAAGTTGCTCTATTTCAGCTCTATTTGTGAATTTTTCGAGTAGTGTGTCTATCGAGATTAAAACCAACAGGATGGGACTATCTAAACGTGTCATTTGAAAATCAAACCAGTCACCTCCATTGGCCATGCTGCTGTTGACCAGCTTGTTCATCAGGTTGTGATTGCGCTCAGTGGTGGCCCGCTCGTGGTTGTTGAGGTAGGACGGGATGTAATTGGAGGTCAGCTCCTTGAGGATCTTCTTCTCCAGGGTCGTCTCCTTGTGGTTGCTGTGGGTGCCGTAGCCGCCGCTACGGTCTAGAATCTGGACGCAGTCGCTCAAGTACTCACTGCTGGCCATGCTGTAGTTGTTGGCATGGTTACCATTAAGCGGGAGTGTATCCATAACACTGGAGTCTCTTGCGTTGTTCAGGATGCCCTCTGAGGAACAGAAATTAATTTTTAAAAAAGTAATAATTATTAGGATTGTTAAATAAACTAAGTGGATTTCTCAGAAGAGAGATTTTAATTATTGTTTGATATCATCGTGTGTGCTGTGAATTGAGGATTAAAAAGTAGCACTGATATTTTTTTGGACAGAAAAATGCTTCAAGCATCCATAATTCATTTAAGAGAAACCTCAGAAGTACTTTCTTTTCTCAATTACTGCCAGCACTAGAGCAACACAAAGAGCAGTGTTAAGAGCTTCGCTGCAAAATATGATAAATGTTTTGAAGTGATACTTAAAGTTATTACGTTACAAGTGATTTTAAGGGCAAACCTAATGCAGCTCAATTCTAACACAAATGTCACTGCACATTTGGTCCACAATATTTCACTTCTTTTATATTGTACATAAGTATATATTGTGTCCAAGGGAGGATTTTTTTTTAACAGCATTTTCTAGAAAAAGCGTGAAAAAACAAATAACGTTTTTACATGGACTGATTAATGATTTGAGTAAAAAAAGACTGGCGTGGCTGACAGCCAAACAACACTGCTGTTTGGATGTAGATTGGACTGAAAATATGTTAGGTGGAGTGCTTTTGAGGCAAGAAAAGAGAGAAGAAATTAAAATTAAGGAAGTATTAATTTAGCCCATACTTGTGTCTCGGTAAGGTGCTAATGGACAGCATGAGGGAGAAGGGAGAAAAGAGACAGTCGTGAGTTCACACTGTGAGAGAAGCAACTTTCACCATCTACAAAATCAACAGTTGCACAGTAATTGGAGGCATGATAAAAAAAAGGGTTTCACAAAGAAACCCAGCCTCTCGAAAAAATCAGCGCAGCAAATATCTGCTTTTCAAGGCCTTATCGTTAACTCGGCAACTATCACGTGGCTCCTTATTTATCTAACATAGTGAAAACATAAAAAAAAAAAAAACACCTCACAATTACATTTAAAAACACAGTTTATAAAACAGTAAACGTGCACTAAGACAAGCGATACACAAGTCCCAACTGACACATACAAAATGACATTCAAAAAATGAAGCACACACTGTGTAAAATAGAACATTAGCACAAAATAGTGCAAAAATGTTTCATGGCTCCCAAGTAGCTTATAAAAGATACAGTAAAACTGCAGCCGGCAACGTATAGCAATGCGTCTATAGCACACAATAAATCAGCGTGTGATATTGTTATACTGTTTCGATAAATCATCAACAGAATTTTCCTCTCTACATTTATGTGCTGCGAGAACTGCCCAGTGGGTGTCCTTTGTGAGAGATTATTGCAGCGTGATTGATCGCCTCACTTGGGAGCCATAATAAGGCGAGATCAGATATGCATCCAAAAAAAGTGCACCACGGTGGCAAACATTTTTAAAATGAAATAACCATGCAAAATAAATTGAATTTAAACTCTACTGCTAACTTTCCAAATGTTGTGTGTTTATAATAGGAACATCAGGCACACCTTGGGTGTTGTACATGCCCACAGCTGGGTTGTTATAGACTGCCGAGTCCCCCAGGAGAGTGTTATAAGGATTGTTAGTACCATGGGGACGAAGGAGAGCATTAGTTATAAGATGATTAGCCATGGCTCCTGGTACAGACAGATAGAGAGAGAGAGAGGAAGAGCAGACAGCCAAGTCGAGAGAAGGAAGAGAGAGAGGAGAAGCAACAGCCAAGTCAAGAGAGAGAAAGGAGAGAGAAGCACTCAAGGGGAGAAAAAAAAGGGGGGCAGGGATAGAGGGGTGAAGGAGAGAGCATGTAGACGTCGCAGAGTGGAAGTAAGTGAGAAGGAGAGAGGAGAAGGGAGAGTGAGATGGGAAGTGAGTGTGTGGAAGAAAGAGGGAGAGAAGAGGACAAGTAAATCAAACAAGCAAACATAGTTCGAGGTGAAAGCCAAGAAAAAGCTCGACAAGTCATTCTTGCAGCCACTGCGTTCAGGTCGAGGGAGGGGACGAGACAGGGAGAGAGACTGAAAGAGAGAGAGAGAGAGACAAAGAGAGACAAAGAGAGAGCAGCATAGCTTGGAGAAGAAGATTGTGCGTTTATATACGCTTGAGCATAGTAGCATGACTACAGGATAGTTAATGGGGGGCCACAAAAAAAGGTGTTCTCAGTGCATTTTCACCCCTAGGTGGGAGACAAATCTTGTGCACATAAAGACACTGCAGAAAAAAAAAACAGAAGACGAATGAACAAAACAGCTCCTATGCATTTATCCCTGTGTTGTACTCTACCCTGTGTGAAACGCACCAACTCCAGCACTATGCCTATGGTACTAAGTATTTCATGTAGCCTAAAAACACAAGTTAGATGGATATTTGTGGTGCTGTTTTTTTGTTACCTAAGAGGAACAGGTGTGTAGCTAAAAGAACATACCACTTTTTACTTCAGGGCCAGCAGCCTGAACTTGGCCGACAGAATGGAGTTCCAGGTAGAATAAATAAGAAATAATGGAGACAGTGGAACATGGCCGAATAATGAATCATTTTCTGGGCATCAGCGTAGATTCTCTATTAACAAAAAATGATTTTTTTTGCATCATAATGGATCTTTGCTGATTCAGAATATGCTGAATTCCCCCCCCCCCAATTTGAATCCCCCACCTAATAGCAGAGAGCATCATGTCTCTCCTGGACTGCAATTAACATAAGTATGCCTGTTTTTGCGATGGACCATTGGCAGATGCAGTGTTTTCAAATCGTTTATTTTAAAAAATCAGGTGGGCACAAAACAATCCTTTTGGATTCTGACCACTAAATTATTTTTTTTTAGTTGGTGAAAGAAACAATGATAGAAAATAAATGTTAGTGTGACCGCGTAGCTAATTTGCACCCATAGTCCCCACTTGACAAAAAAACAAACAAAAGACATAATAAATATTAGACATAATAACGCCTTAAAATGCACTTGAAAATTAAAATAACCACATTCATATCTCCGATTCCTTCTCCTCAAAGTTCAACATGTCAGTCTCCTATCAGAATATCCAATTTATTCCACCCCATCTTATTCTCTAAGCCACAGTGTGTAGTCGTTTGAAATCTACTGGCTAAGTCGCTCTCTGCAGCACACTTTTAAGTGTGAGGGAGGAAGGGAGGAGGTGGGGGTGTCTTAAGCCCTGCCTCACTAAGTGTGTGATAATTCAGGCGCTGACACACACCGTGTCTGCTTTAGCATCAATCTGTCATGCTAACAGCTTATTAGTGGCCTGAAGGAAGTGAGGGCCACACCTCGACTCGGAGACTAACAAATGGCACTGTGTGTGTGTGTGCGCATTCGAGTGAATTCCGCAGTATGTGTGTGTGACAGAATGTCTGGCCGTTTGGGTGTCTATGTCCTCATTACCCTCGCCTTCAGACAGCTATGCTCACGGAGTCCATTCTTACAGCGGCTAACTCTGAAGGGACATCTCAGAATACAGTGTGAATACAGTGACCTGGGCCCTAATGTTCCTTTAAAAGCTCGGGAAAGACAGCAGCCTTCACATAATGAGATGAGCTAGTCAGAACGTGTAGATTCTCTGGTGAAGAACGAGGCAGAAAACACATTTCTAGTGCTGTTTTAGAGGCAGTGACTTTACCTGAAGTGACACACAACTGCGTTCAGCTAATAATAAAGCGTTTATCCGGAGCAACTCTGCATATGTTATCGTATGATAATGAGGGGACCGCGGTTGCTCAGCTCAAAACTTGCACACATACTTTAACTTAAAGGATTTATCCCCCTCACATGCTTCAAAAGATGACTATCGCCTAAAGCGGTATAGAAGCCCTCTGTAACACGGTTGGCTCTACACTCTGTAGATTTATAATGGGACCGCAAACCGGTTGAAGCTTCAGTTTTGACAAGAGTCCGCTCATAACTCTCCCTCCTGTAATGTCATCCTTTGAAGCAGTGCGAAAGTAGTAAGTGATATTTACATTCCACTCTGCTAATCTTCTTCTCTATGAGAACACGGCACCATTATCAGAAGTTTGGACTCCTACCACTTTACTAAATGACAGCGTATGCTGTCTGAGCCTCCCGCTATTAATAAAGTAGATATGGTGACAGTGATGAGGATGCAAACGGTAGGTATCCTGTGGTTACCTCTGTTGAGCGTGGCGGAGCTGTTGATGTCTCCAGTGATGAAGGAAGACTCCTGTTTCCTCACAGTGTCATTCCACATCCGCCTGATACGACTCTATACACAGGAGAGGAGAAGCGAGAGAGAAAGAGAGGGAAAATGAGGGAGAGACGGTGTGGACAGAGACAGAGGAGTGGCGGTAATGAAGGGGGAAATGGAAATAAAGAGAAGGGACGGGGACAAGTCGAGGGAGGGGACGACAAAATAGGGGAAATAATTATGGTAAGAAACGTAATATATGGGGGTGTGATGTGCAAAAGGAGGGCAAATTAGTGCAGGAGAGGCAGTAAAGGAAAAGGCAAAGCAACGACCGGTGAGGGAGAAGCAGGTGGGGAGAAATAATCACCCGTCAATGCCATTTATACTCCATCGGCCTGTGTGTCAGCATCAATATCTGAAGGTGTAAGTCAGGGTTTGGGCTATCTCACTTTCAACACAAAATCCGCATCTTAAGTCTGCACATACTCTATAAAATATCCTGACTGTCACATCAAAGGTCTCGTATTATGCTCATTCTCCAGTTCATGCTTTTTATTTGTGGGTTGTCACGATACAGCGTTTACAAGATTTAATGTTCAAAAGACCCAACATTTTTTTCTCCCACTGTCTGTTGCTCAGCACCACTGTTCACCCTCTGTCTGAGCACTCTTTTTTAGGTCCTGTCTCTTTAAGGCCCCACCCTCCCTAAAAGTCTGCTCTTATTGGTCAGCTCTAAAAAAAAAAAAAAAGGACTAAGACATCTACACTATGGGACCTTTAAACGTTTCAGTTTTGTTACATCTGCCTTAAAATGAAATCAAAAACTCTAAATGTAAGTTGAAAGTGATCAGCGATAGCCCAAAACCCTCATGGCGTGCTCCGGCCTCACCTGAGAGTCTGCTGTGCTGTAGCGTCCAGGTGTGCAGGCAGGTAAGCTCACCTGTGAGCCTGTGGAGTAGCGGCCGGGGGTCCGTGACGTTGTGGTCTTACTGGACGAGGAGATGGACGTCTCCACGCTCTTGCCGCTGCAGCAGTGAGTGCGCAGACACTTGCCATACTCTTTACGCACCTGGGCGGCGGGAGACGGAGAGGGTTACAAACACACCCACACCCACATACACACACACACACACACACACACACACACTACGCACATATATAAAACACATGAAGGAGGGGGAATTGACTAATGTTCCACTTTCACAAGCACATATTGAGGCATATTTTTAGGATGACATACTCGCAAAAGGAACAGACTGGAAGGGCCTAACGTGATAGAGTGTCCCCGCTAACTTCTTCTTCTACTCAAATTCCTTGTGCAAACACTAACTCCATAAAAATTTAGACATTAAAGGATTAACTTCATAAACTTTCCCCCCCATCAGCATCCACCCCGATGTTATTGCTGCCACACATCCATCTGAAACGGACACACTCCTCCGGGAGACATATGATGCACTCGTACACACAGAACATCTGCATTTAGATCCCAATCAAGTTAGAACAAATAGGACTGTAATTGCTTTTTAACAAGCTTGTTGGACTTGCAGACGTGCATTGCCACATGCTCTGTTTGAACAGCTGTGTGGTGAGTTGCTCCATGCATCTTGGGAGAAACCATGTTTTGGGCCGCAGCCAAGGAAAACCTCAGCGCTGTTTCTGAGGACACATCTCTCAGGATACCTGATCCTGTGGCCTAACACATACCTAAGTCCACTGCACACACACATATACACACACACACAGCACTTGTATACCGGTTGTACACTTAAAACTAAAAACTCTCTGCGGGACTGCAGCCAGAAGAGTGTATTAAGCATCTGATGAATTTTTCTTTCTCCAGATCCTACTCCTCTTCTGCACTCCCAGGCACTGACAGCGTGTGGGAGACTTTGTAAAAATATCCTTGGATGTGTAGGCTCTTCCTGGGAGCCATTCATGTAATGCAAATATGAAAAGTGGAACATATGTGCTCACAAAATGCCTCTAATCCTTGAGGCCAGACGAAACCCAAAACACATCTAACGGGCTTGCGAACGGAACTGTGTTGAGGCATTAAATCACAGAGATCATCGTAACCTCGGTCACTTAGACAGCAAAACAGACGCTGTACGCTCTCTGCGTGTGTTCAAGACATAAAACAATACGAGCAAAAATATCATCACAATTTTGAACAAGCTATTTCAGGGCTGATGACCCTGCCCGATGATGAAAAACTGCCTTTTCTGTCGGGGTAAGACAGAAACCTTGTAAGACTAGCAGCTTGGTTTGCTACCTGCTGAGGGAGGTGGTGGGAATAAAAAAGTGAGCGAGTTGAGCAGCCAGTAGGGTTATTGAATGACCAATCAAACCTGTGACAGCTCGGCAGATATTTTTGGTGTCCCTGCTGATCAATGCTAGCATGCGTGTGCTTGTGTCTGTGTCTGTGTGGGATTGTGTTAGCCTGCCCGTCACGCTGTCTGTCTATTTCTGTCTGGCTTTGTCTCGGTTCGTCTCCCTCACCTTCTTCTGCAGTATGCAGTGGAAGATGAAGATGAACATGCCCTGCAGGGAGTTGAAGATAGTGAAAAGGTAGGCCATGATGACGGTGCTCTCGTTGATGTACATCAGGCCGAAAGCCCAGGTGAGGCCCAGCAGACACAGCAGGGCGATGGCCCCGATCACCCAGGACCTACAGAGAGGAGAAATAATGCTTAATTAATCACTGTACAATATAAAATCTGACAAAGGGACTTTACTTAAAACAATTAAAGTAAACTAAATATGTAAAGACATTTTACCTCATACTACTTTGATGTAATAGTCTACATTAATTTACAATTTACAATCGTTTTCCTGACTTCTAAAGATAAAATCAAGTTTTAAAATTTACAGTGAAACACCCCTGTCACGTATTACTGTAAACTAAAACAAAACTAGGCAGTGAAAAAACTGAAATAAGACTAAAACTAAATTAGAAATATAATCTGCAATTAAACCTAAACCTGAAGTGAAACAATATCGGTCTGGTTACCAAGCGAAGTAAAATAGAAATAAAATAAAGATAAAGTCACTTAATTTACTGCCATTTTGCAACATGATTTCTAAACAAAATGAAGGGTGTAGCCCCTCATCATGCGACACATACAACATACTCAAATATTTGAATTTGAGGCATTTAGCAGAAAATGTTGTATTCTGTTTGTATTTGTAGCTACATACTTCTGACACATTATACTTGATTCGGAAAAAAATATGCTAAAACTAGTTCAATAGAACCTGAAACTAAACCTTTCTGAAAAACTAGAACATGTAAAACTACACTGTCATTTTAAAAAAACTTATCTCAGAATTACCAAGTCTTTGTATGTATGTATGTATGTAAGTAAAATAGTATGAAAAATGCTTGTAAGTTGTACGAGCTGAAAAGTTTTAACAACTTAAAATAAGCAAACTTTAGTTAATTAGTTTTGAGGTTATCGGTTTGTTTTATTTTTACATTTTTTTGAAGTAAAGTCACTTTGTCAGATTTTACAGTGTATGAAATGCACTCTGAAAGCAAACTGCAGCAAACTAATGCGACATCTGAAACTAAAACAAAAGAAAAGCTAATTGAAAATCCAAACTTTCATAACCTTGGCTGTGTCACATAAAAATCTACAGTCTATATTGTTGGTTTCATTGTCAGTACGTTAAGACTCTTGTCTCATTCCCTAGATCAGAAAAAAGCTATTCAGGCAAGTTTGACGCACGTGGGACCGCGAGGAGGGAAAAAAGGGTTAGAGAGGGTTCATTCAGAATCTCGACGCTGTGGGAGTGGGATGGAGAAAACAGTGGGAGGTTTTTTTTTTTTTTTTTGCCTAAAAGAGTTATACTCTTACGGAAAGGGTGAGAGAATAGAGCGAGAGTGGATTTGCTCGCTTAGATACCATCTCAAGAGAGGGAGCGGAGGTTATAAGCCGGCTGACGTCAGCCACTTGTCTCGAGAAAGTCAAGCAGTCGAGACTTTTCTTCTCCCAAAGTTACAGCCAAACTCTGGCGCTCACTCTGCCCCGTGCACTTGGGCACGGCGTCAAAGACGTTTTCACAGGCAAAAGTGGACACTGAAGTCTGTTAGTGCACTTGTGACTATAAGAATTTAATGGAATTAGATCTCATAAAAGTTTTTCAAGGCTGTGAACCTCCATTTTAAATAAAGCCCATGCAGAAGAGCGTCATCAAGGCCAAATGTCAGGGGAAGTTGGTCGCGTCGAGGCATGTGTATGCATTGTGAGTCCTCCACTGAGCTCGTGTGCGCGAGTGCGGGCAGTAAGTAGAGGGACATTACTGCCATTATAAATGACATTTCCCACTAAAGGTCACAGTTTCGGGGTCTGCCACAGCCGTGAAGATGGCTGTTAATTTGATTGGCTGACTGGGCAGTGATCACCTCTCATGTGAGGGATGGAGACGGAGAAATGAGGTAAGGGAAGGGAAGGGGAGGGAGAAAATACAGAGAGGGGGAGATATTAGGGGAGTCAGGAGGAAGGAAGAGAGAAAGAGGAGGAGAGTAAGTGAGTGAGACTGAGGTGATTGATTCGATGTTGCCCTCTGTGGCACCATTCAGGCGAGACAGAACCTCCAATAAAGCTCGTCTGACGACCCTCTTCAATAAAGGGTACACTCATCCCTCTTTTTTTCCATCCCTTCATTCCACCTCTTCCTCCAGTGCTCCCTTGAGTCATGGTTTCTCTCCCAGCTCTGTTTCCCCTCATTCACATCTCACCATTCTAATATTTCAACAGCACATTAAGTCTGTAGGTCACAGGGGCTCACAAATCACACATCAACAAGTAATCCATTTTACAAGGCAGGTTAATGGTTAATTGAGGGATATGCATAGACTCTCAGCAGATTTCTACGGACAAACAGGACAACAAGCAAACCAATCAAAATGTCTCTGCAGACAAAAGGCATCGTGATTGGAGAGCCGCCTTACCAGAGCCAATCCACAACAAAGACAACTTGTGATGGCAAAGAAAACAAAAGGAAGAATAATAATAAGACAAAAAGGACATGATGATGATTAACAAGTAAATGAACCACTATAAGACATGACTTATGAAGTGAAATAGATTAAAATCTCTTCAGTCCCTCCGTACGCTTGGAAGCAAGAAGGAAAGTGATTAAAATGGAGGGGGAAAAACATCCGAAAGCATCATATTTCTAAATCCTTCTTTGATTTACATCTTTCATCAGACTTTTTGATTACGATCCCGTGAACGGCGCTGAAGCAAAGATCAGCTGGTTTTTCGTCTTCATGTCTGAAACGCTTCCCGCTCAAAAACTGTCATCAAAGATACATTGGCAGTAATATTTAAATGATAAATCACGTGAGTGAGCCGCTTTGTGTTTTACATCATAAATTCTGAGCCGTGCCTCAGCAAGGCGCTGCGCTCCGAGCCACGGCATATTGTTTGAATTAGACTGAGCCTTTTGTCTTGAGCTGCATTAGAATGACACCATAACACAATCCTGACTAGTTAGCCTAGTAGACAGCATGTCAATGCTCGGTGGAAATGAAGTCATATTTCGGTGACATTCTCTGAGGGTAATATGAGTAATAATGACATGACTGGGAATAACAGAAATTCAGTGAGATGGGTCTGAAAATGATGTAAGACGAAGGTCAAACGCTGTCATGTGACCTCACCAACAGAGGCTGATGGACATGGCGCGACATTTTTGGAAATAAACTTTACCCGCTCTCGAGTCTGTAAGGTGAATGTAGTTGAAGCATGCAGCCCTTTATCTTAGCTTAGCATGAGGACAAGAATCAGCTAACTTGGCCAATCTAAAGCTCCTTGTTAGCGCATTTTATGTTGTTCTTCATTCATTTCCACCTTAAAAAAATATGTATGGTTTTCTTGTTTTGAATATAGAAGCTACACCACAACTTGCATTATGTGAATTCTGACTTTAAACTCGGAATTCTGAGAGAGAATTTTATTTTTGCTAAGCTCAGCTAACAGGCTGTTGGCCTAAGCTGCACAGCAAACAGACAGTCACGAGAGTGTCATCAATCTTCTGATTTAACTCTCTAAAAGAAAACAAATTAGTGGATTTTCCATTGGGCTGACTTATTCCTTAAACTTAACTCCGCACACGCAGGCAAACCATAATCATACTCGCTTTCCAAACCGGGCGTGCCGGTGTGATGGCAGCGACTGTATGAGCACAAGTACTTACTTGATGTTGTCCAGACATCCAGAGTCTGGTTTGAGAATGGCCGTATGATGGAACATCTTATAAAGAGCGATACCGAGGAAGATTACATTCAGCTGAAATAAGACACAGGACACACACACCCACATACAAGTTAATATTCTGCAGCAACAAGCCTAATTAAAGACACAATGTCACCACAACAATTCACTCGCACACAGTGCATATCATTTCATTTTCCCTTCCGGCAGTAATTGGCTTGGGGACACAGTATCAGCCCACAATCAACAGCCCTTTATGTGCTTAAAATACAGCTGCTTGAGCAACAGGGAAAATACAGCAGTCATTACACCCATTGAGGATCATTGTTACAATAGAAATCCAATTCTCACAGATGCTGTGTGTTCTATTGGCCTGGTAATGCACAGATAGGGTGGCTTAATAATGACTGTCTGGACTGTTGTACCGGGTTTCCGAGGCTGTATTTGTTATCAGTGGGCACAGAGTCATAACAGAGCAGGTCCCACCTGCACCACTCCCACTCACTGCCCCAGTTAGATCACTGATAGCCTGCCTGACATTTCTTAAATGAGTGCAGAGCATCAGTGTTCGTGCTGACATTCACCTAATTAAGACACACCATTCTCTACTTCCCAAACACCTCTCTTAATGTTTTTTTTTTTCCAGTGTGCCTGGTTGTCTAACTCTATTTCCACCTCTGTTGTTCAAGGTATGGCTACTCACCAAAGTTTCCCTCATTGACGTTGTTCATTGACTGTGTTTCCCTTTGTACTGTGTAATTGGGCTGCATTGTGATGAATTAGCAAGCCCAGGAAGGAGTACAGTGCCTGGATCATCAAATAAGTACTTAAGAGCCACCATAACTTTGTTGAGTTGTTATCTGGGGTTTATACTCTGTAGCCACATGTCCACCGCAACTTTCCCTTGAGACTGGTAACCATCAGCGGATCGGCTGGGACCAGGGTCTAAATTAAGTTCTGGGAACATTATTTTACAGCACATTAAAGTCTCTGCTGGGGCGGGGGGGATACAGTAACTTTGCCTTATAGGCTGAACATTTCTGATTGGTTGAGCAATCGCAGGTTTTTAATTCAAAAAAATCTGCAGCTGCCAGTCATTTTGCGCTCCATCTCAGCGTTAGCTTGTAAAAAAAATTGCTGACTTTTTCCATACGTCAGCGGACTAACTTGTCTAATCTTCATAGGTGTTCAGAACATCATGGAAACACGGTTTGGTTTATGTTTATGTTTTGTTATATTCAATTTACATATTTGTACATGGATTAATTCAAAGTTTGTGTGCAATATTGAAAAGTGTTAGTTTAAACATTCACATGTTTACCACAATTATCTTTACGAGACATAGTTTGGATCATATGTCAAAGACGTCTATGTATTTTGTTGCAGAGATATCTACTGAAGCTAGTATGCTAACTAGCTAGCTCCTAGCCACTTTTTACCTCAAGAGGTCATAGTCTGATAGTAAACAACACCAACACTTCCCTGGTGCTCTGAGCTCCTAGTGCAGGCAGAGACAGCTAATGGGAGCGCTAGCTGCACAGCTAGCCGAGCTACATAGCTACTGGCAGCTACTGTTGGCAGCTTCAATTAACAGCACTCCATCTGATTGGAGTATCAATTTGACAAGTGACTTGTTTTGACATAGTGCACCTTTATGTATCCCAGTGTGCATTTATTTGCTTTGGACTGGGGTTATGTCTTGTGTATACTAAAAAACAATAATAAAATGTTTTCTCTTTTGGTGATATAAAAAGGACTGAGGATTTATGCTTGGACTGTTGGGTTTGTGGGAATTTTTAATTAATGAGTTGCTGTACTTGATCATGAACACACCTCCACTTCCACTGTCTGAGGAGCTCAGGCAAACATTGTAAAGTATTAACAAACACGTCGTTCCTGCACGAACACGTGACAGCCAGTCGACCCTGTGACATGTAATGCTATGTCAAGTGTGTGTGAGCATGCATGTATGTGTGTCTTACCATAATGATGAGCGTGGCGGGGCCTATAAAGCTCCAGATGAAGTAGGTGTCCAATCGCAGCCAGCACCTAAAGAGACAAAGAGAAAGCAGGAGAGAAAGGAGAGAGAATGTAAAGGGGACGAGGGAGAAAGACATCACGCATGAGAAACAGAGTGAAGAAGAACAGGAGAGATGCACAGGGATTAAAAACATGCTTCAGTCTCAGATGGATGTGGGGTAGCAAAGGATATACATCAGAGGACAGGACATGCATCACGGTTTTACAGACACACACAAACACACACACACACACACACACACACACACACACACACACACACACACACACACACATACAAATGACACAAGGAGGTAAAAATTACACATACATTACATGGCATACAGTACATTAAATGCATCCTGACAGAGGGAGGACAAAAGGAATTGGGTAGGGTGAAATGTGAAAGAGATGGAGAATGGTGTGGAAGGTGTGGCAGGGTGAAGGAAATAAACTTCATGCGGACCTCAAGCGTACATCACACACAGAGGGGGAAACAGCGAGGGATGAGCACCTGTGATAAATAAACCTTTACTTCCCCCTTAGGGCACGGAAAAGTGACACGACTGTGTTCATTTGAATACTGACTTATGGATGCAGCCCTCATACCGCTCTATTTATGGAGCCTGGGAATGGCTGTGGTGAGGTTAAAGGACAGAGGAGGGACACACACACACACACACACACACACACACACACACACACACACACACAGCCAGACATGTACCTACACCCACACACACATTTATTTCTGACCACAACTATAGCATCGGTATTAAAAGATCCACTGCTGTATGCTATGTTATATTACCCACAAACATCTTCACTCAATTGCAGCAAGCAGGAGAGTAAAAAAAACAAAACATCCCGGATGCCCTCCACTGAGGTCAGACCCGACGGGTTGCAGCAAAAAAAAAGGTGCCAGAGAAAAACCGCTGGAGCAAAATGGCCGACTGATTCATGACCAGCTGCTTTTGAATTATTAATCTTTCAATTTCCAGCACATTAGAGAGCCCTCCATTATGGGTCCCCGCCTGTGTCACTGTATCCACCATTAGGGTCCTTTGCTCAGTCATAGCAACCTTCATTACTGGAGGTGAATGAGAGTCAGTGCCACTGGCTAATATGGGGAGAGAGTGGGGAGCATTATGTGACAAGGTGACACAGCAGGGATGGCAGATGATATTTCCAGAGGTTTTCGTCTCAATGTGTTATGTCAAACATGATAAGCTGTGCCATTTTCAAGACTGGACTGATGAATGAGTCACGTAACTTATTTTCAGCTTTTAATGAAATGTACTTTGTGGTGAAAAATACGTAACGCCACTAAAAGCAGATGCGTCGAATGTTTGGGTGAAATATTTTTTTAAATTACGAGAAAATAGTTTCCACACTCTCAATGATTTAAAGGGTAACTCCATTAGTTTTACATATTTAAGTGTGTTTGTTCAGGTCTGGGGGATGTGCTATACAGAAAAAAAAAAAATAAATAAATGAAAAAAAGAGGACGCTGCATGTATTCTGAATAATTCCCTCTGGTGATGTCATTCAGTGACTAAGTTGCATTGTGGGTAATGTAGGCACCAGGTTTTAAAAAAGGAAGAATAATGCATGGGATAAAAAAGGGGACATCTCTGGTTCAGGGTTATATTATCGATTTTGATAATTGTATTTTAAAACTGTCCATAATGAGTCCTACAGTGTTAATAAATGACCAACAATACAATTTAGCCACTGAGTGACATCACTGGAGGCAATTTAGCAGATTATATGCAGCCTACTCTGAAGACACAAAAGGCTTTACACTACCATTTTCACACACATGCATACACACAGTAGTACACCCCAAGACCTGCAAACACACTATAATGTGTAGAATTGTTGGAGTGACCCTTTAAGTGTGGTTTGTGTGATAGGCTCTGTGTTATTCTCCCGAAAAAACGTACCCCTTCATTTTGCATTTATCCTCAAACCATTGCTATTTTCTCCTCCTCTGTTCTCTAATGGCATGCAGTCGGATAATTCATCCAGAGCTTGGCATTCAGACACTCATGTTTTAATGATCATCCGACGATGAAATATTGATCTAAGTGGCATAAGGATTGGTGTGGCTCGACGGTTAAACACTGCTAAATTCAACCCGTTTCCCTGGCTTCCTCTTCCTCTACCAGCTGATGTGTTGCTAGCAGACAGCTGTGAGCTCTGAACTACGAAAGGCCCACAGAGCGGCGGAGACCGCGAACGGTCGAGCACGTGAATCATTTAACAGTCCTATAGCTTCCTGTCATTTCTCACTTACTATATAGAGCAGCTCATTTATAAGCAATTCAGAGAAGAGAGATATTTACCATTTCTTAAATGCAGCGTGCGCACTGTTAATGCCTTCTGTAGTCCTTATGATTTCATATAGTCACAGGATTGGAGGTCACAGGCATGTATAGGTCACCATATACAATTTATGCACATTATGCACATAATACACATTACGCACCGCATGAATAAAACGTGGGTTCTCTTCAGGGCCCCTGTATGAATGGATCGGACAGGTCAGGCGTGTGAAAGTGTTACTATTATGCCGACTCTGATGTATTTGTAGGTGGTCTACTACACAAATGCTGCATATGAATGATATGCTGGCTGCCTCTTCCTGTATTCGCCCTGTGTCTCGGGTTGCACAAGTCAAGCATGCATTAATACATTACCATGTGCTCTTAATGTATGTTCTCATCCCACTCACTGCTCTGCACTTCCTTCAGGGAGGCCAGCTTTTTTCTTAGCGCGCACAAGTGCAAGCCAGCATGGACGTGCGCATACCCCCACAGACTACTCCATCCCTCACACTCTCACACTTAAAACCACTCCTTTTTCTCCCTCAATCTGCTCCACTGTGCACCCCCTCCTTCCATCCCGCCTGTTAAATCCTTCCATATTCACACATTGTCGCTGCTGTGCTCACGCAGGCACACTGTGGTGCATCCCCCCCTGCTTGTCCCCATACTTCCCCCCTCTTCCTTCTTCTCTGCCTCTCTAAACCTCTCTGTATTGACGCCTCAGAAGTGCCACAGCTTGTAGAGGCCACTGTGGCAGACGCAGCCAAAATGACAGCAGGCACTCCAGCCTCCCACCCTTCCTCCCTCACCCCATCATCCATCCTTCCCTTCGCGCCACGCTCTCCTCTACCAGCCCTCTGTCCTTACACTCGGTCGGTGCCGTAGCTCCTGTAGTCCACTGCGGCGGAAACGGCCACTATGACAGCAGGCACTCCGTATCCTGCCAGGTAGAAGTACTTAGTCCTGGAGTGCTCGCTCTCGAACACCTCAACCAGCATGATGTAGAGCTGCACTCCTTCCAGGAACATCCAGGTGAAGGCTGCCAAGAAGAAGAAATGGAGCAAGGCCGCGAAGACTGCACAGGCAATCTGGTGTGGGAAAAGAAAAGATGGGGAGGATTTAAAAATACAGTAACACTAGAGATAGTAATGCTCAGGAAATGTTTTATCGGCTGGACAGTTGCACTGACGAGTTAGAGAGTGGAAGAAAGACACAAACACCGCAGGCGATGAGGGTATGAGTCAGAGTTAGAAGTAATCATTTATCATATTCACATAAGGAAGGAAATGTGAGGGATTAAAAACTGTTCTGCCAATACTGGAATAGACCGGAGAGGGAGAGGATACAGCAAATATAAATAGAGAGAATTCACAATCCTAGCATACCAAAGCAGCAATTACAGCCGATGAAACGCCTCAAAATCACTTCAAGATAGCAATATCAGTCGAGCCTCCTTCACACTTTCACCCAACGTTTACATTCTACAAATCATCGGAGAAGATAAACGAGAAAATAGAAGTGACAAGCTGGTGCGGCAGCCTCCGCTGATTGACCACATTTCAAACAGAAGTAGCGAGGCACTTTCAAAAAGGAGCCAGGAGAAAATGGGGGATGGGGGAGTCGGGGAGGAGGGTGAATGACTTGGCAACACTTGAAAATACAATATGATTTCTGTCAATGCCAAGGATGAACAAAAAAATGTGTGGAAGTGCTGCAAAAATGACTCAGCAGATTTGTACGAAAGAGACAAAGCGCACATAAAAGTTTGACACATTTAAAAGCTCTGAAAAAGCTGGCAGCAGCGTCGGTTTAGATACTGAATAGTTTGGGAAGAATTACAGCTTTTTGTGCCGTTACTAGAGCTGAGCTGCATGTTTTAAGCGAAACTATATCATCAAAATATTGTACAAATTCTTTACTGGGTTTCGTGTGAAACGGCAGCCATCAAACACTCTCTTTGAAGACCACATCTATAGTGCGATATGGGGGAGTTCTAATGCATTCACAATGCTTCATGGTTCGACTCGTAAACAAAACGAGTCTGCCGCTGCGCAACAAAAATAGAAGAGGCAATGTCTCCCCAGGTCGCTGTCCAACTGGACAGTGAAAATTTACACAGCAAAAGAAAAAGAACCTCGGTGACGGAGGATGATGTGAGAGCACAGTTGTTGTGTCAGAGTTATTGATATGTGTTTACTCTTACAAGCGGGACTCTGGACGGTTCAAAACCAGCATTGTTGGACGAGATCAGCGTGCAACAAAACCTGCCTACTTATTAATACAACTGGGTGTTTGGATCTCCCTTTTCAGAGCACTTGAGTCGGGTTTTCTTGGTCAAATCGTCATGGTATTTGTTTTTTCAGTTAGGTTATATCCTTGTGTCTCACATTTTCTTCACGCCTCCTGCCTTTGTCTTTTTCCTGCCTTTTTCTTTTTGGTCATCAGTGTTTCATTGGTTAACTAGTCCTTGTGTATTTTCCCTCACTCTGTGTTTGCTCCTCTTGTTTTTCTGCCCTCGTTCCCCAAACCTCATCCTGATTTGCACTTCATTTGCTTTGGTATTTCTTCTGTTTTTGTCAGTTTTGTTTCCCGCCTTAGGGTTTTTTTGAGGATTCGGCTTCACGTTGGTAGCTCGCCTTTCGTCAGGTATTCCTGTCTGCCTGGGTGTCTTGTGTTTGTGTTTTATTGTGATAACCATCACACAAATTGGGATTCTAACAGTTGTTTTGCTGCTGTGTTCGCTACAGTGGCAGCATCAGTAATACCAACTAAAAATGATGGGAGAGGGGAAAGTTGAACAGTTGTCTGTTTCTGCTTTAAGTAAAGTAACAATCAATAACTATTACACCATACTATGAGTCCTTATTACACGGCATTGGTGAGGTGTGTACAGGTGTGCATGGGTAGTCATAATGTATTATAAGCCCCATAAGTGACACTAGCTTATAACTAGTCAAGAGCAGAGGACACTTGAACTTGAAATTCATTAAAAGTTGCACTAATAGTGTTAGTGTAAGTATGACTGTTGATATCGTGGATCAAAAACTATTATGTATGTTTATGAGTGTATTCATTAAGTGTTAAATGCCTTATAATGCACTATAAATGCCCCCATAACGTACAATGGATGCGGTCTTCACAGAAAGTGTCACCCAAATGTCAAACAAAAATGATAACATAGATACCCACCTGTGGTTATGCATTTATTCCGCCAGTAAGTGAACAAATTTGAAATCACATTGTTAGTAGCCAGCGAACAGTGACGGATGAAAGGGATGTAAAAGAGTTAGATGAAAAAACACTCTGAGAAAGAAAAAGTCCCATGGATGTCAAAAAAAGAAAAAAAAACAGAGCACCAAAGGATGAGTGGTAGGAAAATGAAAGAGGGGTATCAAACCCAAAAAAAACCGCATTAACAATTTAGGCAATGGGATGGGAAGAAAAGAGTCGTGCTTAAGTAAAGAAGAGGAGGAAGGAATGAGCGGTGCGATCTGGCTCGTCACGTTCGCAGCAATGTTCTAATCTAAAGAGTCACTCCTAAATCACAGAATGGGAGAGCGAACAGGCAGACTTTTATAACGGAGGGGTTTGCAGCGAGAAGACAATTACCTAATGTCTGAGAGACAATGAGTTTAGGGGGCGAGGGAGTCACTCATTTCCATTTCTAATGATCGCACAGTGTAGGTTACACACACAGAGACACACACACACACGCACGCACACAGGTAAAAGGAAAAAAAAAAAGTGGCTGCTTATGCAAAGTCATTTAGCTCTCCTGCTGGAATTACTGGCTTAACCGACTGTGAGCTAAGTGACGGCAAAGGATGTTAATGGAGGTCACAAATAGTCACCAGTAATTAACAGGAGAGGGGTGCGCACAAATACGGCGGAGCACATACATACAAAGAAACATGATCCCTCCCACACAAACACACAGGGACAAAAGGAAATACACAAGCCTCAATGTCAAAATGCAACCTATCAAATTTGTTTTGTCACTTCATTTGCAATAAGAATGTTTTCTCATTCAACGCTGGATGAACAGCGGGATGCGAAGGCCCGAGGCTGCCGCACTCGGGCTCCTTGAATACTATGGAGGAGATGAAGGATGCAGCCCTGAGCACTTCCTCCCCCACAGACATACGCTTCGTAATGATTCAGCTCACAGACAAAGAAAACATAGGCGACCTCGCGCTAAGATGTCTACGATGTCTAAAATTGTGTTCCGTGCAAACATAGTTCATCAACACTGTGACAGTACTCGCACACATCGTTTCCGTCAGTAGATGCTGATTATACTTGGGTGACCTTGCCCAGAGGAATAAAAGGAGACTGTCTCATCTCTGACGCATACGATTTTTTTGTGTAAGTGCTCGCGCCCAAGTGAGGTTTAAAGTCCTAATCCTTGATTGGCGTATTGAATGCAGACCATATGGATTATACAGCATGGGCTGTGATTGGGATGCTGACCATGTGGACACTGATGGCGGAGCCAAAACTGCACTGTGCATCATTAGGGACAGAGCTTGATAAGGGGTTAGCTTGCTGATATGTAGAAATTGCTCCACAAAATGTAATGTGCAAGGGCGTCAATTTGTGTTTAAAAAAAGTGGTGGGGGACATAAGGGGCTAAGATAACGTCACTGACAACCTAAAGAAGGCACAGGAATCATGTTATGTTATGTTTAAGAGGAGGATGGCGCTCCAAGGACTTTTTAAAAATGTTTTTTCAAGGGCAAATTATTTCAAATTTAAGGGCCAATTATCCACAGATGTCCAGATATACCAGTCTAACCCAGCACAATACTCAAGAGCGTCGCTGTGTTGAGAAGTTGCAGTGCGCAGATGAGAAAAACACTTTTAAAGTGTGCTTCAACATTTGTGATTTCAGACAATGTAATGAGCATATCGCATGAGGTGAGAGTAGATAATTAAAGCAGGAAGAACAATGTGCATCGACATTTATCTTATCTCATTTGTTAGTTTGCAAGCTACTTTTAGCACTAACTAAATAACCTTTTAAAAAATGATGTGGGCAAAATTGGTCACAAAAAGTGATGTTGACATATACCCAGCATCCCCAGTATAAATGACACCTACGATAACGTGAGAATTTTGACTCTTCACACTCTCACTTCACACTATTTTTCATGGGTGTCACCAGGACCACTGCAGTTAGGAGTTGAAGTGAAAAAGCACATTTCATGTTAAAAACACAATTGTAGATCAACAACCAATAAGATGAGTGTCTTTGAAAAATGTACTCTGTAATTGTAAGCTTGGGTAAATATCTTACGTGCAACAAAACTTGACTAAAACTTTATTGGTAGAGTCCCAACTGTATACAGAAAGTCACAATTGTGTAAGGTTTGTGTAGATGGAGTAAACAAAAGATAAAAGACCAATTAGTCTATAGCGAACTTGCTGTGGCCCTGTTTAGCTGGATGAGTAATTCAAAGGACTTTCTCTTCACAGATCCGGGTTCGCCTCCTGGTTGTGACCAAGTGTCAAGACGTTATGTGATGTAAGTTATGTCACTAAGTGACTTATGTAACGAGACTGCATGTAGTTATTTCAACCCAATGAAGGAATGTTTCCTAAACCTAGCCAATTAGTTTTTGTGCCTAAACCTAACAAAATCATGACCGCTTGAGAACGTAAATAACATTCCAAAAGTCATGATATGTTATACTATGAGTGTTTATCAGCACACTTGTTGTTGCTAAATTGACCTTTATTTTGAAAGTTTTAAGGGCACTTACCAAGCTGACGAATTTACTGTAATACTTCACCCAAACCAACGGGGTGTTTTGGTGTAACATTACTGTTCAGATGCTGGATCAAAACAACCCCCGTTTCTATTCATTGTTGCTGGGTAACACTAAGCCAGTATTTTTTATTGTGCACGTTTATCAATATGGTAATCATCCAGGGTCTACTTGAGTCAGTCAACCTGCCAGACTGACAAAGGCATCGCTGATATTAGCAGAGAGCCTTGAGAGATTTTACCATCAGTAATCACTGATGTAGCACATGTTGCTTTCACGAATCCTTTCCCTGAAGGTTCAGTGTGTTGGATTTAGTGGCACTAAGTGGTTTGGTTGCAGATTGTAAGCAATTAAAATACCCAGTTTCTCACCCATCACTGCTATGGCCGCTAAAAATGCCAGAATCAGTTTTTGATTTGTCTGTTCTGGGCAAATGTAGAAATAACGACAACACAGCAATTCTTAGTTTGAGGTGATTATACACTAATGGAGACGTGCCAATAGATCCTTCTGAAATCCTACACACTGTACCTTTAAATGCACAGCTGACTCTGAAAAATAAGGATGATTGTGTATGTATGTCACTTGACATGTTGAAGCAATGACATAACACCAATTCAGACTGACATGGTGATCCAGCATAAACCCTCAGGTTCGTCTGAATGTCAGCATGTATTATGTGACCCTGTCTTGACCCTGCTTATGAGCCATTTACATCAAAGCTCTGTATAAAGTCATTCTCAGGTTTAGCGGATGGAAAAAAGTTTCTACATTAACAATTGAATTAATATGAAATTCCTATAAACTATCATGTATTGTGTATCGGCAGCATCTGTGTCACTCACATAAATTCTGCCCTCCTGCATCTCAGAGACATTTAAAAATCATTGCTTACAAAATAACTTTTTTTCATAATATATATATGTATAAGAAAACCACACAAGCCTGGATTTATACAAGGTTATTCTTTACCTGAGCCTTGTGTGAAACTACCTGACAGCACTCTAATAGGATTGTCCAAATGCAGGTTGAGGCCATATTTAGTAGCCTGCCTCAAATGGGCTTTGTTTATTGAAGTTTTATTGTTTAACAAACATCCTCCTCACAACCAACAGGATTCCCTGGCAAGGGAAGAGATAGACTGCAGCTACTGTAGCCTGAGGGGGGGGATGACTAACAAAAGCAACAGAAGACTGAAGGATAGCGCAAACATCAGCTAAGCTAAAACAAAGCTAATACATAAGCTTTACTGCATTATCTAATCAGCCAAGGCTGCATGGTGTGCACTTTGTGCATTGTAAATCATTTATGTTGCAACTGGGAACAGACCAAAGAACAGGCAATTAGTTGTTTTTTTTGTGCTTGACATATTTATTATATTTAGGCTAATTTGCCATTCAAGGAAAATATAAAAACCTAACTATGCTGGTGGCCTAATGTTATAGCAATGTTTTTGTCTCCCGTTTTGCCTTGGCAATCTTTTCTAAATTAGCCGCAGACTGTGATACAATTAATCCAAGGATGGTTGTAATGCTCAGTATAGCGATGATGTCATGGGAAAATGAGCATTTGCAGTACAAACACTGCCAGTAAAACTCTGCTTTTGCTAGGTTTTTTTCCCTTCCACAATTCATGAGAAAAAAAAGTTAAAGTAATCCAGGCTGGTTTGAATACACAGATATGGTTTGTTTAGCGGAGAAACTTCTGTTTTCCATTTATTCTGGGAACTCTGCATGGACTAAATCTGCTGTTCCTTATTCATGTGGCAGCAATGTGGTCAACCACTGACAGCAAGTTAGTAAACATTTCACAATGTACTCTGCCAACAATGCAGCATGATCAGTGGTGTTGGTCAGTGACCAGTTATGCCGAAGCCTCTGCCAACGCAGCGTGCATAAAGAGCCACATTTTGAAATGTCGCCTGTCTTCAAAATATTATTATTTAGCACACAAGCTGCATGTTGTGCACACACTCACACACAGAGGAAGTCCCACCCCTTCTTACCGGCTGATCGGCCCTGTTGATCCCGACCAGGAACAGTGACTCAGCGATGAAGAGGCTGATGCAGAGGTTCTTGTGGATGGTGTTGCGGTCGCTCTGCAGCCCGCGGAAGAAGCAAAAGGTGAAGATGCAGATGAGTAGGCAAACCAGTGACAACAAGATGCCCACCCATGTGATGACGTCCAGGAGCAGGTCGTGCATGCTGTCTGCCTTCTGTGGGAAGAGAGAGACGAGCTTGAGTGGATCATTTAACAGTCATTTCCAGTTACTAAATGTAGCTATGTTTAGCTTCGGTTTGCTGAAAACATACATGAGTCATGTTGTCGCAATACGAACCTCACTGTAGAAACAGACTCACATCCCCCCACTCCCTGACTAATGCGAGCCTGGCTGTGTGTGTCACTGAGCGTTCAGGGCCGCAGTGTTACGCTGCGTTGCACAGGTGTGCTGGCTCTATCCATCAGTGTCCTGCAACCTGGCAGCCGGAGCAATGTTCAACATAGCACTGCTGTGATGGATCTACTGCTCAAACCCTCACACTGTGTTCACAAAGGGCTGCCAAGCTAGCTCTGACCATGACCCCTTTAGAAGTAACACACGTCCTCTGGCCCAGAGGGAGAGACTGGGTGTCACACAATATCCGGACTTACAAGAGCCGATTTGCAGGGAGGAACTTGGTCTTAACGTGATAAAAGAGGGAGACAAAGTGTACTTATCCCACACACAGTGGGACAATGAGGTTTTTATCCGCCGCCCACAGTGGCTCATGGATATCAAAATAAATGAGCCACTTACATTGTCTGATCAGTCAAATATCATTTTTACCAGCAGGTTTTGTCTCTGCTTTAAGCCTCTATAGTAAATCAATATGTGTCTGTTTTGGTCATCCACAACGCCATAGGCTTAATGTCTGTGGTGCACATTGGTTTTGTCAACTCAAAAGTCATCATCTGGCTTGACAAATCAATTGCAAAATTTCTCCTGCCAAGTGTGATTCCTCAGCACTGGAGAGCCAGGAGAGTTATAATCTATTTTCCAGATGTTGAGGTCCCCTTCCCTCCCTTCCTTCCACCCTTTTTTTTTTTCTTTGGGAATCTGTTGACCAGCCTTGCCAGCCACCACTAATCAAATGATGAACAACTGACCCTTTGATCTTGCCCATCCCCCTCCTGGCAGGCATGGCAGTATAAACGCCTACCTTGACCTCCACGTGGGCCATGAGTACCGCGAAGCTGGTGAGGTGTGTGCAGGAGCAGCTGGTGTGTGTGCGATTGGTGGCCAGCAGACGACAGTCCTGTGTAGACCAGAATCCCGTCATGGTGCGCTTGGAGTAGCTCCAGAATGAACAGTTGGGATTGAAGTTCTCTTCCGAATGCTGGGGGCACGGGAGGGAGGGAGAGAGAGAGAGATAGAGAGAGAGAGAAAGTGAGTGAGAGGAAGAAATTCAGAGAGGGACAAAAAGGAGGAGGGGTTGCGGGGGGGAAGCAGGAAGATGGAGAACAGATACTTAGTCATGGGGAGGTGGGAGGCAGAAACATGGAGTGGTGGGAGAGCCAAAAAAAAGTGAGAAAAATGGTGGGAGGAATTGGTGGAGAGACGGGAGGGAGAGGAAGAAACACAGAGAGGGAGTCAAGTACACACAACAAAACAACAAACAGAAGGGACAGAATGCGAGAGTGCAGCAACAAATAAACACAAGAGCCATGGCAAGAGGTGACTGTGCTGCGTCCGCACTTGTTGTGCGAGCTTGTGGAGTGTAGGAGCTGCTCGTGTTGTGTAAACTGATGGGAGCCGTGTGTGTGTTGGGTTTGTAAGAAAAAGTTACTCTCAAAATGAGCAAGTGAGACCGGGAGGATCTCTCCGCTGCCAACGAGCTGGATCACCAACTGGATCAGCATTTGCTTGCTCAGTGAGCGACACAAGATAATAGTGTTGCACTGAGCATCTCAACTCATACAGTGCGAAGGAATGTGGAGTTAGATCCTAATTCAGTGTGTAATTATCACTAAAGCCGGAGCTTTTCTCGTGTTATTTGGAGCAAGCTGACGTCATCGGAATCACGTTTTGCGAGAGCAAGTCATCGCAGCGGTGAACATGAATGATATTTTTAAAAGCTGTGCTAATTAACTTTCTTATTCATGACGGTAACCGAGAACTTGATTAATTTATAATTTCAGGCTGAACGACTATGCCTTATCATTTACCAGGTCCAGATTTGACTGTTTTTATTTTCTTTAGTCTGACAGTCTGCAGCTCTGATGATTGTCATTTACATTGTCATTAAAGGATAGGGCCTGCGTCATTCAGTCTTTTCTTAATTTCGACAAATCCCATGAAAAGACCAAAACCAACTTGCGTCAGTCCATTTGTCCAACTTCTCCCGCCTGTCTGCGGCCCAAGCCCGTTGTCCCATTCACAGTCCAAAACACTGGTTTCAGTCATTTTTAAAGCTGCTATAAGTAACTTGCATTTTGTGTTGATTCTGGCGGCCCCTGTGGACAAAAGCGGTCGTGTTCCGACTGCCTTGTGTCCAAACGAGTAATAATAATGACACATTTTCAAAGCGTTGTGCGATCAATAAACAACAAGGTAAACTTTGTGTAAGTGCTGCACAGTACCGCCAGACTAGACAGCAGCATCTTTCCTCAGGCTGTGAGACCTCACAATTCATCCTCAGCACTCCGGTATGAAACATTAGTTTTAATTTTATGACTTTTTCAACCCAGAGAAGTCTGTGTCTGACCCTGTGACAGGCCTGAAGAACAATAATATGAAGAAATAGCAGTTCTTTTCGCTGTAGGTGATAAAGACTAATCACAACTGAGGCTGTTTCATAACTAGTTGAAAACTCCTTCAAGTAGGTTTTATATATATATATATGTGTATATATGTATATATATATATATATATATATATATATATATATATATATATATATATATATATATATATATTTCCTTAAACAGCTGGGACCTATAGATTTCAGCAAACATCACTCAGATGGGAGTAAATATGATATTTGCTTTTCAAAGCTGTGGATGAACACACATTTGGTGCTCTGGTAAGTATAGCACTGGAGAGGTTTATGTGAAATTGAATCACAATACAATACAATACAGCGCCTGAGAAAAGGAGCCCGCTGCAACAGTGTGGCTCATTTCCGTGATTTTTCTGTGAAGTGTTTAGATAACAATGAAGGTCCGTGGAGAAACTTAACTGGTAGTTGTTAGTAACTGTAAGAATTGTTGACAAGAGATGAGATGGACTAACATCACCCTATAATCGCTACTTCTGTCCAATTTTCCCAGCAAGTTATTCTTGCTTGAATTTGGAAAAAAAAATCTTTATCTATACTTTTGGGGGGCTTTTCATGGCTTAATTTGACAGGACAGCTTAAGAGAGATCGAAGGAAATGGGATGAGAGAGAGGTGGATGACGTGCAGCGAAGGGCCACCAGTTGGATTTGAACCCAGGGGTGCTGCAGCGAGGACAAGACCTCTGGACATGGGGCACACACTTTACCAACTGAGCTAGGGCCCCCCATTTCATTATCATTAGTATTTTTTCACTGTTTAAACAAAATATGGTCGACACGTTGCCCCTCCCGTACCTGCAGGTGTTTGACAGTGAAGACCACGGGCTCGGACAGGTAAACCTTATTGCTCTCTTTGTTAATGGACGCCGTGATGACCGGGGAGTTGACGATGACGGAGTAATTGGGGTAGACGGCCTCGCTGCTCAGTCTCACGCTGGCGTTCTCCGTGGACAGGTAGGCACCCAAGTTCCTGTACAGGACGAAGGCCATCCTGATCTCACCTGTAAGGACACACACACACACACACACATACACACACACACACACACACACACACACACACACAGGAACATGGAGGAGGTTACACTTGATAATTGTTGGCTAAAATCAGAAATAGATTACGGATGTGTGAAAGAGTGAGAGGAAGAAAAAACGGGGCGGGGAGAGGGGGGTTTGTGTGTGTGGAGGGGGGGCTGGGACTACTCATGGTGAGAGGAAGAGAGAGAATATGAGATTTGTCTTCTACCGTTTCTGCCGTGCTGTTTGAGAGTGCTGGCTGACAGCTGGATGGAGTTTCCGTGTAGCTCTGACTGAGGGAATGTCAGATCTGCCAGGTTCCCATCCGTGCTCAGCCTGGCCACTTCCAGCTCTGCAACACACACACACACACACACACATGCGCACTAATGTCAAGTCATTGCATGGCACGTTACATCAGGTTTGTATTGCAGCCTCTTGTAATAACCATGTTTTCTCACTAAGTGCTTCACAGCAGAGCACGGGCATGAATCCCAAAGCCGTATTCTGGCTTCTTCTAAACAAAGGAAATGGAAAAAATAAATAAATAAATAAATAAATGAATAAAAGAGCTGACATGCATCAAAGTGAAATAATGTGGATTTTTACACTAAAAAAAGGCAACGATGTCTCCAGGCAACTGGTCCGACGCATCCATCAAGGTAGATAATCCGGCCTCTCTCTTGTATTGTGGGAATCTAATTTCTCCATCCAGGTTCGTTAGCACTTTCCCGATCACGGCCGTGTAACGTATTAGATAAAGTTTCTAATTAAGGGCTAATTATACCTTTGGTGTATCGCTATCTTGTGCTTCTGAGCGATTTGGTGATTTAGACGTTTCGCTTTCATGGTGAAAACAGCTCCCCGACCAAATAAACAACACAAGGACATGCGAGGATGGAAATGAGACTGGAGGAGGAGGAGAAGGAGGAGGAGGAGGAAGAAGAGGGGTGAGAGAAAAGGAAGGGAAGATAGTGGTGGAGAGAGGTGGGGAAGGGAAAATGGAGCTGGCAGTCAAAGCAGCAGAATGGACGAGAGATGGGAAACGAGCAGATAGAGTTGAGAGGAGAGGAGTGGAGTGGCGATAGGTGGGGAGAAGACTATGTTCTCTCGCAGAGCACAAAAGATAGGGCACAAAGGCGAGAGATACTGACGTCTGGGAGAGAGGAAAATGGAGGCAGGCAGACGTAAACACAGACACTGATATGCAAATGCTGGCAGAAAGGAGAAAGAAACACAGGTTATAATAATAATAATAATAATAGATTTTATTTGTAAAAATGCACTCTACATTTAATAAAAAATCTCAGAGTGCTAGATTTTGTGAGGTTAAGTGTTCCTCACTTGCCAAAACTTAACATCCCGGCTCTGCAAGCACACACACACACACACACACATACGCACACACGTACACACACACATCCACACCCACACGCAGCGGCGGGGTATCAAAACACGCTGAGTCTAATCTAATTAAAGCATCCTTGTCATGACAATCCTCCTCCGAAGAAAACACACTTGTTCATTATCGTTATCACACGCACACGCTGTTACCGCTGTGCTATCCCTTCAAATCACTGTTTTGGTTTCTAATAATAACACTATTTATTCATCTGCCTAATGCTGCGTTACACTGTTCACAGACACAAACACACAATCCGACACAATAATATCACCTTCAGTAGCTGCAGTGGCTTTTCTCTATAATGCGTCACTCAAATAATTTATTCCTGTCGCTCACTCTCCTCTGAAAGACTTGTTTAAGGGGGATGGATGGAGGGAGGGAAGTGGGGGCTTAAAAAGTGCAGTGAGGAGAGCAGAGAGGGAGGAGATGGGGGGAGAGAGAGAGAGAGAGAGAGAGAGAGAGAGAGAGAGAGAAGTGAGGATGAAAGAAGAAGAGAAAGAGAGATGAGAGGCGGTATCGGGCCGGTTATGAATAAAGGGAAGAGATAATCACGGTGGATCTGCCCACTGGATTAGCTGGGAGGGAAGATTAACGGCACAAAAAGGAGAGGGATGCAGAGACAAAATTTCTTCCACTGAAAAGATGACTTCCTGTTTTAAGTTCTTCTGAGATGCGGTAGCCTACATCTCGATGACTGTTTATGTAACCGAATTTATGTGGTGCGTTCAGAGGGAATGAGGAGATACGAGTCTGGAATTATGTAAGGTGGATCTGCGTAGGACGGCAGTTGTCGTGAAAAAACGAACCGTCGTCCTCAAAGCTGAAGGGAGAGGAAGACAAAGTCACGTTGGCAGGACTGACTTTGTGGAATCTGCTTCCACTGTCTGTGCCGCTATGAGAAAAAAAATAATAAAAACGTGGCATCACCACGTCATGCGACTTAAATAGCTGTGATTTCATCGCTTAGTGATGTGGAAGTGAACAAAAAAACCCCTCAGAGCATCATTTGACATTCTACCACAACCATCACCCTCAAGCGTGCACTCATCCAATATTCTTTACTCATCATCCTCAGTTTTCTCTCTTCCACTCCTCCTCCTCCTCCTCCTCCACATCTTTTCATCTCTGACGGAGCAAAACACAAGCCCAGTGAATCCTGGTAATGGGGAGATGATGTGGAGGAAATTTTGAAACATCAAATCAAAAGGGGGAGTAAACATGGGCGATAATCAAGGGAAACATAAGAGAGTGCAACTTGCTGGTCCGAGCGCAGATGAAACGACGGCTCGCGGATATATCATCGTCTAAAGGCATGAAAAGCAAAGAGTTTTTTTTTTTTTTTTTTCGCTCTCCAGCATCGCTTTGCCTCATTCCACGGCCCAATGATGAGAGGATCAGCGAGGGGAGATGAGAGGAGATGATGGAGGGAGAAGAAAGAGAGAGGAGAGAGCGATGTGCACGACGCCATAATAACCAGCTTTGTTCTGCTTTGTCAATTCCGCCTACAAGTGGAGGGAAAATATGGGAAAAATAAATAAAAATGATTGTCTCTGGCTTACAATTCATCTCCGCCTCACAAACATCGAGGGCAGTTTTTTTGTGTGTGCGTGTGTGTGTATGTGTGTGTGTGTTTTATTCCTGGATGTTAGATGAGGACCAGACCCTTCAAACCTGGACCTCTTCATTATGACCTCTTTCTGACAGGCTATACAAACCCGCTCTGCATAATAACTTTGAAAACATCAAGTCTATTGTACATCCTGTTTTGTGAATGTAATCAAATAATAAAGTTTTGAAGCATCTCTGGCAAATGCGATCCCAGCTGCACTTTATTGAATTATGAGGTCTTTTTTTTCTTTTTTTTTTTCTTTCATCTCATTCAGATTTTTATGAAGCCAGACAGGATATAAAGGTTATCATTTGTTTGGGTTCACAATTTGATCAGTCACATTAGTATCAATGGAGTTTCCCCAATTCAATTTCCGCGTCACCTTATATTGTCTTAAATAGCTAAACCAGTCATTTCAAATAGATACTTTGATACTAGATACTATTTATTGAAATCATATATACTCATGTTAAATACTTCATAAAAGAGATCAAATAAATGCATTTAGGCAGAGTGTTATTTCCCATTGCAGTTACTCGTAAATTACTTGTTAGCCTATTTTGTATGCAGAGAGAGAGAGAGACAGAGTGCGGTTAGGGCAAAGGTCAACCTTTGAGTTTCCTGCACGTCACAAGAGCTGCGCTGGCATGTGGTTTAATGCTTTTTGGTCTTCTTATATGTCTGCACATGATCCGTGTGCTCACATGCACGGTTACAGACAAGTTTATCACTCCTTATTATAAAACTGTAATTCTGTGAGTTATCTACAGAAATGCAGGAGATGTATCGACAGACAGACAGACAGACAGACAGACAGACAGACAGATAAACAGACAGACAGACAGACAGATAAACAGACAGGCAGAGAACAAAAACTTGTTTCGGTTTCTTCTGCTTTCATTTCGTGAAAGCTTTCGGCCCTAGTTTCAATCCTCCCCACCATTACAACAATCCACAGACAGAAGGGAAACGACAGGAAAGTGACAGCACAGTCAAAAAGAGAGAGGGAGAGCTTCAAACCATAAACAGCTGTTTCTACACACCTCTCCCTGATGATTTTGGATGATTATTGTGAATTCCCCGATTAATAATTGCAAATACATAATGCTCTGTTTGACAGTTTTGTTTCTGTTTGACAGTTCTGACAGTATTTGGTCGGTTTTTGACAGCTGCAGCAGCACCCAGGCGTTGACCACTGTGCTGCCGGCACTGTGGATCTTTGTTGCGTGCTGCGACTTTTTCTCTCCCCCTGACCCGCTGGAACAGCACCCTGTCTGTGTATTGAGACCTCCTGAGTTACAAATTAAACGCCGGATATGCAAACAAGCTCCCCACATGTAGCTCAAAGTACTGTAGAGGAACAAGCTACTGCACCGCAGATGCAAGTCTTGAAAAAAGGACTCAGGAAGAAATTTTGATTCAGTGCTTCTTTTGTACTCCTGCTGGCCAGCTCTGGCGCTCATGCTGCTGTGCAAAATGAACTGTTTCAAAAATGTTCACCTGTTGTGTAATGAAAAAGAGCTACTGGGGTTGTATACTGTTTTATCTTGATTTTAGGCTAAGATGCATGAAAATAACATGGTTATCTCTGACACCTCTAATATCAGATTTCTGTTCGACACACCAAAAAGATTTAATGAAGGCATATACTCATTTTCCATTTAATAAATTAACTAAAATTTATGAAAAAAAACACAGCAGCACTGTGTTCCCCCTCTGTCTGAAATGCTCTGTCTCTTTAAGGCCACCCCTCTTGAACGCCCAGTCTTCTCTTATTGGTCAGCTCACACATGTCTGAGCCAGCACTTCTAACAAAAAAAAAACAACAGCAACCAAATTGATTCTTATGTGCCAAACTAGCCACTGTGTGACATGGTGACATAGTGTGATGTCACAAAGTCACAGAGTTAAAGGCGGGATTACTGACAAGGTGTTTCAGGAGCAGTGTTTTCTGTGGGAAAGAGGAGCTTCTGTAGGTATGGACTGGCTTTTTTTGTAACCTTCAAGACCTTGGACATGCAGAAGAACCTCTGTTAAATACTGACGAAAAGAAAAAAATAAACAAAAATGCATAATAGGTCTGCTTTAATATTTTAAACTCAGTAGTCTGTCTGAACTTCTTGAAGTCCTGGTGGAAAAAAGTCTCATACATAAAATCTTGCCAGTGCATCTTTTTTTTCACACCACCACCCTTCTTACATAATGCGTATACAATATTTTACTTTAGTTAAAAAATGCAAGCTTTTTAGTTTAATGTCAACTCTGCTCCAGCATTTCAGAGTTTATATTCTGGTACAATGGCCCTACTTTCACCCATGTACACTCATGTCCATTCACATGTAAAGAGTCTGTGTAATTGGACACATGAGGATCATGTTATTTTTGCAAACTTTGAAGTTAGATAGTATACTTTGTTTCTCATTTGAGAAGATCAGAGGCGGTAATGCCTGCGGTCAGCTTCACCTCTTACCAGGATATTTCATCATATTTTTAGATCTTTAGCAGCCCGAGTTGGTTTACGTTGTTTTAAGATCTGTTAGGGGGGAAAAATCTGAAATCTAAGAACCCCGCTTCTGCTAAAGTAAGTGCATGTTCTCGAAAAGCTTTCCCTCTGTTACATTACATTAGATTCAACAAAATGTTAAATTGCTTTTGTTACAGACTTCCTATTCTCCAACACCTGAGACAAAAGCAGTGTAGCCACATCCGTCAACAATGAGCCACTGTGCAGCTTCACCGGAGCAAATGGAGGTTAAGTGCCTTGCTTGAGGGCATCTCAACAGGCTCTTGGACAGTTTGCAGGGTCCAACTGAGTTTGGAGGATGGCGAAGGCACCAAAATCAAAAAAAATAAAAAGCTGTACTCACGGATATTGTCAGTAGTCTCCTGCACAGTGTCAGTCTTGAGGAGGTTGTCAGCCAACATAAATGCCCCAGTCTCCACGGTGTCGAGGAGCAGAGTGGCCGAGTGCAGCTGCTCGCTGGTGGGCAGCTCCCTCCACGCCGCCTGGGCTCGTGGCTGCAGCAAATTATTCACAGTCTCCACCATAGCCTGGGGCAGCATCAGAAACACAGAGGTCACACGGAGGAAGCCAATACTAGCTCCTCAGTCAACGACGCTAATGTGAAAATGAATGCAAATCCATTCAGCGTACAAATAACATTGCGATACCATAGCTGTCGAGGACGGCAGCTGGTGGGATGCAGTGAGAAAGCGGGGGCTTTACATTTATCATGTTGATAAATCATGACAACAAAACATGTTAGCGATGCAAATGTAGCATTCCCATGCAGACATAACAAAATGCAAAAGCTGTTAAATATAAAGTACATTTCCAAACTTCTTCTTTTTCAAAAAAAAATGCTCTACATAAAAGGATGTTGTGCTTGAAAATCTCCATCACAGATGTTCTGAAAATCAAGCTAAGCTAATTAGCTGATTGCAATCACCGTGTGTCTACACCCCCAAACCTGGTTCATTTTTTTTTTTTCTTTTTTAAAGCAACAGTCTTATCTTTAGAGTTAGAAAACTTGTGCTTGAGGGATTGAGAAGAAATTAGAGTTTTATCAGATCATGTCTGCTGGGTCACATCCAGCCATGCAGAACAACTCCGACTCCAAAAATATTACCACTTGGCTCGCGCGGATGAAATGTTCCTCGGCGAAACAATACTTATTTTGTCTCCGGCTCACATTCCTTTATACTCTTAAGAATTCACCTCCTCATTTTCAAACATGAACACCCACACATAGGCAGACACACACGTCTTTAAAAGACCCTGGGAGAGATAAAGAGAGCCGGGCGGAGGGAGGGGGGAGGAGAAGGGGGAAGAGCCATGGGACAGCGATAAAACAGTCCAGTGAGTCCATGGTGACAGGCGTCCACTGGGAACAAGGGAGGCGGTAAAAGCGGATACAGGTGCTATCAAACACACACATCTCACACTCCCGTCTGTCTCTTTATTTTCTCCTTCTTTTTTCACGCCGACTGTAAACCACCCTCCTCTGCAAGCCCATCCCCGGTACCTCTCGCTCCTTCAGCTCGGCTCCCTCTTGAGGAAGGTCAGATGCGAGAGTGGAAAAAAAGGAAACGCAGGTGCCATTATACAAGCAAAGAGGGTCTCCAGTGGGGAATTGAAAGGGCAGCGGGGGAAGAGTGAGAGACATCAGTTTATTGGCATTCACACGTCAATCATTTGACTTCCTCCGAGGCCCTTTCACTCGGGGTTAGGGAGAAGCGAAAAGACCAAGAGGGAGGAGGGGAGACAGCAAAAAGAGATTGTCGAGGAGTATTTTTTATTTTTGTGTGTGTGTGTGTGTGTGTGTACGAGTGTCCTAGATAGAGAAAGACAGTAGATGGTGACTCATACGAGTGCTGACGGCATGTGCTCGCAAAACGTGCGGTCGGCATCTGGAATTAGAATTAATCCTACCTGTTTATTTTGTGGGGGGTGGGGGGTGATACCCACATGTAGATACAGTACATCACACACCCGAAATGGGTGCTTAGTCAACAAGCTAATATGATAATATTATGTCCTCTTTTAGCGCTAGCAGCTAATTAGCTGGGATGCATATCGGATGAGTTTGGGAGGGCTACATGTAAACAAAAACTAATTAATCCACTGCTTCAGCAAACAACTAGAATAAGCAGGAGTTGGTATGAAGCACACACACACACTCACACCGAGCAAACCTGTTTTTATTTACAGCCTTTCATTGACTGGGAAAAGAGACGACAAGCTTTAAAAGTCAACTTGGGCTGTGTGTGTTTTTTTGTAATTTCGCCAATCTTTTCTCCATCACTTAGGATAACACAGTGCTGTAGCCGGTGAAGTGATGAAATCCGAGGCACAACAAGTCCAACAGTCATTCAGACTGGCGGCAAACAAGCAATCGATTAGCCAATAGACAAAAAGCAATCAGCAGCACTGTTTTGATAATAAATCAGTCCTCTGAGCCATTTTCAAGCAAAAAAAATGGCAAACATTCACTGGTTTCCGGTTTCTCAAATGTGAAGATCCTCTGCTTAGCTTTACCGCGTATAAAAGCAAACTAAACATCTTTGTGTTTTTGAACCATTGGTCAGACAAAACAAACAGTTTGAAGTCATGACTTTGGCTCTGGGAAGATTTTAACATTTTTCATGATTCTCTGGTATTTTTACTGACAAAATGAGCAATTAATCTGGAAAATAGATAACATAATCAGTAATTGTTGTCCTTCAGTTGACAGATTTCCGATCATTTATCAAGGACAAATTCCAAACATGTGCTGGTTCTATGGGCTGTTTTGGATCATTGTATATTGGGGGTTTTGGGGGTTAATTTATTGCCGTTCAGATCTGAAAAACAAGCAATCAAAAACACATTCTGGTAAATGAAAAATTGCATAATATCTATATACATATACATGTTTATTGACTTTTACTTGCACTTTTGATACTTATATCAGATACTTCAAGACTTTTACAACACTGTTGCTCTGTAGAATCAAGGCATTTTAATTGCTGCACAAACCCAACCATCTTGGAGGGAATCTTGCATTTTACACTTTTATTGAGACTATATTCCACAAATGCAATGAGCCCTTCACAAGATGGAATAAGTACAGTGCAAGTATCCAAAGAGAACTTGTATGTAATCACAGCAAACACCCTGCAGCACTTCCTCCATCGTCTCCGCGTGCACTTGAAAGTTCTAATGGGCATTTCTTTTACACTTTTTTTGACATTTCATTGGCAGATGCATAATGTCAATCATACGCGTTATAAACAGAGTAATCCATAATAAAGGAGGATAGAACGAAAGTGAGCACACTGAAAAACTTCAGTAATAATGCCAAATTGGGCAGAAAAAACTGTGTACATACACTGTTAGTGCTGTCAGTCAAAAGTTGAACCAGGAAATGAGTCTGTATATGTGATGGTTGGCTGCAGACAACAATAACTCTACAATTCGCATTTTGTTATCTCCTCAAAATGGCTACGTCTAATCTTGGGATTTGTTTCAAACCTGCACGATGTTCTGACTGCTTCTGTTTTATTGCCCCGCTGGACAAATATCTGCTATTAACTTTGCCGAGCACAACTATTACGGATAGGAATAATGTCCTGGATGACGGCTGATTTGGGGGTGTGAGTGTCGCGCCATACATCGTCGAAGCCTGTTTAATGTGCAGGTATGTCTGTTAGGGGACACGGGTGTGCTCATAAACTGTGTGTGTGTGTGTGTGTGTGTGTTGGAGGGAGTGAACAAGGGGCCGGGAGAAGCATTGCAGTGCATCATTCTGCTCCACTTGCTTTACAGTAGCAGTCCAGGCAACAGAGAAAGAGAGAGAGAGAGAGAGGAGGGGAGGGGAGAGGACGCTCCGTCGGCGCAGCAGATATGGCGGCGGTGGCGCTGCTTTCCATTCGCTCGTGGGGCTGCTCCAGAGCGCTCACTTTGATGTGTTCCAGATAACCCCCCTTTTCTACTCTCATTAAACTTTTCATTGCTTTTTATTGAACTTTTGATTATCTTGCATTTTCAATTTCATATAATTTTTTCATTGAAATTTAATTCGCCAGTGTCGAGATCGCATCTGTAGAGGGAGGGAGATAGGTGAGGAGAAGAAGGGGGTGTGATTTCCTTGAGGTCCAGACATCTCCACATCAGCAACTCAAAGATGGAATATACGTGTTTGTGTGTGTCTGTGTGTGTGTGCGTGCCTGTGTGTGTGTGTGTGTGTGAGAGCCTGTAAGCTCTGGTGCCGTTGGTGACATTTCTATCAGCACAAGTGTGAGGACTTGAGGGCTAAAATGGAGACAGGTTTTTTAGGGGTCTTCAAAGAGGGGAGAGACTCTGCAGAGACAGATAAGAGTGTCGTTCGTGTGTGTGTGTGTGCGCGCGCGCGCGTGTGTGAATATGTATTACAGGGTATGCACACGCATGTGTGCATGTATACACAAGCGTGCACGCACACACAACCACATGCACACACCAGTAAATGGGGCAGAAGTGAAATGCTTTGAAGCGTCGGGGTAATCCAGCGTAAACAGCAGCGGCAAGACAGACTGGAGCTGGGCTGTTCTACTACTCCCAGCTACACGGGGGGAACACGCGCGCGCGGATGTACAGTATGTGCGTACACTCGCGCACAGTAGGACATACTTTGTAAAAAATGACAAAGTTGGGATGTTAGAAGGACGGGGAAAAAAAAGGGGGCGAGAGTGGTGGAGAGGACGGAACTTTTTTTTTTTTTCTCCCTCTCGCTCGCTTGGCTGAGCTCGGAGAAAGTGCATGTTTTGAAAATGTTTTCATCAGAGCAGCAGGCTTATCTGTCAGTTGTTGTTGGAGTTTGTCTTCCCTGACAGGATGAGTTTGCAGCTAAATCAGGCTTTAAATTCACAGCATGCCGCGCTCTGACCCGCCATCCATAAATAGAGGGCAAATTAGACATTGTCATTGAGCATCACTGTCTCCTCGCTGCCCCCTTTATTGTTTTTCTCTCTCTCTCGCTCGCATTCCATTTCTGTGAGTCTCTTCTCCGTCTCTGTTTAATTTCTCACCCCCCCTCCCTCCCCCGCCTCTCCCTCTTTCTCTCTCTCTCTCTTTCTCAGTCTACCTTGCGGACTCTACCTCCTTCCATCAATCCACCCTACAGCATCAAAGCCTCTCCACACCACCAACTTCATCATGAATAAATTGCCAATTTAGTATACATGAAACGAGTCCCTAGTTCCCCAAACGAAGTGAGAGAGGAGGGAAGATGAAGTGTGAGAGGGAGGGAGAGAGAACGAGAGGATGGAGAGAGAGAGAGAATTCAATTATTTTTGTCTCTATTAAGAACCCAAACCTCCTGCCCACTCTCCTCACTTGGCAATTAGAGCTGTAGATAATTAACGAGGAGAGGGCAGCGCCACACCACATCCCTAATCACGCACATTTCTATCTGGCGGAGTGAGGGACTGTTGGTATAATTTTGTTTCACATTACTAAGGCTAATTATATAATCGATCACTCCCAGCCCCCTGCAGTAACCAAGGTGTGTGGCGGACCGGTTTGGATTTTTTAACCTGCGACTGGCTGTCAGAGCGCCGCCAGAAAACGTCTTCGCTGTGTTTATCGGATTAAGGGAGACGCATAAAAAAAAAAAAAAAAAAAATGCCCAGACTGTTTTGATGCAATGGCATGAGATCATTGTTGAAAATATATTTATATATTTGCGGGGCGGTGCGTGTGTGTGCGTGTCAGCTCGCATATAGTCCTAAGCCATGTTCTATGATGTGACATTGCTGACTGGTGCTGACGTTAAGACTTTTCAGGGGGAGAGTGGAAAAAAGCCTGCATCAGGAGAAAAAGAGCTAGCCCATCAAGGGTGTGTGTGTGTGAGTGTGTGTGTGTGTGTGTGTCGGAGAATGCAGGGAGAAAAAAAGAGAGACTCTGCAGTCTATCTACGCCACATGGATGAAGAAGGTGGGGTCCTTTGATGTTCCCAATTGTGATTTCTTTTTTTTTTAGCTGACCAGAAACATGCCTAAGTGATGTTAGATTTTCTGTGTGTGTTGGCGGGGGGGGGGGGGGGGTCGAGGCCCCCTTGGCATCAACACAAGGAAACATCAATACAAGTGGAGAAATAAGGACGCAAAGTAAATTAATACTGAGCCACAAACACAAGCTGGTATTATTTTGAAGGCGCTGAGGCCATGACCAAGCACTAGGCGACAGAATATCCATCATGCTCAGCTCTTTCTCTCTGATACGGCAGACAGAGAGGACATTTCATTGAATGGAGACGAATAGCGAGTCGTTTTTCAGGTTCCAGGCAGGCCTGTTTACAATTCTGCAGACAGAACCGCAAAATAGATGAGCTATTATTGATATTGATCATGGCCTCTTATCAGTACCATTGACTTTGAATGCGAGAAAAAAAAGGGAGAGAAATACAAAACAAAAGAATGTCAGGGAACCCTTTGAGGAGACCGAAAGTTTGTTAGCAGACACCAGCGGACGGCTGCACACCAGAACAGACACGTTCAAAACGGCCGCCCTCCTCAAAGGGTTGGGATGCAAATTATAAGACAACCGCTGCAGCATAGAATTAGATTTCTACGCCGAGTGTTGCAATGTGTGATCACACACACACACACACACACACACACACAGACACACACAAGCTTGTTTTGCGTATGACATGCTGAGTGTGAAAGAGAAAAGAAAAAAAAACACACGTTCGACTGCAGTGCAAAGTAATCAACGATACCAGGAAGCGGAAATACCTGTGTGAAAAACCTGCAGGACCTTTCTCTCTTCTGAAGCTGCAAATTCAAACAATTTAGCTGTTAGCGATATAACACCTCCCAATCACTCACTCATACACACACACACACGCACGCTGGGGTGCACACGCACTTCATTGACATTGCACAAAAAAGACTTTGGTGGCTGAAATGTTTTGTCATTCTCCTCACTCTCCGCGCATGTTTTCATTCCTTCTTCCGTAACCGTTCGACTTTTCCTTTCCCCCCTATTTCTTCCAGATTGTTGTTCATAATTTCCTCTGTTCCCTCGTTCCTTTTTCTGCTCATTCTCTGCCTCCACCGTCAAGTGAATTGATGGCATTAATTACTCTGCCACTCGTGCATGATTGGTCATATTCGATTTTCTAACCAAAATTAGCATAATAAGCCAGCGTATTACTCAATTAGGTATATATAATTGGGCCATTATTGAAATCAGGAGGAATGCGTTTTCTCTTCTGTGGAGGACTTTTTTTTTTTTAACAGATTCAACCTTTAAACAGGCCATTTGGTCAACAGCGAAACACAGATTAATTGATTCCACTTACACGTGCTCCAGCATGTATTCACTTCACACGTGTGATTGAATAACTTAGCAAGCAAGCGCGTTGGAGATGCAAAGAGCGTGATAGTGAGACACAACAAGGCAGAAAGGGGAGAGGGGAGACTCAACGCTAGAGTCAGTGACTGAATGAGAGGTGGCACCGGCTGTCAATCCGGCTGCTAAGGCCCGCCTATCACTCTTGACCTCGGCAGAGCCAGGCATGAAACAGTCCACCATCCAGTCAGTCAGTCAGTCATTCAGTCGGTCAATTAGCCAGCAGAGCCAGCCGGTCAGCCGTTCCCCAATGATTTAACTCACCCTAATCGAATGCTTACATGCACAAAGTACAGAACTATATTTTTTCCTTGTCCGCCGCGGTAGTAAAACAGATCCTTTGCATACTCAGGATCGAGTTTCCATTAATGTAAGCACTCAAGCCTGCACGTCGACGGCATCTTCGCAGCCGTAGCTCAATGGCTGAACTTCGTTTAACAATGGGCTGTGACGTAAAGACGCGTCCTGAACCTGTTTTCGTCTTGAGCGCTGTATGTTTTAATGAGAGTAACTCCCGGGCCGAGACAGACTTTTATTAAATTTCGGGCCTGATCTGAGAAGAGTTGTAGGAACCCTGCCAAAGACTAAAAGCAGTTATCTATCAGCCATAATGTTGCACAAAACTTGTTATGAAGACCCCCCCACACACATACACACACACACACACACACACACACACACACACACACACACACACACACACACACACACAGCAGAGGATAAAATAATGTCTAAAAGTAGCTATTTATCATCTGGAGCTCGACAGTGTTATGTATGGTTCTTCATCAAACTCTGCACACAGAGACTTTTCTAACCCCTGAAGACCGAGTGTTAGACAAAAACACTAACCTCCGATGCTATTCATCTCACTGTTAACTCAAAGGAGTCCCTCTATCTGGTCCCTTTTCCCTCCCTCATCCCTCTTTCTCTTAATTTTCTGACATTCACCCTGCATCCCCCTCCAATGCTAGAACCTGCAAGAGAATCATTTATCTCACTCAATCACCCACTAAACATTGACCGAAATTGTCCCAGGCCGCGCTACCTTGGTGAGGCTGCGGGCGGCGCTGTCCTTGCCCCCGGGGGTGAGGTTTCTGAGCTGGACATCGAGCAGTTCGACCAGTTGTGCCATGGCCCGCACTGTGGATGGAACGTCGCCAGGACGCAGAAGTCCTTTGGTCTGCTCTGCGAGCTCCCTCGCCACGATCGCTGCCGTCTCCCCCGAACGGAGCTGCGAGCCAAGCGGGGTGACGGGGTGGAGGGAGGGATAGAGCGAGAGTAGGATGAGGTGAGAAGTGAAGATGAAAGTTAGGGAGAGGAGAGAAAGTTGGCGAGGGCGTGAGGAGGGGGAAGACATGAGGCGAAGGGCAGAGAGGTAAAGGACGGATGGAGGAATGGATGTCAGCAAGACGAGAACAAAGATGGGATGAAGGAGCACAAAGGGAACAAGAGTGATTAGGTTATCTGAAGTGGACAAAACAAGTCTGTGTAACTGCCTACATAAAAACGTTTACTTTACGGAAGCATCTCTACTGACTTTAACACTTCTGCTGCAATGCCAATTTCACAGGGACCATTTTTTTCCTTATAAAAAAAAAGCCTGTAAAGTCTTATGTGAGGCTCATGTGAGAACAGACACAAAGCTGTGAACTGACATTCTAAAATCTGGAGCAACAGAATAAGAGTATCTTGAAGAATCAAAAGAAACAACATTTTCCATGCAAAGGCAATGCATCTATGCAAAGTGGCCTACCCTGATGTCCGTGAGCCTATTATGATAAGCACAGTGTTAGCAAATGACCTTAATGGACATTTCCATTCCCCTACAGCAAATATCAAATCTCTCAGACCTCAAATGCGAGTTAGAGTTAACAAATGAAGATGGATACGTGGCCTAAATCTCCCCCTGTGGTCAGTGCGTCCTCATGCGTGAGAAGTCCGCTCCGGAACTCTATCCATAACACATAGCCTAAAACCAGGGTTCAGCGGGAGCTATCGAGGCCGGCAGCGGCATTCAGACTTACTTTCTGCATGATGTGGTTGACCCAGGGCGACGTGCAGTTGCTGAGGTCAGGGCCTTGGGGATCCCAGTAGCCCAAATGGGCCACGCATACGTATGTGGCCACGCCTGCACCACAAGCAAAACAAACAGGGTGAGACAGCGCTGACATTCACCAGGAGACAGGAAGACCCTTGAGGTGGCGGGGGATCACTGAGCGGCTTGTGTGTGTGTGTGTGTGTGTGTGTGTGTGTGTGTGTGTGTGTGTGTGTGTGTGTGTGTGTGTGTGTGTGTGTGTGTGTGTGTGTGGATGGTCGGAGAATCATCCCTGTCATGTGAGTTAATTGATTATAAAAGGAGAATGTCCTAAGTGTGCAACCATTTAAGGAAAAAAAACAGAGTGAGTTGATACCACCACGAGCTTCCATAAACAAAAACTTCAGTGCTCTTTGGGATTGATTGTCTCTGAACCTCTAAAGGAGGAAGGGATGCTTTTATTCAAAATGTAATCCTTATTTAGTGCTTTTGATTATGTTGGTGAAGAGCACCGCCTAACACAAATCTCCCATAGTCTTCAAATCTTTATATCTGGCGATATTTTTTTCTTAATTGTCATCAATCAATTAAAAAGATGCTTCCTCTAATTTGTCACCTATCTGTACTTGATTTTAACAGCCCCTATTCCAACTTCGGATCCATTACATCTAACTCCTCTCCTCCCCACAATCTGTGGAGTCCAAAATCAAAGGAAAGAAAATGCTCCAAGCATTTTCCATTGCTTATTACATCAAGGTTTTTCTGTGTGTGTGTGTGTGTGTGTGTGTGTGTGTGTGTGTGTGTGTGTGTGTGTCCCAATCAAAATCATTCATCTATTTATTTTGGTTTCAAGAATCTAATTGTTCGGTCAATTTGTTTATAGTGTTCATTTCAAAACAACAAATTATGACCAAAGTGCTTTCAGAGAAATTTAAAACACAATTAGGCACAACTATTTAAATCAAAAAACAAATTAATTGATGCACTTTGGTCAGAATTAATTGCTTTAAGTGTTGTGGTGTTCTATACATACATTGACTGCATTTGATTATTGAGGATAATAATTACCCAACAGCCAGGGTTCTTACGGGGCGGCCATTAAAGCAACACTATGTTACCTTTTTAACTTAAAATAGCGGCTACCACTCCGCTCTCTTATTGTAGCTTTACATACATGTTCACTTCAAGATACAAGTTTTCAATATATAACATTGTTATGACATAATGAGTTTTGTTAGTAGTTAGAACCTGCCTTACATCTGACAAATTGTTACAGACCTGGGATTTGTATTTACAACAGCGGTGTTAAGCTCAAAAACTGTGACGCTGATTTCAAAATAGTGTCAATTTACAAGCATTTTGTGCAGCTCCTGGATATGAAATGTAAACATGGCATTTGAATCATTCAATTCTAATACTTTCACTTTCAGTAGCCTACATTTAATACACGCCTCAGCTCCTGAGTCAAATGTGCTGTCCAAACAGGCGTCTGTCAGGTTAGGGAATGACAACCTGTAGAAAGCTATTGGTCACATGGCGGCTAGCTGCACACTGTGAGCGTTGCAGGAGTTACGTCCTGCCATCAGTCCCTAATGCTTTATTTCAGTGGACGGCTCTGCAGAAAAGAAGGTTTCAGAAACAAATGGATCGGCTGACACTACCTCGGCGTACAGATTATCTGTATACTCAGAATTTCAATTGCAAAGTTTAACACCATTGTGAGACCAGTCACACGAGTTAACTTGTGTGGCACTCAGTCAGTTTGCCCCGTTTGAACTGCTATCCAGTAGCATGTGCAGCAAATAGGCCAGTTTCAGCATTTAAATACTTCGTACAGGTTAAGGTTGTGATTTCTTGATCTGCTGCATTATTGTGTAATTAATAGTTTAACTAATGCTTACGCATGAAAAGGGTTTTTGAAAATGTGTCCACCTTTTCCAACAAGACATCTCCAACATGGTTAGAGTTGTATTTCTGCAACATTCTGCAGCAGTTTTTCAAAGAACACACAAAATAATAATAACACATAGACAAGCACGTTGCACTATACAAAGCTTTCACACACACTCTAACTAACTTATTCACTTGTCCTACCATAACAATCCTTCTATACATGTACTGCTGTCCAGCCACCCGTACAGCTTCCTTACCGAGCGTCCCTACAGGGCAGGGCTGTTTGGCCGTCTGGCCTTGCTGCGTCCGGGGCCATGATATGTCAGCCATCAGCCTTGGATTGCAGAAGTCTTGGGGAGGCAGGATGGGAGGTTGTGGGGCTGCTGGAGGAACCAGCACAGGTGTTGTGTGACCTCCAGCTTTCTGGTTGGTGCCAGGAATCTGGTTGGTGTCAGATGACGAGCCGCCGGCGGGGACCAGGATGGGCTGGCGGATCGTGGTGGTGGTTCGATAGCGCTGGCCTGGGGAGGTGGTGAGGAGTGGCCGCGGGGTGGTGTAGTATGGAGGAGAGCGGGTGGTGGTGGTGCGGCTGGTAGATGAAGAGGAGGAACCAGCTCCACCGCCAATTGGACCTCCCCCTCCTCCTCCTCCTCCTCCTCCTCCTCCTCCTCCTCCTCCACCACCGCCACCGCCGCCGCCTCCTCTGTTAGGAGGCATCATGGGAGGTGGGCGATAGTCTGAAGAGAAAAGAGAAGGAGACAAGGTCACAAAAACACAGCACCTGGTGCATGAACACAGCAATTTGGGGGTCCCAACAAGAGTTCAAAAATGTATCCCCAAGATAAAAGAGCAGGAACAACGGAGTTGGGAGGACTGTGATCAAGCAAAGCATCTGTGTCAGCAGCGAGTGATGTGAGCAATGGCCTGCAAGCATAAATAATACTACAGTGACAGCCACTAACACATTTGCAGGCAGTCATTTGCGCAGCTCTAAAAAGCTCTGACAAGAAGTTGCTCATGTTTCTGATGATTTCCTGACGTTGGCTTTTCATCCCTTGTCAGTGGCGTTATACCGTGCGCCTGATCTCTGCGGGGTTCATTGTCCTCTTTATCGGTTACTCTAGAGGAGAACAACAAAAAGCGTTGCTGCAAAAATCTCCCATTCAGCACCAACAATTGGTTTGTCCTGCAATCGTGCGCGAGGTAACCCGTCTTTCCTGTGGGACCGGCATGCATGTAGTTGTTCTTGCTGCCTATCAGCAAAGCATGCGTTCAGTGTCATGTATGATTCATAACATCATGACATCACAAGAGGCAGGGAGGCCACTTAAATGCATACGACACATTCTTTTAATGTCAATATTTTATTGTAAAAAGGCTCAATTATTCACATTGACCCTGTTCAGGGGACGAAAATACGGAAAGGAAAAGGATGACATGATGCGAAGAGAGAGGAGCGGCGTGTGTGTCGGTGAAGTGTTTCACCCTCCTCCTGTGAACATACTACAGCAGCGTGTCTCACTCGATCTGATAAGCTCCAGTCGCTTTCAACGGCACGTGGCGCAAATCAATACTGCAGGATCGAAAGCTGAGTAGCGGGGAAATAATTGTTTTAATTACCTTCCTTTTGGATTATTTCATCGCTCTCAAAACATTTGGGAGTCATCAAGTGTAATACTGCACACAGGCGGAGCTCGTTCTCCGAATCTGCACTCAGGCATATTCTTTAACAAAGCGGCGAACAGCTCCGTCTGTCACTGCTAACACTTTTGTTACTCGGCTGAGATTGCCTAAATGTTTCCTTGGATAAACATGTAAATTATACTCAAGAATATGTTTAGGAATTTGTAATTACAGAAAAACAAACTCACAACCTGTGTATTAAGCTTGAACATGCAGATGTTCATCATCATCGTGTCAATTAGGGGGAATAGCTCCTAATTGGTCTCCTAACTTTATCTTTATCCTGCATAGTTTTACGAGATGCAGCTACAGTTAAGTGCTCACGCCAGATCAACACGACTCTAAATATACTTTGCTTGCAGGCCTCTAAGAACGATAAAAAACAAACATATTTTGTTTTTTCCATAGAGTGGATTTCCTACAGTACACACGAAGAATACAAACAAACAAGAGAGGCTAATAGACAAAAACACAGAGGCGGCTCGCTTGGATCGCAACACTATTCAAAAATGAGTCCTCACAGTGTCACGTTTTGCCACTTTTACGAGAGAAACATTTATTTCATAATCACAGGTTTCTCACTTAGTCATCAGCTGAGAATATTGTGTAACTTCAAAAAGAAAACCTGAAGCCTAACGGTGAAATACTTTCCCTCACCATCTCCACAGCGACCAGCCACTATGAATACGATTTGTTTTTTTCTGAAGAGTGTGCAATATACCCACATCACGCCACATGATTTCTGGGTAATGGAGTCCTTCAAGTTCCTAAAAAATTCATCTATCGCTTGCTGCCGGTTGGGGTGGCAAAACTGTGAAGTTGCATTGTGCCCTGATGGGAAAAAATTCTCGACTCCGTGATTTTCAGCAAAAGAACGGAAAGCGCAGCACTTGTGTTTCTGTGTCTGAGGGGGTTGGTGTGCCTGAGGCCATAATATGTACTACACGCTGGTCACTGACATTGAAGGGTTATAGAGTTTGTCATCTCTCAATGGGGCTGTATGTTTTGCTCAGGAAACGGGTGTGATTGTAAAGAATTTATCTAGGCTCACACCGGGTTGGATCAGATTACTTAGGAAAGGTAGACGGTTAATGGATACAAAATCATATCATTAGATTACAAAAAAAGTGTAATCTTATCTGATGATTTCAAAGTCAAACACTGGACGAACAAATCGATGCAAGGAAATCAATGTTTTCTTCTCCGAGAATCTTTAATGCAAATAAAATGCATTTATTCATATTCACCATTTAAATTTGGTCGAATCAAATTACACTTTCAACAAAAGTACTGGCACAAAGGTGTGCCGTGTGTACTCTACAGCATGTGGGATGCTGTGTGACAAGCAGGCCACATGTTAAAGGTGTAAACAAAGCTGTAATTAAGTAATCCATGGCGATGTAATTGTAATGTAAGTGCAAATATTTCAAATGGACACGTTAGTTATCTTTTGTAATTGACTCATTACATTATTCCAAATACATGAAAGCCTTTGCTTACGTATCCCTTTGCTTACAAAACTGGACATTTACAGGGAGATGGAATATAACTAAGTACATTTACTCAAGTACTGTCCTTAAGTACAACTTTGAAGGACTTGCACTTGGAGTATTTCCATTTTATGGTACTTTATACTTACATTCCACTTCATTCTGGAGGCAGATATCGTTCTCTTTACTCAAATTATTCTAATAACTAATTGGTAATTACTAAAGATTGACCCGTAGTAAACAGTATGCAGTGTGCATACCTGTAAATATATGTATAATTTACTTTTACTTGTACTTTTGATACTAAGTTAAAGTAACCTTTAAGCAAGAAAATGACTTTTGATTCTCTAATACGTGTCATTTCAGACTTACCAAAGTAACATTTTAACACGACATGTTTACTTTTACTCAAGTACTATGTGACTTTTGGGTACTTTATGTAGACATAGTATTTGTTGTGCTGTTCAGTGATTTCTAAACCTGCTTTATTCAGGGTATAACGTGAACAGAATTAGATTACTGCAGCGTTCAGCTAAATGTTTTTGTTTCTTGTTTCCTTGGGTTGAAGGGAGGTGTGAGTGTGGAGAATGAAAGTGTGAATGTGTGGACGTGTGGGTGTTTATATTATTTACTGCGAACCCAAGTCATCCCTTCCTGTGGATTTTTTAGGTTTAATTAAAGACCCGGTACTCCCGTCTTTCTCACTCTGTCTGTCTGTCTGTCTGTCTGTCTGTCTGTCTGTCCGCCTGGTTGACTGACAGCCACGTAACGTCTCGCTCCTTCTGTACGTTCTGTTCTCTTCCTCCACAACTCAGTGGAGTGTTTCCGTACCTAAACTGCGCTGCTCCCCGTTCCTGAATCACTGCCGCCCTGCCTCATGCATTCTCCACGGAACATTGCCATCAATCATGCGTAGCAGCAGTGGCCTAGGGACTAGCTGTCAATCTGAGCGCGCACACACACGCGCGCATGCTTACGAAACAGGGAGTGTGTGTGTGTCTATCTGCACTCAAACGGGAAGCTCCATTAGGGCCTCTGCCACAACAACAGAAGAGTAATGGCGTGTGAGTGTGTGTGTGTGTGTGTGTGAGGTTGATGTCTGCTGTCATTTGAGTACAGGGGGAGAAAACACAGGGGCTGGCAGCTTGAGGTGAGGTAACACAAAAGCCTGCAAGCATCACAGGCAAGGGGCCACAGCACTTCACTACCCATGCATCTCTATCTCTCTTCCTTCCCGTTCTCTTGACATTTTCCACCTGATTTAATCGCTCACTCGCAAACTTTCCTCTCACTTTCCGCCGCCACTTAAATTCTCCCTATTGTCAATTTTCTGTATTTCCCAACACTCCCTTTCAAGTGTGCTCGCCCATGTCTTCATTTCGTCCTCCCTTTTCTCTCTCTCGCTCTTTCGGATGAAAAGAAACAGAAAGATCTTGTAACGCGATTAATTCATCACCGACGTCGCTCAGGACGCCGTGAAAGACGCTGTAGGGAACTAAAGCAACATGACATAACAGCTTCATGAAACATTTATAAAGAAGAAAGGGAAAAAAAGGGCTAGAGGTTGTTCTCACGGGGGCTGACATATCTCCCTGTGTATAAGCTTAGGGAAGCCTTGAGTGAATGTGTTGTGACAACTTCATGATGTTGGCTAACCTAAACGTTGTGCTCTTTTGCCGAGACTGATGCTACGAGAACAAGCGTGTGACAGGAAGCAGAAAAATAAAACAAATCTCAAATTTGGTAAAGAGTTTCACACTGTACAGAACACGCGCCCTGCATATGCATGCGGTGACACATTTTGATGGATATGTTTCACAGGAAACATCGGTTACCCCATAACATGCGTTCGCGCAGCGGTTGTCACGTGATTAAACGCGCTTCCTCGTTTGGCTGCAGAAATGTAAGAAATGATTTGTTGCTGCATTGATTCCAGGAAAAAAAGCCAGAATACAGCATTTAATATTCTAACCAACAATGGGCTATGAGCTTAAAATGAACCACCTGATAGTAATAAAAATCTCAATGTGTCACAATATGGCAGATATATGGAAAACGGTAGGGGCATAATTATACACGTATCAAATGAATAAATAAAGAGGTAGCTCTCAGCTTGGGAAGCATCTTTTAACATCTTTTAACTTGGCTACGATCCCACTGCTGAAACACCGTCTCTGAAGACATTTGTTGGTTATAGGTGGCACTGTAATTACCCGTTTTAAAGTCACTCTGCACTTCACAAATTCAATCACGCAGTCTCACAAACAACCTTTAATACTACCTCCTTTCGCATATCAAATAATCTGTGTTTTATGTAAAATAAATGCTTCAAAGCCTTCATAGCCTGCAAAGCATCCGCCAACTGGATGATAAGAATTTTTCAGTACTTACATCGCCTTACAAGCTGACGGCGGGGATGTCACGAAGCATGCATCCTTACAGCTGAACGTCTGAAGCGGTCAATTGTCAGCTTCTCTCACAACAACACCCAGTTGCAGCATCACAGCAGCACATGGACCTTTGTCGTACGGTTGCGGTTTGTTTGGGTTTAGGCAAGAAACAACTTGGATTGCTTTGGGCAAGAAAACTACTTTGTTTATTCTTTTTTTAATATTTTGTGTTTTTCTATTTATTGTCGATTTAAATATATGCATATTTTTCTGATTCTTTTCCCTGTACTCTTGCATCTCGAGCTGTTGTAACAAGTGAATGTCCCCGTTGTGGGATAAATAAAGCTCTTGATCTTAATCTTAATCTTAATCGTTTCCTTGGCCAAGAAAACTATTTAGTCAGATTTAGGAAAGAAAACTGCACTTGTGACATACCTTCACTACATCAGTGAGTTAAAACGTCTCACCCTTAACTTCTGGTTTCATACTGAACATAAACAGCCGTCTCCTGAATGAAAGTCCCTGTGCTTGTTTAAGCTGATCCTCTCCTCACTTCCTCCTCTGCAGCTGCAATAATTACAACATCTGCAAGAGGTCGCTTCACCAAAAAAAATTCAAAAACGGCTCGTAATGAGCTCCTTTAATCTCGCCTTTGTGGTTGTTCTTTTTTTCCGATGAGGACAGGCTTACCGATAGAAACAACAAAAGGGGCAAATGAAAAAAGTGAAACTGGATCATCTGCTACTCCGTGACAACTGGCGAGAACCGTCTCCTGAGGGAGATTGTTTAGCATGATCAAGAGCCCCGAAACAGCTGGAATGGTGAGAATATTTTGTGGTCTATTCTATTACATTCTATTCCATTCAATTCTATTCTATTCCATTCTATTCTATTCTATTATGACCTGTTTGTTGACCCTGTGGAAAGCCCACGGGGAAGGTGAGACAATGGCAGGCTGGCAGTAAACCTGTTCCTGGAGTTGTCTATCTGTCACCACACCGGAGGGACCATAGAGACGCTGTCAGTCAGCCTGGGATGATCGTCTGACATGTAGATAGACGTGTGTGTGTGTCTGTGTGTACATTTGTGTGTCTGTGTGTGTATGCGTGTGCCGATGTTTGTCTGCGTGGGTAGGATTGCCTGTCTCTGCCTCCGCTCTGTTTGTTTTGTTTTTTTTGACTTCTCACTCGGTAAACAGAGGGATCATAAAAAAACAACCACAACACAAAAGGTAGAAGGCAGGCGGCAGGAGGAGAGAGGAGAGGGAAAATGAACTTCCCCTGGCAAGTTTCCCACGTCATCAGAAACGCAGCAGACAGCGAGCGATAGAGAGAGAGAGAGAGAGAGAGAGAGAGAGAGAGAGAGAGAGAGAGAGAGAGAGAGAGAGAGAGAGAGAAACAGAAGCAAAGAGAAGAGGGATTTGAATTAAGACAGAAGTTTCACAGGGCTGAGACTCGAGTGTCTATTATACTTGTATGGTCTTTCTTATTATGCGAGATGATTACTTTCTGGCACTTTCCTTAAAAGTTGCTGCCTCCTTTGCCTCGACGCACACACGCATACACACGCCAGCCTGAACAGTGGGGAGGGTGGATCCAGAGGGGTAACAGCGAAAATGATAATCTGGAGGGCGCAAAGCTTTCTAGGCCGGATAGCAGCACAGACACTGAATGGGGCTGCATACTGCGATAACGCGCTGCCCCTATGGCTGGAGTGCGCACACACACACACCCACACAAACACACACTTGCACAGACACACTTACCACTTAGTTGTGCTTCAAGCAACACACACACACACACACAAACTTGAACAGAATTTTCACTTTTTTTCCCTCTCTCACTTATATGCGACGCAATACACACACTCGACACAGAGCTCGTGGCGAGTGGCTCGAGCCTGCTGATAAGACAGAATGGAGCACTTCAAAGCGGTGATACTTGGAGATAGAAAACAACCTCAACTAATAGAGCCTCCCTCAAAATGGCTGCCAGGCACCGCCACGTTCTCCGGCTAAATGTGTCACATATACGGAGGCCGCATCACACCAGCCGCTCAGCCCTGTCGGCTTACCGCTTGCGTAATCGCGTCAACCCTCTGCTGAGGTCGGGGACACCTGCAGCAAGTTTGCCAATTACATGCCTCTTTCTTAATCGGGGGAAGTTCCCTTGTTCAAAGCAAAAAGCTAATGGGACAGACCTATTTTTTTAAATTTTGTTTTCCTGTTTAATACTGGAGGGAGTCATCAGCATATTCGTTTAAAGCCCGGATCGTAGCCTCTCCTATTCCAGACATGCATTGGATTTATGTCAATTCTACAGAGAATGACAAGCACAGTAAATATACATTAGGCATCCAGTGAAATCCCATTGCTGTGTTAGAATGAGAGCTCTAGCCTCTAGCAATTGACCCTGTGGTTATTCAATACTTTGCTCCCCGTAATTTATCACCAAGGCCCATCATTTAGAGATTAAGATTGCATCCACTTTGGTGCTCTCCTGCCCATTTTTTTTTTTACATTCTCAAAAAACGGAATCTGAATGGAGCCCGGCTATAGCGACACGCTCGGCTCGCTGCTCTCTCATGTATTTACGTCCTGTGGCTGTGGGTTTCCCCTACCACCCTGCTGTCCTGGCTAAGCCCGCTTAATTTGGCATCTGCTTTTTGGCAGAGGAGAAGCGGTACGGAGGCCAAACGCACGCAGAGGGCCCGGCTGGGGCAATCCAATCGATAAGGACACACTGCAGGAAAGGAACAGGTGCAGCACTCTCCCTGAAGCAGAGTTCAGTCTCTGCCGAGACGGCTGTGTCGTAATCTATTTGGGAGGGAGCGAGATAGGGAGAGAGGGAGGGGGCAATAGAGGACAAAGGCGAAGGAGAGACAGGGCAAGGACGGGAGCGGGAGTGTAGACTAAGGTGTGAAAGACTCTGCATCCTTATTCCTTGTAGAACACCGTTGGCTGCACGTAGGATTGTGAATTCTTTTCGTGCAGTAGTGTGACCGTGACACATTTATTTTAGAAATTAAGCTCAGTGTAAGTTGAATCAGGAAGACCGAACTTCTCATTCACCTCTCTCCCTCTTCATGTACTCTCTATCCATTTATCCAACCAGATTCTGCCTCCAACACTATCCGCCAATCATGTCTCTGCCGTCAAACTCAGAACTGCTCTCGTCTCTGCCATCAGTTGTCATTTCAGGCATTCGTGCGACCTTCCTCCACCCCATCCTCGTCCAGCTCTTCGTCCAACGGCTCTCTTCTACTCACCAGAATCAACTCCCCCCCGTCGTCAGATCTCCAGGATCCTTCTTCCCTCCATCGCCACCACCAGTGTCTAGACTCCATCAGGGGCTTTCCTATTCTAGGCACAGCTTCATTACCTCCCCAAACATTACTTCATCATCATGGAGTCTAACCGCCAAACACTTTCTCATTCTCTCTTTTTACACATTGCAATAAATCTTCATGTTTCGGGTTGCTCCTGATTTAAATCAGACCCAACAAGACACACATGAAATGTTCTGATTCTGGGATTATTAACCATCAACCAGATAATCGCTTATTTTTTGACATATGATCCCACAATTGGGAGGACAACATTTACAATTCAAGTGTTGCAAACAACCACAAACACACTAAGTAAACCTGCCCCATTTTGTTTTGAGTTCAATCACCTCAAGTGGTCTGAACAGGCCGGTCTTTACACACAGCCAGAACGCACACTCACAAACACACACACAGTTTGATGCGACGAGGCACGAAAGCTCTGACGGTCCGTCTAATCAGTGATCTGGCGAAAGAGGGTCTCCACTTCAGCCATTAAGTCTTTTTATTCTCCCCCCACTTTAGCTGGTTTCCAACATTTCCGGCACTGCTTAGCCCTGTCGCTTGATTGCAATCCGGTGCCAAAGGAAGGAAAAAGGAGAGAGGAGAGCAGGGAGGAGACGTGGGCCAGAGGAGAGGTGTGTGGGGGGGGGACGGTGTAAATAAGTGGAGAGGGGTTAAGACAATAGATAGTCCATGCTTGACTTCCTTAGGAAATGGAGCACTGTGATTCCAGCCATTAGGAGTTCAAAGGTGAAGATTTAAATTTCCGCAAACTGACAGAGTGGCAAGCAGAGGTCATCTCTGTATTACTGTGTATTTAATAGATTAGCGCAGAATGCCAGCGTTTGATGGCTTGCTAATTAAGATTGAAGATATTACTTTTGACACTTTAAATATCCGACTGAAGTTAGCTATGGGTGAGTTTAATTGAGTTTTTATTTTTGACAACAAGGATTTTAAACTGATTTACAAAGAATTTTGACCTTGTCAAAATCATATTTACACGCAGTACGAGGAACTTTTAAGTGGCTCTGAAACAGTCTCCGTTTAAAGGAGACAATTGCTCATTTTCTTTGTGACTCGAATAGGTTTATGTACATGCATTAGAGCTCAACAGACATATCTCATGCTGTCCAGTACTTCAGCCCTGTATTCACCCTCTTGTCTCAAGTACTCTGTTTTAGCCCCTGTCTCTTTAAGGCGTAGTCTCCTCTGATTGGTCAGCTCACACAACACAGAAGTTGTACTAAATGAATTCTTGCTTGCGAAACTAGCTGCTAGGCACAAATTATGCAAATATGTGACATGGTGACATAGTGCGATGTTACAAAGTCATTTAATACAAGGTGAGACTACTGACGAGGCGTTTCAGGGGCAGTGTTTTCTGAAGGAGAGAGGAGCTTCCGTCGGTGCAGACTTTGGCCTTTTTAACTTTCAAGATCTTCTACATGCACAAGAATGTAAAACAAATGAAGGAAAAGGAAAAAAACAAAACAAAAGCGTGATAAGTCTCCTTTTAAGCAAACAAGACCATCGTTGAGAAAACACTGGCTGTTTTTTATAGAAATATTATAATCACTCTTAATGCCTGTCTTTGGGTCGGATTCCAACTTAGCCGGGTTGAAACATAGTACAACAAGTCTACTTTGTTTCACTTTCATCATCTTTTGTCCAAATGGAAACACCAGAAGAATCATTTATTCATTTATTTTTTTTAATTCCTTGTAACTGCTTTTACTCTCTTAATATTTTCTTTTAGGTAGTGTTAAGTGTAAAACAGTTTTTTTTTACTATTTAGTCTTCATTACTCACATCATTTGCTCCACAGTAGGTTTAAAAAGCACCGGCGCTTGATTTTTGAGTTGTAGCAACAGATTTTTAAAACAGTGCTAATTGAATGCTGAAATCATCTCACGCAGAGTTAATCTCTGTGCATACATTGCTTTAATAAAGTTGGAGTCATTATTGTGAACAGTTGTAAAAGAAAATGTATTTATGTCTCCTGATTAACACATTTTTTAACACAAAATGTCTCGGGGCTGCTCCATAAACTTTCATAATTATCTACGTTTCCTGTTTCACTAATTTCAGCGTGCCTCTTCCATCCTACAGAAAATGCAATCGAGATGTTTCACCTGCACGTACGAACTTAAATAGATCAATGCCTTGAAGGGTTCAAATGAGAGGTGAAAATAAAAGACATACTTGTAAAGTCATTTTCCCATTTGTGTGATAACCTGAGGAATCGTGTTTTTGTTTGCCTTAGAATGAGCCTGTTATATGTACAGAGGGAGCGACTCCACCATGTTTCAGTACACCAGAACGGACAAACCAAACACCGGCTGTTCTGAGCAGCCACCCGGCGGGTTGAGGTGACGGGTTGTACAGTCGGATTTAATCTTCAACCTCACTGTTGGATCCCTTTAAATCCTACATACTGGACCTTCAAGCATAATCTGGAAAATCTGCAGCGACGACAATGGAACAGAAAACACAGGAAGGTGCAGACAGCAGGAAAAATGAGACTACTGAAGAGAAATATGTGTGAAACAAATATGGGAAAGGCGTTGTGTACGAGTGAAGATCTATTCCGTTTTTTTTTTTTTGGCCGTGTTCTCCCCTCCCTTCCCGAAAGATGCAGATAACATGAATAATTTTGTGACTTTGTTGGGGAAACTTTCTAAAGTGTGGCAAGGCAGACTGGAGGTGATAAATTATTCAAATGTTTCATTGGAGCCATGCTGCTTGCGTAGGGGCAGGCCTCTATAATATGCATGTAAGAAGACATGATGAAACAACTCCATAAACAGACGAGAGAGTGAGAGACTGTTTGGTGAGGAAGGGGTAATACAGAGGCAAGTGACTTTGACTCCGACTCTGCGTTGGCATTCGCACACCAGGCCTCTATAATATATACATCTGACGGAGACCCGATGAAATGGCCCTGTGTGATGTGGGAGAGGGCTGAGCGCAGAAAAAGGAGGGCAGATTAAGCGGGAGATAAGGGCGACAGAGAGAAAAACAGTGCTGAAACACAGAGTTAAAGTGAAGGATATATGAGGAGGGGAAGGGGAAATATTGAGATTCCTGCCATTGTTTAGTGTACGTGAACGTGTTTGTGTGAGGGACGGGAAGAGAAAGAATGGGCGTTTAACAGACAAAGAAGAAACGCAAACAGACATGGGAAACGATAAATGGAGGGAGGCAGTTCACTTTCTTCTTAAGTACCGAGCACAGAGGGAGGAAGAATGCGCATTTCAAAAAAGATCATTTGCTGCGGCGCGCTGCATCAATGCTGTGATTGAATACATGGGAGTAAACCTTTATTTCATCTGCTGGCCCGAGGTGAACTAAACCACACTTTTTCATTGCCTCCCAGTGATGTTTTAATCCTGATACCGAGAGCAAACCTCACACGATAGATTATTATTGTCTGCTCAGAACACCGGTGCTAGAACTTATTAAAGGTTGTAGTGCAGAATTGGAAAAGTTATTACTTAAATTCAAACTTATTGTGACTTAAAGGAGACTTGTCATGCTTTTAGAGGCTCGTGTGCATGTAGAAGATCTTGAAAGTTCAAAAAAAGGTCAAAGTCTACACCAACAGAAGCTCCTCGCTCCCACAGAAAGCACTGTTCCTAAAACGCCGCAGCTAGTGTGGCACTTCAGACTTTATTCAGCATCAACGCATGTAAACCTATTCTAGTAGTAATCCAAAATTCCTTTAGAGTTCTGACAATGACAATGCTTCAGAATTTCTTCTTCCTAACTGTCCGGGGAGCTGCCTCTGTTAGCCGCTAGACAGACCGAACACTGGAAGCTGTTCTCTCCGCGTTGCACCCCAATTACACTCAGTCCTCAGTGGCCAACCTCGGCCCTCCTCTCGCTCCACGGCCCATTTCCTGTCTCGTTTTTGTATCTTTAAGAAGTCCATATGAGCTGAAACAAAAGCAGGGCAAGCATTACGCTACAACAGTAATGAGTGGAAACCCTTTGGAATGGCCCCTTTCCTTGGCTTGTTTCCTGAATGGACTAAATGAAAGGGGGAAAAAAAAAGACATCAGGCCCTGAAACATTGCAAGATTGACCATAGTCACCTCACAGTATATGCTTAGTGTATTTATAGTGATCCTCAATAATGAAGAGCAGACTGCAGGGTCTGGGTACAACAAGAAAATAAAAACCTGAATGTATCGACCGCGTTTTGCGAAGAATGAGAAAATCATGCAGTTAAGGTAGTTAATTTATTCCTTGTCTTCATTGAGTGAGCGGAGAGGAGAGTAAAAGAGTGGGCCAGCATTGATTGTATGTATTTATCTCCCGCTGGTCAGCAGTCTGGCTTGTTGCTGTGCACTGGAGGTCATTCTCCACATTGAATCCCCATTGATCTCCTCTGTAGAGCCTCCAGAGACACCCTGAGCTCCATTATGAGAGTGATCACACTCTCGAGCGTACACCAATAAACACGTATGCACACTCATGAATAGCGGAACACAAACTCGTTCTGTAAGTACATGACCACATTAGGACACGGCCACGCACATCATTACGCATGCATAAACACAAACGTACACTCATCGTTCACAGCGTGGCCTCACGTCACACACCCACACTGATCGGTAGAAACCAAGTTTAACGCTGCCTCTCTCTATAATTCCTTGTACTGCGCCTCCTAACTGCGTGTAAGAGCATGCATTAATTCAGACATCATTTAATAAGACATGCAGCCAGACTGCCTTGACCACTCCATAGAAAGGTGCTGAAAGGCAATTACGTTGGGCAAATAGCCCTTCAGGCTCCAGGGGCCTAAGCCCTTCCATCCAGATGAAGGAGGGATGGGCGGGTGGACTCACCCAACCTCACACCAGAGTTGAGAGACAGTCACTTTGGGTCAGACAGTATTCACTGTCCTTTCAGACAGACACAACGGTGATCGTTAAAACCCGCGCTGGTGGTTCATCTCAATGAAATAAACCTGCCAGCAGGATTCATGACCCTGAAGAAACGGTTTGAAAAAAAGGGGCTACAGCTTAGATAGTCCAGCATTTAAGTTTCAAACAGACGATCTGCTATTGATTTCCTGATTCTTATATGACTGTCCCAGTGTGAAGGCTCATCCAGATTACTCAGATGTTCTTACTTATCCATAACGGTTTCTATACATGGAGAGAGTTTTACATTCCACCTGTTAGACTTCTGCCATCGACCAAAAAGTGCTCTACTACGTTCACCAACTCCTCGTCAGCTGTGTTTATTTGCTCTTTGGTGCTGAGCAGGTAGTGTTCACGTAGTTCATCAACACTTTTTGCATCTGGTAAAAGTTTCAGGAGAGCACTGAGAGCGAACCAAAGTCTCAGGCATTAAAACCAAAACGACGAGCTGGAATATGCTAAAATGCTTTTCAGAGCTGAGGGGAACTGCGGGGTACTGATAATCATCTGTGGGTTTGTCACTGGGAGCGGCTCCTTTCACATGTTGCCATTACATCCATTAGCTGATACCAAAATCAGCAGAGCCTTTAAAAAAAACAAACCAAAAGTGGCAGCAGCCTCGTGTGAAGTGGTTAACAATGCACCAACAGGAAAAAGTCAAACGCGAGTGTAAGTGCCATTAAATTGTTATCATAATCGGATGTCCTATATGAAAGCGGTGTCAGTTCCTCCTCCAGACATTCCTGGCTCCATTCTCAAGGAATGCATTAGGATTTGTTAAGCAGCTGAGAAACTCAAGAGAAGTGCTGGCACAGTAAAAGGCACGAGGCATTTACAGTACTGAAGGCACAGCATGACATCATTAGAGGTATTCTTCTAAAGGCAGAGATCAAGGTAGACTTTATGAGGTCTTTGACGGGAACTCTTTGGTGAACTAAAGCAGAAACATTTGCACAAATATCAACTCTGCGGGCATCTACAATTCAAATGACACCGTTTTAGTGAGGGACCCGCTCTAAAAGTTTGAAACATGCAGATACCATGGGTTGGGTGGTGTTCATAATTGAGAATTGTGACAGCACAGAACAGAAGTCGAAAGGCATGAAGTAAAAAGATGGCTGAAGAATGGCAGGAGGAGAGGGAGGAGAAAAGAGGGATTGGATTTAAGGTGGGACCTACCATTGTTGCCGAAGTCCAGTGAGTACTTGACCACGTGGTAGTTATTCCACACGTAAAGCAGGTTGTCTCTCGGGTTGTAATCCACTGCAGCGATGTACTGGTATGAATTCGGGAATGGTATGTTCACAGTCATCTCCTTGCTCTTATCGGTGTTGTACATGTAGTCGATTTTGTTCCCCGTCCCTTCGTTGTCGTCGTCTTCGTAGACGGTTTTGACCACGTACAGGACCCCGCAGATCATGAAAGCGTTGGAGGCGGAGCGCTTGTCGTAGCTGGTGTCCCACGAGCCTTCGATGCGCAGGGTGTAGGGGTTGAGCTGGCTCACCACGATGCGCCCGTTGTTCTGCTCCGTGGCGTAGATCACCCACAGTCCATTCTCATCCACCGCCAGGTCAATGTCGGACTTGCCGCCCCAGCGGTACGGCGAGGTGTCGTGGTAGTTGGCGTTGGCGATAATGGCCTCACCACTCTTGATGCGAGTGCGCAGGTCAAACTTTACGATGTTGCGCGTGCGCTCCTTGTTGAAGAACAACGCGCCGTCGTAGACGACAAAACCAGTCCCATCCACGCGGTGCGGGAGTTTGTAGGTGGTGGTGGGACGGCCTGCAATGAAATCCTCCTTCGACGAGTACTCTGTTAGTGTGTCTGTGCGGTATGGCGTCCAGGGCATGTAGTAGATCTTGTCTGAGGCCTGCAGCGGGTCTTTGCACCAGGCACCAGACTGGTGATCGGACTCAAAGAGATGCTCACTTTGGTACACTCCTCGCAGAATGCCAGGGCAGAGAAATACTGCGGAACGAATGACAAACATTTTCACATCAGATCCATTTTCATGCAGCTGCTGTGAAATGTCAAATATTCTCCCTGGATTCCCTGACAGTGCCTGTGAAATGTTTGCCTCTTTTCATAAATGTTGCATTGTGTTTTAACTTAACCTTAACCACCAGTGAGTGACGATGACATGATAGGCTTACTGTGTTGTGATTTGGATGTTGTATAGTCACTGTCACTTTTAAGCACAGCAACAGCATGCCTCCTATTCAACAGATAATACCCTGCTCTCACAGCAAAGAGAATAAGAGAAAATGGCACATTTTGTTCTACTCCCCCCCCTTTCCCTCTATTCCCATTCCTCCCTCCCTGCCTCCCACCCCGGCTCCTCATTAGTCTCATAGCTCTTTCTTCCTTTCACTCCCTTTCTATCTCTGTCAGGAACAACCAACTGTAGGGCCGAACACGTCTTTTATTGCCTGCTGTTTCCGCAATTGTTACAATAATTCATTTCCCACTCTCCGCCCGGTATTCCCATCTTGGAATACCGGGGTCATGTTTTATGAGTGATGTGGGAGACGCAGTAAATTCTGGGAAGCCGGTGCGACCGGAGTCATAGGGACCTTTGCAATTTAGCTGGAATGTTGTCACATACGCACACACACACACGCACACACACGCACGTGCGCGCATGCACACACACATGCACACAGCAGATACGCACAAAGACAGACCAGATGTGCATTGTGGTTGTTCCCATTCTTCCAAATAATATGATTCCAGATTCTACGCAAAGGTCTGGGAATATTGATTTAATTTGCACTGGCTATTCAAAGCACTGGCATATTTTTTTCATATCATGGGAAAGCATTCGAAATATTAAATGTCAATGTAATTCTCTGTTCATTGGCTCATCATAAAAGTGTGCTCGACCCGTGGAGAGTTTATTAAGTGACATTCTACACGATACCATGGAATAATATGGGCCTGGAGTGTGTCTAATGAGAACCAGTGTTTCGAAATTGCCTCTATATGGTGAGATCAAGCTGTCTTAATATAGCAGCCGTGACTTTGAAAGAGATGTCATCCTGCCATGAGGTACAAAACGCTTCAGGCGCCGGCATCAAGAAAGTGACACCCAACCCCAAATCCAGAGCGTGCGTGCACGTGCGAACGTGGGCGTGCTCTTTTTCACAGACTCACCTTTTTGTTCCACTTCTGCACGAGCCATGGGCGAAGGATTTGACGGGGGAGAAGAAGAGAAAGAGAGAAAGAGATAGAGACAAGAGACAAAAATAGATTAATGATGCAATAATAAGGAAATCATGATAATACAATCTCAGATCTCCATAATCGGTCTCATATTTCATCCTAACCTTGTGAGAGTGCCAGGATGCTCTCCATGTGTGATTGGTAATAACATTACGTAAGCGTCTGAGGAGACTGCACTGCAACGGGGGAAGCTATCTGACAGTAATGCGTCTCACATATGTCAAACACACATACAGAGACACACGCGTGCCACGCAGGCGGAGGGCGGGGGATAGAGGAGCAATGAATGAGCATGACAAAACATGGAAAAACACGCAAATTTGCGGCATTCATCGCACCGCTATCCCCAGAGCAGGACAAAACACTGCCATACAAAATGACCTGAGATAATGAGCTCTTTAATGTATGCTGATAGCAACAGAGCAATGAAAACCAGAAAATTGATTTGATTACTGGGATAGCATTTCAGTGGACCAGCCAAAACTGCCACATTAAAATGCTTTCTGATGCACAGTGGGTGAGCGAACGCTTTGTGTATGTCACCTACTCTTTGCGACTCTGTGTGCGAGTGCGCAATCATCTGTGTGTGGAGGTGGCAGCATACTGAATGTGCCGCTTCTCTTCAGCCCCAACACCAATTCCCTGTCTATTATATTCAAAGCTTTATCCTCCGAGCTTCGACGGAGGGTTTGCTCGTGTCGGCCCCGCAATGAAATGTGCACACTTGCTCGGAACCTCTTAAACATATGAATTCCCATTTCCCGGGGGGGGGGGTGCGAGGGGTGGGAACTGAGTGGAATGTGAACATGGCAGAAACCTAATCCTGCAGGCTGTGCCCTTGTGTCTTCGGAGACCGTTAGGGACCTGCTGAATGGAACTGGTCCCCTGGGAGGAGAAGCGAGGGAGAGGAGAGGAGAGGAGAGGAGAGGAGAGGAGAGGAGAGGAGAGGAGAGGAGAGGAGAGGAGACAAGGCTGAATCCTCAAAGGGAAAACATTTGGAAGGACTTCCGGAATGGCCCGTGTTTATATATAGCATCTGTGCACTACGTATTGCACATGCATATATTCTTCAACACATAGAACTCATCACCAACCGCAAGAGATACACAAACACATGTGACACACAAACACACAGACTTACGCCCCCACACACAGGCAACCATTAAATCCTAGCCTCATGAAAAATGCATGGTAACGAGTGCGGCTTCGCACAACTCGCGATAAATAAGCAATCTCTGGAAGCAGATCGTGTTAAACCTAAAACAAGTGTGCATGTACAAGTGTGTGCACGTGCGAGTGTGTGTGTGTGTGTCTATGCCGTTAGGAGATATAAAATGGTTCACCACAAGGAAGCAGCTCCCTTGTGTGAAAAGCCGGGAAAGGAAAAGCAGATAGTGTGTCTGTGCAGGGCGGTGTGTGCGATGGAACGACAGATATTGACGCTGGAAACACACACACACAGATTTTAAACAATACAAAGAGACACATTGTGGCTGAGAAGACAGGGATTAATGACAGCGAACAACAAGGACTTCACATCACCTGAGTCTGGTGTTTACAACCTCCCAGACACAAAGGAAAAGCACGCCGAGTTCAAGGTTGCCGGCAACTAATAGATTTCAAATGAAAACGCGCGGCGGCAACAAGTACACCAAATGGCACGCAAAATGTCAAACAAATGTCATTCAATTTGTGTTGCCGCTCGTTGTTTCGCTAGATTACCGGATGCCTCTGTTGGCGACCTCATTGCAAGATTCTTTTTATTTGCGAGGCACCGCTGTTTTTAATCTCCGTGACAAGGGTACGAAATGAACGTTTTTCACGCATCGCAGTCATTCATCTTCCAGCGAATTTAACTGAGCGAATGTAGCAGGGTGGTGAGACAATTGTCGAAACGTTTTTTTTCTCAAGGTGAGCTCGAGCACGGAAGATAATGCCCGAGATGAGGGGTCTTTTGTGATTTTGGTGAGAAGAAGTGCGGACGATAAACTTCCCGGAAGGTGTCCTTGTTTCCAAGAAAAACATCAACAAAAAAGCATCGTCCCTCAATCTTTCTCTCACAATTGAATTCTGCAGAGGTGTGGCATGTTTTTATCTACCCAGTATCTGTGACTGATCATTTGCAAAATCACTTAGACTGCACTATTGAAGAGTTAGTCTCCCTCCCCCCCACAAAAAACCCCTGCTCATTCATTCCCAGCAATGCTTTGAATGAATATTAGAAAACAAAAGTAGAATAATAACAGCAATAACAGCTATGTTCTGCTGTCGCCTGTCTGCTTTCAAATTCATTAAAAATCATCTAAATATTCATTAATATCTGCGCTGGTTTCGTCTATGTTTTTCAGAAACGTCTCTAATCACATGAACAGCTCTGACACTGCACCTCGGATGCCTCCTCCGTCTCCCCCACTCTCCATTTCCTTTCCATTTTCTATTTCTCGCACACAGAAGCCGTGTTAACCTGACTGTGCTGCAGTGTAAAGATAATTAGCATTTTTATTGAAAGCATATGGTTTATTAAGGACGTATTCGTCTTGGAGGAAACTCAGTGTGTGTGTGTGTGTGTGTGCTTGCGAGTGTGTATTTGTGTGCGCCCCTGCAGACGAGTGGCGACAGCAGCCTCACCACTATTATCTCTGATCTCCAATCAGCTCAGCCGGGCTGAAGCCCAAGGTCATTTGTGGACACGGCCCTTTTTCTCTTTCTCTCTCTGCATTATTCCATTCTTCCTATTTATCCTCTCATCCTCACCTGCCATTCTCTCTCGCCATTTCATGCTGTGCCTTTTTCTCACCGCTCGTTCGCCCCGTCGCGTCCTCGCTTCCCCACGACCCGAAACCCTGTCCACCTCTCCACACTGTGTCTTTTATCAGTTAATTCGTTCCTTCTGTTCCTCGTCTGCTGGCCTCGTCTAACCTATTCCTCTCTATCTCTGCCTCAGCTGTCGCTCTCTCGCTCCCTCGCTCTGGCTCTCTCCTTCTGCCTCCTTGGTTCCTCTCCATCTTCCCTCGCCCTCTCTCTGGGAAGCACAGAATCGCCTGCATATGTGCACACACGTACTGTACAATACCCCGTGCATGCACAGACAGAGAGAGGTGCGCACACACTTAGGGCTCCTCTCACGTTATCATGATGAAGTTATTCCAAGGGTCCAATCTGACAGAAGTCTTTAATTGGACAAACAAGAAGGTGATTTTATCTTTTAATTAGCTTTCCTACTGAGCCAAGTTCTATTGTCTAAAATAGACTGCATGGGTATTGCATAACATATCACTGGCTTTTCTGATTAATACACTAAATGTGGTAGTAGGCTAATTGCCTTCATAGCGACTGTTGGAGAGCCAGGGTCTTGTGCAAGAAGATGAGGAAATGGATAGACATAATCCCAAGTGTTGCCGTTTTTTTTTTTTTTTATCTTTTTTTTTCATCAATGGCTGGCCATGAATGAAACAATACAAATCATAATATATCTTTTCTCTGCAGCAGGGCGTTTTTGTAGAGATTAAATGTATCCGTGTGTGAGAGAGCCGCCTCGGAGAAGCAATTTGTACAGTAGTGCACTAATGTATGGATATTTATAGTCTGCCTGCAGTGCTATGAGCAAGTATACACAGGTGGCTAATTACTGCCAAAGCTAGCTGGCTAGTTTGGCACATGACTGCCACACACTCATACCACCGAGAGCCAGGGAGAGAAAGCGAGAGAGCACTTGATTTTAGTTTTGGGAAAAAGCCAGAAACCTGCAGTGCAGGGAGGAGAGATGAAGAGCTGTGAAGGTAGTGCAAGCCAAAAATCCTCAAGAAAAAAAAAAGAAAAAGGAGGGGAGGTGGAGGGGCAAAATCTCACTGAAAACTGAACCGCACATAATTTAATTACCTGTTTTACAACCCACCTTGAGATTTGTTTACAATATCTATTTCTAGCGGGAAACATAGCAGCTCAACTTCAACAGCAGTGTTGAGGAAAAGTGCCTCCACAATTTGAAGTGGTGTCTCTTCGGAGCTCAGCTCATTTCCTTTGCACGCAATCAGTTTCTGATTAGCAGCACCTGTCCTCAGACGTGATAGGCAGGGGTCAGGGGCCTCATTACACAAACTTCCTAATTCTGAAATTCTGTCTTATCTCAGTTTAGGATGACATTAGCAGTAGGAGCAGTAGCGGTTATTTGGGTGCTACAGAAACATGGAAAAACAGGAAAGGAATCCTATCTTAATCTTAGGATAGGAATGAAGCTGTTACAGAACCATCCAAACAGAATAGCTTTGTTATTTAGGAATCGTAAAGCATAGATCCTCGGATGAATTTTAAAATAACTTCCAATAAATGGCAGCACTGCTGTTGTTAGATCTGTGTGGCATTGATACTAATGACAGTCATGTTACGATTGAAAAGCTACTCAGATCGTATGATGACCCCTTACATTTCCTGAGACCACTGCCTTGAAGAAGTCATTTGTAAATGTAATAATAGTTATATATTGACCACCAAAGCGATTGATTCTTAATTTGATCTACATTTTATGTCCAGCTCTGAAGAGGCCTACTGAAAGGCACGGGGCTCTACCAATGGCTGTTACAGATCCACTGATCTACAGAACTACTGTTTATTTTCATTATTGATAAATCTGCTAATTTAAAATTATCCAGATATTTCAGTGAAACATCAAAAGAAATTGAAAAATGCTCATTACAATTTCCAGACCAAAACCAAAAGTGCTTATTTACTATCACAACTGATCAAGAAAAGGAGCATTTTTGCAAGAATGATGAATTGGTTATCTAAATAACTGATGAAGAATTTTCTTTTGATCAGCTAATCAATTGATCGATAAGTCGTTGCAATTCTTAAATTAGGTAAAGTGAGAAAGCCATTGTCTCGTTTACGGTTTAAACACAGGCACGACTGCATGAGTTTGCAGGCCAAGTTAGGATTTCTTTAAATAAGATATGAGATCTGAGGTGGGACAGGACACAGCCATGGGTTTAATAATTGGTAATATTTTGGCTATCTTTGAAACGATAGGAACGAAAGGATCAGATTTCTGTAACGAGTCTCCAGGTGTTCACACTCACCAACCAGCTCCTCCAGTGTGTCTAACACTGCAGGACACTTGCCTGAGTTATGGACGCCCCTTGATGTTAGCCATTCGAGTGCACTAAAAACCAAACCTGCCTTCAAATATAAATATGATGATTTGTTGAACTCGCAGCTTGTGAGTGTTTTAGGAATAGCGACAGTTTATACGCCGTCATATATTTCAGAAAACAAGCCCCCTCCATCGATCCGTCTTGATTTACGGCAACATTTTTGGGAATATATCATCACTTAATGTCTTACAAAACATATCTTTCACGACGACGCGGCTGACAGCATTGATTTGCTGCGTCCAGCATGCCAGCTTGATTGTAGATGCCTGCATCTCTGGCCTGAATGTCAACGAATGGGAGTATCTCTGTCTTTGGTTCAGACACGATTACGCCTTTCAAAGAAAAGGGGATTTCTTAAATATTTGAAGGATGCGATGCGGGGGCTCTGTGAAGGGTGGCTGTGGCTCAGGGGTACAGCCAGAGTCTAGTTATTGGAAAGTCGCTGGTTCGATTCCCCTGGTCTGCATGTCGAAGTGTCCTTGGGCAAGATACTGAACCCCAAACTGCTCCTGATGTGCCGGACGGCACCTTGCATGGCAGCCACCGCCATCACTGTATGGACGAATTACTGTAAGTTGCTTTGGACAAAAGCGTCTGCTAAATGGCATAAAATTGTAAATGAAGATGTAAAATGTAAGGGTCGCGAGCTTGAGGTGCTCCCAGACAAAACCATATAAAGAGTGTGGATCCATGGGCTCGTTTCACCTCCATTCAACACATTTTTTTCCTCTGGAACGTTGTGCGACATTTTTCTACGGCTAAACACACCCACAGGAGCCAGGTAGTGTATCACCGCGCTACCTGATCCAGCCTGAACACTTAGTCAGAACACGGAAACTGCTAATGTACTGTCAAAGGCTCTCTCTCTAACTATCTCTCTCTCTACAAAGCTGCATCTCTCTTTCTCCTCTATCTTATTCTCCAATGCGCCATCTCTCCCTCTCTCTCTCTCTCTCTCTCTCTCTTTCTCTCTCTGTCTCTGTGTCCCTCCCTCTGTTAGCTGAGCTCTCTAATGACTTTGGTTTCAGATGCTGTCCATTTTTTCGCGGGTGGAAGGGGGGGGACGTTACCCTGACGGACTCATTCTTTATCAGATCTGCATGCAACTCATCTCCCTTTTCGCTCCCATTGCCGCTCTGAGTCCTTTACTGTGATTAATCTACGAAATAAGTAGCGCAGTATTTTCAAGCCGGCCTGCAGTTATAACAACGATAAAGACAGGACATGTAGACAAGTTTCAAATGAATGGACGAGAAGAGAGTGAACACACACACGCTCACACACACCCTGTTTTGATGCACGCGTGTGTGTGGGCGTGCGCGCGAGTGCGCGGGCACTCGGTGGGGCATTAAGCAGGTATCAGGTTGTGTTTCCATCTGCTCCAGAGAGGGCTCTGATAGTCCTATTATTTAATCTGCTGGTCATTCTAGACGCCAGGCAAGAGCCGTTTACCCAGACATAATTGAATGCTTCAGTGTGGGAGATCACCTTGGCTGTCTGAATGGACCGCTGCGCCAAAGCTGCACACTCAGACCATGATGGACTAAGATTTCTCAAGCACTGAAATCTCAATTAAAAAATATTTTTTGTATTTTGTTGGACATACACTCTTTGTATTGAGGGAAATACAAAATGAATATTCAGGCTTAAAATTATTCCTTACAAATATAAAACACGTTGTCTTTAAAGGGGCCCTGTACAAACTCAGAATCTTAATATTAACAGTATTAATGAGTTAGTAATTCCAACTTAAAAATATTATTTTTTTCCATAATTGAATAAACAAGCTGTTCTCAGAGGAAAATAAGGTCCCCAGAACACTGTTTGAAGCTAGAAGAGTCACACAGTATGAAGCCTCGTTGTCCTTCAAGCTCAGTTTGTTTATTTAGTTTGTTTAGGGTTAAAAAAAAACTAGTGAATGAAGATCTTTCTCCTCTGATTAAAACTATTTCCACAAAACTACGTAGTGCACCTTTAAGTGAGAGCTACTTTGACCTTTTTTTTAAAAAAAAAAAGAACTGGCAATAATTTGAAACAAGGTAGCTTACCCATGATTAGATTTCACTTCAATAGTCTTCGACAACAAACTCGGTTCAGTCGACTTTTTTGGCAAAAGTTAGATTTACAGACAAGACTGAATTGGCTTTTTTTGGCTGTGAATAAATCCCTACTGTATCTCCTCGTAACTCCAACTCTGAACGTCCTCCGCTCTTTCATGGCCTCCACCGCGGAGATATTTGCAGCGAACAAAACATGTCAACAACAAGATATACGGCACTTTGTTTGGACAAAAATAGGCACGTTTTCATTTTACAACACCCACACGGCTTCAAGAAGCTACATTTATGTGAGCTGTACAAAGGAAAGCATCTATCAAGGACACATCATATTATGAACAAAAATGTGATTACTATCTACTTTCATCTGAGGGTTATGTTTGGAATCTGCCAAAAATGTAGGTTTATTAATGGACCGCAAAAGTTGTGTAGTTTCTGCTCCATTCAGTGCCTTCACTTTATACTTAGTATTATGTCCTCTTTCATTGCTTTGTAAATGTACCGTCATTTTAGAATACGGCACTATATTTTTTTATTAAATACCAAGTGAGTGTTCACCCGCTAGTCTCTCTTCAGGTTTTTTCACTCAAGTTGCTGCAAGAATCAAATATGACATCTATGTGAACAAAGACAACGTGAATGCCTCATGATAGAAAAGTGACTAGTGAGAGGCGGCACAGAGGGAGTCACTTTAGATTTAGCGTCTTTCATGAAACAGACACAGGGAGTTGCATTTTAAACATCGCCTTCGAAGCTGGAATGTAGTGTGAAATAAACATCAAGGACAAAATAGATGTCTTTAATCCGCTGAGTCTCCACTCTGAACCCTGACGCATTTATTATGCAGTGAGCCGTAACCTAGATTTTGGGCAAACTACACATAAAAACAAGAAAAAAATCAAAAAAGTTCCACAGTTGTTTGCGACCGTGAACGTTTCACTCCAGTGAACACGACCTCCCAGTCTGTTATCGTTTGGTCAAAGGTCATATCACCATCTGTCATCGCTGGAGCACGTCCTTCCTCCCTCGGACTTTCCCAGCGAGCGTTGTCATCATAGTTACCCTTATTAACTTTCTCAGGGACTCTGGAGCTCATATTGCTGACGTTCATTTTGGATTCAAGCCGAATGTTGTACCGCTGTAAATAAGTCAGCATGAAACACCGCGAGCTTTCCACGATTGCTTATCTTTCACAAATCTACCAAGAAATATGAATCGACATCTTGCAAATTAGATTATTTTGACGTTTCATTCACAGTATGTGGATGAATCATGTTAGACGAAATGCAGTGTGCTCCGGGGCTGAACGATTAGGATTGCCTGATTGCATGAGACAAATAAAATGCCGAGCAGGGCAAGTAAATTCCTTCTTATGTCTGTTGAAAGTTTCACATGTGCTTGATGGTAAAGAAGTGTATGAGCTAAAGGGCAAGCAACCATTTCAATTATCCTTGAAAGAGGTGTGTTGGGCCGAGTTTTACAGCAAAGTGAAACCAGGTTAAACATGACTATCAACTTTAGTCTATGCTGAGTACAGCAAATAAATAGAAACATTTGTTTAGAAGGAAATGTAGAAACGGACTTTGGGCAAGTATATTTCTGACCCACTGACTGTCATTAAAGGTGCAATATGTAAGAATTTTCCACCCGTCGCAATCATTCTCAAAACTAATACAAGGCAGCATACCACTAGGGTAATCACTAACCGCTGTTACCTATAGCTGCTCAGGCTATTAGCTCAGTTAGCGGTGCAGCTGGCGGTGCAGCTGGCAGTGCAGACCGGGAGCTCAGAGCACCAGGGAAGTGTTGGTGTCTGCCAGCACAAGGGCTTTAGACTGGGACTGGACAGAGCTAGCTGATTAGCATGCTAACTTCAGTGCATTATCTCTCTTAATTAACTTTTGAACATTTTTTCAACAGAAAATCTTGCATATTGCACCTTAAATGTTAAACCCTGCAGTCAAAGATAAAACTCGCAGCAGTGCTATTGTAGAGATAAGCGGTCGCAAAATGTCAAAATACTTAGCAAAAAGAAATGGGTGGTACTTACTGTAGGGAACACATTCATATTGGACCTCCAGGTATTTGTATGTGCCAGGGCAGGGGTCGGGGAAGACGTCAGGCCCAGCCACCACTGCACACTGGGTACGATTGTTGCATCTACGTGGGGAGGAGATGGCAGATATGTTATAAGTTAAACACATCCAGATCTGTAGATACATTTTCCTACACCCACTGGAAAACACATACTTCTAAGTCCAGAGTGCATGATGTAATATATATTGAGCTATATTATATCCACTCATGGAATCACTACTTTTACCCTGACACTCAAGAGTCATTCTGTGTTTAAGGACCCTTTAGACTGATACAAGAGCAGACAATATCTCCTCAACGGTACACCTGGAGTCAATAGTACACTAATGGAATCATCGCGTTCAGTCGTATACAAGGTGGTCGACAATGGCTACTGAAGAGCTGCTGTGCAAGGACACTTGTGGTGCTTGTATGTGTGGGTGTGTGTGTGTGTGTGTGTGTGTGTGTGTGTGTGCGTGCGTGCGTGCGTGCGTGTGTGCGTGTGTGTGTGTGTGTGTGTGTGTGTGTGTGTGTGTTCAGCAGTGAGAACAATAACCTATGGCTTTAAGAGTATTTTGCCCCAGACTTCAGATAATTAATCTGAATTATCAGGGGAGCCCTCTCCTCTGACACACAAAAAGTAAGTATTCCTCACTCTTATTAACTCTGGTTAGGAAAGGCTGCACTTTGTACATTTACTACTGTACGTGCCTGTGAGGGGTTTCTGTTTGCATGCATCTAGGTGTGCTGCTATAAAAAATGCACATGTGACATTTACCTGTAAATGTTTGTAATTAAACACGCCAAAAGGCCAGCAAGGCAACCAAAGATGATTTGTCGGGGGGATGTTTGCGCCCCATACATTATCCTGATAGATGCACGTAATAACATAAAATGCTATCCCGCGTTGAAGTGCCACTTTGTCTCAATGACGCTCGCCGGTTTGAATAAATCATTAGAATAACGTGAATGAAAAGATGTCGCGTCCGAGGGGACGGACACGGAGTGCATGAGGAGAAAAGGTCTATTTTTAAGGAGGCATTCCTCTTCTCATCTGAATATTTTCTTTCAATTAGTACAACTATTCGGTCTCTCCCTCTTTCCCTCTCCGCGCACCTGTCAAACAGGTGACATTCACATTAAAAACATCCAGATTCTCCCATTGAGATATTTTTTAATGAGCATGTCATCCCCCTCATGTCTCGTTTCTTACGGTATCATTCAACAGTTTGCATAATGAAATATGCATGAGAGCTAATTCAATTTTTTTTTGTTCAATATTCACATGTGACACAGAGGACTAATGTGGGCCGCATAACCGCTCGCTGTTACGTATTTCGGTTTCTATTGCTGACCGGCTGCTCGAGGGAGGGGTTACTTCACTTTGGAAGGTTTCAAACTCTATGTGTTGCGATGTCTGTCATATTCTAATAACAATACCCGCCAGTCTTCTCTCCTCTCTCCCTCCGTTTTTTCTCGCCTCTCTGCCTTTTAATTTCTTGCCCCGGTGCTTTCATCATCGGTCACCTGTCATCAGTGCAAGTTGTGGACCCGGAGGTGGGTGGGGGGGCACAAACTGACACGCCGCCACAACTTTGCTCACAAAACACCCGCCAAGCGACACGACCGGCTGGACCACAGTGGTGAATCAGGGTGCAGAGCTCTGTTTAATGACTTCCAAAACAGTCCAGCGGGGATGATGTCATCACAGCAGGAGATGTGATTAAAGCTACAGTAAAACGTCGGCATTCTACGTTTCCTTCATTCAAATTTTTTTACATGTCGTATCAACATTTATAGGATTGCGTGTCACATAATGCTCACTTCGCATGAATGTGAGCTGACTTTCACGTCCCGGCTGGGTGAGACGGCTGTCGAGTCAGAAACAACAAGCGTGAAATCAATGGCTGTTTTTAACAAGACTTTGGGAACTTCTCCCTGTCGTGTCTGTGGCGACAAAACCAGATATTTTAAGCCAAAAACATGATCTTTCCTGAACCCTGACAAAGTGATTTTATGCCTCAACAAGTCAAAACCGGGTGTTTTTCTGGGGAAAAATACTTGGAAATATTTCCAGCCGTTTCTCTGGAGACCAAAACCGGCTATTTTTGAAGTTGGACCATTTCCATTCATTATCATGGCAACCAAAACAGGTATTCTAAGCCAAACCCGGATGTTTTCCTAACCCTAGCCACATTTTACAGTGCCTATGCAGAGCATAAGCATGGCATTCTGGCAGGAAAGCAATGCAGAAATTCAAGATAAACAAACATTTGCCATATAAGTAATAAAATCGTCCAGTTTCAACTTATCTGTAGTTTCATGAAACGTACTTAGCAAAGATTTACTCTGGTGATTGTGCTGCAACCCAACCAGACCAAAAGCACAGTTTTGTCGCAAAAAACAAACCTATAGAGTTGCAACATAAAGTATATAAAGTTTCAACATATCCTTGGTTTGCAGACATGTACGCTGCCCTTATTTTTCAGGCGATTGAGTCGGTTTCCTCCCAAACTTTGCGCTCAAAAAGTGCTGCCACAGGAGTACGGGCAGGATTAATCATTTCCGACTTTAAAAAAAAACCTTAACACCAACAAACCCCTTAGCTTATAAAATTGTCTTATCCCTGAAGCAGAGGGGGAGTAAAAATCCAACTAACACAATAAGATGCAAGTGAGCTGGCCAGAGAAGCCACACGACATCATAAAAGTCACTGCACAAAGCCGGCAGAATGCATAAGGAACTGAAAAACAACATTTTTTTTTTTTATTTAAATAGCAGGTGCAGAGAACGGGCAGCGTAGAAGAAAACAAAAGATGTAAATGTGTTGCAAGAGATCAAAAGGGAGAAAACTTAGTTTTTTTTCACTAGCTGTGTGTGTGTGTGTGTTTCTACTTTATGATATGATTCTGTGGACTTTACGGCTGAGTCATAAAGCACTGAAGGTTATTGACTGGTATTTTAAATAAAGGGTATAGAGAAAAAATTTGACAATCTCTTGCGCGCTCTATCTCTTCGCTATCGCTCTCCATCTATTTCTGTCTGCACTACCTTTCTTTTTCCTTCTCCCCACACTCTCTAAGCCCAGATAATAAACTAATTTCTTTCTCAGCCTTTGTCTTCATCCTTCCCGCCAAGGAGTTATTCCTCTCCGTTCCTCCTCCTTTGTCTTTCATTCCGGCTGTCTGTATTTTATTCTCTTTGTCTTTGCCTGTTTATCCGTCTTAAACCCACTTAGCTGCAGTTTCCCAAGTCACACCCAGATATATGTGGTAGGCCTCTTATTGCTGGCTTCTCTCTCTGTCTGTCCTCTCTCTCCCCTTAATATCTTTCTCATTCCTGCCTCCCTCAGGGCATCATCTCCAGCCTCCCTCTGTTTCTCTCTCGATCCCTCCATCCTTAGTAAAGCTTGTGCTGACGTCACCGTTCTGTCTGAGCCAGTCGTCTGAGTCAGATTCGAAAAAAAACCGTCCCTTATGTCCCCGCTACCTCCAGTCTCCTTCGCTTTTCCCTCTCCCTCTCTCTTTCCCTCTGCCAACGTGTTTATCCGGCAGCCGAACAAAACATAAAAACATCAGCAGAAATTCACAATTCACGTCCTCTCTTCATTCCGACCTGGGATGTAGATGCAGAACACGCACACACACACACACACACACACACACACACACACACACACACACACACACACACACACACACACACACACACACACACACCTTTGCAACACATTGCTTTCCTTCCTCATTCTTTCGAATAGCTCAATATTTTTAACCGTGTGGTTTGCTCAGCGTTGGCAGAAAAGCTCCTTTTTTTAATTAGCATGACCGCATCAAAACAAGGCAGTGGCCTGGATACCGCCTTGCCTGCTGGCTTTCTTTCCCGCAACGTGCAACACACACATGCTCATAGGCACACAAACAAACTTTCCGCTAACAAAGCCGAGCTGTGGCAGGCAGGGGAAGAGAAAGCTGCGATGCTGCAGTGGGTGCTGCTGTTGTTATTGTCTCTGATGTTTTTCACTTTGTTTGGCAGACCTCCCTTCACTCCGGCTCTGTCTCTCCGTCTCTATTCCTCATATAAACATAACTGACTGACTGATGATTTGATGAGGCTGACGCTGGCTGACGGCACGTGCGCGTGTGTGGGTATGTGTGTGCATATCCGAGCAGATGTAAAAAAGGGAATAAATATTTGTGTGTGTGTGCGTGTGTGTGCGTGTGTGTCTGCCGGCATGTGTGTGCACTTGAGTGCAGATGTGTTGAAGAACTATATAATTACAGCAAGTGAGAGCCGGGAACTAATCCTCATGAGTTGAAAGAGGTGTCTGAGAATGAGTGACGCACAAAGCCTCGGCACAGTCTTCTAGAATCAACGCTCCAATAGAGTCAAAGCCCTCCGCAACACTGTCTGAGTCATCTCCAACATGCTAAGCACATACAAACTTTCTGGAAAGTTGTCAGGATATCGGAAAACTCAAAAACCCACAAAGACGTACACGAAAAGCAGATTGTGCTGCTTGAAATAATACAGATATTGTAGAAGACTGGCAGAGCATCCGTAAAGGGCCAGTCACAATGTTTGTATACAATAAACCTGCGTCACGTCGCATACAATTTAATATTTCTTCCTCTTCAACACTTTTATTCACATAATTATCTCGTTGGGCCACAGACAAGAGACAATACAATGTAAGACCAATTGGCAGTCGCAGACGCTAGCAAAGACTCTAGCAAAGCAACATAGTATATAAAATAAGCACAGCAGACGATGTCAGATAGGTCAGACCTGGTGTTTAACACGGCACTGCAACTCGACCAGCAGTTGTCCACTCGTTTACTCACTGAACATGTTTGGTGAACGGCGAATTGCATGTTCACTTGTGATGCAATGTCATGTTTCCTAGTGCCATTATTATGGATCCGTCCTACTCTGCCTCTGGTTGGTCGACAAGTCATGAGCACAGCCTCTGATTTGTCAACAGACTCCACTTAAGAGCATCATGGGATTGCCAGAGGATGGTCGACGATGACGCTTACAACCACAACAACCATTTTCAACACGGATAAATAATCAAAGAAGAAATTCAGTGTCAGATGTATCAGTATGTATTCATTTCATGTCTCCAGAATAGACACTGCGATTCAAGGCTGGATTATAAACCTGCTCAAAGGGACACAAGTGCTCATTAGAATGACAGTAACTTTCTGGGCAATAAGAAAAGTACGCCTCTAACACGCAGCTTTCCAGCTATATTTAGCATGGCATATACAACATAATTTGATATAGTTGGTGGGGTGGTAACGTGTAAATTGACAATGTAAATGTTGTTGAACTGGTTCGTTTTAATCTGTGTGAACTGAGCTTTGAGCTAGCGCTTGTCAAGTGTGAACTTGCCCAACCATCTGAGCTACAACCAATATAATGTTCATAATCATGAATCGCATGGAAACACAAAATGTGACAAAACTAAAGTAACATTTCCTCAGGTCGTGCGAGAGCAAGTGAACCGACCCTGTGACAGCCGAGGAACATCTTTGTGTGCTGATGAAAGCTCCACAAAAAGATGGTGCCTGAGTTAAGAGCATTTTGTCAAACTACTGTAATACATTTGAGAGATTCAGCATTCATCTTCATGAGTGATTCTGTGAAAAGAGATGTTTGTAGTCATGAGGTCAGGTTAAGCACGAGTTCAGTGCTTGAGTAGGAGGGTCTAGGCCTTTAGGGCGTTTGTCAAAGGGTGAAAAACAGATAATATTAGTTCATTTGACTACCATCCTTATCTAACACACGAGGTGAACCACGTGACATACTGCCGACAAGCCTCTGCTCCAGGCTTGTATTTACAATGCAATGAATCACATTTAACAGTGACACAACTCTGCACCTCTCAATGATGCAAGATGAAAACGATTAAAGTGAGTCTGAAATCTCAATTTACTTCAGTTCTACTTATATATTACTATAAATGTCACTGAATATATTTTCACTTACTTTTTTTTTTTTTTAAACCACAAAAAATTCAAGTAGAGAGCTGCAACATGTCTGGTAGCTGCATTTCTGAATTTCTTTTTTGGCTTCTCTTTTCACACCAGTAGGAACACTGAAGGTTCAGATTATCGAGAAACCTCTTGGGAGAGCTCCCTCTGAGAGCTGTGCGATGGTCAGAACATGCAATATGGACATAATGTCGCAATTTTATCTTTTTTTTCTCTCTCAGGCTGGTTCTCCCACACTGTGAGGCAAGTTGCAGGAAACAGAACTGGAATAACATGTTCTGCTTTTGAGTGTTGAAGTCATACATAAACCAGAAAGAGGCGATGAGACTACGGAGGAAATAGTGGGGACGGCAACTTTTAATGAGGGAGAGGAGGTAGGTGTTGAAATGTTACACTTGTTTCTGCAGAGGAAAACATGTCAGACACACACACAGTTCCACACGTGTTTGTCAGTATATGTCTGTAGGGGGTCTTTAATCGATTTGTAAGATCTCATAATTGCTGTCTGGGGCGCCCATTAGCGCAGTTGGTAGAGCAGGCGTCCAATGTGCAGAGGCTTTGTCCTCACTGCAGCGGCCCCGGGTTCGAGTCGGACCCTTCTCGGTCATCTCATAGCTGTCCCATCAATAAAGCCATAATAAGAAAAAATAATAAAATAATTGAAAAAAAATTGAAAAAAATACAAAATATTTGTTGTGTAAGGTTCGGAGACCCTTAGTGACGATTTCTCTGACTGTAAATTACATAAATCCAACATAGTTCCTCCACTGTCATTTGATGTTAGTGCAGTTTGATAGGAAAATAAAAAAAACACATTGTAGTTCCACAAACAATTAGATTTAACACAATGCAAGAATTGTTGCTAGACATTACCACTGTCTATGAAACTGTCTTAGTCGTCTGAATAATCCCTAGTACAGTCAAATTAGCCGAACAATATTTCTTATTGTGTGACACTTCCTGAAAAAAGAAATTAAATCAAAAATCTGCAGACGGGGGGAGAAAAATGTAAGCGGGGGAGGGAGTTGAGCAGTTGGAGGGGGGAGTAAAATAAAAGACAGTTTGTGAAAACAACTAAAGGAAGTGGGAGAGATGATTTCACGGGGCTCTTTATGTCCCGCGGGAGTTCAGGAAACCCATTTGACAGCAGACAGAGAACAGTTACTGTATCTCGCTACAGGATAAAAAGCTGTTAGGCTGGCCATACACTCTCCTAACCTCTATCTCTCTCTCTCTCACACACACACACACACACACACGAGGCACATATGAGATTCCGCTCCTACTGGCCTCGTTTCTGCTTTATTAGCTCCCCGATGTGGCCATACGCTCATATACAGTAGTGCTGTTTGTGGATGGACAAACGGAGTGATGGGAGCGGATGTCGAACAGGAGGAGGAACCACGGCAGGATGCAGAGGTCCTGTAAGTAATTGAAGTGATGCGGAGAGTGTGATTGACAGAGGTAAGAGAAAAGGGGGCAAGAGACAGGTGTCCGCGTGTGCGTTTGCGTGAGGAAGTCTGTGTATACGTCTAGCGCGGGGTACAGTGAAGCAGATGCATCACATCCTGAGCCAGCACCATCACGCCACACTTATAAAGAAATGACAGATCCGTCTCTCTCTCTCTGTCTCCCACACACTCACACACACATGTACACACACACACACGCACAAACACTGACACACTCCTCTGCGGTCCCTGAATGCGTTTCTGTCAGCTCCTCGAACAGCCTGTCAGACAAGCCACAGGTAAAATAATGTTGTTTTTCCCCACTGGGAGAAAGCTTTGAAATGTGTTACATTATTAATATTTGGTTGGAGGATGTCACTCTCTCCCATTTTTCTCCAATTCTTTCCGAGCACGTGAAGTGCCACTCGTGACATTTAACATGCAATATATGCTGTGTATACCACAGATATACTATGTGCTGTATCCAATATGTAGCCTCCGTCAAACAAACTGCACCTCCCTTAGTGCCTCCCCTGGCATTCATGTGCATTCACTTTGGGAGCATCTCAAGTCCACCACTCATGTCGAGTGTATTTGAAGAGTAAATCAAATTTTGATCCTGAAGCCAACAAACTGCAGTCAAGTCAACGAAAATTGGCCGCCTGCACTGACAATTTCGGTGAGCAGATAAAAGGTTTTTTTTAAGGTTATAACCATGATGTCTCTAACAATGTTAAATCTTAAATGTTTATTTAACCTTCAAAATTTGCTAATTTCTTCTTTTTTTTGAGGGGGGGAGGTAATAATGGATCATATTGGATTTTTTTTTCTTTCTTTCATGATAAGGAACTGTTACAAGTAAAATAGTGCTCAACAATATTAAATGTCTTATACACAGAGGCACACACATAACGCTAACACAAACACCATTATGGCCTCTTTCTTGCTTGCAGGCTCACGGCCAAGTAGTTTTTGAGCTCCGCCGTCTCTCCTCTCCTCCCATCTCCTCTTCCACTGGTAACCATGGCAACTTCCACGTCGTCCGATTCCAGGACACACTCAGGGAGTCGTCCTCCTGATTCCACCTAGCAACATTCCTGTGCTGACATCCCCGTGTTTCTTCCTGCCTTACAATCTAGGTGTATGTGAGTGTTTGAGTGTGTGTGCATTTCTCTATTTGACACATCTTTCTCCACAGTTTAATCCAAGACCACCTGCTTGCACAAACTCCAAATCCTCCTAAAATCTAAAAGACGAGTAGCGTTTCAGACAGCTGGGCTGTCTGTTCTGGTTGGTTTTAAGGCAGAGAAGCGTGCGAGACGCCATCGCCGCCAAGACGACGGAGCCACGCCACACCGAGATACTGTCTTCTAGGATTTAGTCAGCCCTCACCTCACGATGCACACAAAAAGAGCATGCTGCTGTGCGTGAGCACAAGGGGGAGGAGTGCCGCTCCGTGTGCCCTGGTCTGGTTTTGCGCTTCAGTGCCAATGTCAAAGTATCAAGTCAGTGTGGAAGTCAAGTCACTGTCTACATGCCAGCATGTCTGAGGCACTGACTCACATGGATGTGTCAGGCTGTGTGTTTGTGTGTGTGTGTGTGTGTGTGTGTGTGTGTGTGTGTGTGTGTGTGTGTGTGTGTGTGTGTGTGTGCGATGTCTACACTATTCTCAAACCATTCGCAGGCAGCCATGTAGCTTAGGTGCTCGGTGAAGCATGATAACTAAGGTTAGCAGAGCTGTGGCGACAGGAGAGAAGGGTCAGACAGTGGAGGCTCTGACATGTGGAAATACAGAGGTTTTGGGAGAGCAGCACAGCTACATGTAAGGGACAATACTAAATGTGTTGATGGGATTACAAAGGAGCCTTAGCGTCCACGCTGTCACATAGCTGAAGGAAAGTCACTGTATATGTGATTCAGGACTGACTGTATGCCAGAATCCGTCTATCTTTAAGTGTTTCGTTACTTTTGAGTTCTCCCTATCTTTGTGTGTGTGTGTGTGTGTGTGTGTGTGTGTGTGTGTGTGTGTGTGTGTGTGTGTGTGTGTGTGTATGTACATATGCATACATGTGTGTGGGCCCTAATTACCGCACTGAGCAAGGGTGACAGTCGGGCCCCCAGGGTGCCGCAGGGCATCTCCTGTAAGCGTGGGGACTATATGAGGGTGGCAGCGCGTGCACACACATGCACAGACAGACACATTAAGTAGGACATTTCCAGATATGACCTCATTCAGTGGGATGCAGGATAGCTAATGGAGGGAGAAGAGAAGAGGAGTGAACAGATAAAGACAGAAAAAGTCAGAGCCGGATATTCTAACAAGATAGAATTGTAAATATCCTGGTGAGTCCACCGCTGCAAGACATCACACACACACACACACACACACACACACGTCACAGCTTCCGTTGCCTCAGTGCAAAACTTCAATTTAGCAGATAACATTGTTTTTGTACTTAGAGTCACTGGGCTGGAATAATGATAAAAAATCAAAAGATTTATGTAAGGTTTAGAGCATTTATTTATCTGTTTCTCAGTCATTATCTGTTCCGTCTTCCCCTCCTTCTCCTTCAGTGTTTGCAGAGATGGATTAGGCTCAACTGGAGAAGACAGATGAAGTGCAGGTATACCTGATAAAAAATAAAAGAAAGCTGCCAGACTGCATGGCATAGTTACACAGTCCTGGACTGCAGCACATGGCTAGCACTAGATTGCAGTCTTTGATTCAAGTGGTTTTCTATAATTCAGAGAGTCAAAGAAAAAGAACTTCAGAGGCTTCTTTACAGTCTCCCGCGTGAATGGTTCAAACGCGCGCGCACGCTCGCTGACGCACATACGCGCACACAAAAGCATGCGACTATAGATGCGTGCATTCGCACACATGCACGCTCACACAAACGTGTGCACACACTAGCACACTAGCCCGGCGCTTTGAAGGCTGAGGCTCAGTTCTAAAGACACAGGCTGCCAGAAGAAGTTGACCGAGCTCGGGAACTGATGAGCAACTCCCTCAATTTCTCTGTTTGTGTATGTGTGGGCAAGAGAGTGTGTGAGCATGCATGCTTGAGCAAGTGAGAATGTTCATGAATGAATGCATGCATGTATGTTCACTGGTGTGTGTGCACACAGGGCTGGCGCACAGTTGGGGATTTACAACAATCGTGCACCTATGTTCCCTGGGGCGAATGAAGGCTTGGGCTTAATCTACAGCCTCAAAATGTCTCTGGTGTTCACTCCTGGTGCCTATGATCAAGACTGGACCATACATTCTGTCAAATAAAGGCAGCACGCTGAACCCCATAAGCCCACGAATGGCAGGCTCAACCCCATCTTTCCCCCTGGGCTGGGGGAAAAAAAAAAGTGAGTGGAATAACAGGAAAAGGCGATGAAAACTAAAACAGATGGCGAAGGAGAGAGGAAAAGTGACAGTGAGGGTGAGAAGCAGGGGGTGAGAAGCAATTTGAGGTTTGAGAAAAGGGAAGAAAGAAAAAATCTGGAAATAGAGTGACAAAAGCTGAGATATCAAGAGAGTGGGAGATAGGGGAATAATAGATGAAGCATTTTGTTATTTAACACTTCCAAAAGCAAGTGAGGGATGGCGAGCGGAAGGGAAGGGGGAACAACTCCCTACCCTTGTCTTTCTTGTCAAAGTGCTTTCCCTTTGTGTTGAGGGACTTCTTGAGGAGGGAAGAGAAGGGAGAGAAGAAAAGGGAGGGAAACAGAGAGGAAGTGTGGAGAGAGGAAGAAAAGGAGAAGGGCAAACAAGGGGACAAGGTGGGAGAGGCAGTATGGAGGTGTCAGGGGGAACGTCTGTTGGAAGTCCAGAAGCAATTTTCTTACACGGTAGATGTGGCAGGGGTAGCAAAACAGAGTTTGTGTGCCCGTGTGCTCCGTCTATACATTCTCCGGAGCGTCCGCACTCGCGACCTCGAGCGTGTGCGCGAGTTTGCAAGAGAGGGAATGAGAGCGAGCGTGCTGAAAGGTGCTCGGTCCATGAAGCGCTCAAGTATCAGTAAGGGACAAGGAGAGCATTGTGAAGCATCTCCGCAGAAGCCATCGAGTCCCTTTTATGTCTGTCGATTGCTATATCTCGCAGGCATTCCGCCATCTTGGCTCGCAACTCCTCTCCCTGCGCAGAATTGAACAACCCAAACCTTCAAATGCTTGTGTTGTCCTAAATTTAACTCTCCCCAGTGACGCTTTAATGTACACTCAACTGAACCGCACCCTGGCTGTAGCCAACACGGCTACTTTGAAAAAATACAGTGAGATTGATCCTGATTTCTAGGAAAACACATAAAGGGTGCAGAGGAGGAGGAGACTCAAGTGGAATGAGTGGAATGAAAACAATAAAAATTGGAACTCTTAAATGGAATAAAGCTGGATCAGCTGCAACGCACCTTAAAACAAAGAATGCTCAGTAGCCATTTTGAAATAAAGGCATTTCGGTTCAAAACGTGATAAAGCGGAGTGAGTCACTGAACTGAGGCCAGTCTATCACTAAAACAGATTAGGCGTTACTTTCATGGCTACGGCTTTGTTTCCCCCTTCAACCCAGTGTATCCCAATGGGGAGATAATCTGGGAAATGCAGCGATATCAGGTCCTCTCTAGGTTGCCTGAGAAGCCTTGTGAGACCCTCTGGAGATATGAGGCTTTGATATCAAGACCAATTATGTGGTATGGGCGCACACGCACACACAAACATACGCGCGCAAACACGCGCACACGCTCCCTGGCCTTGGAGAGTGGTAGGGAGGAAAACAAAGAGAGAATGCGATACTGAGGAAACACCGGGCAGGCGGAACATGCTCTGATTTTTATCAGCCAGTTGAGCTGGGCTTGAAAACCAGAGACGATACAGACATAGAGGGAATGACAGAGTGGAAACCAGACGGGCTGAAACAGAATGAAGAAGAGGGGTGCGCAAGTACGGCAAAGAGCTGAAAAGCGCGCACACACACACACGAGCGCACATACTAAGATCCACTGTGTGCATTTTTTTGCAACGCTGGTGCTTTTAAAACTCACCGTGTGCATGAGCATATCTGAGCCTCGCTCATGCTTGCGAACACACGGTATTGTGCACACAGACACTCACAAGGGCTCACACACCCATCCACTGAAAATATATGTGATAAACAGTTGTTTCCGGTCTGAGTCACCTCCACAGAGGATCCCTCAAGATTAAGTTTGGCCTCTGGCTCTGCTAATTGGAGTTTAAAGTCTGGTGTAGCCCCTGGGCAGTGTATGCTGTGTGTGGTGCATGCCGTGTGTTCCTGCGTGTGTGTGTGTGCGTGTGCATGTGTATAAATTATGGATGGCAAGGACTGCAGGAGAGTGGCCACACAGGCTGCAGCTGCCAGAGCGAGCGGCGAGGCTGAGCCAGGCCAAAGCAATCGCAATCCGAGCATCGCCGCATGACACGGACAGGTGGTCTGACGAGAGAGACCGCGGGATGAGCGCAATATTGAGACAGAAGAAAGATGAGAGAGAAAATAATGGGACAGCAGGAAAGAGCACTCAAAGTCGGAGCAACACGTGATGTGAAAAATTGAGATACTAATGGTGACATTAATGAATTATTTATATCCAGACATTCTCATTACACAGAGAATTCCGCTCCCCTCATTGCTATTTTTGTTCTGCTATTATTTTCCAGTTAGCGCTCATCATCATACCTGCCCAACAAAATGTTGGCGCTGTAGAGTGTAGAGACCATTACCAAAACGAACAAAAGACCACTTCTTCATAAAAATAACAAATACCGGCAAAGAAAAATTCGTATCACTTTTGCAGTATCAAAAAAATGATACGCTGTCACTTCTCATAAGATCACTTCAAGCTACAAATCCAGACCACTTACTGCACGGCTAACTGAGCTAACTAGTTAACAGCAGCTGCAGTCTGCAGTTACTCTGGGGATATGCTGCCTCCTTATTTGTTAGGGGTACGAATCAGAGAGGTGGCCAGTTCTTACATATGACAACTGACAACTTATTCCTTATCCATTACATTGTGCATTATAACATATACTTCATAATGATACGTAGAAGCAGAAAACTTGTCTACTGCCAGTTTAAATGAGGTAAAAGAGATGCTTTGACAGAATCAGACAACATTATTACATCTGGCAACTAAAAAAAATAAGCACTGATTATTGTTATAAAAGTGTTGGGAGGAATAATAATCATTCAGTTTGGGCTCCTGGGACTCAGTTATGTTAAACATCAGCGGGAGTCAGGGCATAGTTGGCTAAAAATAACTCTGATACATGACCTGTATCTATCAAGTCTCATTTCTCACCATAGATCCATATCTGAATGGTTTTATTGGCATCTTAAAGCTCACAGTCATAAAACATCTCAGTATTATACTGTTACAGGAAAATCAGAACTAAACCTGTATTGTAATCCCTGTTCTTTGACACACTTCTAATTCTGCCCGCTTCTCAACTTCAGCTGCCGTGCTCTGTACAGCACAGCCAGAAAAGGAGGCGAACACACCGGTCAAGTGTAGAGGAAGTGTTACCTGAGTAATTTCCATTGTCTGATAAGGTTCTGCAGTTGTATGGCATCGTGCTGCTTGTACAGGAACTGATAGCAGCAGAGCTGCATAGGGTGGGGCTCACAGGTTATAGTTTCCACAGATTTTCCATCACCTTTCTCCTTTTCCCCCATCGCACCACGACTGACAGGTGTGCAACTGTGTCGTGTTGTGTTATGCTGTTGTTGTGTGCTGTCAACTTTTTGGGAAGTGGGTTAACGTGTGAGTAATGCAGAACCTGACACTGATACTTCACTGGGATGAATACTAAATGAACAGTTGACACCGCAAACATACTGCAGCGAGGATCTGCGGGACTGAGAAATGTCCGTCTCTTCTGCTGTATGAAACTGTTCCCGCTTTGGGTAAAGCTCTTGGTGCCATGAGTCAGCTTTGTGTATTTTGCACAAAGTGTTCCATGGGACGAACCTAATTAACAAAGCAACACACAGACTGCATTACTTTCACAGTGGTTGTCCAATTTCTCCAGTCGTCCCCAAACGGGAGACTTGAGGGAAACTTTCTTTACAAGAGGCAGCACTGGCTTTCATGTGCATTTCACATCATCCACGCAAACATGCGCACACATGCTTACTGACCTGAGCGACATGATCTTGTACGCATCGGGGAGGTAGCACCTCGTGTTTTCCATCTGGGCGGGGTCTGAGTCGCAGATCTTGTCATCGGTGCGGCCATAGTTGGCGCTCTCGATCATGATGACATCTGTGCCCGGGCAGCGCAGTTCAATGGGGTAGGACTCGCAGGACAGCTCCCTGCGCACCACTGCCATGGGGATAGGGGCACGGCTGTTGGCTGGACACAAAGACACACAAACATTAAGTACAAAGATGATGTTTGATTTAATGATATTTGTCTCTTCTACCCACTGAAATACTGGAACACTAGACTTATTTGTAGGGCTGTCTTTAAAACATGTGCACTGGAGGCCTAAATTGCACAAGCACAGATTGTGTTCAACTAAAACTGCATTTGTACCCTTGTCATATGGACTAATTATCCATGCTATACAAAAACAATAGCGTCGCAGAAGATTTTTCATAAGGGCATGTTCACTGTCGCAAGAGAACCCAACTTAGTAATTATTGTTCTGCAGTTAGCACTTTTAGACATCACTCCAGATAGAGAGTAATTGCCTGGCAATTTCAACAGGCATTAAGTGCTGCAGACATTTTCAAAGATGGCATTGACTTCTCATTCTCAGAAGTTGCAAATTTGATGTATACATCCACTCTTCCTGTACTGAAGTAGGAAACATTTCATTAGTTCTAATGAGATTGGAACTACTGATCTGTCCCCGATCTTTCTTACTGCTGTTTTCCTTACTACTTCCTTGCTGGTTTAATGAGTAGAACTGATGAGGTCTCTTGGATGTTGAAGCATCTTAAGACCACACAGCCATCAAGTTGCCATTGACTAATTAGGTCTAGATATCCCTATAAGCTTAATGTCTGGCAATGTTCACCGAATAAAATAGCTGCTGTCCTGTACACAGAAGTGGACGTAACCACCAAGATGTCACCTAAAGGTTTAATGACCACCATTTGGAGCCCCAAGTATTGCATTATGGACATAGCCATCTTGGATTGTTTGGAGTAGGATGTGACCACATTCGGTGGGAGCTTGTTTTTACAGATGGGTGGATTGACCGCAGCTGGCTCCTGGCTATGCCACGGTAGCAACTTGTCACTCAAAAGGTAGCCATGCCCAAAAGCGTAACTTGCTTTATCGTCTATTTTAATCTTAATTTGACAATCATTTGCAAAATGAACATCGTACTTTGTTAAAGAAGGGTTGAGACGAGCGATTGAAACCCTAAACAATCGACTGTTTAAAATGGATGGCGCGTCTGCGTCTGAAAAGTGAAGCCTATGCAGAGGTGCCTTATCCTGCATTCTTTCTAATGGCCAGCAACTCAAAGTAGTTTGATTGTATTGAAGTCTATGAAAAAGTCACCCTCCTTTTCACTTGATTTATAACCTCAGCAAACAGTTACCTAATAAAGTCATGGTCTCAATATCCTGTTTCAAGTCATCATTTAGAGTGATAGTAATAATAAGCATGGTACACTTTCGTGTGACTCCCTTGTGATTCACAAGTCATGAACACAGCGCTTCCTCAGCACTGTGATTGTCGGTCAGATCCAGTCAGGATATCCTCTCTAGTGCCAACATCTCATCCAAAAACTGTTACTTCTGGCACCAAAAAATACTATGGTGATGTGCGTAATGCCAAATTTGAGGCTATGGGTGATATCACAGTGAGTTTATACTTGCCATACACTCATTTCTAAACTGTCTACAGAGGTAATAAATCATGTGAGAAGTCACTTACTCATAGATTTCTACACAATCTAACTTATTTTTGCAACCCGTGGTGTCGCCCCTAGCGGCCATTACAAAAGAATTAAGGCACTTTGGCCTTACTTTTAAGATCTGAACGTCCACTTCTTTTATGCAGTCAATGCTTCTGCGCCCCAGTTCCTATCTGTGCTGCATAGAGTCAGGGGATATGATGGGGCATGTGCGCTTCACTGTGCCATCAAATTCCAAGACAACATTCTCTGCCAAATACAAAAAGTAAAAAAAATGTGTGCTCGCAGCTCTGCTTCTGCCTCACCTCACGGCAGGTGCCGCTATCACACTTTTTCAGGGCAGACATTTTGGCTCTTCATATCAGGAAAAAGCACAGGTGAAACAAATTTCATTGAGGGTGGCTCAGTTCCTTCCAAGTGTCCCAGTAAGCCATGACACTAAGCCAGCATGCAAAATAAGGGGATCCTGAAACCACAGTCATTTACTTGTGCTTTACCTGCTGTGACAGGTACAAATATGTTTTGTGAAAAATATCCGGACTATAATTTGACAAGATGGTCATTTTTCATTTTTCTTTTTTTGATCAAACACTAGTCCACACATCATCAAGAGAGGACGGTACCTGCACTGACTTTAATATGCAACATAATGACAGAATGTTTGTCCTCCTGTTCCTTTAAGTGTGTGTTTATTAACACACGGGAAACATATTGTCTTGTGATTAGAGGAGGGTGCTGTGATATCGATGGTTTGGGGCTGGATATTCCCTGGGACGTTGGTTGCCGTGGTGTAGCTTGGATGTTGTTATTCTCTGTTCTTGAGCGCAACGATCCCAGGGTGCATCAGCTATCATCCCTTGATAGATAGGTTATCAGCCGAGGTGTTCACTTGTGTTGTTCGGCTTTGTCATCACCTCGCCTGGCTGCAACTGTAATTTAGATTTTATTGTACACAGCTTCGTACTGTCACTTCCCACCCCCGGATAGGACCTCATCGGAGAGTTTGAGCTATATCTGGAGCAATATACATAATATGCATTGTCCCTGTCGAATAAACAAATAAAGTATATTAAATCTGATGGAGTCCGGTGATTGTGACTGCTTATTGTTCTATCTCAGTTTGGTTTTTATTGAATAATTCATCCTGTCAAGGCCGTCCAAATCATTGCTGCACACACGTGCACACACGAACACCCACACCCACACAGCGAACAGACATCTACCTGCGATCCAAACACAGACCTTCAACATCCCCTGAAAAGCGAGGCACGGCACCACCTTCCTCGCTCTCCCTGTCACGATAACCATAGCAACCCTGTCCTCCCTCCCTCGACTCTCTCATTGGCTGGAGGAGCGTCATGGTTACACCGATGCTGCAAAGAATCTGAATGAGCTCAATGACACTCTGCCCGGGCTCTACTTTATACTGCCCTTCACCACATCACACACACGCACGCACGCACACACAAATGCACACATGCTTACAAATGCTCCGAGTGATGACATGTCCTGGCAGAAATTCATAGCCAATATCTGTGCGGTGCTGGCACCCGAGGGCACCACATTGATAAAGGCAGGCGCTAGCTTCCAGATAAGACTGATATATAAGTGACATTTACCGAAAATGTCCTCTCTAATGAACACACACACGTATATCACCGCAGGCCATGATTAGACCTTAAGCACACGTTCAGAAAGGATGCGTGTCCCAGCAGTGGTTGAGGATTTGAAGGGACTTTTTGTGTGCGAAAGAGGGTAAGAGCGCTAAGGTCAGTGGGTCATTATGGTGTTAATACGTGTGTTAGTTTATGAGTTTGTCAATGGCCGCATCGCGTCTGCCTCCGTGAGCACGAATGTAAATTCCGAAGAGAGGGTTAATTGAAGCGTGAGGGGATCAATACGCAGTATTGTAAGGCAGCTGTCTAGACTGGCTTTGGATCAGATGTCTTACAGTGTTGCCTTGCAGGGTCCCCGCTGGGCATAAAGAGAGCATTATGACACAAACACACGCACTCGCAACGCACAATTCAAATAAGGGGTCTATCTGTATTCCAATTAAAAGCCACTCTGCCTTTATGAGCGGCAGTAAATGCACTGACTCTCACACGCCGTCCCATCACCTTTTTAATTCATCTATTTATATCAGCTGCCACACCTATAAAGCGGCACTCTGTTTAACCTGCATATATTTCTGTCACATTTCACCAAACAAGCACACATGAGACACGTGATACACACGAAGAGCGGGAGCCAATGTTTAGCGCTCTGTCTTTGCAAACATGCAATAATGTGTGAGCTGGCAAGTGCATGTTAATGTGTCTGTCATTAGTTGTGTAAGTGGTGACAGGAACTTGGCAGCAGCGGACAGTACAGACAATCTTATTCAGACACTCTTATTGCCTCAGGGGGCTGAAACAAAAGGATATCGATTTTTGCATTTGGGCCAAGAACAAGAGAGTGGCGAAAGAGGTGGATAGATGGAGAGATGGAGAAGGAGAGGGTGAGAGGGAAGAGGAGAGAGATTTAAAAGGTGATCTCTCACTCCAACTGCCAAAGCATTTGGCCAAGACTGGTGTCAGAAATGTGGGTCGTCAGAGTTAGAGCAAAAATAACAACACATTTTTAAAGTGCAAAAGGGATTTTAAAGCAGGCGTGCAATTTTGCGTTTGTTCTTACTGTCAGTGAATCCTGTGAAAAAACGAAAAACAAAACCAACAATGAATTGATCCTACTTACTTGGCTGTGTAGCCGAAGCCTGATATTATTTATTTTTTTCTCCTCTGTTCTTCAGTGCTCCATTGTTGTCCAAAATCTATTTATTTCCAGTATATACAGACAACTGCTCACCAAATAAAGGCTTGTTGGAGGTGCTGGAGCTGAGGATTAATGCATGATGGGAAAACCATACTCACAGTGCAGTCAGTTCAGTTTTATTGAGGGCTAACTTTTGATCAGAGACCCAGTTCCTGTGGGACTACTGAAAAAGGATCATTAATTAAAAGTCACCTCAATAAATGTATTTTGCACAGATCTAGCTGTTTTTTCCTATCGTTATCCAAAAGAAAACAACTAAAAACACATAACTAAGCCCCTCCGTTGCTCTGGCAGACATGTTTTTTTTTAAGTTGATGATGGGCATTGGGCATTTTATTTTGAAATATATCACTCCACAGCGACAAATTGTCCCCAACAAAGGCACTACTTACCCTGCTTTTTTGAAAAACTTTGAAAAACCAATGTGCTTCAAAGGTGCAGCATGTACTTTTGGGGAAGAAATTGTAATCAGAAGATAAAGATCTTCTTTGACATTGATTCTTTTTTTTAGGCCAAACCAAACAAAATCAACAAACTCTCTTCGTTTTCATGACCGCAAAACAAACTGAACTTAAAGGACAACACAGTGTCACACTGTTTTACATAGTAAATTCTATATAAACAACACTATATATATCTTATTTTCCTCTTCCTATTTCTGAGTGTATTAGCTCCTCATTAATATCGTAATTAATACAATTCTGATTTTGAACTTCTTCTCCAAAACTACATAGTACCCCTTTTAAAAATGGCTTACCCTTTCATCGAAATGTGTTTGTTTTAAGTACAGATATAAAACACTACAAACAAAGACAAACAGTATTGAGAAATACATTATTGGTTGTCTTTTCATGATGTTTGTCAACAAGAAAGATTCATTACCTTTAGCTATATTGGCCACAGTTTGTTTGAGGTCTTATTATTGACAATTACATCACATGTACTGTACTATTGTAGCATTTTGCTAGAGCCAACATGATTAACAAGTCTACCTTGTCAGGTTAAATACTGTTAATGCCAGGAATATACTCTAAAGCCCAGATTTTTTATTTATTTATTTATTTTGGTGATTTATGCTCAGAGATCCATGCTTTCCTATTCTCTTTTATTTGTCTGCACACAACCCTGAAATAATGACAAGACACGGCTAGTTGGAAGAGATGGAGGCATCGCTGCGGTGTGTCCTCAAGCTAAACTGTCTTTGTTTAGACTAATCCTTGCTAAGTATAAACAGCGTCATTTGCATATGTCGACTTATTCTTTAGACATTGATGCAAATACCTTTGACTGAAACTCATCCCTTGGTTGTAAAGCAAAGCCGTTGGTGTTTTGTGTGTCTAGGTGGCTGCCTGTGAGCGTTTCTTGCGTGAGCCTGAGTGTGTGTTTGTAATGAGGATCCACGTCCATGTGGGTGTACAGCAGTCCAGCGTTTCGAGTATATCATCCCTGCACATGTATGTCAGCAGGCGCGAGTACATGCCTTAGTGTGTGCGTTTGTGTCCTACGTGTCCGCACGTGCGCCGCAGTTTTTGCTCTCAACGGTGTGATTGACAGCAGCCATTAATAGGATTAAGTCCAAGTGGGCCAGAGCTCCCTTTAGGATTCTTCAAAGCCCACCGTCGCGAGGGAGTGGTGGAAACATACAGACATCCTACTGGGGCTGCATCTGCGCCATGCATGTGTATGTGTGTGTGTGCGCGCGCGCGTGCGTGTGTGCATGTGTGTGTGCATGTGTGTGGTGTAAATCTTGGGGTGTCTGTGTGCGAGCGAACACAGAAGAGCGAGGGAAGGATATAAATGTGCTCTACAATAAGACAGAGGATCTGTGTAAATGAACAAGAGCAAGTGCGTTAAGTGTTTCCTTGGTTTTGCAGCTGCAGTGCTTGGGTGTGTGGGGGTGGATAAGGAGTCAAAGCTACACAGTTATTTCTTCAATTTGTAGTTCCAGGAATACAAAGTAAAAACGTAGAACTAAACTTTATTGTAAATTGCGTGTAAAAATGTGTTTTCTTAGTTGACATATGTCTGCAAAGTGACCAAAAGTGCAAATGGTTACAATAACATTGCAGCAAACACTTCTAACCACAGCAGTAAGCCTATTTTTTTCTTCTCAGACAAGTTGACTTTTCAGAGTAGGAAAAGCAAAGGTGTTACTAACAACATTAAAGGTGCACTATGTAATTTTGAGGAAGTAATTTCAATCCCAAGAGACATTTTTTTTTCTCTATGCCTACAGAAACTGAATAAACAAACTCTCTTTTTATTCATGACTGAATGAACTAAATAAACAAAGTGGCCTTTAAAGGACAAAACAATTTTAACACTGTGTTACTTTGTTTATATTTGGTGGATCCTGATGCCTTTCTACCTTCTAGCTTTTTCGAGCTAAATGGAACTCAACCATCATTAATTTGTATTATTTACAGTGTTGCTTTGCCTGTTGAGACATGTAACATAACCTACCTTGAAGAGTGGAGTGGTAAACCAGCTACATTGTGATGTCAGTGTTGCAAGCAGTTTAGGGGGCTAAGGTAGTTAGTTGTTGATAGTCAGTAAATACTTATAAAGCATTAACTGGCTACATGTTATTTTCAGAAGATGTTTGACTGAGAGCCTGTTTTTACCAGTTGCAGCCAACAAACTGGGACAAACAGACAATGATTTTTACAAGGACAAAGAAGTACTGTAATGTTTTTTTATTTAACGCTGAATTCAAAAGAAGGCACAAATAATCATGAAATTGCCGCGGCTGTCTTGCAAAGTTTCTTTTTTTTTTTTTTTTTAAGTTTCTTACCACTCAACACAAAATTGGTTGATTTTTGAAGGGAGTCCGGTGATATTGCGGTAACTAGTTTAATGGTGTTCACAAACATCTGCTGCTCATATTGGCAGTTAAGAGAGCCCCAACACACAATTTGCATTATAGTGAAATAAATGGAAATCAGTGTGTGTGTGTAGGCGGTCCTTTAATGTGGCCCAGGACAAAATTCATGTACACACTGCTAAAATGATGTGGTCATATGACCATCTCCAAATGTAGTGGTCAGATCTCAATACGTCCTCAAAGCATGTTAGTGTGCATGTTTATGTTGTTATTGTTTAAATAATGCAGCCTGGGTTTGCATTACACTGTCTTGGGTGTAAATATGCATATCATTTTGTGCTCTGTGTGTGGCCTTGTATCTTACCGATGGCGATGGGCGCAAACAAGGTTGAGACGAAGAGCAGGCATCTGGTCCACATGACGTCTGAGGTTGACCTGGAAGTAGATCTGGAGGTACTTCCTGCTGAGCCCAGACGGGCTTGTGGTGAGCTGTTTTTGTCACAGCTCAGTGTTCCTGACACCATACAGGCCTGCAAAATGACACACAGACATGATTTGTTCACTTGGATGCCATATCAAAACAGGTTCAAATGCCTCATCCCTGTGTACTGGGTGTCTCGGTGTAATGCATTTTTTGCAAAAAAATCACAGGCACAGATTTATAACAGTTTACCAAGTGCTTACAATAGAGAACCACCCGCCTCTGTAAAAATCTCAATTTCAGACAACAATTCGGCCTCATGGTCATTACCGATAAGCCACTCGAACAACAAAGTGTTGTTAAGAACTTTACGCAGCAAAGGAAAAATATTTTCCTGACATCCTTCAACTCTCTTTACATATGGCAGATTAATGCTTTAACAAACAGCACTTAACGTGGGTCAATGCAGCCTCCAGTGAGTGTCAATCAATAATTATCTTAAACGATGCTGAGTGACATACAGAGAGCACGGATTGATTAAGAAGCAGCAGTGGCTCAAATTGTTGTTGTCAAAGACATTGATATATCAAGCTTAAAACAACATCAAATCAAATCAACTTCAAATCAGCTTTACTTATATAGCACCTTTCGTACATGTAAAAATGCAGCCCAAAGTGCTTTACATTAAAAGAAAAGAAAATGAAACAAACCCCCTTAACATCCCCACTCCCCGCACCCTCATTCATGTAACACCTACGTAAGAAATAACATTCTAGATTAAAAAAAGAATATGTCCTATATATGTATATATATATGTATATATATATATATGTATATATATATATATATATATATATATATATATATATATATATATATATATATATATATATTAGGGCTGTCAAAGTTAACGCGTTAATAACGCGTTAACGCAACGTCCTCTTAACGGCGTTAATTTTTTTAACGCGCGATTAACGCTCAGTATATAAAAAAAAAAGCGCATTGTATGATTTACTGCCGTCGGCGGCACCCGTAGTCTTGATACAGAGGGTGGCAGAAGAAATTGAATAAGAAAGGGAATCAGAAGAAGAAAAAGAAGCAGGGTTGGCGGTTCGTTAAAAACACGGCAGACTGAAAAGCAGCACTCGCTGCAAACTCCTCATCTCTGCTGTCACTCACGGTGGCGGACATTTGTTTCGCCATCGCCCTGATCATTTTGCGGGACACTCTCTCGTGGCATGCCCGTTTGCTGATAACTCATCCCCGCATGTTTATCTCAGGCTCCTCGCTAGCCTTCTTCCTCCCTCCAGCAGGCAGCCTGGCGCTGCTGTTGTCCTCCTCGGACAGACGCTGAAGCTCCGTTTCTCTCACTCTCGTGGGGTCGACAGAGAAACGTCTAGCGGCTGCTTCTCCCGAGTTTTCCTCTGAATATATCACGACAGAAGGTTTGAATTTCAAGTCGTACTTTTTATTGTTTTGCTGCACCGGAGCCATGGCGATCATCAGTGTGATACTGACTGACAGAAAGCAGCACACTGCGTGAAAAAGGCGAAGAAGAAAAACGTGCAGTCTCAGTGGACACCACTTGCAAGCCAAACAGACGGCAGATGCAGAGAGCCCGTCGCCCCCCCTCGCCAAAAGCAGACAACCCTGGATTTATTTTCCTGCATGATTTGAAGTGTTGAATAAACATTTTCATAATGCAAGCATATTTGCCCTTTCTTATGTTGTTAAAAGTATTAAGAACATGAAAAAATACACTAGGGTACATTTAGAACAGAAAAAAAGTGCCAAAAAAATTGCGATTAATTTGCGATTAATCGCGAGTTAACTATGGACAAAATGCGATTAATCGCGATTAAAAAAATTGATCGTTTGACAGCCCTAATATATATATATATATATATATAGATATATGTATATATATATAGATATAGATATATAGGACATATTCTTAATAACCCAACTCAATAATCCATGTATACACACTGGCACATGTAGATGGCAAACGTTGTGCATCATGTAACTCACAATAGCTGATGAAGTATTTTTTTTATGCGGCAAGCATTTGTTTGATATGCAGCCAAGCAGCCCATCCATCATTGAGTTGTTCCCATGTTGTCTTTTCTATTGTCTTTAGAGTCTCAAATTATCTCACAGTATGCTGTCACAGTTTCTTTAGGACTCAAGAGCCATTTCTGATTTTGTGGCATTTACAGCTCTGATACAGCTGCAGACGATAATGATTACGAAACTTGCTAACAATAACAGCAAAATGAACGTTTCACAAAGACAACGGACCATATGCCGAAAAAATCCACAAACAGCAAACTGCGAAGGAAATGCAAGACTAAATGCAAAATGTCGGCCATGTAGAAAAAGTAGGAAACCACAAAAAAAAAAATGCGGTGCTTAATGTTTGCATAATGATGCTGCCGTCTGTATTAGGATCCACTTCACTTGGTATTCCGCATCAGCATCAAAGTGTGAAATGTATTGATGTTCCAATCTAATTGTTCATTTCATGGTCTATCAGCGATAAACAATTAATAAGAGGATGGTCTCTGAGATTAGTTGTAGCAGTGATAGACTGGTGAGCATCATCTCTCCATCTTTTTTTTTTCTAAGCTGATTAAGCTGACCAGCAGTGTTTAATCACTCGCTCAGACAACAACTAACTCAATCACTTTCTTTCCTCGCTCCCATGTACTTTTTGATGGTGAAGGATATAGTTGGAGACTCTTGACACTCTTGAGTTGTGTTTGGTTTTATTACAGTGTTTTAAGTCTGCATAGGGATCACTGCATCACTGAGTCATTAGTGAGCCCTCTCATGCACAGCATCCGCTAAAGAGGACAAATATTTGGAAGCCATTTTTAACCATTTAGGTTTGTGCCATGTCCCAGTCACCAAGTGGCAGATCTCCAAAAGCCTTGTCTGCAATTTCATCCAATTGTTATCTCTTTGTTTTTTTGAGATACATTCAAAATGGCAAAGGGAAGACAAGTTACACCAAAGGGTTTATTCTGACTACTTATTTTCACCTTGTTTTGTCTGTTTTATTTAAAACTATAATATACATTATACTTGAATAGTATCATTAAACAGTCTTAATTAATACTCTTTAGATTTTACCTAAGTTTAGGCCCATTGGATCAAATATAGGTCCAATAGGCAGAATATACTCCTTGGTGCATATCATCCAGATGTATGACAAATCTATTTTCAGAGTCAAGACTTACAAGCAAAATATCATGAAAATGTGAAAAGTATATTCTATAAAAGTCTTGTTTTTACCTTTCTGGTTTTATAAAAATAGAATGATTCAACAGTTGCTCTTGAATCACGTTCTAAACTGTTGATGCATGGCGTTGACTGTAGTGGATCTTTATGTAGCTCCTTCAAACCAATGTATATTTCAAAAAAAGTTACTGGCATGACATTTGTTTTAGAGTGAAAACACATTTAAAAAAAAACGTATTACTCTGCGATGTTGTAATTCATGCATGAAAGGGCTAGTTGATGTCAAACAAACAACTTTTCATGGGAGTAGCTCAACATCAGCCCTATTTTGTGCCCAAATTATCACTGTTCTCAAGGGAACCGAGCTCCAGATAAACAGGCATGTGGAGCTAGTGTATGTGTGTGTGTGTGTGTGTGTGTGTGTGTGTGTGTGTGTGTGTGTGTGTGTGTGTGTGTGTGTGTGTGTGTGTGTGTGTGTGTATGTGTCTGACTGGGAAAGACTGCAGAAATGTGCGACAGCCGGGGACAGATGGAGTAAAGCAGACAGCCACAGCCATGGGAAATACATCATGTGTAACAGAGACTATTGATCAGTGTGGCCATATCACTTTGGCCCAGCAGAGACTAAGACAATAGCCAGCTATCTCTGTCATGCCATGCTGTGAAGGCGAATAGCTGCCTTGGCACGGCCTCCACCTTAGATATTTGTGGATAGCTACAACTACTCATATAAGAGTACCAGATTGTCTTCTTATTTATAGATACTGTCAGAGTGATACAGACCTTTCTATAACCACCAGAGACATACTACATATGCATAATGCATCTTCTGAACATCCACAATGACAAAATGCCTCATGTTGCAGACAGGACAGATAGACGGAAATACCCAGAGGCACATGTACACTACAGAAACTGAGTCTCTGAGCACAGACCAGCACCACCCAGTGTGATAAGAGCTGTGTAGTCATCTGGGGATTTATTGTCTCTGTTCTTTTAATGTCAAACTAAATCCTTGAAATTGAAAATGAAATTAAAATGATTGTGACTTAAACGGCTAAAATACATTTTTACTGCAGAGAGATTGCAGGAGAAAAAATTCCTATTTGCATTCCAGCATATAAAAGTCTTTTGTTTGTATCCAGCCAGTTCGTGTTTCACAGCTTTCACATATTCCTGACTTTTTAATTTTTTGTGTGAATAGTTGAATAATTTTGCATCAACTGGAAGGTAATTCTTCTTCTTTTTTTCTTTTTTTTTTTTTTGGGTTCAAAATACAATCTCTGATTCAATGACACCTTTCTAATTTGCAAGCCTGTGAAGGCTGAGAGGCAAAAAAACCCCACAGGTTTTAACCACCAACAACAGATTGTTAGAATTGTAGCGGAGAAGCCGGGAATCTTGGAAATCAGTTGTTTTTTTTATGTGACCTCTTTTTAACCTGGCTGGTCTCTTGTATCGAAATCTATTTTTCAATAAAGTGCAGGTCAAAATACCAGCATGTACCTGTTACATAAACCAAAACAGAACCAACACAGGGAAGAAGAGCAGGGTCAGTGTGGGTCACCTCAGGCTGTAGTACTATTCAGATATTGTCTGGTGAAAGTTTCCAAGGTTGGGAGATATCAGCTGAAGAGATGTTGCCTTCTTTTCGAAAAATAATGAAACTACACGGCGCTCGGTTTGTGGTGCTCTAACCACCCAAAAACTAGGAACTATTTTCTTTAGGTATCACCGCACAGTGGACTCATGGGCAATGGTATCCTGCTATTAGCAGCAGAGGTTATAAACATTAATGTTCCCAAATGTATATATAACGACTGTAACATTAGCTAGCTTAGTTAGCTATCCTTTCTTCCATTAGTAGATGCACTAAAATGTTTGTGGATGATCTTTAATAACCAGGTCCTGATTAATGAAAAGAGACATTTCTGTTGAGTTTTTTTTTTTATTTTTCATTTTTGGGGTGAACTGTACCTTTCAAGCTTCTTCAAAATAACCTCTGATACTTCACCTAAAGACACATTCACCTTCCCAGTTATCAGATGGCGCGAGTGATTCGATGGAGAGTGATCTCACATCTGCTAACAGTTCCTGGCAAATCCATAATGGCATCAAAGTGATAGAATCACAATAGACTCGCCGTGCCCCATTCTTCCCCCCGCTTAAACAACTCAACAAGCTGCCCATATTTTGATTGATTGGTCCCTAACTCGGTTGAACATGAGCAATCTGACCAGCTGTCGCCAGCCAGACACAGGAGGCATACACTGACATATGGCCGGACGCCACCAGCCACAGCATTCCACTGTTCCATAATTCAAAAGCTATTCCATCACCCCGTATGCTCTGCCACCATCACACCCATCAGTTAATTAACCCTCTCATTTCCAACCTGCTCCTGGTGCCTTTACAGACAATAGTTTGCAAATAGCCGAAAGCCTCAAGCGGTTCAAGGCTAATCTCAACTCAAGTTATGTTCATAATTCAGTAGGGCTGCATACTCCCATATGCTCATTTAACGACGTAGAAATATGGGTGATCGCCCAAAGCACGGCCCTGTTCCCCTGACCTGTTTCCTTTCATTATCTTAATGCGTCGATTGGTTAATACATTATGAATAAACAGGCCGTAATGGCGCTAATTATCAGAACATATGCGATGTGTGCACACCGTATTCATCAGTTGATTGTGCACTTAAGGTCTGGCAAACATTGCACGCCCCGCCTGAACTCACTCACTGTTAAAATGATGAAATGATCGAGCCATATATTTTTAAAGGGAGCTCAATATTTCCTATCCTGAGCTAGTTATATCTCACTGGAGACCCTGCCTGGCAGAGAGCGGCAGCATCTGCATAAATCTGAGCAAAACATCAACTAATAAGCAGGATCAGACCAAAACAAATAGCCGTCCCTGGATCCAAAGTCCTTTGCTATACCTGCTGTTTTCTCTCCATCTCTGCCCTAGTTATATCTGCTCCGTAGCTGTAGCTGGTAATTATTCCAGAAACATAAACATATGTGACTGTTTTGCTCCTTTCAGATACATTTTGCCCCCAAACGTTATAAAAAAGTTACAGTGTATGCGATGAAGAGGATGTATCATTTAATTTAGATGAGCGCGACTCGTTAGATGAACTTAATTATTTCAAAACAACAACGTATTATTTTAGGGTACCACTAGGACAATCTGCTCCCCAGTAGCCAAGCATGCATATGTGACTTGGTTTCTGTGTCCTATATTTTCCTGCCCTGAATCTTCATCTCCTACAGGGTGGGCATTAAAAGATCTGTTGCCGGGGTCACTCCACTCACGGAGTATATTGCATGCATCCATGAACTAATTGATGTTGGGCTGATTCTGTGCACAGAGGCAGCCTGACCCTACGTATCTGTGTGTGTGTGTGTGTGTGTGTGTGTGTGTGTGTGTGTGTGTGTGTGTGTGTGTGTGTGTGTGTGTGTTCAGTCCCCTAATGAGAGTCCTGCCTGTCACAGCACTCCTCATTCGGGGATTCTCTCTTTCACTAATGAGTGCTGACCGGATTGGGCTACCTTGTCAGCCCACGTCATGTGCACGGACATGTGCACGTGCACCCACATACACACGTTTAGAGACACACACACAAACACACACGCACACATGCTTATCACTGGGAGACCAGATGCCCTAGTCCCTCAGCCTCCAGGCGGAGAGTCTGAAATGTGTCCATGCTGCGTTTGTAGTCTACCCTATGCGTATGGCTAAAAGAAAACCTTGTGGATGTGTTTGTGTGGATGTGCGTTTGTGTGTATGTGTGTGTGTGTGTAAGTTCCCCCAAAAATACTAATAAATAAAGAGCATAAAGCAAGGTGGGATATTTGGTGACACATTTGAGGATGCAGCAGGATCAGAAAACACATTGCTTATCATTGTTTGTGTAACATGTGAAATTTGTGCCATATGTGTGATTTACTGTATGTAATGTGAAATATGTGTAATTTGGGGTTGTGTTTTATGACAGTATGTGCTGCATATTTGCTCAGAGTCCAACAAAAGTTTCCCTAAGGGGTCCAAAAATTATATCATATCCTGTCCTAAAGTAACATAACACAACACAACACAACACAACATAACATAACATAACATAACATAACATAACAAAACATAACATAACATAACATTACATATAACAACATAATGTAAAGTATTATGTTTGTCCAAAAATATAGAACACTGTGCAAGAATATAATACAACTGTATACTGTATATAATATATATATATATATATATATATATATATATATATATATATACAGTATACAGTTGTATCATATTCTTGCACAGTGTTCTATAATTGCACAATAAAAAGGTCGGCCCCTAATGCATTGCCTTGCCATTTTTCTTCATTTTGTTTTTCTTCACCTGTTCTTTTCTTTCCACTCTTTAGTCTTTTTAGTTGTTCATTCTTTGGTCTGGTGGAGAGAAGCCTGAGCGGAACAAAGCTCGTGGGGCCATGCGCCGTGTTCAGTAAAATGGCATGTGTCCACCAAGCTACGGTAAATTACCTCCAGTTGGCTTGCTAGGGTAGGTTTAACCACCACGGACTATTTCTCTGCGTGTGTGCGCATGTGTGTGTGTGTGTGTGTGTGTGTGTGTGTGTGTGTGTGTGTGTGTGTGTGTGTGTGTGTGTGTGTGTGTGTGTGTGTGTGTGTGTGTGTGTGTGTGTGTGCGTGTGTGTGTGTGTGTGATGGAGAGGGCTAGAATGAGGTTGTGTGGGTGACGGAGTGTGAGTGGGTATGGGTAGTGTAGCAAATTATCATCAGTGCAGGTAGACAGGCTGGGAGAATTTTGATTAGAGTGACCGTGCACACACGCATGCACAAACACATACACAAACTCAGGTAGCTAATTTGGCAGCATTGGAGCTGAAGAGATGACTAATCAGGATAGGAGATAGTGGGAGTCTGGCCTGTGGCCCATAATGAGAGACATAAGACACACATGCACGAGGAAACAAGTACATGTACACACACAAATACACACACACATGCGAGATGCATAGGGCAGACAATCATGAATCATTTTGAATAGAAGACCCACCCTCATAATTTTTCCTGTGCTGATGAAGATTTAGATACTGATTACTGGCGAGTGGCCCCCTCGGTGGGACCAGAGGCTTGAGGGAAAACATACTGTCATCTCCCAACAATATGGATGTCTTATCATGTCGGCCACAACATGTATCCTTACTGTTGCATGCGCTCTGTGTTTGGGGAAGAGGGGAGTTTGCATACAAGCCCCCTCAGACCAGATTAAAATCACAATTAATAATGAGTCAATGTCACATGTTTGTGCTGGCAAAATCTCAACGCAACGAGACATACAGTCATGTCAGCTCGTGTCCTTCATTTTGATTACATATATTTGGCTGGTACAGCCAGATGCAGTATGGCTGCTCCCACTGGCAATTTCCTAACATGTACAGTACATACACACGAGTGCGGACATGTGTGTGTGAGTAGGTGGGTGAGGGGCTGGTTCACTGTCGGAATGTGCACAATTGTCATAGTGCCCCGAAGACAAGTGGCCTGGCTGGCAATTTATTTCACACAGCACTGGTTGTAAATCCTTTGTGTGGCTTCTCAGCAAAGAGCCGCAGAGTGCTGGAGTGTAGCCTTAAAGGTATAGGTCACCCCCACATCAGCATGACATATTTTGGCCACTGTGGTCCCAATTCAAAGTCGTCAGTGAAAAATAAATGGCAGCAGTTTAGCATTGTCTTGTCATATGGAAGGATAACGTTTTTTCTCTGCAATCGTCTGTTGGAATAAAAATTCTAATTGTGCTTTTTTTTATGTGCTTTTTTAAAAATGTAATCAAACTATTTATTCTATTTGAACATGTTATGATCGGGGATAATGGACTATGACAGAGCAGAGCAATGTTGAATCTAGTCTCCTTCGCATGTAGCGTGAGAAAAACTCAGATCTACCCCTTTAAAATCATTTCCACATTAAAATACTTCAAAGCTCTGGGCTCCGCACCTCATCCTCTCCCTCCATGTTAGACATTCTATGCCCGTCGGAAAATTGCGTCTGGGGAAGGCTCCGGCTTTGACCGGACCACTGCTGTTTCTGCATGGCTGCCTCTCGTTGCTCCGAGGACGCTCCCAGAAATCCGATGCACCAAAACCACCCTGAAAATCCACCGCCAACGACCTCGTCTGTAAGGCACTGCCGTTTTGATTCCTCCCCGCCTGGCGGCTAGACACCACGCTCTGTTCTGCTCCACTCTGCTCTGAACTTTCTAATGCTCCAGTCTAATCAACTCCACGCACCCTCCCTCCCTCCTGAGACAAGACGGGCTGAGGCAGGGACGTGCGAGGGAGAACGAAGGGAGGAGGAGAGGTGGAGGGGGAGGGGAGAGGAGAGGAGAGGAGAGGAGAGGAGAGGAGAGGAGAGGAGAGGAGAGGAGAGGAGAGGAGAGGAGATGAAGCATATAAGGCGGGAGAGGAAAGATGAAGAAGGAGATACATGGATGAGGTCAGGATGGAAAAAGGCTAAAGATGATAGAGATGGAAGACGGGATAAAGGAGCAGTTAGAGAGGGATGGAGACAGGAAGGAAGGATGGAGGGAGGCAGCGGGGAGAGGGAGGGAGTGCCAAAAGCGATCGGAGTGAGTCGAAGAGAGTCTTACGGCAAGTTAATAACCTGAGGCATTTATCTTGTTCCTTGCTGTCAATCGGTACCCTTTAAGACAAAGGTTCATAAAACAAAACCTGAAGTCACGAGATAGTGGTACGAAAATATTAACCGTCTAGCGGAACAGGAGAAATATGCAGGCCTATATTAAAGATGCAATATGTGAGAGGATGTTGATTGTTGACTCTCATTTCAAGGTCGTAAAATACAGAAGCTCTATGTTGGTGAAGCGTCTGTGTTTGACGACCTGGGACTGAGACTCAACAATCGCATCTCCAGAATCTCTTATTGCAGCTTTACATGAAACTAGTCCTCCTAGCTTATATCTGTGTTTTGGCATTCAAGTATGAGCTAAGACCCGAATCTGACTTTTTGACATCTGTTTCACTATATTCACATAACTTGTAAATGTTCAATTTAAAAATGAAAATACTACGTAAAAATTACAGTTCAAACCAATCTGCAGTAACTGTTTTATGGCTAACTCAGACTAGCCAAAGCCCAGTCATAGCTAGCCACAGCTAAATCTAATTTACAGACTTTCATTACAGACTAACATTCATTAAATTAATTTTGATGCTCCATTATTTCAATAACTGAATTTGTTATTACACGCACATAAGGCAGTAGTCTATCTAAATCTAAACAGCAGATAAACCATACATCATCAAACCATAGAAATGTTGGGGACCGGCCCGACCAACTAACCCAAAGCATCAATATTTGACGACCTGGGAATGAGACTCGAAAGCCAATGGTCTTTCTTAGGAATAGCTAAATGACCCTTTAAATTAAAATGGAACTCAAAAACACAAGAAAGTACACTTCCATAGGAAGACAAAGCATACGAAATAGCTAGCCCATTGTCAGCAGCTTTAGTCCTTAGCCAGCCAGTCTAAGCTAATACCTGAATCTGACTTTTTGACATCGGTTTCACTATATTCACATCATCACACCACAGAAATGCTTAATTTAGAATAAAACAATGTGTAAATTTAAAGTTAAAACCAAACTACTCTGACCTGAGTTTGTGTCATCATTAAAGGTACAGAAGGGGATTCTGGAGAAAGACTGTTCCTTGTTAAGGGTCATTCAGAGGTAAACTGATAAACTACTCCTGCTTAACGCTAACTAGCCTCACTTGCCTGTAGATTAACTGAACATAGAGTAGCCTATACCTTATTTGATCTCACCTTATCTTCCACTTTTTTTTTTCCTCTCAGCTTGTGTGCACTTTGGCTAAGCAGCACTTCACACCACTTCAGCCTTACAGCTTCTGTAGTTACCGCTGCCTGCCTTTGTAAGGCACCATCGTATAGCAGCACACAGCAGATTTCATTGTTGCAAATTACTCATCGCTCCTGTTCGTGTGTGGCCAGCCTTACTCATCTCGGACCAAGTTGATTCCCACAACAAATCTCGCCCGATGACAAAGCAAGATTAAATCAATGAATGCACACAACAAACATGCCACATGAAAATACACCCGTGAGCACACAGTCATGCATAATGCACACACACACACACACACACACACACACACACACACGTGAGGTCTTTCAAACCCTGCGTGGCAGTGCAGCCTAGTAACCCATAAGGGGGACGTTAATGGTTTACAAAACCGCCTCTGATACAATCAATTATGTCAGCTCCCGATGCAGTGATGTTGATTCCGCTGCCACCGCTGCTGTTTTTCCTCCCTTTGATTCATCTGTCTTCTCCTTCATGCCACCCCCCCCCCCATCGCCATCTCCCTCTCTCCCTCTCCGTCACTGCGCTCTGAACCCAGTACTGTCACAATGGATCAGTCAGAGCTGTGCCTTAAAGCCAGAGGCAGGGAGAGGCAAAAGTTTGTGTGTGCGTGATTGTGTTTGTGAGAGATGCGAGGAGAGGGAGAGAGAGAGAGATAGAGAGAGAGAGAGGGAGAGAGAGAAAGTTGTCCTGTACAATACAGAGAACAGCCACCTCAGCAGTGAATGATGCTGCATCAAAGAGGAGGCAGACAAACAGGCAGGATCCGACACTCGTGGCCTAGATTTAAACCCTCATGAAAGGGCCGGGTTTTGGTTAGCAGGAGAATAAACTCCAGTGTTCACATGTAGCCTTGCTCTTGTTCTCCAGCTTTTTTTTTTCCTCTCCCATTTATCTTTATTTCTTTTCCAGTTCCGCTTCTCTTCCTCCATTTATTTTCATCCCCTATTGTTATATCCTCCCTCCAGCCTTGTTTACCTAACTGCTTTTAACTGCTCTTCCCTCTCGCTGCCTTTTTTTTTTTTTTTCATTTCGTCTTTTATCTCGCGCCGCCCCCCTGCTCTGTCCCCTCTATCATCCGCCCTGTCAATCCGGCTCCCTCCGCTGCTCTGTGGAGAAGATTAAAAATGTTCGCCATCTCCAGGTCCTCTACGCTCATTGTTCTCCATTTCAAAATAACCTCGCGTAAGAGGCGTCTGAAGATGCTCAGGACCTAAATAATGAGATTCCCACTTAGGCGGCGTGTTTTTTTGTTTTTGTTTTGTTTTTTTTTACCGCCTTCTTGCTGCAGAGAGATCCCAATGCAATCCCCTGACACGCAAACTTTCAAAGATTTGTCCGGAATCAGCAGATTAAAAGTCACCGATTCAGTTAGAAAGAAAAGAGAAAATGATTTCTGCATAAGACATTAAGGAGCAAACCTCAGCCTCTTACATTACAGAGCAGATATGAACTGTGTATATCAGAGCCTTGAAATATTTATTCGAAAAGGCTTTTCTGGGGCGCTTACTGGGCCCTGTTCATAATTTAATAATGCATAAGCACCAACACTGGTATATAAATATAAAAGGAGGCACTTAACGCTGGATTGTCTAACTGCTGAGAAAATGGCAATGGAAATACAGAGATGTAGCTAAGTGGGGAGAGCATTCATTTGCAGACTGTCACCTTGACTCCTGTGTAAGAAAACGCGCTACATGTGGAGACAAAAAAAGGAAAAAGAAATGTCTTTCACATATATAGCGGAAGCACCATTAACACTACAATCTCTTTGAGTCACTTTGCCGCCTTCTATTCTGCTCGGAGCGGTGATGTGTGTAAAACGTCTCATGACAGATGTCCACGGCGATATGAGAGTATTTGTCAGCAAACACTTTTGTTAGATATTACATTTTCGCTTCTCTGTGGAAAACAAAAAAAAAAAAAAAAAAACGAGAAATCCAAACCGAAGAAGACGTTTTCCCCTTCAAAGTTTACTGGGATTGGAGAGGTGCAGCGGTGGTGCCTCCGTGCAAGATATATACCTGGAACATTAATGCGTAAAAAATGAAGACTTATTACTGGTCCCTGCTGGGCCGAGGGCTGAGATTTGGTTTTCAGCTTGTAAGGGTGGAAAAAAAAAGGGTAGGGATATCATCGGATTTCAATTCAGACCCTCATCGGTCTCACGGAGAGAGCCATAAATATCATTACCTGTGTTATCAAACATATGTACAGACCTGTTCTGGAGTCATTCACCCCCCCCCCCCCCCCCCCCCCCCCACATCCACTGTCCTTATAATGATATTCAATGTTTGAAATGCACACTGGTAAAGAGCCACTGTTCCGTGATTGCGAGGCAACGCGGTTATTTTCTGCGCCGGGCACAGACCACAACTGTTACATTTTTGAAAAGCTGTATCCATCATTTCTTTTTTCCAAAATGGCATAAAACTGGTCACACAATGAGCTCCAGCAGGATGTATGGGCGGTGATTCTGAAGCAATCAATGGAGACAGCAAAGGTAAACACAGTGCTAAATGTCAGCCATGGTGATTGCGCTGCCACAATATCATCTCGGGGTGGCAGACCCAAATAACCAAAATCAATAATCTAATCATTTCATATTCAAATCACGCAGCGTCAAGGCCTGGATCTTATTGCAGTTTCATATCCCTGGTGTGCTGATGTATTCCAATCACCGCCAGCAGAGCAGGCGGATGCATTGAAAATACAGTAATTCAAAGGAGAGGTCGGTGGATCACAACTGTTACTGCGTATCTCCATTCTGTAATAGATTTTTGAAGGTTTATCGTTTCCCGTATCTGATGCCGACATGCATGTAAAATGCCATATTTCATACGCAGAAAATGTTGCTTTGTATAATGCTATTGCAATAATACCTAAACAGGCTTTCAATACTGTTACTTACATATACATTCGACTTCATCCGGGCTGTTTTATATCACAGTAAGAAATGGTGAGAGAATAGTGTATTTTTCTCTAAAGTTACAAAGTCCAAACAAAAGAAAACTAGTCTCATCAATGCTTAATTGAGCCAGTGTGATATATTTGATGAAATATTCATCTTAAGCTGCTCAGATCTCACATTCAGGTTGTAGCTAGAAGTCTTGAACACTGATTCCCTGTCAAATTTGTAATTCTGGATAGATTCAAGTTCCATGAAGCACAAGTGGAATGTGAGGGGTCCCGTTTCTATGCAGGTGGGTTCTGCACACTCCTATACAAACTGCAAAACTCTCATTTAAATAGTCTCACTGTGCTGTACGCACAGTTTTTTTTTATTGTTTCACTTAGACTCCTACACACATATGCGCAAATCTTTTATTTAATGAAGGTGTCAGCCTTGTTTTTATTGTTAACATTGTTTCTACTTTTGTTTTCATTACTGCTCCGACGCCTAAAAAAACTGCTTTTATCTTTTTATATTTCTTTTTATAGTTCTATATTTATTGTTCTAAGCGCCGTCAGGATTTCAGATTTTAACTACACGTTTAGCGCGGCCAAACAAATTCACAGTAACTATGGAAATTTGAAACAGAAAGAAATGCAGGAAAACAAATCTATTCTAACTCTGCTTACTGTGTGCTTTGTCTCAAATTTTGGCACATAAGTTAGCCTCAAAATACAAGTGTAGGGAGTCGGAGAGAGTCCGAAACAACAGCTTTCAAAAAAAAATTCCACTCCATAGTAAAAAAGGCAACCACATGAACTCATGAACAAAAGATGAACAAGGGACTCACATCTTTGTCGGATCGTCGCCATGATATCATCATATGTGTATCATTAAAGCAATATCAATATTTAAACTCTTTACATACATATCATGTATATCGTAGATATCCTGACACCCTTGATTGTTAGGCACCAGCACCAGCAAAGCAAATTCCTAGTGTGTGAAAATGTGCTCGGCAATTAACGAGTTTCTGATTCTCTCCTTCTAATAACTGAGAATGCATACAGAGAGCACATAGCCAGAATTAAATCGTCACCGAGAATGGATATGACGCTAATTTATTATTTATTTAATCCAGTGGTATATTTCTTGAATTAAAAGTGAAAAGCTAAACCCAACAACCTCCCATAAGCTCGTTCAGCAACACATTTTCCAGCACAATTAGATTGTAACCTCTGAACTATTCCCTTCGACTGCATTTTGCATTATGCAACAGAATGAAATAAGATCTATTTAGGTTTTGACATCAGTGTTTTTTTTTTTTCTTTTTCATTTCATTTTCTCATACTTCTAGATATATTAAACAGTGATTTGAATTTCAAGTGCCAGAAAGAGTGGGGTTACCACAGGCTTGTAATACTTCACTAACTAGTGTTTTTGCTGGAATCTATGCCGAAGCGCCTAAATAGAACAACAAATCTCTACAGTATGCGATAGGGATAATTGAACTGGTAAACAGACACATGGAGGGAAAACATCTGCGAGTGCATCTGCTCATCACCGCGCCAAGCCCGTTGGAAATCTGCATCCACAATATACCGCGCTCCGTTTTACACAATTAGCACCGACTCGCAGCGGGGAGGAGAGAGTGATAGTAACTGCCATAACTTGTTTTGTTCCACACAGGCTCTTCGCACAAATAAGATGCCCTATCCTTCCAGGAATACAGTGGCCCTAAATAGCTGCTTTCTTCCAAGTTGTTGACAAAGAGCATCTCTGTGGGCTATTCCCTGTTGCCGAATGTGTGTGTGTGCATGTGTGTGTGCGCGTGTGTGTGTGTGTGTGTGTGTGTTGTGGAGGGTGCGTAGGGGATTGTGCCACGGGCACTCAGGTGGCAATGTATTTGTGTTTGTAGGTGGCGTACGTGTGAGTCTTTGTTCGCGCGTTTACGTCACCGTATATGTGTGTTTGTTTAGAAGTGAGTGTCGGTGTGTGTGTGCGTGTGTGTGTGTGGGTTTGTGTCTTTGCTCCCCTGCCACCCTGTCTTGATCCTGTGCAAGGAAAAAATGAATGCATAAGGGACACGCCGGTATCTTTAGCACAGTCAACAGGATACTCAGCCACCGGGGCAGCAGCAGCAGACACGGTGAAAAATTCTCGTATCAATAATAAACTGCGAGTCTAAGATCAAGAAAATCGATCCTGACTGTCGCTGATGCAGAACACTGAATTAGAGAACGGAATCGTTAGCACTCAAAGCTGGAATAATAGCTGAAAATGCCACACGTTTGTAAGCCATAAGCCTCATTTAGCGTGGCTCATTGACTGAGAAAGAACACATTCATGTTTGCATGAATGGCTGAGGGGGAGTAGCGGAGAGAGAAAGGGAAGGCCGCGCCACGTTCACACATTAACACAGTCACACCTGGGAGCTGCGCGGCACGGCCACGCAGTCTCGCACTATTGGCCACTGAGCTGCTCCACTGGAACAGCTAAAGGTTAAGTGCCCAGAGGTCACAGCCCTGATGGTAGTTGTTGAGGGATTTAAACTGCCAGGAATTTTCACAGCTACTGTCCTACTCAGATTTTAAACTGTGACCTTTAAGTCACAAGCTCATTTCCTCTGAGCCTCCTCTGTTACTGCGGGTCAATACATGACTGGTGTGGCAAAATGTCGAGATGGTGTACTGAGACAGTCGAGAGGTCTTCGTCTTCTGTTTATGAGCAGCAGATTTGTAGATAGATAGCTGGAGAGATCAGTTCACAATCGTATAGGACGAAAAACAAACACCATGTCCTCTTTGGCTGTTTGCCATCTTGTCCTCAGCGATTATCTACTCATCTTAACGGTTTCTCATTAACTCGACTGAATTGAATTAAATTGAATCAACTAACCTCTTTCACCTCTGGTAGAGATCCATGTTGCAATATTGAATAAACATGCCTTCCAATATTACGCAAATATTTAAAAATTAGGCAAATGTATGCAAAAATGCGCAAATAATCAAACCGTCGTTGTTGATGTTTATGTTTGTCTTAATTACAGCTGGTTCGGAATCATTAACCTTGAAAAAAGCAATTTGTTGAATGACAACACAAATATAATCACACTCACGCCGATGCTAGTTTATGAGGTACGCCTAGCTATAACTATTCCACAGCAGTCCTACAAAGAATCTTCCCTTTAAAAAGGTTATAATGTTCAGATATTGTTAAAGCAGTTTTAGAATTTGGTCATTTTTCTGACTGGTGTTTCTAATATTTTGTCTACCCCATTTACAGCATTGATATGTAGTTTTGCTTATTCATATCAATTATTGGATGGATAGGTACTGGAGACAGTAGTTGATCAACTCTATTCTCATTCCTCACTTTCCTCCTCCATTACAGTATCTGTCGGGGCTAGTGTTTCAAAGACATCTGCTTCATGCCCGGCCCTGGGTGTGTTCGTGTGTGTGTGTGTGTGTGTGTGGGTTTGTGCGTGTCTGTTTGTGTGCATCCGTGCATGTGTGCACACAAGGGAAGAGACGGCTGAGTCTAATTGCACAGGCCCATCTGCTGATTGTGGAAAACAGGCTTGCATCTTGCAGACACAAACAGCGCAGACGAAAAAATACACAAGCTCCGACAAACACACACCGACAGGCCAACACACACACACACACAGACACACGCCACAAGTGCCTGCCTCAAAGCCTTCAACTTGGACCTGGACAATCTGCACCCTTTCTCTAGCAGCTGTGTGGACGGCATTGACTGGCATGGTTTACAATATGGACTCTATTGTTTTAGGACAAAGGCCTCTCCACTCAAGGCAAAGGTCACATTATAAGACAATACGCCTGTGTTCAATGGGGGTGGCAACAGGGGGGCGAAGGAGGGTGTTTGTGTGTGTGTGTGTGTGTGTGTGTGTGTGTGTGTGTGTGTGTGTGTGTATGTGTGTATGTGTGTGTGTGTATGTGTGTGAGACATCAGGTACAATTTCTGTAATTTGAGTTGCTACAGCTGGAATTTTTAATCAATGTATTTTTTTTGTGTTTGTTGCATGTCATTCAACATTTGCTCTTATCGCTGTCATAGGTCATACATCTAGCTTCTCTCTCCACAGGCAGGGGCGCCACCAGGGATTTTGGGCCCCATGAAAAAAAATCTAGTTGGGCCCTTGTATAGGTTGCCCATGTCTCGAAGGGCCCCCTGTCACTGCTGGGCCCTTGGAATCGTGCTAACCTTTCCCCCCCTGGTGGCACCCCTGTCTACAGCACAGTGCATATCTCATTTCAAATGTGTACATGTAATTTCAAAGCTATCAGTACTGTCTGTAGATTCTACATTTTAGTTTTCATTTTTTCACGTTATATTTGTGGAGCAAATGCCAAGACACATTTTTGTATGCCTTACGAATAAATGTGATTCTAATTCTGAGCCTGATTTATCCAGGACTCTACACATTACTTTACGGGGCAGAGACGGTGCCCCCACATTCGAAAAAAACATTTAAAATGTGCCATGCGAATGTGCCACACTAAAAAAAAAAATAAATAAAAAAAATAATAAAGTGCCCTCTAGGGTTCCCTTCCAGTTGAGGAACCGTGGTCACCATATATGTGTCACGACTTTCTGCACAATGGTGCCCCACTGCAAACAGCTGGTGCTCTTTTTATGTTTTTTCGTCTCTGCCGCTCAAAGCGGTCCACCACTGTATAAAGTCCTTTGTGGCTCCGGAGGAAGCTGCATTTCATCTGGTAAACTGCCTCCGGTGATGTCACTTAGTCGCTATGTTGCACTGTGGGTGACGTAGGTGCCAGGTATTGAAATGGAATAAGAATGTGAAACCTACTTAAAGTTGTAAAATTGGTGACGTTATCCTTTAATCAAAGAAACCAAAAAGTAAACATTTATTCGCCACATGTACGCAATGTTTTTACAAGTAGCTTCATTCTTTTTACTCAGTTTCACATCTAGTTTCCAGTAATATTTGGTATGAATAGCCAGATGAGCATTTGTCTTCTTATCTGCCCATGCATATGTGCACTGTACTGCCGTGTGACTCACTTTACATGTAATTGTTGTTTAACCAATGAAACTGAGCTGGATTGTATTTCAATCTGCGCTCTCATTAGCCGCGTGGTAAATGAAGTTTGTGTGTTTGTGCAAGCGGAGCGGGAAACACCTGTTTTCGCGCAGAGAAAAGGCACATCCCCCACATGAAGAATGATATATCCCTTTTCCTGTTGTTCATTCTTGTCCCCTCATTGTTTCAGCGAAATAAAGACAAAACGCAAGCCTTGATATCACAGAATTAGATTTCAAAGCAAGCATTCAGAGTCATACGAGAGTCGAGGAAGGAAAGCATGCGGGGTGAGGGAAGTGTACAGGAAGTATATTAAAAAAATGGAGACAATCGCATGCACACACACCACATGCAGAGGCGCGTGAAGGTTATATTATTCGATAACTTTAAAAACTAAGAAGATGGAGATGTAATAAGGGTAAACTAATGTTTTCGCTTCGGGCTGATAGAACCCATTAACCACTCTGACACAATCTCTGTTGTTGAACTTGTTTGAAAAGAATAAAACTCAGGTTTTAATACAATTCAAAATGTTTGGATCTTCGAAAAATGTTTTATTTATTTTGAGGGGACTTCTCTTTCATGTCTCCAGTATTTTAATCGAGTGGTGGGACACTTGAGTTAAATGACCTTGGCCACTGAATAGATAAAACTTAACTAACGACAGAGCGAACTGCCAAACCACACAGAAGGAGAGAGAGGGAGAGAGAGCGGGCCCCCTCGTTCACATTAATCTAAGCCAATTCAATCAATTAAAAACAGGATCCCACACGAAAACATGGCCTCGGGGGTTTTTAATAAGGCGAAGATGCAACATATTTCTCCTCTCAGTGAAAAAAAAGCACGGATGTCAACCGGGGATAGTCTGACTAGCTGTCAATACCCAAGAACTGCACCCACCACTACTGTCAATAAATTGAATGTGCAATTCATCAGCCCGACTCTAGGAGACAGTATTTCTAATTAAAAAGGAGCTCGTAAATTCTATGTTTTACAGGCCCGGCACAGCTTGTAAATACACTGTAAATAAGTTGTAGTGAGTGGCTTCATGGGCAGATGAAGGTCTGCGTTTGTGGTTTAACTCCCGTTGATGCCTTCATGGAACCGCAGGCTGATCATAATTAATTCGACGTTCGTTTCATTTTTGTGCTCTGTTTTATTCTCTCCAAGGCTGACGGCGCCACCTATTCTATCCCATCCCCTTCCGTTCTATTCTGTTTCTATGCTGCTCGCATGCTGCTCTGTATTCTTTTTGAAGCTCGGTGGGTCACATCTGATTGGATTAGCAGTTTGAGAAGACGCATTTGTCGGGCCAATTAGAGCATTTCCAGGCACAGATGGAACCCTGAGATCTCCGGGGAGAACACTGGGTCATATTTGGGTTCTATAAAAAAACATAATGTGTACTGTAGAGTCGGCAAAAACAACACACCAGGTGTGTGTGTATATTTGCTTGACCATCCCCCCCAGGCCTAAAAAAAAACCAAACACCCCAGCTGTAAATAAGAAACCACTCTGAGTCAACATCCCTGATTAAATATGTTTAAAATTACCAAAGGGTCACATACCGGGCATTTCAACTTGCACACACATGTATGGGCACATATGTTCTTACCTGTTATAGTGTATTTTGCTTTGTCAGAGTGAAATCAAACCCCAGAGAATCACATCTCAAAGGCAGCTGGACGTCCTAGTCCTAAAGAGACAGGAAGGCAAAGAGAGAGAGAGAGAGAGAGAGAGAGAGAGAGAGAGAGAGAGCGAGAGAGAAAGAGACAGAGAGAGAGAGAGAGAGAGAGAGCGAGAGAGAAAGAGACAGAGAGAGAGACGGGTGGGGGTTATTCAAGCTTACTGAGCTAAAGTCCCTGTCATTTTTCACAATTGAGACAGATAGCCATAATATGTAGTGAATGTGGGGTGCTATGTGAATAATGGGCCCCTCCAGATTGTGTGAATAGCCCATAACCCACTCAAACACAAGAACCAGACAGTTCACAAGCCACTATCGCTCGAGATTGCTTGTTTAGTGTTGGTGTGTCCGTGTGTGCTCGTACACATGCACGAGTGTGTATGTGTGTGTGTGTGTGTGTGTGTGTGAGAGTGTGAGTGTGTCTGTGCTCTGCCTCGTAATGACCTCTAAAAGGCAGAATGAGTAGGATTTGTCGGTTGCGGGTTGTGAACAAAAAATTCAAAGTCAGTCCCTCTTCCGCACCAGAGGCAGCCACATCTGGTATATGGTCACTATGTTTTTTATGATAGACTCTATAAAACATGGGTGTAGTCTCTAGGATATCACACACAGGTTTCTAAAGAGCCATTGTGAAGCTCAGAGTGATGGCTACGGCTGTCGCCATCTGCATGGAACTTGCACGGATCTGAGGCGGGCCGAATGAAGCCTGGTTGCTGACAGCTACCTAGTCAGTTAATGTTTCTGGAAATTAACGTCCAAGGTTGACATGTGCACCAAATGTGGTGTAACATTCACACTGTATGATTATTGGCCACCTGTTACAAGCCAATAAGGCTGCCAAACAGGCAACTGGAGTTTGAGTAGTACCACTGGATAATTTTAAGGACACCTGGAGACATTTCCAGCCATCTTTAGTGGCAACAAAACTGACTATTTTTTTCACAGGAAGTTGGGCCATCCATGAGCGTGGGCGGCCAAAACAGGTAATTCAAGCCAAACCATGATGCTTTCCTAACCCAAACAGAGTAGATGCACAGTGCTGTGATAAAAGAAAAATAGGAAATTCAACCTAAACAAACAGAGAGTTACAACACGAAGAAAGGTCCAGTTTTGCAGTGGTGCAGAAATGAACTTGGCTAACATTTATTCTGGCATTGCGTTGTCATTTTTCAGCCCCCGACGTTGCCTCTTGGTTTTTTTTAAGAGCACTGCTATCCCAATGATATTACCCAGCGGGGTACACATCCACTGCCCAAAGGTTGACCCCCAAAAACCTCTCAATCAAGAAGATAGCCACTAGAAAACACACACTTCTAGTGGGTCATAAGTGATGATTGAGAGGGATTATCATTGTATGAGTGCATAGATTGTTTTCATTGTTTTTGTTTTTTTTATCCTACCCATCCTGCCTTTAAGTGTCAGGGTATCGAAGTCCATAATGGTCCATCTCAGTGCTCGCTGGCACTTTACAGCTAAAAAGCTCTCTCACGCCATGATAACTGGTTTATATGGGTGGCATTTCACTGCCAAATGCCAGAGACATTTTTCAGAGAGAGGGAACTGTTAGCTTTGTTACTAGAATGCAGAGTGGCGGTTATTCACAGTCAGAATCTCTCTTATGTTGTTCTCCACCCGGGCCTTGTCTCTTCTTCCTACCTCCCTCTGCACCTTCCACTGTTTTCTATCACTTGTGCTTTTTTCTTTCACCTCCCCACGCTCCTCCCCATCCTTTTCCTCTTGAGGGTAAACTCTGCAGCCAGGGTCAGTCTAAATGTGAGTGTGTGTATTGTGACTGACATTGCGCGTGGGTTTTGTGTGTGTGTGTGTGTGTGTGTGTGTGTGTGCACCTCTTGGCATAAACACTGTAGCTGTGTGTGTGTGTTTTTGCGGTTACTGGGAGGGCTGATGGGGCCAAGGAAATAGCTTATATGTGTTTGGCCTTGAATTTCCTGTTACAGAGTATTTGACTGTGTGCAAGATTTTTCACAGGTGCACAAAAAACAGGTGCATTAACGTACTGTTGTACACATGCACACACACACAAACACTAAAACAGAGTGCCGGAGCTTCGACCTCTGTGGAGATCTCAGGCAGAGCAGAGCAGTAATATGGTATATTAGCCAGTGTGGGAGGCCAGAAGCAATATCTCTATGGCTGGGGGGTGATTCTGTGTGTTTGTGTACATGCATGTGCTGCATGTATTCATGTGTACGCATGTGAATCAGTGTATACCCCTATTTCTATATGCGTATGCACGTGCTACATTGCGGGAGAATTGAAAGAAGCAACAGAGCATTGGTGGGAGAAAGAAGTTAGGCACTGCGCTCCCCCACCAATACAGCACCTTCATTCGTGTCTCGCTCGCTTCTCTCAGAACGCGGTATACATTATTCACACTGAGCTGGCCAACAATGGAGGGATCAATGAATGAGGAATGGAGGAGGAGAGTTGGTTAAGAAACAGGCATAGCTGCACGGGCGAGCCGGTGGAGGAACAAGTTTGCGGTGGGAGCAGAACTGAGCAGGGAATGAGATTTTTCATTAGGACTCATTTGTGTGAACAAGTGGAAAAAGGGGGAACGAGGAGATTAAAGATGTAGCCATTGCAAAAGTCAGCGCATGCATCTGCAGTGCACCATCGCCTTTCTCCATCTCTGACGAGGAATTCTTCATTAAATTCTAATTTTGCTCTCTTGTCTGCTGTCAACAGTGTTCCAGGAAACGACCTGGAAAGCTGCAAATGAATGAAAACAATTTTACATGGATATATGATATCATATTTTTTTTATATTATTTACCCACAAGCCCAGTATCATGAAGAACTATTTTCACACTGGGTAATTCCATACTTCATAATGCAGGAAGTAGTGTGCCCTTTAGTGAGGATACTACAGTTGGGCCGGTGATGGGAATGTAGCGCATCAATCTTTAATGCGGGAGCCATAGCTTGTGTCTTGCCACATTCTTGCAATTATTTTTAGCTGTTTTCCTTAACACTAACACAATCTTTCCCTCAATTTAACTAAGTATAAAAATAAGTTAACTAAGCCTAACAATACTGTAGTGAGGGTTGGGTCGGACTGCTTCGAAATGTAGTCTTTATTTGATTGGTAATTAGTAATTTAACTAGTACAATGGATTAGAATTAATGCAATTTGCTGCACAAAGAAAACAAGAACATAATCTTATCATAGCACTTTTGGATCAAACAAATCAAACATTAGAAATATTGCTCCTTGTAATAAAAACAATGTTCGCAGCCATTACATTTTGAGTTCTAGAAATATTCTCTTTAAACATTTCAAAACCTGCTTTCAAAGCAAACTTTCTGTTGCCGCTGCCTCATCAAAGGTCACGCGCGAGACTTTTCTCTCGCAAACTCAGCAGAACACTCACTCAGAATATTTATCTGCCATTTTAAATCTAAATCTAAATGAAGAAAAATATTCCATTATCAGTGTCTGCGGCTGTTTGAACCTGCCATCTTGACTGAATGCTGTTCTTTTTTCTCCTGAAATGTCAGACAAAGTGGAGCACCTGTCTTAGAAAAACCTGTACCTCCGACACGCTTTTTAAGAGTTAATAGACCATTCCCATACGCAAATGTAATATATGTAGGCAACATACACGGATTTCCTTCATATGAAATATACGTAGATATATGTGCAAACCTTAATTAAATCTATTAGGAATTTGAACCATTTCATGTAATCAAAAATGTATCTCTTGTAAACTTTGACAGTGTAACAATAATATAATTCAAAATAATTACATTATGATAATTGTTTTCTAATGTTATCAGGGGTGATTATCGTTACTTATTTTTGTAATCTGATTACATAATCAGATTAGTCAGCACCCTGACTGTAGTTGCCATGAGCAGATATTGTTGCAAGGAAACACCGCTGCTGATTGTGATCCAGGTTTTTTTTTAAGCGTAGTTTTTGTTGGTGCTGGTGTATGCCATTTTGATAACTATGTCAACATTTGAATTAATACAGATAGCTCCACTAACAAAGAATCAGCTGCATCTATATGTGTCAATTGCTCAATGTTTCCTACTATACTAACCATAGTATCTGACTGCCATCTTTGTGAGCCAAGGTTAAGGCTGAGCCGCCATTGAGTTCAGAAGCAAGATTTTGATCAAATGAAGGTGAGAGGGCTCTTCTGAGAGCACTAGACAGAGAAGCAAAGACGAGGACAGCAGTAGAGAGATTATAATGAGAAAATGGTCCGCGCTTATTGCTTTCTAAAGAGTTAGGAAGGGGCACTGGTCAAGTGGGTATTTGACAGCGGGTGACTTAGCCTAACCGAACAATGGATGAACACGATGACGATAAAGGAAATGTTTTTTTTTTTCTCAAGTCTCGGGGCTCAGTATCTTCCTGAAAAAACACAAACAAAAGCTGAATGGATTCCAAATGATAGATGCTGACCATTTTCTCACGGTAAAACAATGGTGTTCTCTATTATGAGAGGCAGTGATTGTATTGATGTCCCATGTCACCCCCATTACTCATGAGCCTGCTGTATGTAATTAGGATGACTCTACAGTATGCTTTCATGGTGGTTTTTCGTGTATCACCCTTTTTAATTATGCTTCAAACAACAGATTGCGCCATAAGACTCGAGGAATGGTGTTGATGCGCGTGGTGGAGATTTACGGCGCTTCCAAATGAAGCGACGTGATAGCCCTTCCTTTAAATGGTTGGAGTTCCCTATATGTTCATGGTAAAACCACAAATCTCCCCCTGGGCATGGACAGATTCAATATAAGCATGACAAATATGGAGCAATAGTGTATATGGTCTGCCCAGGCGTAAAATTAAAGACTCTTGTCTGTGTGCCCTACATAAATCTTCGAAAGAGAGAGAGGGAGGGAGGATAAAGAGAGACGAAGTGGATGGGTGTGCACACTGAAACAAAAAAAAAAACTGGTTGGGTTGCCCGACGATTGTGAATCAGCGAACTGTAATGAACTGCACTCAACCCTGGACAGTAAGATGTTTCAACACATGGGCGCATATATAGCCACACGAAGAAGAAGATGCAAGCCGACGTGTATCATTCTCACCGCAACAATAGCCTGTAGCACGCCTGACACGCATGGGTTTTGCACAAAGAATGGTTTTAAAATACCAAATATCATTTATCAAAGACTTTCACGCCCTCACTCTACAATAAAGCCCCTCATCCAATCCCCTCTCACTCTCATCATAGTACATGTGATGGGTACTGTATCATCTATCAAACATAAACCGTCTGAGCGAGAGCCAATAAGGGGGTTCAGAACGCACGTAAGCACACTGCAGGAGACGCAGGAGTACAATTTCTTACATGGTTAGAAAACAGACACATGGTCCATGTAAGTTATTGCTGCAGGCCCACAGGCCAGAGTAGTGCTCATCTGTCTTGGTGTGACACTATCAGGCTCCATTGCAGAACACAGGGATGGTAAAATGGTTTTATTGCAAAATGTGAGAGATACGTTGCGGGCAAATTGACGGGTGCTGATACATGCCAGAGGGGGCATGGTGTCTTTATCTCGAATGAGTTGTATGGTCCTCGCGACAAAAACAACCAGAGCTGCGCGTTGATAACATGCTAAAGGTTAGTTAGCCACTTCGAGCCCCAGTGTTATTCAGGGGATTTAACCTGAGGCAGAGTTAGGTGCTAGATTTACACTCGAAACAGGAATTAGTCAGTGCATGAGGAGAAAACCCACAAAAAAAACGTCAACGATGTAAACATACATTATCAAGCCATTGATCACTACTACATCGGCTAATATCTTTGTTCCATCAAGCATGACCATCTAGTCATCCACGCCCTCCTTCAGCCTATCACACTGCACCATCAACTAAACTCCAGATCAATACTCCCTGGCACATATTCTCACTCTCAAAGACTTGGAATGAAAACGCCATTCGATATCAATCAAGATCCCAGCTGTGCCACTGAACAGGCACAATACACGACAATATTATTTTTCTGTAATTTGCCATCAAATGACCAGTCGCATCGAGGCGCTCCACATTAGATCTTTCAGCCTGGTTTATGCTGAAAGGAACCAGATGAACAGGGAGTGGAAGATGTATGTAATGCAGTTAAAGTAAAAGCCCAGTAAGCAGGAAATTTAAGAGGGGCCTGGGGATGATGGTATTACAGCAGACGCTGATTGTGGACAATCTGCTGAAGAAGGGAAAGATATGGAAAATATCATTGGATGCAGCACGGTGGATAAAAGAGGTGTGCAAACACTTTAAAAGGCTGGAGGAAGGGGAAGATTGGAACAATCTGACAATCTGCAAAGAATCTGGCATATTTTTCCGCGATCATTCAAAATTAGTGCACTGAAAAAATGATCTTGGAGGTTGTTGCTGCAGCATAATTAAATCTCTGATATTAACTATAATAAATAGCCTTATTGCCCTTCCCCGCCTTTTTTTTTACGTAGCATTTATCTGTATTTTCGCATTTTCTTGTATTGTATTTTGTGAACTTTGTGTATTAAATACGTTGTTTCGCTACTGTCCCTATAGACACTGTGTCTTTATATTGTAATCCACTGTACAGAGGACTACAATTCCCTTGATGTTCAGCTGCACAAGTTCAACTGATTGACACAAGTGTTCTGCATTAAGGCAAATTGAGTGATGTCATTTTAACCTGTTGTGCCGCAGCAACTTCTTGCTGCCTGTTCAAGCCTTGAAGAAGGTCTCACACCAAAAGCTTGACATATTAAACAGATTTTTTACACACACTGTGTGTGCTGGCGCTTTTTTTTCTCTCTTAGTTTGATGCTTTATAGCTCCAGCACGTCAGCTAAGTTTGACACCTGGTGAGTGGTGTTTTTTCCCTATGTCTGAAATTGAAAATTTGGCACCATACTGTAGTTGCAGAACCGTCAGTCCAGAGTTAATTTGAAAACGAAATGTGGTAAACCAAAGATAGTTAACCACTGAAACTGAAGCTCGATTATTGGCTGTTTCTTGAGGCAATACTCAATGCGATTTGCAGTTTACTTATTTTCTATCTTTTTAATGTGCACATTCTTGTACTTTTGTACCTTCTTTCTGATGAGCATCAATTATTTCAACAGTTACTATTTGTTGTACTGGTGATGGTGATGATGACTCAACTGTTTCATGCCCAGCCACGTATTGTAAACCTGAATACTGACCCTTTGGTCACTACGCGACCTTTCCGAGCCACCCTCAGGCTAAAATGTACAAACCTCATTCCCTCACCACTTGCACTCCCCTGACAAGAAGCAGTGATGGACAGCCCACACAGAGTCTTACCAAAGTAAATAATTAACTATTTGAATTGGTATTTTCAGTGCAATACCAGAAACACTCCATGGCTAAATAGAAAATGGCAAATGACACTGGCACATTTGGAAAAACAACACAGCTGCATATGAAGTACTTTTCAATTAGAAAAATAGATATTTGAACTCTTGAGTTCAGGTGAATCACACAGCCATAAAAAAAAGAAAGAAATGCTAAAATGATGTTCGGTTTGACTCACGTTGTTTTTTTAGTTCCAAAAAAAAAAGCATTTTTTTGCACAACTAGTCTTGCTTGATCTACATAAAAATCTATTTTATTTAAAAGATCAAGCCAATTATTCTTATCAGAGTGTAAAAACGTAACTGTTGTTAGTTGATGTAAACAGTCAAACACTCAAAACACAATGCCACTGCCATCCAACCAGAATTCCCCTACCATTGTCTCTGCCACTGAAGTCGACCAATGCAGTCCTTTATTTGCGACAATGAATCGGCCTCTCAAACAATACTGCATTTTGCAAACCCTTCTGTAGTTTCCTCCATTGATAAGAAATGCTGTGTTATACCACAGCACTGGGAGATTTATGCCCCCAGCCCTGCGATGACCTCATTGTTCATTGCCCCATAATTCAAATCTGCTCCGCTGTGTTGCATCACATTGTGTATGACTCATTTCCAAGCACCCCATTCTCTAAACAAGTGAGACCTCCTCAACACACTATAGTCGACCGCGGCAAACACAGCGAAGAATTTCCCCATCAGTACTGTGGTGGCGACTGGCTCAGGGCTTGCGTATGCGCACACACACCCGCGCGCACACCAACGAGCTGTTTAAATGGACTGAACTGGGAGGGGGGGGTGAGTGCTATTGTAAATGATTTCCTGCAGAGACCAAAATAATCGGCAGACCTTTGAGCGAGCTTCTTACAATCACTCTGGCCTTGTACACTGATTCTCCATTCAGCTCCCTAATGGCACTGTGTGTGTCACTAAATATACAGCTGCAGGCAATTGTCTATGTGTTGCTCTCCGCGGTGTTGCGTGTGTGTGTGAGCATATATGTGTGTGTTAGCCTTCCAACCTTCCAAGTGGGAAAGCGTGTGTGTGTGTGAGTGTCGATAATTGATGTGTTCCGCATTGATGTGTGTTACCAGTATCTGTGGGAAGAAAATGCATGCATGGATGCATGTGTGTGCATGTGTGTGTGTGTGTTGTTTCTTTTGAGTGGTGACAGCTTTGAGCGGGGCTCTGGGAGGTGAAGGGCACCGAGAGGAGGTGTGGACAGGAGATGTGTTGACTGGAAGAACAAGTGTTTTTTTTCTCTGTGAAAGAGGGATAACAACCACCGGGTGAGTGAGAGGCTTGAAGAGAACAGTGGACTGTGGATACAGCGGCCAACATCGAAAGCAGCTGCTTAAACATGTAGCAAATGGAGTGGTGATGGCGCTCAACAAGGCCATTTGCAGAATAAAAGAGCATGAGCGTGCCGACATTAACACAAACATTAAGGCTGCTAAATTTTGTCTCAGAGCTCAGACTCTGGGATTATTTAAATGGTTATGGTAAGCTGTGCACAGCGTGGTTTCAGTCAGTTCAGATAGAGGGGGTTAAGATGAACCATTTCAGAAATCAGTTGCATCTGTCTTTAACCGGTTATCTAGAATAATTGCATAAATGTACCTTTTCACAGCCTCCACACTCCACTTTGGCAAAAAAAGGCACAATAATAACCGTCATCTAACAGCATTACGTGGTGTTTTGCAACCAATAAAAAAAAAAAAGCCACCGACTTCAGAAAAGCCAGATGTGAAATAAATTCTGGGCCGCTGAAGACACAAATTAAAGACTGGTCAACTGGTCAAAGGAGAACAAATGAAAGCCCGTCTTTTAAAAAAGCATTATCGTCAGATGTGACATTGATTTCACCCACCGAAGCCTCTTAAATTGATCTCTCCAAAAGGAACGGCAAAGAGATGGCGAAGCGCAAGCCATCAGCGCGTGTTTCTTCTTCATTCACAATGGTCAATATTTGTTCTCTTTAGGAGTTTTACAACGGGAAGGTGGCAAGAAATATAAAGTAGGGAAAAATAAAAGACGGCATTGTGTCCATGCAGTTTTAATATCCTCATAAATGGCTGTAGGGTGATTTCAGGATTAATTCTCACTGATTGATTTCTCAATAATTTTTATCCCATGTGAGATTGAACATGACCGAAGTTCATTTTGCTTGATTAATTCAACTGTTAAAAAACTGTGATTATAAACAAGATGCGGTTGAATCTTTGAGGAGGTCTTAGGACTTTTCAACTTATTCAACAGGTTTGAATTGCCTACCTGCTTTTTCAGGAGTGCTTCATAAGAATATATATACATATATTTTATATATATATATATATATATATATATATATATATATATATATATATAAAATCTCTAATCTCTAAAGAGATGTGACGGTACGCGTCATGATGATGACGTGTGTGTGTTTTCAAGGGGTGTCTCCCCTGTCACTCAAAACCGACGGAGACTGTCTTCCGGAGTAAAGTTCACTGAAGTCTCGGTCCGGAGGGCTGACCATTGCGGATATTTTTTTTCATTAGAAACACTCGGTGAGGTAAAGTTTTTTTGCCGGTGACAGACGCATGGCAGAAATGTGATGAGGAGTCTGTAGGATGGGCGGGAGGAAGGACGCTTCTCCACGTACAGCTGTGGTATTTTTAACTTTTTGCCAAAGACCGTTACAGTTACTACGTTACCTTAGTTTGGTTCTGTAATGTTGTTTTGTGGGACATTTCTCTGTATTAAGTTGAGTGAGGGACCTGTGCAGTTAACAGACCATCAGATAGACACGCCCTCCACAATACTGCACCTCTGATACTGTCAGACAAGTATCATATACATAAGTTATTGAATGTTACATAAATAAAATGTTTAATTTAGAAAGAAAAAAAATCAAGGTTTGTATCGAACCGTGGGTCAAAAGTCGTGATAAAACCGAATCATGAATTCGGTGTATCGTTACAGCCCTCGTCGCTAGTCAAAGCAGGGTGACAACAGACATGGACGTGACTCAGGGGAGCGAGGCGAGCACATCGTTGCTCGGGCCTTTGAACGGCAAGTTCTTCTCTTCTTAGTGTATTCAATTGATTAGTCATGCAATACAATTTTGTAATGTCCTAGAATTTGAATTCTTTATTTGGGTACCTTTAGCAGATATGAGATTAAAATGCGATTAATTAGATTAATTAATTACAAATCCTGTAATTAATTGGATTAATTTTTTTAATCGCCTGACAGCCCTAATATATATATATATATATATATATATATATATATTTATATATATACACATACATATACATATATATATATATATATACACATATATATACATATAGTTTATTATTATTATTATTATTATTATTATTATTATTATTATTATTATTTTATTATTATTATTATTATTATAATAAGTTGTAGTAGTAGTAGAAAAGCCCAGCATGATGTATTCAATACCAAACACTCCAAAATCCAAATATATTCAGTTCACTGTCAAATAAACCAAAGAAGAGCAGAAAACATTCAGTATTTAGAAGCTGAGAAGAGATTATGTGGAGCATTTCTGCTTAAAGAATTGTTTAAACCAGCAATTGAGTGAAAATGGATAGTTACTAGGTACTATCCATAGGGCTTCTTTAAAAATCTATTCCAATACAGTAACTAATTACCTGTGAAAAAATATAGTCAGTAATGTAAAATGTAAAGTTTCACAATATCAAAGTAATGTAACTTGATTATTTTCAGTTACTTTTGGATTACCTCAATACCAAACACGCAAACAGAAACAGTAACCAATAAGATCACGTTGTTTGTATTTATACTGTATCCTGTTGGGATACACACTTGTGTATTTAGTTTCACTCAAAACCAGAGGGATGTTGTATGAGACTCATGAAGCGCTGTTATGTGTGCATGTGAACAGAGTTGCATAGTATGTCATTCCTTTTTTTTTAATTGTCATCCTGTTAGTTATCCGCATTTTTAATGAATGTATTTGTAAATTAATTACATCTCTTTTTCCTGTAACATTATTCGAATAACGTTTTTGTTGTTTGTATCCTAATCACATTACAATCTTTTTGGAAGGGTTAGTATAGGGTTATGTATACCATTACTCGCCCAGTCTGGCCTTGACTCACTTAGTCATTATATCCTCGTTACTGGTGATTTTCAGTGTTTAAATATTTTTGTACCAACAGTCATCCTTACATATTGCAATATCATTTCAAGGCCATATCACCCAACCAATAAATGGTGAATAAGTATCGTCACGGTTTTCTGAAGCCCAAGTTATTCAGTTATTCTAAGACGCTATAGAAGAGCAGCAAATTGGTATTTTTGCTTAGAGAATGACTTAATTGTCACTTAAGGAGTAATTTCCACTAACAAATTAATCAACTCTCTTTCATCTCTAATTATCAGTTTCAATCCAGGAGGTTACAGTGAGTCATCTCTGAACCATCTTTCCTTTGTCTTGGCCCCCACACTCAGAAGCCCTGCTGATTTAGCATCTCAGCACTGCTCGTGTTGTTAGTAGTATGATTACAATGAACTGCTCAACAATGCAATAACCACTCAGCAGGATTACAGCGCGTATCACTTTCAGCGATGCACACAAACAGCCCAGTTAACTGGCGGCACGAGCAGCCGGGCCGAAAGTGTACATTTCCTCCGATCTGCCCCTAAATACCGACAGATAATAGGCCGTGGTGGTTGGAGCAGAGAGCCTTCCAACTGTTCCATATTTAGGCAGAGTAAGACATCTATCTCTAGAGGGCTATTCTAGTCGAGGCCATAGGAGCAATGAGTCAGAGAATGCCCTGAGATCTGACAGCCCAGTCGTCCACTACTGGTTTTCCCCTTTCCTGAGCGCAGATCAAATCAGGTAGCAAAGTAACTGCGTAGAGCCTCTCGCATGGTCTCAACCTCTAATAGGGTTGAATGATATCGCTGGCGAGTTTCACACATTAAGAGAGGTGAACTGAGCTGATAGCTCCAGTCGATGGCGGAAAACGCACTGAGCCGGGGCTATTCTTTGAGGGACGGGAAAGGGTAGGGAGGAAGGATGTGTTAACACATGACCGAGTGCTTTAGGTGGATGAGGAAGACGGGCAAGGATCTGGCCTCATTATTTCAATACGGGAGAGAGATGTCGTCTAGCGCAGGAAGGGGCCTTTTGAATTAGGTTAAACTCGGCACACAAAGTGGGGTTGAGACGAGCAATGTGAATCATCGGAGCATTAGGCAGACGGTGCTGTGAAATTCAACAGCTCCGCTTTCATTGAAAACGTAATATTATTATTGCTGAATTAAGATTTGTTTTGGTTTCCCCGTCGCAGCTTTAAGCCGCGAGAGTGACAATTTATTTATGCGGGAAGGTTGGTTGTCTCCGTGCACACAATGAGCACCACCTTCTGTTTATCTACAAGGCTCTGTGACACAAACCTTTACCTTGCTGTGCATAAATTAACTAAATAGAGGACTGGATCCCGGGATGTGCAAATTCTTTAGGAAACGCTTGTTAAAAACGGTTCTGGGGGAAATCAGCCCTTAGGTTCTACGTGCCCACTTAACTGAATTAATTGCACAAGTGTTGAAGTTAGACTCTCTAATAACCCTTGACGATGGAAATAGAGACTTCAGTAACAAGCAGCTACACTTGTTCCAAAACTGATTATATGCCTGCTTGTATTAATATTCAAGTGTGTATGTGTGTCTGTTGCGGGCTGTCTGCAGCGGATCACGCTGTCTGCCGAGGTTTATTTTCATTATCCTGAGGTTTCACTGTGCTCACACACGATGTTTGACATATACGATCCCCTTATTTAAATCACAGGCTGGTTCCATAACACGGTTGGATAATGTTTTTGGAGCCAACTAAATCTAAACCAAATATTGTGTTACATTAACAGCTCCAAACAAAGAAAAGTCAGCCTTCAGTCAATCAGGCAGAACAATCCGTATTAGCCCAGCCATTGTAACTTGCACACTGTTTCCCCCCCGACAAGGAGCTTTGTCTTTCTTGTGCATCAAAACAAGTGAAATGAATCAGTGACCTAATTAAAGACAGACACACAGACAGACAGACAGACAAGACAGACCCACAGTCAGCAGAATGCTCGAATGCTGCTGTTGCACATTACGTAGCTTCAAGTGCTTCATCGGTGCCGTGTGGGTGTCATTTCTTAATGTGGCCCATGATGCTCTTTGACACACCTCGCGTTCGCCGTGTGAGCACTGACAAACACCCATTGGTTCTTTGGAGGAGCTACCCGAAGGCCTGTCAGAAAAGTAAACCAAAACCATCCACTCTGGCTGGTGTTAGTTTGGACGGGATAAAAAACACACACAAATACCATTGAAGCTCCATATTTTTTTCTCCACCATTGAGACTAGATAAACAACTTGTCAGACACCTACAGCCAACAACCACCGCAGGATTTGGGCAGCGGAACTCAAAGTTTTTCCTTCCTTCTTCGCAAACATTTAAACCAAATGATCCACTTGGCATGCAAACGCAACCGAGGAGCTGCAGGATCCCTTATACAACAAACAGATGCAGGGATGACAGGTGATTTAGTGATATTCATCTTATCCACGATAGAGTAACTTCCTTAGAGATGAGCCTATGTTGTTGGGAGTTGTTTTTGTTGTTGGTTTTTTTTAACAGATGCTGCCAAAATGGCAGCCAAGCGAATCTATGTCAAATTCCTCCCGACGTACACGCACAGACACCCGGCCCGCGCTTACCGATCCTCCGCCAGCTCCATGGATCTCCTTGTAGGCTCTTTGCCCAACTGCAAGCACTGACAGGCGAGTCAACACATTCTCTTCCACCCCAGCCTATAGAGCTTACAAACCCGCCCCAGCGTGTCACAATGAGCACTGACATCAACACAGGAGCTCGCACACAGTCTCTCTGCTGATAGCCATTTGGATTGTTGAGAGCAGTGATTCAGAAAGGAGGCTAGTTCTCAGCCACCCAGGCAGCCACAGGCAGCAGGAGGCGCTTTTGATTGCCAGATATCTGCATGGACCACTTATGATTAAGCATATAGCTCATCATCGTCGGCGTGGAGGCACAAGAGGATTATTTTGCTGCTTCAAAGAGGAGACTGAGTGCACTCTGCAGGGTCGCACAGGAGCGTTGTGCTCTCTGCCAGTTTAGGTCAACAATCGAATATTGTGCAACCTTCAGTAGTTTCTCAGTGGCGGATCAAGGTCATGTGCCTCCTCAGTAAATAAGAGCCACAGCTTTCACTCATGGATCCGCATGATTGACGTATCCTGGTGTTGGGGGCACTGGCCTGCTGGATGCTCCTTTTTCTCACAGTAGCTGGATTTACTGTGGATTTTTAAGACTGCGGCTGACAAACCGGTGAGCACAGCAGCCCCCCCCAGCACCACCACCACACTAAATGAGAGAACTGCATTCCAATATACTCAAATGACAGCCACATGAAATAGGACTTTAAAAAGAAAAAAAGAAAAGAAAGGGAGCCGAGGAGGTGAACACTTAGTCCAATCTGTCATCCATCACGCCAAAGCATGCGATTAGTAATTGCGCCCTGCAGTGAGGCGCGCACACACACGCGGGCCACAGAATAATAATCATGTGTACACCTTGGCCGAGGAGCCGTCATGGGATAATGTGATTGCATTGATTATTCGCCGGAGAGGTAATAGGCATCATTGCTTATTACTTCGCCCCAGCGACGTCTCGCATCCGAGCGACGCCCATCCACAAGTCGCCCCGCGCGAAAAAAAAAACAACAAAAAAAAAAAACACGGCAACTACATCACATTCCGCTCCTCTTCCATGAAGGGCCAGTTTTTTTATTATTATTTTTTTATCCCGCGCCCTGTAAGCGCAACGATCGCAGGCCACATTCCCATGGGCAAGCCGTGAGAACCGAAGTCAGCGCTGCCTCACGGCTTCCCGGCGCAGGTCACAGGTTGACATGCAGCAGAGAGGTTTTGTGTGCAAACATAACATAATTACAGAAAAAAAAAAAATCTACATCACATGTCAAAGCGATAGAGGAGCGGATCCCTTACCGTATCACCAGTCGCAGCCGCGGTATGGGGCCATATACACATCCAGCGCACAGATGAGTCAGGAATAACCTTTTCTGCCCTCTTTCATACAGTCCTCTCCTCGCCCTCCTCCTTCCTCCGACAACGAAACGCAAGATCTTGGATAGAAATATATTCTTCCTCGGTCGATGAATGATTTCGCCAGCCTCGGCTCCGGGTTCGTTGCGGGTTAATTTCTCTCTTGCAGCTGCAGCGGCTGCAGAAAAAGCGACGACGTGGGCATAAACGTGCGAAAGGAAGAAGAAGGGATGGAGATAAAGCTTGACGGGTGTAATAAACCAGATAGCTTCGTGCTTAGTATCCCGATCAGCGCACACACGGGAGGATGTACCGCGTCCGTCCAAACGCACTAAGTCCAGTGAAGTGCTGGAGGAAGACAGAGGCGTCTCTCTCTCTCTCTCTCTCTCTCTCTCTCTCTCTCTCTCTCTCTCTCTCTCTCTCTCTTTTGCTCTCTCTCTCTCTCCCTATCCGTCTGTCTGTATCCCTGCCTCCCTCCCTCTTTTTTGTCCCTCTCTCTCTTTCCCAGCTGCCTTTATGTTCTTACTGACTTCTGCTCAAGTCCACAGACGCAGAGCGCAGCGGAGTAAAGGACCGTGGTCAATACACACACACACCGACATAAACGCACGCGCGCGCACACACATGCACGCAGGCGCATGCACAGAGTGAGGGAGAGAGAGAGAGAGAAGGGTCAGAAATGACAAACCAATTTGGAGGCGCGGTGGATGCTCGGTTGATCGAGCGCAGCCCGGCGAGAGGAGCGTTGTGCGTCGCAGGCGGGCGGGGAGCCGAGGGTGGGTGGGTGGGTGGGTGGAGGAGGTGGTGGTGGTGTTGGTGGTGGTGGTGGAGGAGGAGGAGGAAGAGGACGAGGCGGGGAGGGGGTGATGATTCCTGCCTGGGGGATGAAGAGACAGAGGGAAGGAGAGAGCGAGGGAGAGATGAAGAAGTGGTGGTGTCTGGCGGAAAACGCGGAACTGGATCTGGATCTCCGAAATGTCTGGACCGAGGGCTCCACCTGCCGTGTGAAAACAGGGGCTCCGGAAACTTCTCGCGCAGAGGAACGGCGCGCAGAGACCCCCAGTTGACCCGCACCTGACGCGACTTTGACTCTAGAGCACCCAACTGAGAGGCTGTTGGTGGACATGACTCGGTGTATGATTGCATAATTTCGCCTTTGGGTGACAATTGCAATATGTACAGTTGGTACAGTTCCACCCAATGTCACATTCCAAGATGAATAAAGAGGGAGAACAGGAACATTCACTGAATGACTCATATGGACGACAGTCCGGGATTTAGAAAGGCCAGGGATGGAATGTAACTAGGTACATTTACTTAACTACTGTACTTAAATGCAATGTTGAGGTACTAGCCTTCTTCACTTGAGTATTTTCTGTATCTGCTCCTCTCTACCCCGCTACATTTTTGATTTGCATTTTCAAATAAATCAGGTTAATTTTATCAACAGTTGGATTTTTTTAAAAAGAAAAAGAAAAGAAAAGAAAAGGAAACTGGATTCAAAAATCTGGATTCTATCGGTCAGGCTGGTAATCTGTCAAACCCGGACTATACCGGATGTGGGCCTAAATGTATTATATATGTTTTTAAAGTATTTATTGGAAGTACCTTACTTTGGTTGATACTGATTATCTGTTTCTTATTTCGAAGGTGTAATAAAAAACACTGGCAGTTTAAAAGAAAGCTTTAAAAAACAAGTAGATTTAAAATCAGACTCGTTAAGACTTTTAATTAGTTTATTTTGAAATATGGGTAACCTTCACTTCAACCAGAGGGACAGGCCTATTTTAACACAGTATCATTACTCTCACTCAAGTTGGGTGCTTTTTTACAACACTGAGAAAGCCAGGCATTAAATGTGGCCTGTCAACAGTTCCTCCTAAAGGGGGTCCTGTGGGGAAGTGGTTCTCAGGGACCTAAGGACCCCCTGCATAAATTAGAGCACATACCTCCATTTTATAAGATTCTGTCCCAGGGTCCCCCATTCGATTAGAGTTTTAATGCTTTTTAAATGTTTTAGTATGGAAATGTATTAAACTCATGACCAAAAAAAATTCCCACATTCTGTCACTGTGTTATATATGGACATAGTGAAAATACCCCCCCCTTTTTGCTGGGAACCCACAGGAACCCAATCGAGGACGCATGTGGGTTTCCGGACCCTATTTTAAGAACAGCTGCAATATGGGTCTACTGGGCAAAGCTGAAAATAAGAAAATGACAAATTCACAGCAGCAATAAGCTTGAAATGCTATTAGAAAAGAAGTGGCCTAAATCGCCAGTGGAAATGAGCCTTTTAACAGATCTGACCACCCATTTTTCCTCGATATGGTTTCTTATAACATTCTCACATTAGTTGGAACATTCTCAGAGGTTCCCTGTAGGATAGCTTCACCAGTTTACTTGTCACCACGATTTCCCCAAGATTTATTTGCAGCGTCCCACTGAAATGCTTTACAGGATTACTGTAGGCTACTTCTTTTTCATTAGGGATGAGCCCTGTGTGCCTGAAGATCAGAGGGTGACATGCGCACTGAGCCGAGCGCTCGCAAGCCGCGCGGACACAATGCTGGAAAAAAAAAGCGCACAGCCTGCTTCTTGATATCTTGTCGTCTCTCTCTCTCTCTCTCTCTCTCTCTCTCTCTCTCTCTCTCTCTCTCTCTCTCTCCGCTAGCTGTGATGACTTGTCCCGTCAGGAAAGTGTCGTCCTCGGTTTTCGGTGCTGCTAAATTCAGCCTGCGGAGCGGTGGAGGTGGTGGTGCTGGTTGCGCGGTGCTTGGAGTGGGGACCTGTTGATAGCCCGCGGGCGCTGCAATGGAGGTGAGACGAGGCTTTCTGCAACACATGCGACGCCGGACTGTCCATGATGTCCGCCTGTTCGTCACAGTGATAGGTCTAACGCTCCCGGGTCACTTTTAAAGAAATTAACAGACGGTTTGGTCTGATTACATATCAAATTAGGAGCTAATTGGTCTGCGTAATTGCTGTGAATCATTCGTGTGTAATGATTTTTTTTTATTTTTTTTTATTCTCAAGCTGTCAGTGTCGCTTTAGTATCAACAGGTATAAGATATAGATTTCATTAGGCTGCCGTGAAGGGCATGTAAACACTGCGGCACCCCGAGTGCCTATCAATGGGCCTTAATTACGTTTAAGATGAGACGTTGTCATTTCCAGCCCGTCGTTTTTTGCAAATCAAATCATGTCATTGGTATCGCGCTTTGATGCTGTACAGGCTTCCCCTCAAGTCAGAATGGTCGGGCAGGCCATGTGTCGCTGTTGATTAGCATCACTGGCTGATAAAGCCTTTTGGAGAAGATTTAAATCCTGCTAAAGAGCATTAGTGCACAAGCAAGGCGCTTGCAAACAAGCAAGGCCTTGTGAGGGGATGTGGAGGTAAAATGATACTGAGCATATATTAGACACATTGGTGCAGTAGGGTGGGAGGCTAATAAAAGTGTAATTATGATAAACACAAACCAACAGTGGACTGCCAATTGTCACAAATGCTCAGCCACACAAAATGAAAGTAAACCATGTGTATAAGTGTCATGTTAACGCAGTAAACTCTTTTGTTGTTGTTGTTACACAGGTGCCAAACAGAGAAGAATGACACTCAACTGAGACAGAAAGCCACAAAAGCCACAATTCATCGGAACAATCTGTCCGGCTATGATGGAGATCATGGGTAAGTGATTTGCAGATGCAGAGGGCTGTTTAAAGCCAAACCTGTTCCAGTAAACTCAGCGGGACTCCGCCGTCACAAGCTTACAATTAAGGTGTCAGGCATGGCGGCTGCAGGCAGACAGTAGGGAATAGTTACATGTGCAGGTGGCACAGGACTCACAGTCTGGTCGGTAGTCAAAACTTTGTGGTGAAGAGTTTACAGGGTCTTAACCTCCTGCCACATACAATTACTGCAATTGTGGCTTGCGCTCATTAGCCGCCGCTCACACACAGATACCTGAAAAACAAGGGCAACATGACCTGATGCAACATTTCAGTTGTTGTCTTTGTTTTTTAGTGCTGCAGTAGGGACGACACATCCCTCTTTTGCACTATCTAAATGTTTCTTGATGAAGTTGTCTAATAAAGGGAACATTTTGCTGCACACAAGTGACACCACCGTGTTTGAACTTTACAAGGTGATGTGACGGCATTTGTGAAAGCTTTGGAACTGAAAAGAACTGGGTTAAGGAAGCAGGGCTCTTTTTTCAGAATAGTTTCCTGTCCACTCAAACCAGCCAAAATGTGTTTTTCATAGTTATCACACTGTGGATCAGAGTCTGGAATCTAAAGCCAGATGTTATATTTTAACGGTCCCTATTAAAGGAGCACTGTGCAGTTTTAGGGAAAGACTTTTTAATAGAAATGTCTTCATTGACTGTTTTTGTTATGCACAAACAAACTGAACAAACAAACTGACCTTGCAGAACAACACTATATCATACTGTGTTACACTGTTTATATGTGGCGGACCCTGCCACCTCTCTAGCTTCAAGCAGTGTTCTGGGGACCTTATTTTCCTCCGAGAACGGCTTGTTTATTCAGTTATGGGAAAAAACTAAATATCTCAGAGTTTGTGTCATCCCTCAGTAATATCGTACATATCAAAACTCTGAGTTTGGATTTCATCTCCGAAACTACCTAGCTCCCCTTTAAGTATTGACATTTCACAGCTTATTATAAAATGAAAAAATAAAAAAGTCTGGGTTTGTGTCAGGGTCACGCAGCGGCTGCTACAACACACTGCAACCCTGTGCCTGAGTGACACAAATGATATACGATTCCTCTGCAGATACTCAGCGTGCCTTGGAGGCTGTGGAGAGGCTGCAAGCCAAGCTGAAGGAGAGAGGAGAGGCCCCCACGCAGGAGAAACTCTCCCTGCTGAAGACGGTCCTGCAGAGCCCCCTGTTCCATCATATACTCAGCTTACAGCAGGCTCAGCGGAAGCCCCCAGCGAAGGTACAAGCGTGAGCGCGTGGGCGCTCCGCGTATAGTGAATGGTGGGGAAGGAGCCGGAATCGTTCCCAAAATACTGAATGCAGGAACCAAACTGGATGAGTAATCAGCTTACCTAAGCTTACCACTTAAAGCCCCGAGAAATAGAGAGAGAGGGAGAGGGAGAGAGGAAAAGGGGGAGGGGGTAGGAAGAAGTGGCTATATCATGTGGAGGGAGTTTGCAGAAGTCATATGTAACCGTGTTATAAGTTTTGAGCCGATGTGTGGGATGTGGTCACCAAGCAACTTTTCATTTTGCACATACCGGCCTCATCGTGTGCAGTATGCAGGCGCACGTGTTGGCGTATGACATTTGTTCCACCATCAAGGTATTTAACGCGTTTGTCAGCGTTAATCATCACGGCTTTATAGTTGTCTGTTGCGGTCCACTGTAATAGGCTAATGCTATAAGCGCCACAGATCTGCACACACAGGCATTATTACATTAGCTTTGTGTGTGCCAGCCTGTAGCCATTTGGCATCTCTGCAATCCAGGAAACACGGCACTGGATCGTGTCAGAGGCTTCTGGATTGTTAGCGGCACAGGCAATCGACACCGTTTTTTTTTTTTTCTTTTTAATAGGTTCAAGTTCTCGTTATAAGATTCACAGGTTTTTATTTAGATAAAGTGCCAAGAATGATATGTGCAACTCAAAGGAGTTTCTTATTAGTATTTTGTTAGTGCTATGTCTTTTTGTTCTGTTACTGCTATTTCAACAGGTGTCGTAGTTGCTGGAATTGAACGTCAGAGATCTTCTGAAACTCCTTTTTTTAACTTTGAAACAGCAAACCTAAAAGACAAGAAGGGAACGGTTTCGTGGTTATGTGGTATTGAACGGAAGCGTTTATCTCAGATCCCCGTGTTCCAGCTCTCCTATCTTTTCCAGCTCGGCTCCATTTTAAAGCTATCTTTCTCTACTATTTTTTTTTCTTTTTGGCTAACACACATTCACCCTCCCTCCCTCCCTCCCTCCCACATCTTTCTTCATTGTCTCACAATGCCCTCCTTTCTCAATTTCTTTATCCTTTCCATTTCCCTCCATCGCTCTCCCACCCTCATCCCGTTCCTCTCTGTCTCCATATCTCCTTTCTTCAATTAATGCCTCCACCTCTCAATCAATCCCCTTTCCCCATCTCTTTATCTACCCCATCCATTTCGCACTCTCTTTCCCTGGATCCCTCAATCCTTCTCCGACTCATCTCCTGTCTCTCTTTATCCCACTCTCTGTTTTATATGCGTCCTCTTCCATTTTTACACCTTTATCCTCCTCTTCTTCATCTCCCCCTCAGTCCTACCAGGGGATGGGCGTTTCCAAATCCGTGTCCATGAACTGTGGCCCCTGCCAGGGTATGCCACAGGGCCTGAGCCACAGTGACTCCTACACATGGGCCATGGAGAACCGGAGGCCCAGCACCGCCCAATCCGCCAACAAGGACGGCAGCGTCTGTTCCCTGGGCTCGCAGGATCTGTCCTACCCGGACATGTACCCAGACAACTGCGTTCCCACGGAATCACAGGTGCGTATGATACCCATCGTAAATGTGAGATCAGTTAGGAGGAGTTCAGTAATAGAGAGCAATTTATTCTTAAAAGCACTCCATCCAAAAACAGACAGAAAGTTTTTTTTTTCTTTTCAGTTGTAAAATGTAACTCACCACCATTCGAAATGTCACATTTAATATTTGAGAGTATTACACTGCATTATAAAACTCAGGCGCAGGTAGATATCACAGCGTCTGAGGGTTTCAGACAATTGTGCCAGGTTTGCTTTTGTTTTATGCACGATATCATTTTTTTTTTAGTACTGCACTCCCCCTCGGATCTCCCGCACCATGTCGATGGGGAGAAACCTGTCTGCTATTGCTCATGAGGTACAGTAAGCTCACATGTGACATGTTGCTGTAAAGCTGGTAAAAATGTGTGTCTGTAGGTGTAGTTTGGATTACGCCCTTGTTATTTAACAGCTCAATAACAATGGATTTTTCTCTCTCTCCTCCTTTTCTGTCTCCCCCTCTGTTGTCCTGACCTCTGCCCTGTTAGAGGCGTCATGTGGAGATGATAGAGCTGACCAATGATGGGAAAGGGCTCGGTTTTGGCATCATAGGGGGCCGGAGCACAGGAGTCATGGTCAAGACCATCCTTCCCGGTGGAGCTGCCGGACAGGTAGACGCGCCCGCCAGTCAGTCAAACAGCCAAAGCTTAACTAGCCAAGTAAAGTTATAACTCAGAAGGAGCATTGTCGAGCATTACTGGAATGCTACATGGAAAGATCATCACTGCTGTCATTTCTGTCCAGCAAACACAAAACTGCTGACATGTTTTGATTAGCTTAGCATAATTTAAAGCTGGAAGTTGGTTAAAACAGCTAACCTGGCTCTACAAAATACACCAATCAGTGCACCTACAGCTGAAGAACTAAAATCTGAAGTGGGGAAACGAGACATTGTGTACCCACCAAATGTTTTTGTTGAAATGTGCCTCTGCAGGATAAGCGCCTGCGTAGCGGAGATCAAATTCTGCGCATTGGAGATACAGATCTGGCAGGCATGAGCAGCGAGCAGGTGGCACAGGTGAGGTATCTTAAACAAATGTATAAAAATCAGATGATGAACTGAAGCTGATGAGCTTTTTCTTTCTGTCTGTAGTGATAATGCTTTGTGTACGCTAGCAGATTACAGTTTAGCCCTACTAACCCTGCTGGAAAAACCAGCATAGACTAGCATAGCTGGTGACCAGCAAGACCAGCATATGTTGTGTTTTGATGCCTGTATGCTGGTGACCAGCATGGGATGTGTCTGCAACTTATTTCATATTGCAGAGTATGAGGAGGACCAGCTGGTTCTGGTATGCTGGTGAGACTATACTGTTAGGCCAGCATACTTAATTGGAACCTTGCTGGTGGACCAGTTTCATCATGCTGGTCCACCAGCTAAACCAGCACCAAACCAGCACTAACCAGCACAGACCAGCATGGAAATCATGCTGGTCTGTGCTGTTTTTTCCAGCAGGGAAGTTTCACCAAGTCACTGATCGTTCCACATTGAAGCTCGGGGAAGCAGATGTGCTCTGCTTGTTAAGGGTGGAGAGGCGAGTCGTGAATCACACATATGATGTTTGTCTACTTAAAAGATCATTTCTAATCCAAAAAGTTTGTTGGAAAAGTAGTGAAGTACGATTTAGTTTTGTGGGAAACTGCTCAGTGAACCACATCATCCCGCTCAATCTATGTCACCAACAACAACATGGCCGTCACCTCAGCAAAAGTTTGAAAAAAGTTGAAAAATCTAAACAAGTTTGACCATATTGACAGCTGCAGTTATTTGAATGGAGGGTTAGTCAGTTCTGTGAGCTAGCTAATGTACAGGACCACCTCTGCAAGGTTTCAGTGAGTGTTAAACAAGATGATGTCTGTTTATACCTGATTAGTTTTACAACAAACTGCGCCTTTCTCAAGTTAAAAATGATTTTTTAATTTGACAAACATATTGTATCATAATTCAAATTGGATCAGAACAATTATTTCCCCACTCGCCATCATACATGATTCGTCTGAAATGATTTCTCATGGTGGTCCACCAGGAGGGGAGGGACTTCACCTCTCTGTGTAAGTCTTGTTAACTGCCCCACCTCTATAAGAGAGCAGCGTACAGCCAGTTTCCTGAGCCTGAACCATCCGGGAATGTTTCCCACATAGCTGATGAAACCATCCAAATGGTGCTAATCTACTGCCATCTTCAGAGCAGCTGCCTCTTTTTATGTTATTTATTTATAACTTGACAAACGCTATCGCTTTTCATCCGTTCAAAAATGACCACCTGGCCCAGGTTCTGCGAAACGCTGGTAGCAAGGTGAAACTGCTCATCGCCAGGGATGTCATCAAGGACAACCATGTTTCCTCTCCCGTACTCAGTCAGGACAGCTTGGACGACAAGGTGTGTGTGTGTGTGTGTGTGTGTGTGTGTGTGTGTGTGTGTGTGTGTGTGTGTGTGTGTGTGTGTGTGTGTGTGTGTGTGTGTGTGCGTGAGCATATGCCTAGAGCATAACAGCACTTAATTAACGTCAAATGCAAACTTTATGTAAAATAATTGCCTAATCAGTGCCTTTAAATGTTGAAATCAGTGTCCTCCTAAGCTTAAAGATAAACATTGGGTTTTTTTTTCTGTGCGTGTGTTTTGCAGCTCAGTGACTTGAATGATGACTATGAATTCATCGTGCAGTTCACTAAAAACAGTCGGGGCCTGGGATTCAGCATCTCAAGCTACATAGGTGACCTAAATTCAGGTAATAACATCTAGTTGAAGTTTAAAAAAATGAGCTAATGATCTTTACTCCAAGCTAAGTTAATGGAAACAAACTGGGTAAGTCAAATTATGTTTAAAGGTGCAGTATGTTACTTAAAACAAATAGGGGGGGGGCACATCACCAAAGTAACTATTAACTGCTGCTAACTGTAGCTACCCTTAGCTAGTTAGCTCATTTAGCCGTGCAGCGGTGGCGGTTTGAACTGGGAGCTTGGGGACGAGGGGAGTGTTAGAGTGCTAACACCTCTAGCACAGGAGCTTTGGAGTGGGATGGGCCAGGGCTAGTTAGTTAGCATGCTAACTTCAGTACTGGAGCACAACATGTAGACATAATGTCAAAACTGCTGTTTGTTCACGTTCTGTTGACAATATTAGTTAATTTTATTTTCATTTTCCAATGAATTAATATAGTTGAATTTTTACTGTCAGTATTATTATTTAATTCCCTTAATGTCTGGCATTATGTGAGTAGAGCTACATCAATACAATCAATGCAAACTTTTCCTATGATTTATCCTGCTGTCCTCAGTCTACAGTGCCGGTGTGATAGTGAAGAGCATAGTGAAAGGCAGCACTGTCGATCAAGATGGGCGCATCCACATTGGAGACATCATCCTGTCTGTGAGTTCCACTTAAAACACAACAGATGGCTTTTTTTTCTTCTTCTCTTTACTGTATTTCCTGACGACAAATACGTTGTTGTTGTCTTGGATACAGTCTCAGCTGAATCTGAACGATTTCAGCATCTCCAAATCTGCACTGTTTGCAACTTTTAGTAGTTCCTTACATGCCAATTAGGGTCCTTTTTTTTTAGCTGATGAGGTGGAATTCTTCCGTCCATCTCTTTATCATCATGTTCCAATCTAGCTCTTTGTACATTTTTGATTACTATCGATTCGGTTTTTTATTTAACTGCCCTCACAATGCGTCCACACCGCCCACTTCATCCACAAAAACAACATGTTTCTGTCTCCGTTTTCTCCGCTCACTACTCTTACATCTCCCTCAGGTGGACGGGGTGAGCCTGCAGGGCTGCAGTGAGCAGCGAGCCATGGAAGTGCTGAGGAGGACAGGTCCCCAGATCAGACTGAGGCTGCTGAGGAAGGCTGTCCGACTGAGTCACATCCTGCCCCCAGTTCCCCCTCTGCAGCCCCTCCGTCACTCCCACAGCTTCCACGAGGGCAATCCATACAGAGTGGGCCTCAACAAGATTCAAGAGACAGGTGCTTTGTGCTGAGAGAGGGGGATGTATTGACTCAGTGGTAGCATGAGAGGACTGGTTTTGAAGGAGCTGGGCAAATGGAGAACATAAAATTTGGCAGAATGCACTAAAATAAACTTTGTAAGAATTATGCAAGCAATCATCCAGATACTACCTGTATTTGTGAGACATATTTTCGTGCTTCTTTTGGCCTCTTGCAGGTTGTCGTCTCTCAAATGCTCTTTGGGAATTCGTACACAACATTACCTTTTTTTTTGTTTGTATGTGTGATCAGATCCCGGCGCGTGTGCTCAAATGTGTTTCCTCATCTCTCCCAGGAATCTGCTCTCTGCGCGAAATCTCCCGGCGTGCAGCATACGCCAACAGACGACCCCGACACGATTCCAGAAACGGTGAGCCTCCCCCCCCCCCTTCCCATGCTGCACTGCAGTCTGGAACTGGATCATGGGTCTTAGTTTGATATGCTGATTGGGCTCAGGGAACAGCGATGTGGCAGTGAATAGCACGCTCTTTGATGGGGAGTCTATTTATAGTGTCATGCAGTCATGTGTTTATCCAACTCATTCAGCTCATTCCAGATGATTTGTCTCTCGCTCCGCCTCTATATATGGCTTTATTTAGACGAGGATTTCAGGGCTTGATTAGAGAGCGCAGCCAAATAAGCCCTGATTGCTGTGAGGCTTTAATAGATGAACGAGAAAACATTAGTTTGCCAGGAAATTACAAGATGGTGGGTGTGAATATGTGTGCCCTTAGTGTGGGGGCGTGTGTGTGTGTGTGTGTGCAGCTGACATCCTGCTTTGCCTCGAAAAGAATTATGTTGTCTCCTGTTCGTAAAAAAGGTGAGGTGATGTTTTCATATGGGATCCTATTCTTTATTGATTGGATCATCTGGGGCTAGGAGCAACGTGAATGGAGATGTGTATTTGTCTCCGTGTGCGAATGTGTTTGTGTGTATGTGGCGTGAGGCTGATTGTCTTCTTTATGTGTGCGCACCTAACAGGTGTGAAACTGACGCCGGCTGAGGAGCAGGACCTGAGGAAGAGGTGGCAGCACGCAGTCGGACCGCGATTCGACATTATCGTACGTCTCTCTGTGATGAAGACAAGCATTGGATATAAAAAAGCATAACGCAATCTAATTAGGGCCGTTTGGAATGCCATTTTTTTAACATTCAAAGCTTCTATTGAGGTTTTCAATGTTTATCACAACAATCATTAATACATTACACATTTATAGTTAATTTAACTTTAATTAATAGTTATTTCACTGTGAGAAACCATTTACTTTGGTACTCATAGGGAAACTCTTTTTCAGTGAAATTAAGTCATTTGGCATAATACAAAACAGGGTTAAAAGATACTTTAACAAATCAGAATTAACACCAATTAAATCACAGTATCCATATTGCACAGATCCCTCGAGCTATTAGATAAGGAGATGTGAAACTTTAACAGTCACAACAAACACCAGCTATATCACAGTATCACAATATTGCATAAATGTCTCAAATTATAGGCTAAAATGACCCTCAGTACGTTTCACGAATAAAATAACAACAGATAATACTGTGTACAAAAAAAGAGTTTTGAAGCTATACAACCCTTCTCGAGAACAAACCCCCGACTCACTTTACTTTGCTTCTCTTTTTCTTCATTTCCCACCACTTGACCTCACCTCACTCTTTCAGGTGTGCCACCTGGAGCGTTTCGGTGAGACAAGTGGCCTCGGCATCAGTCTGGAGGCCCGGGCGGGACATCACTACCTGTGCTCCGTCTTACCTGAGGGGCCTGTTGGCCAAAGTGGCAAGATCTTCACCGGAGACCAGATCCTGGAGGTAACCCACGACACCGACCCATTTCGGCCGATTTCTCTTAACAGCTCAGGCTTTAATAAAGATATGAAATGATGTAAACTGGAATCAGATATGATCTGAGAAGGACTGATTAGTTTCATCTGTGGCTCCCTTGTGGATTATCTCGAGGTCACAGTATCATAGTTCCTTACTATGCTCATCTTCACTTAAGCCGTGCACTGCAGTTGACAGCTTCTCAGTAAACACTGCACAATTTCGAGTGTAAAATCTCAGCATTTTCCCTTAAGGCAGCAAAAACAGTCATAAGAAGGTGGGTGTGAGTATGTGTGGCTCTGTGCATTTGTGTTCGTGTTGCAGGGGGGAGTGCTTGCCCTCCTCCCCCTCGACTGAGCAAGTTCGCGCACCCACACGTATCACTCATCATGATGAGCTGTCTGATGAGCTCTCAGACAATGCACAGCGGGTTTTGCTCGCAATGTAGAAAACACTGACGGCCCACTGGCACACTCGTGTCCTTCGTATCTTCAGAGTGCAGAGCCAACATCTGTGTCGCAGCTCAGCCCTTTGATCTCCCTTCAGACGACATCGACGCGGCAGAGCCATTGTTCAGCGCCGCTTTTTTTTAAATGAGCCTCGCTCGGTTACCGCTTTCAGCTTTAATTGTTCTTTCCATGGTTTGATGTACTCTGGCTACTAATTGCTTTCACGACACCCACGCCTGAAATATCACTAAAAATATCAGATTTTAAGGGCTGTCTGCCCCCCCCCCCCCCCCCCCCACACACACACACACACACACACACGTCAAACTGATTTAAATAGAGGCAAAAATGTGTGAAAATGGCATGTATTGTATATTTTTTCCAAAAGCCCAACAGCATGACTAACACCATTAGAAGATCTATTTTAGAAAATGCTGTATTATGTGTCTTCCTGGCAGGTGAATGGGATCCCTCTCATTGGAGTGGCACATAAGGAGGTGGTCAATATTCTAAAGGAGCTGCCGATGCATGTTTGCCTGGTGTGCTCTCGCATTGTGCCCCCTGCAATACCTGACAGTGACGAGGAGGACGACGACGAAGTCCGCCTCACCCTGAAAGAGCTGCTGGCGGAGTTCAACGACAAGGTGATCGCACACAGAGGATAAACCACGTTAGGATTGTTACATATCCTCTGCATTCGAAACACTACTGACATGCCACTTCTCTTGTATATCAATCTCCTCTCCCTCTCCTCTGCTTGTCCCAGTTGGACCAGGGCTGTGTCATTCCCTGTCCTACGGCTGAGGACATCACCAAACGTGGCGTGCCCCCCATGTCACCTCCTCTGGCCATGTGGGAGAGAGAGGCACAGGTGGTCGAGCTGGAGAAAGGCGAGTCGGGCCTGGGCTTCAGTATCCTGGACTACCAGGTCAGAGACATGCCCCTCAGCCCTTCCACAAATAGAACAGACTGAAATAGACTGCAGTCTGATAATGTCAGTGTCAGGTTAGATAGGATGAATGCTAAAAAAAATCTGAGAAATTAGAGAAGCATATGGAAAATGACAACTGCTCTGATCGTGTCTTTTTTTCAATTTTAGATTGAAAACTGGTCCAATCTTTAGCAAAAACTCAGTGCGAAGAAATAGCAGTGTTACTATACACTTTTCCTTTTATTCTGTTTTTTATCTGAACTAAATGAATCTCTCAATTTCATTTTTAAATATTCCATGTATATCCTCACCAAAGCGTTCTTTCCAACCTCATGTCAAACTCTAGGATCCAGAAGATGCCACTAAAACAGTTCTGGTAATCCGGTCCTTAGTTCCTGGAGGTGTTGCAGATCGAGATGGTAGCCTGCTGCCCGGTGACCGACTCATGTTCGTGAATGAAACAGACTTGGAAGGCTCCAGCCTGGATTATGCTGTGCATGTCCTAAAATCCACTGGATATGGCCCTATTCGCATTGGAGTTGCCAAACCACTGCCAGTATGTATAATTTAATAAGGAGTCCACAATGTTTGTGCAGGGCACATGAGAGAATTTATTTCAGTTTTTGTGTCATTAACAGAGACATATTATGCAAATTTTTGGGTTCATATTTTTAATTTGAGTTACTACGAGAATAGGTTTGCATGCATAAAATACTTCAGTTTACTCATACTGTCCAGTGCTGCAGCGCCGTATTCCACATCCAACACTTTAGCTCCCGTCCCTTTAAGGCCCCCCACCTGAGATTACATAGTTTTCTCTGATTGGTCACCTTACACACGCCTAAGCCAGCCCTAGGAACAACAATGGAGCAGCTGTGCTAAATTTATACCTGCCAAATTAGCTGCTAGGCATAATTATACTAATATACGACATGGTGATGTAGTGTAACGTCACAGAGTCACAGAGTCAGAGAGTCACAGAGTTAAAGGCTGCACTACTGACTACTGAGGAGCTCCCGTTTTTACCTTTCAGGACAATTTACACACATAATAAGAGACGTATATGTAAGACTGAAGGGCAAAGAAAAACGAAAAGGCCCAACAGATCTCCTTTGTATCTTCACCCAAAAGAGTAAATTCTTACAACTGGAAGTGGGTAATACGGATAAAATCCTCATCCTGAAATCTGTTATTCTGTGTTTAAATATCAATATAGATTATTTGATTTGAAACTAATTTACTGACTAAAATCATCTGAGAGAAATGTTGGTCTTAAGCAAGTGAAATACCCAGAAAATCAAAGGTGCTTCACCACAATAATACAAAAAAACATAAAGACCCGCAACTACCTCCATGAATTCATGCTCAGTGTTTTGCAACACTGCCAGCGATGGCCCTAATACAGTGGTTCCCGCCCTAGTCCGATGAACTCGTGTATTCATCAGCACCACCATTTATAGTCCAAATGTGTTTTTTTGAATGTATTTCAAAACCGGCTGTTATATAATCCTCACATAACAGTGGATGTTAAAGTATTTTCGCATTATTGAAGCATCTCTTTATTTCAGTTTGTTTATTTCAGCATTTGTACTGAGACGACATGGAGTGGCAAAAACTTCCACCCATTTATTACTTTGAGTTGAGTAATTCAACAGTGTTCCTGTTACTACAAGCTTTCTATCTCATCTCCTCTGCTCTTTTGCTGGCTAGTTTCTCAAGCACTCTTAATTGCAGTAACACCTAAATTAATTATTTAAAGCACACTCAATACGTGGATGTGTTTTTCAGTTCATTAATTTGTTTTCTTCAAATTAGATGAGCTTCTCCACTATTTTTCCATGTTCCCCCTGGCAATTGCAGAGTACCACTGGTAGAAATCGCTGGCCTAATAAACCAGAGCTATCAAAGGGATGAATATTATAGTATGGCAGGGTTTTTGACGATAGACGCTCGGATGTTTTCATACAGTTTATCATTATGTCGCCCAAACCTGTGCACACGTAGGAAATTTGAATTCTCAAAATAACATATTGATAATAATGGCTTGCAGCACATGTGCCTTTTAATTCAAAACTGTATTTTCTTTTTCAGGATTTCATATTTATAGACAGTAATTTCCATAGATATCAGACTTCAAACTTAGACTTTATTATCCTAAGGGGAAATTCTTTTTTTACAGCACCGTACCCGCCAGATCAGACAGTACAGACGACAGACAGACATAATGCAAGACAATTATTTAAATGTGTGTTTTTTCCTTGAGAGTACAGTATTTCTTCTCCCTTTTGTTGTGGACTGTGGCTTAGTAACAAGGAACAGAGAATCCAGTTACAGGCCGTCTGAATATTTAATGCAGCTGAGAGATGAACACAATGCTCGACCACACTACAGATGGAGAGAGAGGGGGAGAGGAGAAGAGGGTGTCTAATTTACAAGTCACCTTCTTCAGCCTGTGTGCCTCCCTGTGAATTTACCCACTTTTAACCAGACAGTTTCCTTTACAACTTTTCGGAATTTTTGCATTCTCAGCTGGAGCTGTGCGGCGGCTTAACACCCATCTCAGAGAGGAGCGCCCGGGCCTCCTGCGACGACAATGACAGCCACACTCAGGTCAGCCTGCTAGCTGAGGCAGAGGAGGCTAACAGCAACACTCACAACTCTGAGGACAACAGAATCATCCAGTCACATTACGCTACAACGGTACGTCATAAAAACACACAAACGACTGTCTTTGTATAAACTTTTTGCTCACTTATGAGCGTTTGTCATCTGCAGAAGTTTGGTCCGCAGAAGAGGCAAGGGCAGGGTCCAAAAGCTGTTTTTAATAGCGCCAGTTTTCCTTGCAGAAAACAGATCAGAGAAGTAGAAAATCTCAAAGTCCTTGTTGACGTTCGATAGTTTGAAATGTGTTGTGTCGCTCAATAACATAAACTTGTTTATGCACAATCTTGTAGATTTGCATTTCCTTGCTTTAGACCCAGCAGGAAGCGTCATTGCGGTGACAGTTACAGTAACGCTGCAGCAGTCCATCACGGCAGAAGCATTGCTCATTACCATGCAAACCTGAGATTCAGTGGGTAGCCATTTTAGCTGCTCTAAATGAGATTACTGTGGCAGCGTCTGCTCTCTGTGTTCACGTTCTATAGCGAGGGAGCTTACAGCCAGCAGTATCAGTATCAGTGGGTCAGGTACAGCGAAAGTGCTCAGTGTCAAAGACTTGTTCTTCCATTGTGGCACCGACTCCGTCCTATTGAGGCAGCCTTTTGTACTTGCTTTTGCTTAATTACCAACAATTGCCTTTCAATGAAAAGTGCTTACTGCTCACACGACATTGGCACCTGGTTTCGCACAAGGACGTAGAGTGCTGCCTCGGTGCCTCCCACACGCACACACACACACACACACACACACACACACACACACACACACACAAACAAAGAGACTCAGAGCAGCAAGTGTCAGTGTGTTCTCATCAAAGACAGGCTTGTTGCAAAGGTAGCTTCAGAACTTCAGTGCTGCTTGTACTTTCTGGGAAGGTTCAAAGACGATCTCCTCGTTGCCCTTTTTCTTTGGGAAGTGCCCGGGGGGACCAAAGGAGTCCACCTTCCTGCATGTTTTACATTTCAGTATTACTCCGAAGGCCTTCACCTTGGAGAGTTAACGGTTGTTTGAAGTAATTTTGGTGTGTGACCTGAAATGTGATGGTTTGTGTTGATAGTAGTTTAGGACTTCAGCTCCAAGTTACAAAAAGTGTTACTGAAAAAAAAGTTACTGAAAAGTGAATTTGCTCTCTAATTGTAAGATTTACTCCAGGTGATGTGCACTTAAGTTGATGTTTGGGGAAATCAGCAATTTTCCACCGTCACTGGTGCTCTCATATAGCCAGCAGCCAGCAGCCTGGCTCTAGGGATGGCAATGTCTGTCAGTCAGTTCATGGATCGATCAGCAGTTCATCGATTGGTCCGCAGCTTTGGGTCTGACTAAAATATCTCAACAAATATTAGCTCACTTGCCTCAACCACCAACATGAGATTCACATTTGGATATTCAAGGATACCATCTCACTAGGTAGTCTCAGCCCTTTATCGTCATCTCGATTCCACTCAATTAAAGTTGAATTTCAACATGGTAGGTAAACATAGTTTTATAATGGACTGTGACAACCGATCACAAGACCAACATACAGAAATATTTGATCATTCTGAGGCACTATGAGTGCAGGATATAAGGACAGACAGTGAATATGGACTACATTTTCTCACTTTTAGATAGATGGGGAGGCAGTTACAGTTTTACATTTGACTAGTTATGTACTTTGAATCGCAAAAGCGCCTGCTAAAAGCCCTAAATGTAAATGTAGGGTTAAAATATGTATGACACAGTGAGAGGCTACATAGAACTATAGTTACTCAGGATCTTGGCATAACTGCATAATGTTATCTACGAGAGGTAAGAGTTTAATCTGAGGAACTGTTGAACTAACACAAAAAACTACACATTGACGATGTTTCGAAACATGAAATGTCACAGTAAACAGTCAGATACAAAAGAAGGTTAATGGTATGAGTCCCATTTTACCCGATACCAGTAAAGTAATGCAACATTTAGCTGGTGTTTTGTTCGCATTCAAGTAGCATAACATTAGCTAACCTTATCATCTAGCAAACTGAAATTTTGCAACATGTTGAGAGTTTCTCTTTATACCAGCATTTGTCTTTGGATGTACTTTATAAATTTATGGTGATGATCGATTAACAGATGACAAATGGGTGGTGGCAGATAACAGCAGCTAGTATGCTGTCCTCCAAAAATGGCTGCATTGCCCCAGACTGCTGAACTAAGATGGTGAAAATGGTAAACATTCTACTTGCTAAACGGTTGTTAGCATTGTGTTGTGAGCACGTTGGCATGCTGACGTTAGCATGCTGATATTAGCATGCGTCTTCAAGCGCCACTGTGCCTGAGTAAAGCCTCACAGTGTTGCTAGCATTGCCGTAGGCTCTTACTCTTGTGTACTGTATTAGCCAGGACATCTTCACACTCTTACTCAATCATGCCCTCTGCTGTTCCTCTCAGGAAAACCAGCTGCGTCATCGTTACAGCATCATGGAAGACGACAATAGGCAGCAACCACCGCCTCTGCCCCCCCGCACCAGCTTTGAGAGGACAATCACTGTTGTCCGGGGCAACCGTAGCCTTGGTATGTTCTCCGTCTTTCTCATGGTGATGGTGTCTTGGTGTGTGTACGTCGCCGGCATGGCGGTAATGATGCTAATAGGCGATGATGATTTCGACTGCCTTGAAGAGGAGTGGTGAAGTGATGTGCTCCTCATACCTGATGGAGAAGATGATAACTCTGTGTGTGTGTGTGTGTGTGTGGGTGGGTGGGTGTACTGTGCGTCTGTTTGTATTTGACTGGGAGGATAGTATGGTGGTCAGAATGGGGTCCAATTAATGTGATAGAAGTTTAAGAAATTATATTTAAAGAGTTTATATTGTTAAATATTATATATTAAGTGAATATTGATTGATTAAATATATTTGTTTTTGTACTCAAGTGTCGAGAGTACGTTGTCTTTACTGCTCCAAGAGAAAGTCCAATGTTTGGCTGTTTAAACGTGACAGGGAGGAAACAACAGGGTGTAAGGTGCTCCTGCACTTTCATCTCAGGGCACAATGCAAAGCTAAGGCAGCAAATTCATTTGTATTCTGGTAAAGTGCTCCAATAAGGCACTGCACTACTCGTGTGTGTGTGGGTGTGTGCGTGCAAGTGTGAAAGTTTATAATTATGTAAATGTTCTTAGGTAGAGAAGATCAAGGTCATAACCTACAGTCTGTGTGTCACTGCATTCTTTGGTTTTCGTCTGTTTAAAATGAGATATTTTGGTAGCATGGCATTTCTGGAAGGTTTGCAGATTTTCTGTGATTGTGGTTTATTTAAATATATTTGAATTTGATGCAAAGCTTCAGCTCTGGTTGAGCTGTGGTCTGTATCAGCAAGGCCTGATTACTGGTGATGTTCTATGAACAATAGTATTGTAGTACAATGTCTGTTTGTACTACATTACATTCTTCCTGTTATTAGGTGCCATGTGTAATTCTGCCCATTGTGCAACAATGATGTTATGCCCAATTTCGGAGATGAGATACGTTAATATGTACAGAACGTACATTGTATGGTTGTTCTGAACTACAAGGACTTGGCTTTTAGAGCAAGTTGGTGAAGGAAAAGGTCTGATGGACTAAAATGAGGTCTTTTATTCTTGCCTTGCTCGTCTAAACAAATGAATAGAAACAGCCTATTTAGAAGTATATTCTGGAATGATGTGAACCTGTTGCGCTTACTGTAAGTTTGTGGTAATCCAACAGAACAGTTTTGTTGAGATCAAAACAAATTTTCATATGGAAATCATCATAAATTATTATTAATGTTTCTGCCACAGAGTTTGTAATAGAAAAATGTATTTTGTTTGCGTGTCATAGTATTTCAACACCTTTTGGATGTTCGAGACATTCATCGTTACGACTTCAGACTTCTTCTCATGTCTTCTAAATGTGTGTCTTCCATTTGTTTTGTCAGCGTCATTAGCCATGTCTCCAGTCGACTGTATTCCATGCACTATGATTGTATTGTAATTTGAATGTAATACCCAAAAACAATAAACTATTTATTTGATCAAAAATAAGCACAAAGTCATTTTCTTTGACCAACTTCAAATTATGTACGACCATAGTGTTGTGGATGTGCATAGTCTTCCATTAGATAGCATTGTAGTACGCAGGCAGCCTTCCCCGTCAGCGTTGTGTCTATGTGTGTGCATGAGACGTGTGCTCGTGTGTGTGTGTGTGTGTGTGTGTGTGTGTGTGTGTGTGTGTGTGTGAAGCCTGATTTACCTGTTTCTGCCTGTTTGCATTAATGAAGCGTCGGTGTAATCCGCCTTGCATCCAATTTGATAATGCCAAAGTCAGGTGTTTGTGCGACTGGCATGTGTTACCCCCGAGTCACCTGTGCCCCTTGCCCTATGTGGGTGTGGGTGTGTGTGACTGTGGTCGTGCACCGTATGTGAGTGAGACTGTGAGGGATGATGCTGTGCAAATGTCAAGCATGTGTAGCCATGTTTGTGTGCTAATCTGCCTAGTGTCTGTCTTGATTATGCTGATTATGCCACTGTCAGGTGTTTGTTTGTGCGGCTGTCTGTTTGGCATGCATTCAAAGCAGCCTTAGCCAACCCTCCACTCACCTGAGCTCCTGTGCATGTGTGTGTGTACGTGTGCGTGTGTGTGTGTGTGTGTGTGTGTGTGTGTGTGTGTGTGTGTGTGTGTGTGTGTGTGTGTGTGTGTGCGTGTGCGTGCGTGTTGGCAGGGATGTCGGTGAGTGCTATCAAGGATGGCTCAGGCATGCTGGTGCGTAGTGTGGTCCAGGGGGGCTCTGTCAGCCAGGATGGCAGGCTGGGGGTTGGGGATGCCATCTTGGCCATCAATGGAGAACCTACCTCCAACCTGACCAACGCCAGGGCCAGGGCCATGCTCCGCAGACACTCTGTCATAGGGCCGGAGATGAGGTGAGGGGCCAGTCACTGTCTAACAGCATTACACAATGTCAAGTGCTTTGTTCTGGGTTGAAAAAATAACAGGTGATCCGTACTGTTTGTCATTGTGGAGCTCACACAGCTCTGTGAAAGTTTGATCACACTACATTACTGAGCTCCTCTCTGCCTCACCTGATTTCAATAATCCTCAGCCTGTATCAAGAACCAGTGGGTGTGCCAGGTGAGCAACGCTGTGTGCGTCATCCTCTTGACAGTGGCTCAAGTGCTGCTTGAATCTTCTTTCCTAATTGTTGTGGAGAGCGGCTCCTTAATCCACAAGTAATCCTACAGTCATAGCAATTTGTTGTTGCTAATTTTGACAGTAGGAGGTACACTGTCGTAGAAGGGGGTACAGCAGGAGTCCATTTCTGATCCCCAAGGTACAGTCTGAACTAATTGATCCCATAGGGCTCATTGTTGGACTTCAAGGAAACTGTGTGTACCTTTTGAGGGTCAGAAAGGTAAATATGTGTACCGTTTTTACTAAATTAAATCAATAAACCTTTTGTCCCCTTCAATTATTGTACAAAATTGCCATCAGAGGTACAAGGCTGGGCTCTTTAAGGTTCAAACCGCAAGGGTACAAATAGGTATCCAATGTCAGGGGTGCAACAGCTATACCTAAGGGGGTGACAAGCTGAAATATAAACGTCTTTTCTGACAGTGTAGGGCTGCAACTAATGGTTCATTTCATCGCTGACCAATCTGCCGATTATTTCCACAATTAACTGATCAATCATTTAGTCTATCAATTGAAAAAAATAAAATGGAAAATGCTTATTATATTTCCCAGAGGCCAAAGTGACATCTTCAAATCGCCCCTTTTGTCCAACCGACAGTCCAAAATACCAAAGCGTCTTCATCTACTGTCATAAATGAATGACAAAGTAAAACAGCAACATTCTTACATTTAAGATATTTAATGTCTTGAAAAAAAAATTGGGACAAAAACTTGACATTGGCAGAATTGTTAAAGTTACAAGGCTTTTCAGACTTGGTGGGGAAAAGCACAGGTGTTATAAGTGACACTAACGATGGCCTCATTCTAGTGTCCCAGCGAGTCGTGACAGTGAGTCAGCATGCACAGCATCAGCACCCCGAATAACAAAAGCAGCTATGGAACTCAGCCGTCACTCACTTCATGACTTCCACCTGCACTCCTCCTCCCTTTACTTGTCACAGAGACCCTGCACACACAGGCAGGTGTTTTTCACTTATCCTGGCTAATTGGACAGCTGCTCAGGCTGACGTCGTAAAGAGCCATGTTGGCTTTTCTTGAGTTCATCAAAATAGCAATCCAAAAATATAAACACTGACAGGGACCATCTCATTTTAAAAACCGAGGCTTTATTTGTGATTGAATATGAGTCAAACCTTCGAGTAAAAGCATAATTACGACGAAAGAGGCACTTTTAGGATTTAGCGTAGCTTCGTTTTTTCGTGCATGGGGCACTGGCACGCTAGCATCAAAATCGCTATTTTTAAAACACTGAGAAGGCTCGACATAACATGAAACTTTGCTGGTAGTATCTCCAGGGTCTCTACACATGAACCCGCGCATTAAGAACGTTGTTTGTGTACGCAGAGTTTACTAAAAAGAAGATTTTTGAAATACTCACCATAGGAGCTGGATCTCCGGCGCGCCGCTGTCATGGCAGTGTCGATCCCCGAGTGTGACCTAACAGGTAGGAGGTCCACCACTACTCTCCTGCCTGTTAGGTCGCACTCAGGGATCGACACTTTTTGACGAAAACTAAACTACGGTAAATTTTAAAAGTGCCTCTTTCGTCGTTATTATGCATTTATACGAAGGTTTGACTCATATTCAATCACAAATAAAGCCATGGTTGCTTTTTGGCGAGAGTTTCACTTTAAGGTAGTTAAGGTAGTGATGATAATCCTTACATACGTTAACTGTTATTAAGGTTTGAATGCAGGACTTTTATTTGTATTAGAGTGTGGTATTAATACTTTTACTTTGGTAAAGAATCTGACTACTTCTTCCCCCGAATGGGTGTAACTGTCTGACCCTAAAGGAGTAGGGTTAATAATGGTCAGATCAGGTGCCGTCAGAGGAGACGGAATCAGGTACAAGCAGTGAAAACACCTTTATAACATAAAGGAAACTTTATTTTTTTGCCATTGTTTGATGTTTAGTCAAGTCATGTCACTGGTTTCCACTCGGAGAAGCCGGTCTTCTATCTGGATCAGGAATCGATTGATTAACCATCACAGGGAAAATAATTGCCACACTTCTTTAAATGTAACATCTAGTGGCCACAGCTCACGACACAAAAACAAGGCCCTGCATTTGCCCATTAAAGTAGGACGTGTTCCCCATCAGTCATACGCACTTTCCCTCGTGTCATAGCTCAAACACGTCTTTGCTTGCAGAAATGAGAAAAAGCCAGAGTTCGTAGAGAGAGTGTGGAAAAAAGCTCCCTTGGGAATGCAGAGAAACAAAACAGTAAATGAACACTGCTCACGTTTTTCTAGATCTACCCAAGCAGATCCCGACAGTCTGTGTGACTCGAATGAGTGAGTATGCGTGCATGATAAATACAAACATGTGCTATCCGCCGTCACAAGCATGCCTTTCACCGCACGTCGTCAGTGTCTGAACGATCTCGTCTCTCTTTGGATCTCCATTACCACCTTGTTTTTTGACACCGCAATCATAGTTGACGGAGGCGCCGCGGTCATGTTAAATTAGATTAGATGATGAAATTTTAAAGATTGCCTGAGGGGAAATTGGAAAAATTATTACTTGTTCTAACATCAGCAGTTATGGCTCCACATCGACAATGCTTGTTTGGCTGATTGGAGATGTGCCCCACCTCCACCACCCCACTGCCCTGCAAAACACCCACTCACTCTCTCGCTCAACCTCTCTGTCTCTTTCTCCCTCTCTCGCTTGCTTTTAAAGGCAACCACACATACACGCGCACACGCAGGCATACACAGCCTTTCAGTGGTCTAACCTCCAAAAACACCTTTTTCCTGCGATGGGAAATATCTCTGAATAATTCATCACTCATCTCACCTTGAACAGTGCGCTTCTGAATAAAAGAGCGTTTTAAAGAGCCCCTCATAGATGCACACAATACACACACAGATGAACACATGCCTGCGTTCTGTCTCTCTCAATCACATGCACACACACGTACACACACACACACACACACACACACACACACACACCTAAAAAACACTCGGCTGCACACACATGCTCGCACTGCTTCCTCCTGACAGCACTGCAGACAAACTAACAGAGAGTGGAGGCAGATGAGTTGCTTTGGCAGCCTCAGAATAAGACAGACATGGAAGGGTGAGGGCTTGTCACTATCAAACTGCCTCTGTTGAGACAAGACAGGCTGTCCACATGGCTCAGTCACAACAGCTTAGCGCAGAAGACCCCCATATTCAATCTGCCACCATGAGTGGAACAGAGAAATTGGCTCTTTCCGCGGATTCAAACAGCATGTCTACTGGTAGCGTCACGCGAGAATGGAAGCGGGGGTCGGGGGGGTCTTTAATGATGTCCTTGACACTTCAGTTAAATGACATCCATTACACCACAGCTTAGATTGATCCAGGCTTATGCAAAATCACGTTCCTCTATTATACCAAAAATGATGTGTTTCAGAATCTGTCTTAGAACTGTCAGAAATGCATCACTTAGTGAAGTAAAATCGACATTTTGTCAGAATTGTATTACCATTTTCTTCTTTTCATCTCGCACCAGCCGCTGTACAAGCATGTTGTTGGAGCGGGGCGTATCTCAAAATCATAGCTCGCTTAAAAAAAACTCCACATGCGAGACAACAGCCTCAGCTGTTAGTGGTTGTTTATTGGTGATTTTTCAGGAGATGATAGTTACTTAGGATGATAAACATCGCTTCAGGTATCCAGCTTTCAATTTCTTTCAATCTAATGGTGACAGAATGAGTCCAAGAAGTCATCCGACTAAGAAAAAGCCTTTGATGGTTGACCCCCTCCCCAAAAAATAAACATATTTTTCCTCGTAGAGTTATTTATCTCATCCAGATTATTTTGTTGTGTTTTGCCAAGTTATGGGGATACAGTATCAGCCCTCTCTCAAACATCATAGCCCAAGAGGCGAGCTGAGCTAACTTAGCTAGTGTAGTTTGGAAGACAGAAAATAGTTCACACATGAAACGGGTCATATTTTAATTTATTTTTCTTTCATTTCTTTTATTTGTATTTGTTACTTTTAGCCAAGTGCCATCTAGTTCCACTATATTTCAAGAGATGGTAGACATCTCCACAGCCGATATCTCCAAAACTCAGCCACTCGCACCAAAACAATCTAGATGGCTACAACATACAACAGTGGTAAAGTGTCTCTTTACACAAACACGACAATATGTAAATTGGGGAGCTTTAGAGGCGCTAGTAGGCAGATTCAGGGAGTACTGGCTGTAGCTTCATATTTTCGGTACAGACTTTTCCTTTAAACAATAACATTATCCCACCTCCCCCTGCAGAGGTGATAATCCATCTGTGCTTTATAGAAACCATTCCATACTGTCACTTGTCTTCTTCCTTGTCAACATAATCAGTCATTGTTTTGTGTATCTGTGAAAACAGTGATGGAGGACGCATTAATATTTAACATGTGTCCACCCCGACCCCACATCTCTTCTCCCACCGTCTCCCTCCCCTCAGCATAACCTATGTCGCAGCCCAGCAGGTGGACAAGCACCGAACCCGTCTGTGTTTACCTCCTCTGGCATCCATCGCAGGAGACAGCGCCCCCTGCTCTCCGACCCCACCTTCTCCAGATCCTGCCTTGGACCTGGCCCCGGCCACTGCAAGATCCCCCAGTCCAGTCAGAGCCGAAGCTCCGACTCCAGCTCCAGCTCCAGCTCCACCTCCAGCTTCAGCTCCAGCTTCAGCTTCAGCTTCATCCGCCCTCAAACACTCAGCCTCTGTCAAAGTTAAGGCTGCAGCACTAGACTCAGCATTAGGCAGGACCTCTGCTTCATTTAAAGCTCCGTTCAGAGGTCCAACCATCACCCCAGCCCCAGACTCAAGGTAATGTAAGATCCAGAGGTCTCAGCCTATTATTTATGGTCACCTAATCTGTACTCTGGCCCCAGAGTGCAAGATAAACCTGTCTCAGGGTTTATTAGACTCCAAGGCTCCAGCTTTATTACACGTTGATATGTTTTCTGCAGAGAATTCGGACTATGAAATAGCTATACGTTGTGCCTGATGTGAGTTCTTTGAAAATGTTATCCTCAGGCTTTTCGATTTATTTATTTATTTATTTTTTATAACAACCAGGGGTTTTATTGCTGTAACACATCACACATTTCAGTTACCCAGCAGCTTAAGTCACACTAATGATCTGAGTTATTATCTGACACTTTAATTAACCGTATCCACGAGGAAACAATGTGCTTCAGTGTGCAGCCGGCTCAGCGTGAGTCTCCTCCAGTCCGTATTTTCCCCTATCCATTCTTTGCTGTGGTAAAGGCAAAAAAAGCTTCTCTGAATGTTGAATCTCTGAGTTATATTTAGCTGTTCGCTTATGGATCTCAGTGCTGACTGTCAGCGAAAATGAATTGTTTCGCTTCTGTCTGTCCCTGCTTTCACTCCATCTCCGTGCCTCTGCCTTTCTCTTCCCTCCCTCACTCACCATTTCTCTCTGCAGCCCTTTCTTCACTCTTATCTCCAATGCATTGTCTTTGTCTCTCTCTCTCTCTTTCTCTCTCTCTCTCTCTCGTTCTCTCCCTCTTTGCTGCCTCTCTCTTGACTCTTTGTGTCTACATCCGTCTCTCATCTCACCCTCCCTCAGTCATCGTCCTCTGGTCTTTTTCCTCTTTACCTCATTTTCTCCCTCCTCCCCGCCTCGGTCCTAACCCCCCCTCTCCTGGCCGCTCTCTTTCAGCCCTGGTGGAACCATTTGTTCTGCCCTCTTCTGTAACTTAACTGGCTATAGGCTCCTGCTGCGTAGATAGCACCACTATCACTCACCTCCATGGGCTTATTACAGCCCTTCACCGTTAAATATATTCATGAAAAATTCTCTCCTTCTCTACCTCTTTCTTCCACACACACACACACACATACACACACACACACACACACACACACACACACATATACAGTGTGTATACTGTATATATACAGATATACTATATATGTGTAAACACACACACACACACACACACACACATTAAAGACACCAACTTACTGCGACCTCACCGGCAGAAAATGTGTGCTTTCAGGGCTGTTTGCACCTAAAGCGGTGTATCCTCTCAAGGACCGCATATATAGGTCGCTAGCGGTGATGTGTCACAGTTTGTCAGGACTTGAAGAAATAACAAAAGCGCGCCAAGATACCTTGTTATCCACAGCGCTCCTGCTAGTGTGGGATCTAGTTGGAAGCCGTTTGTTTAACATAGAACTAAGGATTAATAAACTGATTATTTCTTGGCTCGTTAGACTGTAGAAACGTCAGAAAGTTGAGGAAAATGCTTGTCATCATCATTGTGATGTCTTCAGATGTCTTGTTTTTGTTTTTTGTGTTTTTTTTTTACTCCAACCAACAGTCTGAAACAAAAGACATCAAATTTTCAGTGACATAAAAACAGAGAAAAAGCATCAAATCTTCACATCTGAGAGGCAGGAATGAAAGAACGTCTGGCATTCTTCTGCTTGATAATCCACCATTAATCAATCAACATTGTCGCAGCTACACAAAAAACACTATTTGATCAGTTACGGTGTTATTAACTGAACTGCGTATTTGTTCTGAAGATAATGAAACAAAAACATTTACGTGCGGGGAGTTAACTGTCGAGATAAAATGACATTTTAAGCACAGGTGCTGGCGTGTTTGATCATTAAGTTTCTCGTAGAATGATTCAATATACTTGCTTGTTTTTTTTCACCATCAGTTGGCAGATTCCTAAATGTCTACCTCACAAGAAGAACGAGGAAGCAAAAGAAGATGGACAGATTACGGAGGAGAAAAAAGACGACGCCAGCACTGCCGATGGGAAAGCACCGAAGCTGGGGGTGGAGATAAAGGTGGACGGTAAAGAGGATGCAGAAGACGAGTTTCACCCTCATATCGTAGTGACTTGGGATCCGCCCAGGAGGTTAGTATATCACCGATGTAGGTAACAATGTCATTTTCTTCTGTCATTAGATTTTGATCAGATTTTCCATTTTCTGCCCGTGATGCCCTTTATCCTCTCTCAGCCGGCGAGGGCTTAACACAATCCTCGTGTGCTCAGGTTATGTTCACAGCAGGGGTAGAGCAGCACAGCGCAGACTCAACGCGCTCATATTTCTTAGGCCCGGAGAGGACGACTACTTTCACTACCGTATTTATCGCATTTATGACTGTATCCCCGCCTGGATAAATCGCATAAGCTGCACTGCATGCAAAGACCAGCTTTTGTGCATTTCTGCCTGGCAGGTATAATATTCTATTGTTTTGACTTAATCTCTGAAACTCTATCCGTGGCCCTAAGCAGCGGATAGAAGGAAACTGAAGGGGGGGGGGGGGGAGCACACCCACTGGATTAATTCTCCTTCTTGAGCATTTATTCAGTAATGTTTCAAACTGAGTAGGTCCTCATCAGGCATACGGGCGAGGTGCATTCATCACCACTGTACTCGTACTGTAAGGAGGATTTTCTGCTCAACAATATGTGGTTGTTCCCCGTATCCTGCTTTGTGCTCCAGCGTGCGGCTGTTTCGAGCACCAGGCCAGTCCCTGGGCATCAGCATAATGGGAGGCAGAGGCATGGGCCGGAGACTGAGCAGTGGAGAGATGATGAGGGGAGTCTTCATCAAGCACATCAGCCCCGACAGCCCGGCAGCACATAATGGCACCCTCCGGACCGGAGACAGGATACTAGAGGTATGTGTGTGTGTGTGTGTGTGTGTGTGTGTACTTGTGCGTGTGTGTGTGTGTGTGTGTGTGTGTGTGTGTGCGTGCGTGCGTGCGTGCGTGCGTGCGTGCGTGCGTGCGTGCGTGCGTGCGTGCGTGTGTGTGTGTGTGCATGCATGTGTGTTGCACAGACAGGGGAGGAAACACACTTATTAGCGATTGCGGGAAACAAGAGTGTGTGTGTGTGTGTTTGTTTGTCTGTACTGTATGAGAGTCTCTGAGTGGCCCAGAGACCAAAAAAGTGGTGTAACAGGAACGTGTGCGTTTGTGTGCAGTCATCCGGTATTGTTTGTGGTCTCCGTTGTATTGAAAGATGACAATTTTATTCATTGACTTCTACCGATTATCTACTGTGTGTCCAAGGTTAAAAGTTCAGTTTTTCAGTACTCTCTTGATGCAACACACATAGAAATAAATGTATTTTTCACAAGTGGAAGCGACACATATTTGTGTCTTCTGCCAAGAAATATCGTACGTATATTTGAATCAAAATACCGAGGACTTCCTTTTAAAGAGATACATGTGATCCCAACCCTCTCACAACAGAGTTTGTGAAATCTTTTAAGCATATCTTTTTGAGCATATTATGTGATTGACACATATTGTGATTCCTGTACTTCATCAGGGATGTAAAAATGATCAACTATCAATCCGAGCCGTGGCCAAGACAGCACAACAAGTTTCACATAAAGGAACAAGCAACAACTTAAACTAACAACATAAAAAAACTTCTAAGACTTCTGAGCTAACATCAGAAAAAACAAAATTATCTTTTCAATGCGTATTAAAGCGCTCTCCTCCTCACAGTGTGGTGTTCTGAACAGTCAGACTGTACGTTTCCATGGTTCTCTGAATTCAGAAACGGTACAAATCTATTTCATTTGGCTGAAAAACAGTTTTTACAATTTAGTTAATATTTCATCAACATCACACATTCTTAAAAAAATGTTTTTTTCCCATTTTTCCCATTGTGTGTTGAATGGTCCAAGGTGTGCGGTGTGGACCTCAGAGATGCCAGCCATGAGCAAGCGGTAGAGGCCATCCGCAGGGCCGGAGACTGTGTGGACTTCCTGGTCCAGTCCGGACAACAGAGATCTCAGGTACCGCATCTCAGAAAAACAGCCAAAAATAGCATACTACGACTGTACACTGCAGTGTATATGCAGGCTTTCACACATTACATTTACAACATTATGGTCTCTTGAGGTTCCAGATTCTTTCCCACTGAATCTCCATACTGAACTAACGCAAAGGATAGGAGCGCTGTGCATTCTGCTGGACAACTCCATCAGAGGTTTTATCAGTGCTGAGCGTGGGAGTTTGTAGCATTACGATAAAATGTCCTCTGGACATAAAGCAAATTGAGCAAAAGTATCTCTGACTGAAAACCTATCTGGTGCCACATAACATAACATATTGGATACACCATTTAAAGTTTCTGTGTTTCACAGCTTCACAGATATTCGTCTGCCTACTCTGCATCTTGTGTTTTCGCCCACAGTCCCCTATACTTCCCAACCACGAGAGACTAACTCCAACACCGCTGTCCAACTCACACAGCAGCAAGGTAACACTGCCCGAACAGATACTTTGAGCTTCACACTCCTGTTTTAATAGATACAAGTGGAGATAATGATAGTGTACAATGAGCACTTGAGAACATATATTGTATACGGCACTTCAAAGTCGAAGAGCAGCAGCTACTTGTTTGTATCTTTTGAGGTCGTGCCTGCCGCTTTAGATTCTTTAGAACAGATGACAAGCTGTGAAATCACTTTTTCTCAGTTTCTGTTCCCACTCGGTCACTGATGTTCGGCAGGGTATGGCTGTAGCATATAGAGAACGTTACGTATACACTGCATTTTATATAGAGAGATGAATCATGGACACCCACAGGGTATTCCAAAAAAACAGAAAGGAGCTCTTATGGGTTTTCTGAGGGGAAGACTGTTGTTTTGATGGTGATGTGTACGGGACTATATCTGTGTTTCCCCTCATGATCGTAGGAAGTAGAGACTCTCGGTGGTTTGTTCCTTAGTCTCTCCCCTGCAAACCCCTTCACTCCCACCCCCTTTAAGGTTAGTACATTTTTGTGTGCGTGTGTGCGTGTTATCATGGTTATGCGGCATCTTAAAAGCAGCCTTGCATTAGCATTTGCGTTAAGCCAACTTCCAAAAACATAATTAACGTGCATATTTGTAGATAGAACCCTTGTAGTTCAAAGTCCCTTGCAGCTACCTTGTTTGTTTAAACCCTTTGTTTTTCTCTGTGGTGGAGATGCATAACTCTCTAAATAGACAGTACATTCTTTTGAAGTTATTTTGCCATGCACTTGTAAGTTGGTTACAAAATAATGCATGATTCTGGTCATCTTTCATGTTATTTTTAGCTGACATTAAAGCTGTGTTCATTAATTCATCCTGTTCGTCAGTTTTTTTCCCCACTGCTACATCAAGCGCGCTGAACAAGCCCCAGGGGTAGTCCAACTCATGCCAGAAGGACCCCTGAGGCATCCCCAACTCTGCCTGTTCAATAATGTAAAAACTTCTCCCAAGGTACCTTCCCCGACACCAGATGGGATGGATCGGAGGAGCCCCGCAACGGCCACAACACCAATCACAGCGGCAGCTGAGGACGAGGACGACACCGGCAGGAGTAAGTGAGCGTCATAAAAACGTCACAGAGGTGCACAGAGGGATCTTCCAAAGCCCTCAGGAACAGAACAGGAGCTGTGTGGCAATTTTTTGTGTAGTGGCGACTGTCACACTGTGGTCACAGGATGCCCTCTGGCCCACTGACTTTTTTTTTCCTGTACACATCCATTAAAAATGAAAAAGCCGTAACACTAAAACATTTCATAATCGTCACACAGATTTTAATGATGCAATCTTCAAAATATCACCTAATTGAAAGTAGGGTACGCCATTACCTGTACCTGGGTGAGCAGTGGGTGTGGCTTAAAGGGAGAAGGTGGTGCTTAAGCCAAATGTGGGTGGGGCTAGCTGAAAGTTGTTTATATAACTTATACAAAACTATACAGACTGGACATTAATCACACATATGACATGAAAAAAACAAAAGAAAACAAAGCAACTCCTTTAAGTCAGAGGATGCTTGAAAATCATCTTGTAGCTAATCACGAAATACACATTACACTTAATTCAGTATGGAGCTCTAATATGACCTTATTGTTTCCCATAATCCTTCTTGTCCCCTCTATTTAAAAAAAACAACTAAACTTCACAGAAGAGTCTCAGAATTGAGTTTCAGATCATGTATGTCTGTAAGAGTAAAAGAAGTAATTACCGAACAAGTCTGTTATGAACTTGAAAGAAAAAAACTTCAGTAAGCTACCCCATTAGGATTTCCATCACACAGTGACAGATATTGACTCATTTTACTTCTAACTCACACTCCTAAAAAGTATCTGTACTTAATACTCGTTTCAGTTGAGTGCTTCCTCAATCTTTATTGAAAGTTACATTAAGGCTAGTTGGCAAGGCACACACAGTTTGTCCTGGGAGAGAATCGAGACTTTAAGTTTCTTCTTTTGCACATAAAAAAATAAACCCGCTGTTATTCAAGTTGTATCCATTCTTTGGTTTGCTCAATGCACATACAGTATTAAAAGTGCCCTCTGGAGTTTCCTTGTAAACAAACAAAGTTTCTGTTTACATTCAGCGATACTCATCAAAATCTACCGTGTGAATCCTCAAGGTCTAACAAATGTGTTGAATTTATTTCGGTCCTCACAGAACATTTTCAAAGCAGATTTTTATGAAAAGTTTGAAACCAGCTTTTTTTTTTTTTAGATCCATGTTTGCTAGCTAGCAGGCTCTTTCTTCACTGCCTTTGTCGGCGTGCTGTTATGTTGGCATGGTATCACCTCCTGCAGATCAGAGAAATAGTGTGAAACTCTTGAAGTCGAAGAAGAAGAAGTCTGTGTGACCATAGTTATTTACACACATGTAAATCTGAATCATGCAAATATATGAGTGCATATGCACAAGAATACGCGTGGATATCGACATGCGCACATACTTAAATCGCCAAGCACCCAGAAACCCACACGCACACACATACCCGATCTATTTTGGTGATAGAGGACATACGTGCGTGCTCACACAAGCCTGTGCTGTATGTTCATTATACAGACATCCCTCACCTTTCACATAACATGACTGACATCCTCCCTTCCAGACAAATTGCAGCAACACACACTCGCACAAGCTCCTCCAGGGTGTAATGCTTTCTCTCCACATGAAGTGTCAGTCATTACATGTAGCTTTCCGCACTTTTTTTTTTTTTTGGCTCAGCCGTCATATCCTCCTCCTAACAGCCTCCTGTTTGTTAACTCTGTCTCTCCTAGAGAAAATGCTGCAGCGATATGGCAGCTTGTCTGGGAAGCTCCATATGTTTGAGCTGGAGAAGGACCCTGCAGCTAGGGGCCTGGGAATCAGCCTCGCCGGGAACAAGGATGGTTCCAGGGCCCGCATGAGTGTCTACGTGGCAGATATAGACCCGCGGGGACCTGCTGGTTTAGACGGGAGGATATGTGTTGGAGACGAGATACTGGAGGTGAGGGGGAGAGTGAATGGAGACAGTGAGGGAGAATCACTTTGGAGAAAAAACAGATGGGAGGGTTTTTTAGGGGCCAAGAAGGGTCAGAGTCTGAGAGAGAGACAAAATTGAGAGCAGCAGAAGGAGAGCAGTGCGTTGTGGGTAGGATGGATGGATGAGTACCTGCGCAGTGGATTTATCACACAAATTACCACCGAAGTATGGCCGGTTCTGTGTTGGATTCCTGCAATGAGCAACCGGGTAATAAAGATGATGAGCAAAATGGTGGCAGAGGAGTGGCTGAGGGGGGAGGGGAGATGGAAGGAGATGACAGGAGATGGCAGATTAATGTGGAGATGGATGGGATGGGATTGTACATGACGCGATTTCTCTTCTAGATCAACGGTCAGATCTTGTACGGTCGAAGCCACCAAAATGCCTCCACCATCATCAATAACGCTCCGTCTAAAGTCAAGATCATCCTCATCAGGTAGGACATGCCGAGTGCATTCCCGGTGGCATTTAAGTCATTCCCAAACTATAGGTGTTGATAGCCAGCTTCAGGACGATACCAGATTTGGTTTTGTTTTATCAGGAATAAAGCGGCTCTGGGTCAGATGGCGCAGGTATCCCGAACAGAGTGTGAGGACACGGTCGACTCCCAGACAGACTCTGCAGAGCCTGGAGGATTATCCAGAGACACCCAGCACATCATCCTACCTCAGGTGCAGCAGCTTCAGTAAATCTTGGCATTTAACCAATGTCAGACTTTCAGCGGCGCATATCTAAACATCTAAAGCAACCGATTGTGTGGTAGCCGACCACATGTTGGAGCAAAAAGAGTGATGACTCCAGAGAAGATGACAGCAAATACACACTGATGCAGAACCATGCTGTTAGCTTCACTAAGTCTTGGTTCAGAGATAGAGTTTGTTTTCTTTTTCTCCCATCTCAGAACACTTTGAAGGAATTTCTTCAGATTTTGACTTAACAATTAACTGAAGGTCAAAGGTCAACATCACTGTGACCTCACAAAACATGTCTATAACTCAAGAATTAAGATTTTGACAAAATTTTTGCACAAATCTATAATAGAAAGAAATAATGAATTGATGTCATGTTATATCCAAAATGTCAACGGTCAACTTGACTGTGACATCATTATGTTCTGCAAAACATTGTTTTGGCCATTATTCAGTGACATAAACAGGGCTGATCCGAATGCTTCAAAGCTTCTACTGCTAACACGGCAATCAATGTCCGAATCAATATTCGATTGCGCTGTCTGATTGGTTACACGTCACAAGTAATAGCCTAACTAAACTTAAGGGTGCTGTGCCGCAGACAGGTGTCAAGGGGAAGGCCACAGATACTGGCAAAGTTGCAAGCAACAAGCTTCTTATCTGTTTCTGTGACAGCTTGCTGAATCGTGGGCTGAATCTGTTTGGATCAACTTGTTTCGTGTACACAAATGCTGTCAGCACTAGCCACAACCCAGTCACAAAAGTGGAAATTGTGACTATTTCACATTTTGTCGGGTTCTGAGTTTGTGACACTAACCTTGGGTGCTCACCTTGAAAGTTTGGCAAAGATTTCTCTGTACCGCTGGGTCAAAGATGTGTGTGAAGCACCCAGCTCTCAGAACGTGAAGCTTTTTTGCCTCAACTTTCCAATTTGAATACCGTCTACTGTCATGGCTCCAACTTTCAAAGTAATTGACATACACCAGAACAAGAGTGAAAAAGTTTAACAACGTCAGGTCGGATCAATTTTTTTTAATATCTCTGTCTCAAAATAAACATTTTCCTCAAGGGGCTTCACAATCTTCTATCCTCAGAGCCGCGACTCGGATGAGGAACGAGTCCCATTAACTGGCAAAATGGGAAGAAATCCCAGGAAGAACAGTCAACTCTGTCCCGAAGAGGGCTTCAGTTTCATGTTTTTTTAAATTGATTTAGACCACAGGGAACTTGTCAACCAGGACAGAGGGCCTCCTGTTCCTCCGGTAGTTCACCACAAGCTAATTTGTTTTGCCGATATTGAGCCTCGGATGATTGTGTCGGGTATCGTGACAAAGCTCTCTGTCAGTCCTCTGTACCCCTCTGTAGGAATAGTCTCTAAATGAAGACAGCACGTTTCTCACTGGAAATGACTCACTGGGACCATACATGTTAACAAAGGCATACTGTAACTCCAGTCCCCCCCCCCCCCCCCCCCCCAAAAAAAAAGAATACATTCAAAGTTACATTAAAATAAAAAACCTTGATGTAAACTGCAACTTCAGGCATACAGCCGCAAGGTAATTCTAGTTTCCAATCTCCCTGCAGGATCACGTAGGTCTCGGCCTCTGCCTGGCGGAGGACAAGTCCAAGGACGGAGCGGTGGTCAGGTCCCTGATCCAGCACGGCACTGCCAGTAAGGTGTGACATCATCAGTAGCATCATCATAATCTTCAACATCTTTACCCATGACACAGCAATGTTTTCTCTATAAAAATTATAATCCTTTACGTAGGCCGCGTCCTATTACTGTCTCGACCAGTTTGCTGCCATTTGTCCTCGTGTCATATGTAATGTGCTATTTTTTCATTTATTATGAATAAGAAGTTGGACTACAACCTTATTAAAAGTAATTGTTTTGGCCCTTGTCAGAGTGTTATATCATATTATTAGAGTATTTTTTTAATTACTGATGCATTAAGGTCGGAGCAGCTTTTAATGTTATAACCAGGTAACATGGAGTCAATTTAAACCATTGTTTCGACTGTTGGATAGTTAAATCCATCAAAATGCATGATTTTTGTTTCATATCATCTTTAAACTAACTATATCTGTCACAGTAACAAGTAAAACAGAGTCAAGTAGAAGTATCAAGTAGAATAGAATAGGAATACTCAAGTAAACTGAGTATATTTAATCTGTGACATTTCACCACTGCATTTTTTCCCAACCTTGGATTTCTCTATTTATCTCACACGAGATTAGAAAATAACCATTGCTTTATTTATTTTTTTTAGCTCAAACGTTATTATTTCTATTGATTTCTTATTATTTCGCATTCTCAGGATATTGATTTTGTTTTGTATTTTTTTTATGAGTAGAATCATCGCAGTTATCTAAGTCTTCATCGGACCTCTTCTTAATTGTTGCTTTGGATTTATTTCGGCACACGGGCTGCACATAACTTCAGCTCTTTTTAGCATCTATCAAACCTTCATAGCTTGACTGTAATTTGGCGGATCAATAATCCATCAGAATAAAAAAAAAGGCTGCACTATATGTGCAGATGTAAACTGAGATGCAGTGGCTTCGGTCTCTTCGGTGTTTCTAGCAAAATTCAAACCAGATTAACTCCGAGATGACGTTCTCCATGTTTTAAACTAATGTCATCATGCACTAATAAGCTTTCATGTAGTGCCCCGGGCTGCAGTTATTCAGATATTTGTCCAGAGGGTGCGTTTGGTTCTTAATCTCATTTCCTCTTCATCCTTCTGTTACATACACTGTCATGCATTTTGCTTATGTGCCATCTTTTATTCATGTTTCTGTGTGTGTGCAGGATGGTAGAATAAAGGTTGGAGACAGAATCATGGCGGTGGGTGATGAACCTGTGGCAAGCCTGTCTGTGGACAAGGTAGAAACACACACACACACACACACACACACACACACACACACACACACACACACACACAGAATGCACCTCAAGGTCAAGCGTCAAGCTGATTTAATAATTTATGACTCACCTGTCTTCTCTTTATTCAGGTGTCCAGTTTGATTCTCAAACACCGGGTCACTGTCAAGCTCTCTATCAGCCGCTCCAAGAGTCTCTCCTCCTCTTCTTGTTTACCTCTGCCAACATCTCTTTCCCAGCCCTCCTCTCTCTCTCCTGCTTCTTCCTCAACGCTACCTGCTGCCTCCTCCTCCTCCTTCTCCTCCTCCCCTTCATCCATCAATACTGTGCAGGCCTGTCCCAAGGGGCAATCTGATTGGCTAGGATCAGCCCCAACAACTTCTGACCTCGTGAGCTGCCCAGTTGTGGCTGGCAGGGAGTCCACCATAGAGATCTGCAAAGAGAACTTAGGCCTGGGCCTCAGCATCGTAGGAGGATTCGACACTCTGCTGGTGAGAGCAGCCAATTGATGTTTGACATCAGCGTTTCATTTTGTTGTTAATCATTTCTGAATCATTCTTAATAATCGAGATGTACAGCATCAAATCATTCTTAATAATCGAGATGTACAGCATCAGATCATTCTTAATCGAGGTGTACAGAATCAGATTAGGAGTTTGTGTAATGCATCTGCACAGATGGTGTCAGTGAGAGTGGTGATGCAGTACTGTGGAAACAACTTCTTATGTTTCAGTGCATGTTGGCTGAAATACTAAGTAGTACAATATCGATTCAATTCAAGTGGATTGGACTCCGTAATAGTGAGAGTGATGTTCGTATATTTCCACCAGGGGGCAGTAATAATCCATGAAGTAAATGATGGAGGAGCAGCACAGAGGGATGGAAGGCTGCAGGCTGGAGACCAGATATTAGAGGTACTATTATATATCAGTATGACTCAATCAAGTCAAAGGTTTCAACGTCCATCCAAATCTGTTGTGATGATATGGCATTCCACTGTAGTTATTCTAAAATATTGTAAATGTCCTTTAATCGCCAAGATTTGACCAGCAGGGAAGCCAAGTATTAACCGGAGAAGAGGTTTTTTTCAAGAGTGACCATGCCAAAAAGGCAGTGTAATTGTTGAAACAATGAACACAAACACACTACAGCACAATATCCAGTTAATGTGCAAGACAAGGTCATGGACAGAAATCCAATTATGATGCACAAACAGGTACAATTTTCTCAAGCAAGTTCAGAGAAAACTTAGGAGCAATCACACTGACCCAGGGTGCCGTTTCCTCGATCCTTTGAAAGTGACTTGAAATGGCTCATTGTAATCAGCCTTGATCATTTCAGGCCATTCTGTATATCATTCGAAAATTGTAATTCTGTTCTAAATCCAGGGACGTACATCTGTAGGATATTGTGAGAGAACAGGTCATATTGATTCTGTTTTTGTTTTTTTTCAACATGTTCACATGTACACAGATAAGAAAGACCAAGCCCAAATTTTATTTATTTATTTATTCATATTTTAACATCTACTCTGTGCACAGTAAAGTGCTTTTAAAAAAAAACAACAACAAATTGACATGTTCAGAAGTACAAACCCAAGACAATAATATGCGGAAATAACACCAAAATGCAGCAGTGCGCAGTGTACAAACTATACAGAGCAGCAGATAGCATTGGTAGTTCAAAGCAGTGCCATGCTTGTGGATTGATGCTGTGGTCCTTAATGTATCCATTAATCATGATACATAACTCCTTGCAATCTTTTGTTTGTGATACACAAATACAATTGCTCAAGTTTCTTCTAACCCCCTTCAACCAACTACAGCCTGTTTCCGTCTTCCTCATTTCCTCCCAGGTAAATGGTATCGACCTGCGGCAGGCCACTCACGATGAGGCCATTGGCGTGCTGCGGCTCACCACCCAGCGCGTTCGCTTGTGTGTCTTCAGGCACCAGGAGGCCTACAGGGAGGAGGACCTGTGGGACGTCTTCAGCCTGGAGATGAGGCCTCGTCCTGGAGAGGGTCTGGGGTTCACCACTGTGGGGAAGAGGTACGTTCATGAAGTTGATTTGGAAATGAGAGTGGCAGTTATTTACATGACTTAGCAAATCTTACAGTGCTGTAGGTTTAACAACATGGGACACTGTAGTTCAAATCCTAGATGGGATGTACATTTGGAAAGCACTCACTGAAAGTCAAACCACTGGAGGAGGTTGATGCAGAAGGTAGCATGCAGTCTTGTGTTCTGAATTTGACAGAAGTCAAACCATTTTACCATTGTATGAAATATAGAGGGAGTTTCCGGGTCAGAAAAGTGAAGCAAATGGCAAAAGTGTCTTAAACCTGCATGTTGGCCCAAAGGTCAGCAGGGGGAGATGCCACTGGTTGCAAAAAGAGGTCCAATTGTAGGTACTTTAACGTCAGTAAACAGTTTCCTGGGTTTAGGGTTTCAGTTGCTAGTTTTTAAACTCAACACAGGACGATGTTCATTTAGTAAATAATGGTCCCATTCATAGTTAAAAAGACGAAATAGCAGGTTAAGTTTAAGGGCATGGCAATCTTGCATTCCGCAGTGTCCATGTGTTCAAAGACATTGAACCATAAGTTGTTTCTGATGTGTGTGTGCGTGCGTGCGTGCGTGCGTGCGTGCGTGCGTGCGTGCGTGCGTGCGTGCGTGCGTGCTTGTGGGCAATTGTAAAGCACTTTGTCCATTAAGGCAGAAAAGCGCTATTTAAGTGCAGTCCATTTACCATAACAATACTTGCACCGAAGATGAGGAATAGGTGAGAAATTGGTTGGCCATAAAAGCAAGTGGTTAAGCAAACAGCTGGGCCATTTCTTACCTGGAATGCAGACAGAATGCACTCGCGTCTGCCTTCAAGAGTGCCAGTGTTGACAGAATGTTTTTATAGTTTCAGTGAAAAACAGCACTCGCCAACCTTCTGTCAGTTTGTTTAAGGCTAATCAGGAGGCTCACGATGTTTTTTTTTCATGTACCTCTGTTGATACAGCCTCCGCACCAAGCACAGCTCACCAAAACAGGTTCACTATGGTCTTTTCAGACCCGAAGCAAATTTGCAGGCAGAATTTAGTCACGCTTCACATATAAAACTTACTTCTGTTCTTCGTTTCAAAATATCAGAAAGACCTTGAAGCCTTACTTTTCGTTTGGTGAGGCAAAAGTAGTCCAAAAAAATGCCAGAATCGATCATATTTGCACATCTATTAATCTTTTTAGTATCAGATGGTATCATTAACTTTTATGAACTTCAGAGGCACTTTCATTTTCTCAAGTCGCTTTGAAAAAAGTAATGTGGTTATTCTTGCTCATTATTAACTGCCCTATTTCTTAACCAGAGTTACTTATTATTTACTGTATGTGTTGCCAAGGTTTTTATCAAGGGGTTTATGGTGATGAAATGTCTTTGGCAACAACAGCAGTGTAAAGGTAGTGGCGTGTTAGGGGTCAGGGACTCTGCAGCAACAGGGATCATTATTTTGAAAATATCGTGTGATAGACACATAATGAAATCACACACCCTTACGGCATCCAATAATCACCGTAGAGGTTACAGAACCAGGGCGTTGGGTCACACTGCAGCAGAGACACGGGGCACATTATTTATTATTAGAATTTCGCTGCAGATTTCCGTGCAGCTTTATGTATTTACACAATCAAGTGTGACGCTATGCAAAACAGCAGGCTTACAGTTTCGCATAATTCACCCTATAAGCGTGGAACAGACACCGTTTTTGACCTCTGTTTTCTTTCCGGCAGTAATGACACGGGCATATTTGTGTCAGATATCATCAGAGGAGGCGTAGCAGATTCGGATGGCAGTTTGTTGCTAGGTGACCAGATCCTGTCAATCAACGGGGAGGATGTCCGTGCAGCAACAATGGAACATGCACAGAAGCTTCTGCAGGTCTGACACGTTGACACTAAGTCTATAAACTGATCAGTAAAGGGTTATACATTTTGGGGAGATTCATCATCTTATGTGAGACGTGTCACTTTGCTCACAGAGTTGCAGTGGCACGGTCCACCTGGAGGTGGCTCGTTTTAAAGCCGGGCTGCAGTACTCACAGCAGAGCCAGGTAAACTGATCCTCACGGCTGTCTGTGTCCGAGCCATGACAGGCCGTCAAAGAACATGTAGAAATGTAGAATGTCAGGTGTTGAGTTCACCTTTTCTTTGAATTATCTATTTGTTCTATTGTACTGAGGGACCAGACTTTCTTAAATCAGCTTATTCATTTAACTATAGCCTGTAGTTCACCTAACCAAACTTTTGCACTTTTTTTAACAATAGCACTTTGTGAACTTAGGAGTACTTTAAGTTTTGTTTTATCCAGAGCGAAGACTCCGACTGTTCCACCCTCACCCCCTCAAGCGATGCATCCCTCGGCCACCAGAGGGAGACAGATAACAAAACAGGGCATTTCTGTGAGTGCTTGTCAAAAAACATACTGTACATATAGAAAAGTGCTTATCAGTGAGGCTAGGATCATTGACACTTAATCTTTAGGCTGATTGCGCAATCATGTATCTCTTTCTCCTCCCACAGCATTTCAAGACCACCCTGTCATCAGAAAAGTAATAATACAAAAGGTAAATGCATTACATTTTGAAATGATAATGAATCATACCTTTGATAGTTTCCCTGTACTGTCTTTTTGGCTTTACTGGCATTTGTTTCCTTTAATGATGAAGTCCAAATTAAAAAGATAGATATATAACACCTCCCTGGCTTACATAACTTTAAGTATTGGTGTCCTGTGATTCAATGGCATTGTTTTACACACAATATTATTGTGTTATTTGTAAACGTATTTCTTATGTTATAATGTGTGTGTGCTGTCACCACAGGGTCCACGTGACTCCCTGGGCATCACTGTGGCAGGAGGAGTGGGCAGCCCCCATGGGAACGTATCTGTTTTTATCGCTACCATGGATGCTGACGGAGCGGCTGCCAAAACACAGCAATTACAGGTGGGGAGCGGTGATGAACATGCCCGTGTGTGTGCTTATTGTGGTCATTATGTGTGTCCATTACATTTTGGGGACAAATCTGTCATTGTCATCACATGGTTTGTAATCAACTGTCTAGGTTATAAAACAATCAGTCCCCACCAAGGAAAACTCTTCATTCAAATGTACACTAATGATCTAATTTGAGGGTTAACATTTGAATTATGACGGTGTAAAGAGGTTAGGGTTTGGGTGAAGAAAGGTGAAGCTGCACACTCTGATGCATATTTAATAGCATATTTGCGCAGAGGTTATTTTTTCACCCGTATCCGTTTGTTATTTCGTTGACTGGTCGGTTGGTTTGTCAGCAGGATTACACAAAAACTATTGATTTTCACAAAACCCTGATGGAGGACGGGTCTCAGTTCAGAACAGACCTTATAAACCTGGCCAGTTAAATGGACGGATCCAGGACTTTTCTGTCAGTCGCTTTTTTATTTCAAAAATGTTGTTAATTTCTCAGGGAGTACCATCTGAGTACCATTCTCCAGTCAATGCCCCAAAACACAAAAAGAAAATGAGGGCCTTATAAAATCAAGAGAAAGGAAAAGAAGGTCGGTTATGTAACAGCGTGAGTTAATACTGAGGTGTGTCTCCAGGGAGCTAATGTTCAGGAACTCAATAAAAATGTCCTGGCAAACACAAAAGTAAAAAGTTTTTGTTTGTGTGCGACAATCAGACAGGAGACCGGGTCCTCAGCGTCAATGATGTGTCCTTGGAGGGAATGACTCACGTTCAAGCCGGACTCTTGCTGAAAAACGCCACCGGAGCCATCAGTCTACAGGTGATGTCGCAGTGTGACACGCAGTAGTAAATCTATAATGCCTGTAAGGCACTGAGCTGCCATGACGTCAACAACACCTTCAGTGTTCTCAGAATGAGGCAGTTATGCACCATAATCTTTTTTTTTTAGCTTAGCAAGACTACACTGTAATTTTAAGACAACAGTGTTTCAGACACTAATTTGACACTTCTTTTTTTTAAGTTGTTCTTGTCATGTTTATACTGTTTTTAAGGCCGGCATGACAATGTTATTACAGCGGTAAGATAATTTAATTCAAGTAGTTCATTTGAATCCGTCTATCTCCATATTTACACATTGCTTTGCGTGTGTGTGTGTGTATGTGTGTGTGTCTAGGTGGTAGCAGGTTCTGCTGGGGTCAGCACTAAGGACCACAACGATGTCCATGCCCAGTCGTCATGCCAGCCCAGCAGCCTGCCCCGCTTTCACAACAACCAGCGGTGAGAGTCGGTTTCCTGACAGTCCCCTGCTGTCGTAGGATTACTTTGGTTCCCCCTCCTGATTTATTCACTGAGTAAGGACAAAGGCAGACCCTGGTCCCCTTGATAATAATGAGGAGGTGCAGACGCTGGGGGAGAAGAACTGGGACGAATGTGCTTTTGCCCAGAATGAGCTGTGTTTTGAGCTAAAATACGGAAGACCAATTTCTTTCTTCATTTAACTGTGAATATAACACTTTGGGTTTTTTGGCAGCTTGTCACTAAATAAGTATTTGAGACTTGAAAATGTCAGAGTCTGGTGACAGAAGTATTTTCATCACTTATACATGAGTAATTATTTGTAACCCTTGCATATTTTTTATTCAAAAAACGTCCGCATAGCAGCCTTAAATCTGTTGAAGCCCAGTGTGAATAACTGGCAGCCCAGCCCCAAGGTTAAGAAACTCGGACAAAACTATACAATATTCTGGGATTCATCACATTTACCCACACAGCACATTAGAAATTCATCTCTTTCTTATCACCTTTTGTCTGTCCCGGTGAGATGAGATGCCTCTTTCTACGCAAACACTACACTTATTTCAGTGCAGAGCGAGTTCAACGCTCGCTCTCAAAACCTCACACTAGAATGCCCAGCAACACGTTGTTTTGCCTTCTATTCCCACAGTGCTCGCACGTATAAGACCATCAGCCTAGAGAGAGGCTCAACGGGCCTGGGCTTCAGCATCGTAGGAGGGTTCGGCAGCCCTCACGGAGACCTGCCGATCTACATCAAAACCGTCTTCAACAAGGTGAGAGGATGCACTCCAGGGAGAAGTCTTTCAAGGCGGTTTCCTGGGATTCAGGAATTTAATCTCAGCACAGCACGGGGTTCAGTTATACTGGTGGAGTTTTAATATATGACAGGAGAATGTAAAGGTAGGATGCCACGAGTAAAAACCGCTAAAGGCTATAACAGCTGGTGATCGAGTAATAGTGAAATAAACTTGCTGTGACTGACTACCCACTTTCATTATACAGCAGTTTATCATTTGATCCTTTTGTTATTTTTGATGTTTTTGGAGTAAAATGAAATTAGAAAGACACCGTAGTTACAGTTCAAGGGAAGATGAGAATGGCCGTTCTTGCAATCACTTTGTTAATGCAGTTATCTTGAGATCACGATCTTTTTTATCCGGAGATGATGAGATAATTGATCCGGTATCTTGAGAAAACAAGAGATTATAACTAGTGCAGTGCCTGTTGGAAAAACCCTTTTCTGCACAAATTATCTGGTCATGTGAGGGGGTTTACAGATCCAGTCTTAAACCTCCTGAACTGCTAACAAAATCAAACGCATTTGATATTTACAATTTAAAATCTGGATGATTACATCCGTACTGTCCAAGCTAGCTCACAACAACCAATGCCAGACACGTCCCGAAACAGCTCATGGTGCTGCATGGGCAAAGGTACACATTCTAGCCCTTCCGCCTATCGTTAGCTAGCAAACTACTGTTGACAGAAAGTTAAATGTCACCTCTGATTCTCACTAAAGAATAGAAATCTATTCCATCTATTGGTCTCCTCACTACACCCGACCTTTTTAAGCATCTGCTTTTGTTTTTTAATCATTGCAACGTGTTACTACAGCATGTTGTTGCACCACGCTCCATATTGTTTATGTCTTCCTTCCAATTAGCTCACGTTAGAGGGATCACATGTGAGGCCAGCTTACCTATTATCGTGGGTACTCATTATCGATCAACACATAAGACTGTACTTCAATTTCGCTGATTTATATACCGTATATACTAAAGGGCCAAAGCTCATGAAAAGTCCATACGTCCTGCTTTGAAGCCCTCAAACCCTCCCACAGAGCAGTGTTGACTGTGATCTTAACATAGGGCCAAGCAAAACAAAAATAATTGCAAGCGCGACCATTCTCTGCTTCCTTTCATTCCCTAACGGTTATTACGGCATTGTTTTTATTGTCTTTTGCATCTCTTAGTGTTGTGATAATCATGAAAACAGCGTGTGATCTCTGATCTGCACATGTGGATGAGCTAGTCTTTGTGCTCTGCAGGGGGCGGCGGTAGAGGACGGAAGGCTGAAACGAGGAGATCAGATAATTGCTGTGAACGGACACTGTCTAGAAGGCGTGACTCACTCTGAGGCTGTGGACATCCTGAAGAAGACCAAGGGGAGTGTAGTCCTGACTGTACTCTCCTGAGACGCCGCTCAATGTGTCTCATTATGTCGTTATGTCTTCACAAAGTAGCCTATAAAATAACGTAGCTGCTGCCTGTGGAGGTGCTTCACGCAAATCTGAGAAAGCAAATTTGGACAGTTAAAGTGATGCAGTTTTGCTCATAATCGTAAAAAGAGTGTAAATTGATCTGCATTTAGTTTGGGGAAGCTACCTCTAACTGCGAACACTTCCTGGGTATGTTTACATGCACACAGTATTCAAGGTATCAAGGTCGATTTATTTGTCATTTCACAATTGATTGCAAAAAATGTAACTCCTTCGTGCCACATAGGAGAAAAAAACAATACAAAAGCATTAACATTAACACAAAACTATTCATGGAGTGAATTGGGGTGTGGAACAATGAATGGAGGAGTCTCGTGAGCCTGGGGAAAGACGCTGCTCTGTAGTCTGCTGGTATGGCAACATATGTTTCTGTAAGCTTTGATCTTTTGAACTGTCTGGGGTCTGTTTGTGAGGAAGCCAATGTTCAATTGTAGAGTGCAGCACTCAAACCCAGAGTGTTCAGTTTTTTCAAATGTACTTCATGGGTGAGATTGTATTGAACACTGGGGTGAGATCACCAAAGAGCATTCTGCTGTAGCTGTTCTTATTCTCCCGGCCTGTGAAGACTGAGTGGAGGGCGGTGGATACAGCATCCTCTGTGGATCTGTTGGTTCTGAAAGCATACCCAGCATAAACGCGTATTCCTATGAAAGTGTTATTTGACCTTATTTGTCTATTTAATATGAATATTCATATCCCAATCGTGATTATCAATCTATCTGTACAAACAGGATTTTCTATTTAATTACCATGGAATCAGAGCTGATAATGATAAGTCGATACTGCATACTCCATCTGATGATGACAGATTGCCTCTTAGCTATCCTATTCACAATATTTATTATATAGTTTGAAAAATGTAAGGCTTCTTCCGGGACTCAGATTGAATTTTTCCAGGGGTTCCGTTGTTAGGGATATATGTAAACATTTAAAATTACAAGAAAACTCCAAGGCTCTTTTTCAAACAATTAAAATGCCGTTATTGTCATGGCATGGTCATGTTGGACCTCAACACAAACTCTGACACATTAAGAGTTGTTTGGCGTCACTGCCCATGCGTCCCCAAACTTCTGAACCTGCCGACCGTACATATGAATGCAACAGAAACACGTGTATTTACTACTGTCTCCAGTCTCTTTTTCATTAACTACTGTGATAAACTCCTAAGACACATAACATGCCAAGTGCTTCTGCCAATCTTTTGTATGGCAATAAGGTTTTAGGACATTTTGCTTTGAAAGACTTTTATTTCTCCACTCTCATATTCTGCTCGTCAACAGGGTGTCATGATTGCCTGGATGATCATTGTATTGCATGACATGATGACGTTGATAATAACGATGATAACCACTTTATGGTTAAGCAGGTAGGGTAGAAAAAAAGTCATTTTGTTGCATCTGTTAAAAGCAGATGTTAGGTTAAATATCAGCTACGTGAGATTTATTTATTTATTTATGCTTTTCTTAATGTTGATTTTTTTTTTCTAGGACTTGCGTCAAGTATTCTTATCGTGTTATGTGCAGTCTTTATGTAGAAACCCTCTCAAAACCGTTTTATATGAATGTAGCTACACTGTGATATTTACTTTTTCTTCGCAGTTATTCATTTTATTGTATTTATGTCAGTAGTCCTCAGAGCCATAATACACACACATGTGTGTGAGTGTATGTTTGGCATTGTGTAACATTGTACAACTGAATGTACTGAAAGTGATCTTATTAAATGTTCATTTGTTAGAATTTTGTATGCAAAACTTTTTCGTTTCTCGTTCAGGACTTATTTTGTTTTGATCATTTCCTCAAACAAGCCGTCACCTTAAATATGGTCATATTTTAATGAGGGATGACAATAACAAGTCTTTCCTGTTATCTGATACTTTGTGACGACTCTCTCTGGAATAATACCAAGTCGGATAAGCCAGTGGATCTCATATTGTTTGACTTTCAAAGCCCACAGATGCAGATAGAAGTATCTGAGATAATCTGAGATTCCTGAACTGTTAAACAAGGACGTCTGTGCCTGCAGTTAGATATTTAAGGGATGGATGCAAGAATTCTTTTTGAGCATCTTTTGCATATTTTTGCATTCATTTCCCCAAATCAGTGAGCTGAATTTTGCCTTGGAGATGTTTTATTGCCGTGGTTATGGTCTTTGTCTCTCGCTCTTTCTCTCTGTCTTTGTCGAACGTGAATACATATTCAGGGTCACTCAAGTTTAGCGAAGCTGCCGGGATGAGGAGTGTGTCGTGCGGTACGTCATGCAATGACAGGGCAGCACTAAATCACAGAGTGGGCATTTCAGTGACAATAGGAGAGGAGGATTTAGAGAAGTACAACATCGTAGAGAAAGCTGGAGAAATTAGGCCAACGTGAAGGACAGACGTGTTCCACCTGAGTCAGAGGAAGTGCTGAGGGAGTGTAAACCTGTGCCGTTTCTTTTTGCCTAGGCACTGAACTTTCACATTAATTACTGGAGTTACTGGTGACAACTTGACAAACAATACATTTGCACACAAATGTCTCATTTAGGAAATAGAAGGCATCTAGGGAGATCCTGTCTGGAGCCTGCGCATTAATCAAAGCCATCTGTTCACATTGCAAGCTTTATTGAAACCCCGCCATCGCAGGCTGCTTTATCCTTCTCCAGATGAACGATTGCCTTTCCTAAAGGCTGGCATAGAGAGGGTTTTAAGACGGGGAAATGTTGAAATGCTTTTTTCTTTTCTTTTTTCCTTTTTTTTTGCATTTCCTAGAACATAATGGTGAAAAATTATACTCTCATGTCTGCTGCTTGTTTTAATGTTATTTTTTATGATGTGAACTTCAATGGGTTGCCATACAGCTCTTGTGGGAGTAGCAGGGGCCAGAAACATTGACATCCCTCTTTCTTCTCTTTCATTAGGCAAGAAAACTGATCTGCTGGTTTTTCACAACCATGCTTGAATTCCCTTTCCCTCAAACATTTATGAGTTTGCCAGCAGGCCACGAGCAATGAGACCCTCTCCATCCCGTGCCCCTTTCCTATACTCTTTAAAAACCTACAGTCAGGCCGGTCTACTGTGAATGCAAAACTGTATGCGTTTTTTTTGTCTGCAGTTGAGAATAGGATGAGTTTCATGAGAGCACACTTGACATGAAAAGCACTAATGATCCTCTTTCCCCGGAGGGTAGTGGCGGCCAAATGATTGCTCTGTGTGTGACTGTCACATCTATCCATATTAATAAATCCACAGGATTGTGTCTTTTAGTTGTCAGTGTAACCTGCTGGTACAGAGAGAACAGCCAATTGATGGTGGATCCAAAAAAATCTTCTTCTTCTCCATCCATTCCTATGAGATTCTTTTTAAAGATACCAGCTTGCACTGCAAAAAAATGCCAATCCTGAGCAATTCAGTCCAGTGCTGACTCTTCGAATCTTGTGTTTCCTTAAAGAGAGATAAAAATATCCCGGCAGGAATTAGTGAGGCCACTGTACACACTGCAGGTCTAGAGTACTTACAGCCAATTAAAGTTCTCACTTGAGATGCCACCAGCTCACACAAACAATGAGCTGGACTGATGGGGATTTTGGCACAGAGTCACACGTCCCTATGTTATTCTGTTTTATACAGAGGCATAGCCTGAAGCGAGAAATAATTAGAAACAGTCATGCAGTCATAGCAGAGAAGCACTGCATGACACGACGCATCATCTCGTTATGAGTTTTAAGCTATGACTCATTAAAACAAGGATCGGCCGATCATATGATACTAGTCTTTTCTTTCTATCTCTTCTCTTTTCTTATGACATTTCTTTCCTTAATCCATCACTTGATCCAACCGTTTCTTTACATATAAGCCCTGTAGCAGTTTTCTACACTCGTCCTTAAATCATTTTATTCCCTAGAAATTGTCAGAGTTAAGACACTCGGCTCAAACATAGTGAGACTTTTTCTAAACCCACTAGGGTAAGTTACATCTTTGATGAAATGTAAATATCTATAAAAGTACACTGAGGACTTAACCTCTTGGTCCTCAACGGTAGCTACAGCCCCGACTTGAGCCTCACTTATACCTGGGATCACAAGTAAACAGTAGATGTTGCATGATTGCTTTAATGCGTAATTACGCAGTGGCAGGTGGATGCTATTTCCATTCTCGCAATTTTTCAAGAGGGCATGATTCAAAGACTTAGCGTGGCCTTTCCCAGCAGATGAAAAGGTCATTATAGGACACAGGAAGAGTGTCTCCAGAGAATGTAGCACAAAGGTCGAGCTAAAATCACACAGGCCTACGAGCAAAATTCCACTAAACAGTGTTGAGGTTAGGGTGAACACACGACGTGACACTGAAGTCCTCACTGTAGCAGCTTCATTGTGGTAGTTGATGGCGTACATCAATGGCGTACCGGATAATCTTATGTTTAGTGAACGTGTATTATGGTATTTATATGGAGCTTTGAGGAGTGTGGGATCATATCGCTCTTTGAGGAAAAATGTGTCTAAATTTTGGTCAAACTTCAGGGTTCTGGTCCAGCAGAGTTTTATTCAGCCAACCTTTGTTATTACCTACATGCAGCTAGATATACAGTCCTAATTTATAAGCTATCAGTAAATGAAACTTCCATGTTATTCAGCCGCTCTGAAAGCAGGACAGCACATGTCCTGGTAGAAATATTTTCTTGTTTTTGGGCGAGAGATGCAAAACTTCATAAATTCATAAGCAGTTACATACTGTAAACCACATTCTCTCATCTTTATTACATATCAATGAATGTATGAGGTATCTGCTAATTAACATTCCTTAACAACCAATCACAGTCATAGTGAGGGGATCATGTTTATGGTGAGAGACAGGAATTCATGATACATCCTGCATTAATTCATGCATTTCGTCATGCACCGTGCATGAATTAAACATTTGTTATAAATGTTCCCTCCCGTTGCAGTTATTGGTTACATCCACATGGGGGCGGTGTGTGTGCTGTTATGAACACAGGGATATCTGCATGGACTTGATCTGACTCATCGGTGTGAAGCAACATGAAAACTAAACGGTTTGATTTGCCTGTTAGCCTCTGGCTTCAGACGAGCACATTTGTGCCTGCAGCAACAGGCCTCTTGTATTAAGACATGTGTTCATAGTCTAAAGACCAGGAACACAGACGTCACACTTGGTCAGCATGAACATGTTCGAGCTGAAGACGGGACATTATAGTGGGAAAACAGTCCCCTATATCATCTGCCAGCCGTTTCCCCCTTTCATCCCGGGCAGTCTGACCTCTTGACTGCAGTCTGATCACTTTGGCTGTATATGTGCCAAAAAACAAAAGACCCACCAGGCTGTTACCAGCCACGCAATTTACAGCAAATGCACTGACATGGAAACACAGACTCTGGGTTCAAAACCAGTTCAACTTTATTAGAAGAAGTTAGGGAATAAAATAAAAAAAAAACACAGAACAACTGCATTAAAATGTTAAGGCCTCTCTGGAAAGGCATGGGTTTTAGACAACGGACTGTGATTTGTCCAGCCTCCGGTCGTCCTCTGAGTAGCGTCGGAAGGTCTCCCCCAGCAGTGGCTCCAGGGCCTCGGCTGAGCGGTAGGAGCGGGCGCGCACGGCACAGGCGATGACGCCTCCCACCACCGCCACCACCAGCACCGCCGCGACAATGGCGATGGTGATGATCTCAGACAGGGTGTAGGCACGAGCTGTGGAAAAAGCTGTGGTCATCAGGGGTCATTGGCTTTTGTGGATATGTGTGGGTGCTGCTACTCACTTGGCCACTGGACCTCATAAGAGTATCCCAGATTTTCTGGGGCAGGGAGAAACATCTCAGCGTTGGTGACAGGAGGCCAGAAAGGAACCATGTTGGATCTGCGGTTGTGCCCAATGGGAGCGTTCTCCTCTGGGTAAACTAGTTCACCTGCAGGATGAGGGGGAAAGTAGGTTAATCTGTCTCAGACATCGTCCTCGGTGGGTTTTGCTTCCGTGTCTAGCTGAGCCCGTGCGTACCCGCTTGGTGCCTGCTGAGCCACTCGTCGAAGATGGCGTCGGTGAACGTGTGCAGCAGGACAAAGATGGGATCGTTGGGCGAAAGGTGAGTCTGTCCGCCCGTCCCGTTGAGGAAGAGGTGAGCCAGGTTGTGGAGGCTTCGGACCACCGGGTCGTACATCCCCTGGGGGGCGCTGTAGCCTAGAAAATAGGACACAAGAAAAAGTCATTAAATGAAAGCCTTGATTTACCAAAATTAGGAACAACAAATGTTATGGAGCTAACAATCTGTATGTGGGTGGAGGGTTTAGTGTGCGTGTGTTTATGTTCTTGGCTTGGTGCTCGTATCTGTGCCGGCACACTTCAGCAGCACTGGAGACTGAGCTCCAGCAAGGGGAGATCTTTAATCTTAGGTTAGGTTCAATTCCACAACTGCACACCTTCAATCGTGTTCCTGAAGCTCTCGGAGGAGGTGGAGTAGTAAGGTGGAGTGTCGAAGGTGTTGAGCTCCAGACAGTCCAACACATCCTGGGGCTCTGGCAGCCTCTGCACCATGGGCCGAGCCACGTTGCCCGCCGGGTTCCTCCTGATGGGGCTGGTCTCTGTGCCTGGGTGATAAGGACAGAACCCACAGTCAGAGATAACATGTTCTGACTCAAGTGATCTTTTTCTCAAAACTTGAATAGCTTGTTGTAAAGCAGTTTTTGTTTTTTTTTGTCGAGACACGGGCCAATGAAAAGTGAGATGATTAGAAATGTTGTTTTATTCAACTCTAATTCTACGGAGGAGTCTAGTCTAGTTTGATCAGCCTTAAACATGACAGGATGGCAGTTTTCTTTTTTAATAATTCACTGAAAGTCAACAGCAGTGAGTGAAACAGAAGGTTTCTCTTCCCCCCCCCCCTCGCAACGCATGATCTCTTTCTGTCTTTTTTTCTCCCCCCCACACTCTCCCACATGGACGTAAACACACACGCACCACGAGCGCATAAACAGAAGGCTACATAACCGACTTGTCTGTCTGTTTGAAGATTATTCCCTCAGATCAAAGGAACCGGTAGACTGCTCGATTCCTGTCTTCAATGAGCACACGCACAAATGAGGCAAACCCCCCCTCTAACCCATTTAAAGAGACGCTAGCTCGTCGACGCACGAAATACCGGGGCCTGTCATGACTCTCCAAGGGGATTAATGAGACAGATCACTCACACGTCGGCCGATCACATGTTGTACCTGCTACCGAATTCCCTTTGGCTTTTTTTTCCTTATACATGTTGCATTGTTCAAAAGGGACCCACCCCGGCTTAATCTGTTTGTAAAGTAAAAGAGGATTGATTCTATTTAACCGCAGATGAAAAGAAATATTGTATGAATGAAGCCTTGAGAACTAACTTTTGCGTTTGTAATCTGGCGCTGTTGCGGAATGAGATTCAGTCCCTGCAAATCTGATCAGCCAAAGTCCAGCGTATTACAGTGTTACACAGGGTTGCCTTATTCTGGGCTAAACTGCTTGACCCGTGGGGAATTAATGCTCGAAAAGCAACTGTAAGAGCCACAGTAGCCACAGAGAGAAATAAGGCTTGCTGAGGTTGAAAAAAAAAAAAAGATTCAGAGCCGAGCACTTGCAATACTTTGGATGCAACTCAGATGTAGAAGTTGCCTATGGAGTTGAGCAGTTTCAAACAAACTGTAGTAATAGCGAGCAATATCGAATGCGGCACAACAGCTGTGAGGCATTATTTATAGCAGCTTATGTTCTACATGCTCTCTTTATGAGCTCTTTGCCCTCTTTCCTGATGCAGCTGAGACTACGCTGTACATCAGTTCCGTTCCCCTGCAGAGTGCGATTGTCAGTTTGTGCTGTCTGCATCCGGGGCCCTTACTGTTGCAGACGGTGCCCATCGTGTCGTAGTCGTCCACGCTCTCGCAGATGACCCTCCACTGGGAGAACACGGAGTTGGGGCTGAGGGAGCTCATGTCGAAAGAGCTCCTGGCTCCCAGCAGGTCGTCGGTGCAGATGTCGCAATCGCTGCCTCCGATGGCAAAGTTCCAGTAAGGCAGGGCAAAGGTGGGGTCGCCCAGCATGTCCTGCATACAGGGGATGGGATAAAGGAAGAGGGCAGGTGTTCAGGGATGGATCAGTATATATTATCTTTGCACTTTCATTCCCCTCTCTTTTTTTTTTTTTTTTTACTAAACCACTTCTCTCATTTTCTCTTTTACTTCTCTGTCTGTTCTCCCCCCCTCTCTCCTCCAGGATCACTCCTCACTCTGCCTCTTTGCTTCCTCAGCTGCTCCCGTACCCACTTCCTCCTTCGTCACTCCATCAGCCTCAAAAGCCTCCTCTGCTTCCCCTCTTTCCTCTCCCTCTCTTCCCTTTCTCTGCTCACCTGCATGTCTCTCTCAAGTTGCAGGAGATGAAATCGGTGCCAAGTGACAAAGCCGGGGCCCTCGTGGGAGAAGTCAACGCCACCAAAGCTGGCCTGGCCCGGCCCAAGGAAGGTTTTACTGACTGAGTAGTAGTGGCTCCAAACAAAGTAGTTGTAAACGGTGATGTTCTCAAACTGCGGGGTGTTGCCGTCGGGCCCGAGCACCTCCTGGTACCTGCGGGGGTGAGCGGAGCAGACGGGTTTACATCACCTCCCCACAGCTCTGTTTACCCCGCTGTTAGTCAGTGCAGAATTTCATATTGGTTTTGATTTGATGTGTGAGAGTTGAACTGCAAATTGTATTTCTGTGTGTTGCTGCTGAGGGTGACTTCCAATATGAAGCCTGCAGCTAAGATCCCAAGAACGGCCATTAACACAGAAGAAATTAAATTGTTTTATTAGCGGGTTAAAAGGGTTCTTCTACCTGCAGCTGAGAATTGCTTAGAAAATTAATCTACTATAATCCTCAGCTGACTCGGAAGGAGGTTATTCACAGATTTATGTACTGTTACTTAAAAGATTATGAATCCCACCACGCCTGTCTAAACTGATAATTTTTTCCTCCACCTGCAGCTTCAACAGGAGGCCGCCATGAGAAGTTTGACGATTTCACTGATAATTTTCAAAACACAGCATGGGCTCACCCATAGCTGTATTACAGCGCTTTTAACTGCCAGACTCAGCGAGACAGAGCCTGCAGATCCTTGGGCGAAGCTGTCTTGATACGAGACCAAAGACTGGCTGAATAAAGATCAGTCTCCCTTTGAAATTACTTCATTAATTTTGTGGAATATTCTGACTGTATTAGCCCATACAGAATGAAATATGCCCATGTTTGTACCGTCTTGTGCAGATGACCAAGTCGGGGTGGACGGTCCTCTTAGCCTGGTCCAAAGCATTCACAAATGCCTGCTTCTCAGCTGTGCTCATCTGCATGATGTTCCTCCTTACTTGAGCGAGGTTAATGGAGGAAGGAGAAGACAGGGGGCCGGGAAGAGAGGAGGAAAAGATTATTAAAAATTAACATGTACATTTCTTTTTCCCTGACAATAAATGTTTCCGTCACTCCCTTGACTCATGTATTTCCCAACATCTTTGAGGCCCACTGAGATCTTAAATCGGACAGTAGGAATTTTTAGGTTGCCAGTGCCGACCTGGGACAGCATCCACTTTCTTACCCACAGAGATCCTCTGATCACAGTTCGGTCCAGTCAGCCCGTGTCGACAGCGGCCACAGTTGTAGCCGGTGAAATTCCCATTACACTGGCAAGTGCGGTTGAAGAATCTCAGCGGCCACCTCTCTCTGTCATCACGTCCAGCATAAGGGTACTGGGGACCGTGGCGCCGGTTGTCTGCAGCGATGGTCACGCACTGTCCCCTCCCCGTGCTGGAACCACACTCATCCCCCGCCGCCCCTGAAAGAGACGGGCAGCACTGGCCGCTCAGCAGCCCCTCGGGGCTCACGCACTCCCGGGGGAACTGGGCCAGCGTTTGGGTGGCACACAGGGTCGCCAGCAGGAGACCCAATCTCCACATGCTGCCATCCACAGAGAAGGAAGATGAAAAAGAAGGGGACGAGTATTTCAGACACGCAGAGTAAAGAAAGAGTGGAAACGCTTTACGTGTTGAGAATTGTTTTACATCCATCTTTTTTTCTAAACCACTTTTCATGTTCAGGGATGTAGGGGGCCGCCAGCCTCACGCATTTGTCAAGACGAAGACCAAAAAAATTCAATACGCTGCAGACATACACTTCAATTAAGCTCAAGAACAACTCACTCGGTTTGTGTTCTCTTGTTAAAGCCAATTGTCTCAACATTATTCTGAAACTTCAGTTCTTACATGCCCCTGCAGGCAGCTTCAGTCGTTATTCATAATTCACAAAGCCATTAGCTTTCAACTCTTACAAGTTCAAAAATGCTTTCAACAATAGACGACAAGAGATGATTTGCTTCAACCTTTTTTTTTTCATTCTTCGAGTTAGATTTGCTTGTCTTTTGAAGCTTGTTGATTAGGGATGAATGAAGGAGTGACTAATAATTTGGCAGGAGCAATTTTTTTTTTTTTTTTTTACAACAAAACAGTGATAACAGCAACCAAACACAAGCTACCAATTAAAAAAAAAAACTCAGAGAAAAGAGTGTTTTACATATCTTTTGTACCAGATATTGCCTCTTATTGAGTGCGTTACTTAACCACTCACAACACTGAATCAGTGGCAGAAATAAAAACTGTTTTGATTATTATTTTTTTATTTAACTTTGCCAGTAGCTTAATTGTACATTTGTTTCATGTCCACTTTCAGCAGTTAAATGAAACAAGTTGTAAGACCTGTTGCAATCTACAGTTCACTTAGTAAAAAAAAAAGGCGTCATCCCCTACCTCTGACTGTGCATGCTGCTCCTCTCTGTCTGCAGAACTGTAGCCCCCCAAGAGTCGGCTCATTCTTATTTCTTGGCTTAAATAGCTGCTGAGCGCATGACCAGGCCTCGTGTAAGCACACACACACAGTAGACACAGAGTACACATGGCTACACTTGAGGGTTCAAGCCCCTCATTCAAACACTCATTCATAGGCCTTGTGATCATAACCCAAATGACGCCAATGTGTGCGTGTGTGTGTTCGGTCGCACGCACACAATAAAAAGATTCAACTGTGAGATAGCATTCTTGCTAAATTTAGTCATTTTTAGCCAAGTAACTATATGATGGCTCCATATCTGCGGAGGCTCAAAAGAGTCATTTGCTTCCTGTAATTACTCAATTTGTGTGCTTGAATAAAAATACAAAAAATTCACTCTGGAGGGCAAGAACGTAAAACACAAATTCAACATTATCATTTTAATTTGGTTCTGCTCAAATCATAAATGACGATACAGGAGGTCAGGAGTTATGTAGAATAAAAATCAAATCAAGTTTATACCTCATCTCAATAATGTAAAATCTTTTTTCTTCTTCTTGTAGGATAGTATTGTACAACATAATGATATGCAGATATGGGTCCATACAGCGCTTCTGCGCTGAGCTGCTGATAAAACAGGACAATTGTCCATAGCCGCTGTCCCTTTCACATGATGTTCAACAGCTTTGTACAGCACATGACTGATGTGGTCGTGTTCAGTATGAAAAACATTCAACAACTGAATTCTAGCCAAAACTACGTTCACATATATATTTTTTTATCACATTGACTCACATGCGCTCACGTCCACGCTCAGAGGGTTTTAAAAGACAACCATTCACAGCAGCGTGCTCACCTGTTAATGCACATTCCTTCCTTCGCACATCCACACAGGCCAGAGTAGTTACAGAGTCTCTTTCTTTCAATTGACACTCACACCGACAGACAAAACGTTATAAACACAGAATACAACATGTATTACATATACAGTAAGGTTGTCACAATACCATAATTTTAAACCTCAATACAATACTAAAAAAAAAAAAACGATACTCGATACCTCTTTCGATACCACAGCCGAGAGACAAAAAAATTAAATCATTGGCACACATACAGTAATAGGATTATATTTGTTTCCCTCTTTTCATGAGTCACTGAACACCTGCTGTACCAGCACACAACATGCACGTTTAAATCCGTGCAGCCTTGGGTTGAAAATCTGATTGCAGGTCTGGAACTTTGGCACCTTTGATACAAGTTATGTGGCTATCGTACAGTTTAAACATGTGGTATCAAAACTGCATTAAAGTATCAGGACTTTTGACAACCTTAAAGGTCCACTTTGTACGAAAGTTCATTTTTGAGTTCTCATTCTCGACTCGTCAGATAACGGCACTTTGTGAAGGCGTTGACGGGTTGGGAACGAGACTCAAAAATCGACAGAGTGGGCCTCTAATATACAGTAGTTATTACAGTCAGAATCCAAGGCAGTCTGTGTTGGGTTGGTTAGGGGATGAGAATTTGGGGTAATTCACTGGGTAAACTGGGAATTGGGTGCAGGGATGGAGAGTGGCTTTGGGGGGTTTTATTGGAGGAGATGCAGCAGTTGGACTCCCCTAGAGAATGGAAGTCCTGGGGTCTTGTGAGGAGTCCGGTCCTGGTCCAGTATTGGCCGACTCCTCTGTGGAGCTGGGCGGGAGGTCGGACATGGCTATCACATGCTCCTCTTCGTGCTGCTCTTTGTTCTGGGCCAAGGTCGAAGCCACATCAGATGGGTCGAGCACTGCTATCCTGGTAGAAAGGACAGTAGGGCAGTTGGCAGCTGTTTAACAGTTGTAATGAAGGAATTGCAGAAAGGGAAAAGACGAGGCTGTGTGACAGCAGGAGTAATCACTGTCGGAGATCAGGAAATAGATGCCATTTAACGCAAATGAGGATAAGACCTGCTTTGCTTTATGTGAAGAGAAAGACAGACGGGCTCTGATGGGACACTTTGGGTACCACTAAAATTCAAACACAACTTAATTCGATGAGCTCATAATGGCTGGTTGAGTGTATAGTGCTGCGAGCGAATGTGAATATTTTCACTGCGAGGTCTGTTTATTTAATGACTTCCACGCCAGATGGAGGAGAACGCAAACAGTGGTGGAAGGAGATACGCTGGGAGGTAACGACACACCGAGACATAAATAGATCACTTGACATTATTGACTAATTGCAGGTGACGGCGTCCTGGATGAAAGAATTTTTCTAAAAGTGCTGTGTGTGTTTTGCCCCAGTTGATTTGTCCTCAAGGGTATTAGTACCCTGTGTGTGAGCTGAGGGCCTGCATCTCACCCAGAGCGCATTGCGGTCATTCATAACTTCCTCTGCTCTGCTCGTGTTGAGCAAACCAAACCTCACAGGTCCCACCTTGTACAAGGTTTTCTGGGTCAGACTGGGACTGTTTGGTTGTGTAAAACATTTTATGTAATAATCTATTTTAGACCATTCAAACCTTTTTGCAAATTAACTTGGAACTCACTTTTCTTTGAATTATCAGTCCTGCTTAATGGCAGGTTCCATCCATTTTAAATCCTTCCCTCTCACTCGGTCCCTGCAATCCAACAACAGCGTCCATCGGCTATCATCTGGCGATGGTAATGTGTTGGGGCCTCTGGTGAAGAGCCAGAGCAGCCGCCAGCGCTTCAGAACTTGTGTTTGCAACCAGTAGATATCTGGATGGAGGCAAAGATTTCCTCCTCCACACGCTGGTCATTGTTTGCAGCCCAATTAGCAACTCGAGGTGAGGGAATGGAGTTAGAGTTGAAAGATGATCAACGTACATTTAAAACGAATAAAGAGAATTTTTTACCGTTAAATGCCGATGGCTTCTGAGATTGCGCTCCACCGATGCATTCTACTGTTTTTGCGTTTCTGCATTTATTTACAGAACAACACCAGAACTTTCGATATCAAAATCTTGCCCCTTCCTGCATTCATACAGTATATCTGACAAGCATGACGTTGGTGCTAGATGTTTGGCAAGTTCTAGGGGGAAATAAAGGAGGGTCTATTTAACAGCGGCTGTATTATAGGTCCAACTGGTCTGCCTCAGGACTCTGGAGCGGTCCAAGTCAGGCGCAGTCCTTCCTTGTGATTGTAAACTGTCATTTTTGCCCTTGCAAATACTGCATACCAAGTTCAACTTCATTCTGAGTATCTTAGATTAATCCTAGATCCTTGATGGTGTGTGAATCAAGCCAAAGAAGAACATTTAAGGTTGCACAGTGAAAACGATCTTCTCATGGCTTTCACAGTTCATGCGCACTCGCTGAATTTGCCTGCCTTGCACCGCCGCTTCTGGCATCCTTGCATACACGAGGGGCTGCACTCGCTGCCTTTATTGTCGAGATGAAACCGCTGCTTAAGAAGTGACTCTCAGATAATATTCTAAAAGTCACTTCTGGTGTTTGTCGGCAGTGTTTTTTGTGTGTGATTCCCTCTCTCAATGACACTGGATTGTCACTGCTGCTATAAAGTCTCTTAACAAGGACACATTTCAAGATGACTCTGTCTGCTGTTTAATAATTCAGCGTTGCTTTGTTATCGTCTGTGCTCGGCACGCACCAGATTTCTCTTTGTGTCTTGCACACTCTTACTTGCACAAGCGACAAACACTCTGAGGATCAAACACAGGCAACTTTTAAGTGTGCACATGAGTTTAGCTTTTAAACACATTCTCTCCATGTCCTCAAGGCCTCTGTGTTGTATTTCCTTTTCCTTTTCCCCCTTTTTTTTTTTTTTTTACTCACACCCCTTCCCTGAACATTCACATGGTCACTCCCTACGCACACACATGGGCTTATTATTGATCCAAGCCTGTTAGTCTGATTAGGAAAAATAGTGGTATTACCCAGTAATGCTCAGGGTTCACGGGACTCACACTCTCATGTGACCCAGTGAGCAGCCTTCTGAGCGCATAGCTTACAAAAACAGCCAGGAGGGAATCAGCTGAGAAGCACACAACTGGTGGTTCCTATGAACCTCAAGCTTTCAGGTCAGTGCGCCACATTTAGTCGAGTGCCACTGGACAAGTCTGACATCCGACTCTAGTGTAAGTGACAGGGGGAGTGATACTGTAGAGTTCGCTGGTGGCAGAAAAAAAGACGTTGGGTAGGAATCTGGGAGAGGGAAAGAAAAGGCCTGGATGCTCTCTGAGCTCAGGGAGATCATGTCAAACCTTAAAGCGAAAAATACGGATGGTGAATGGTGGATGATTGAATTTTTAATCTTTTATGTATTTGTATTCATGGTAACGGTGTGGTTCATAAACCAAGTCTTTACTGTATCTTTCACTGTAAATGATTATTATTGCCAAGTGATGTAACACCGTTGCATTCACGTTGCACCTTTTTTGCTTGTGGAATGCCGGGCACGATGTCCAAAATAACATCGGGCGGCAAAGGTATTATATTAAAAGGGCTACGAAGGTCCAGAAAAAAACACTAACAGGGAACAAGAAAGGAAGTCTGCAAATTAGCTAACTAGCCACTCTATTGTTTGTACTGCACACGTGTGAAGGAGCATAATCAGTCATCAACTGCCATTGGCAGTGTGTTCCGTTGATGAACCCGTCGATGAACCCATGCACAAGGCAAGCAAATAAACATTACATGAGCTAATGTTTCTTGTGACTATTTCAGTGAAGTGAATTGACACAACCTGAATAAAAATAAATAAATGAGACCTAATGTAGCTTGAATAAACACGGTTGTTCAACAAGGGACACAACAACTTCTATGATCCGGGGCTAATTTACAACCTCATTGAACTCTGTCTTTTTGTTATTGTTTTGACTGAGAGGTTCCCAGCGGCAGAAATAACTAGTGTTTTTGAGTTTTCAGTTTCAGATTTAGCGCCTGTGAAAATGTAAAAAAGCACACACGTGAAATGAAGAAATATCTTTGGAAAGAGTGGTGTTCATCAAAGACATGCGGAGGAGCACAGAAGTTGTCGCCCAGCTTCTACCCCGTTTTTTCCTCCAGTTTATAATCTATGCGTATGAATCTGTGAATTCAGTTTGTCTGTGAAATCATTATAGATGTTAAATAGATGGGAGTGTGTGAACATACTGTTGAGCGTCCCCGTTGCCTGCAGGAAGTGTGTCGTCGCTGCAGTCGCCTCCCGTAGCTGCCTCAGGTTCAACACACCCTTCCTCACATGCCCGCTGCAGGGCCCGGGAGCTGAACACACACACATCCACGAACAAAACACACAAAATCTCAGATATTACTGTTGTTACTGACTGTTGCACTTCCACAAATTAACTACATGTTGCATCGGGCCATGTGGCAAAATAACAGAAAAACGGGCACAGCACATTACTGAAAGGCCATTCTCTTTCTGTGAGACAAATACCGTCTCCTCATGTCATCGAGTGGAAATGTTATAGCTGCAGCTTGGGCAACTTCAGAAGCAATCATGTACCAGTGCCGCTGTAAGTCCCATCTGTGATTGTAGCACTGCTGGTGCTACAGCTAGCAATCAGATGGCTTATTTCAGCTATTAGAGAAGAAGCACTGGGATGCGGCGGGTACTCGTGTGGAAGCAGACTAAGTGTTGTTTAATTCCCATTCATAAAAAAAACCAAGAGAGAAGAGGCGTCTGTTTTACAAAGACTGAGGCTGGACAAAAAACTGATGCCACAGTATGGTACGATTAGGTTTGTAATGGAAATCTATTTTTGTATGGGTACAATGTAGCTCAGCCTTTCCCAAATTATATCAATGGATGGCAGACTGCAGGAGATAATACTGGCTAGGAGTAGAGCGGAAATAAGTAAAGGACATCTGAACTGTACTTTGAGTTCCACCAGAAATGTTTTGACTGCGAGTCGACTCTCAAAACGAGCCTTCCTGAAGCTGAAGAGGTGCACAGAAAAAACAGCGCTACCCACCTGTTTTTGTCACGACATTTGAAGATATAGATAATGATCACAACGGTCTCCAAAACCAGGAAGACGGCAGCAGAAATAGCCCCAATCTTCCACGCCTCCAGGCTCAGCTCACTTGTCTCTAAACAGGTGCATTAAGGCAGAAGAGATCAAAAAGAGAGGAGGTGGGAGAGGAGGTGGGAGAGGACGGGGAGCTTTGGATTTACTGGTGATTGTACAGCAATTTACCCATCAGAGACCATAAATCTGACACACTACGTGTTCAAACAACTAAATCAACTATCTCTAAACTGCCCATAAAGGAGCCACACTCTGACATCCCATCGATTCAATACCATCACATCACAGTTTTCCAGAAAAAAGAAAATACCATCGAGCTGTTTTAAATTGCACTTTGCTTGTGATGCATTGGAAGAGTACAAAGGAAACACTCCTCGCCCATTTCAGTGAGGCAGAAAATAGCATATTATATTGTGACGAGACACTCCCAAACTTTCTGGTCCCCAAACAGACAACAGTGTGTAGTTAGCCCGCGCCACTGCTTATTCAAATGGAACAACATCAACTCGGCCATCTGCAGAGTTTGTTGGCAGTGTAACTGCGATGATCTGTTTTCCTCTTCTTTATTCTCCCAAAGTTTTAAGCTGCAGAAAATCTGCTGTGATATATGAGCGAACCCTTTTATTGTCTGAGACGCAGTTCTAAAAATGCTCTTGAGGACTAGAGTACATATTATTTCTATTTTAAAAGTTTACTTCCCCTTAAAATGTTTCTTTAATGAGACATAAAAAAAAGAATCTGATCAAGACCAGAAGAGTACATTGAGGTCCAATGAGTCATCTGTCCTTTAACTATTTGTGAGATAGCAGATTTTTGGGTCTCATTCCTAAATAGTCAAATGCTGTAGCTTTAGGTTTGTAGGTTACTAACCAAAGCGTCGGAAGTTGATTAGCTGGGAATGAGACCCCAAATACTGCTATCTTACAAATAGGTCCTTTAAAGGGCCACTATCCAGGGACGAAATTCAAACTCTGAACTTTAATACAAATATTTATTTTTTCCATAACTGAATAAACAAGCTGTTCTCAGAGGAAAATAAGGTCCCCAGAACACTGTTTGAAGCTCGAAAGGTGGAAGGGTCTGCCCACATATAAACAAAGTAACACAGTATAAAAATTGCATTTATTCATCTTATTTTGTCATGAGAACGAAGAGAGTTTACTGTAGTCTGTCGAGGCATGAACAGTCAATGAAGATCTTTCTCTTCTGATTACAACTTCAGAGTGCACCTTTAATATTTTGATTATTTTTTGTTGTTTTGTTTTGTTTTCTGTTTTTACCTGCGGCTACAGCTATATCTTCCACCAGCTCATTGGCCTCCCCTGGTTCCTCCCCTTCTGCCTGAGGACCTTCGGCCGCGACATCCTCCACGAGATTATCCAGCGTAGGTTGGGCCATGACGGGGTCGTGTGGCAGAAGGTCCTCGGACGCGGTGATTATATCGTTGGCATCATTAGATTTCTCATCACCGAGGGTATTCACTTCAGCCTCCGCCCCACCTGTGGTGGGACCCTGGTTCTCAGGGCTCTGCTCCACGGGGCCGTCAGCGCCGTCTCCAGGCTCTGGGGCAGAGATCACTGGTGCTTCTAGAAGAGGGGTTCGGTATGTGACACACACATGAAAATGAAGCCAAGAGGCCAAGGTTTAGGGTTTGTCGAGGGGACCTATGGAATGTAGAATAATGCATAGATGTGCTGCGGCTGAGTGTAGCAGCTTGGCTCATGATTTGTAAGCTAACAGTTTCACAGTGTTTACAGTGCAGAATGTGTATTCAACATATCAGTCGTTGCATGTGTCACAATCACTGGGCTTTAAGAGGATTTCAGAAGTTTTTCAACTGATAAATAATGCATGTCCGTGTCAAGATATTCTCAAGCGCACTTCACCAAAAAGCTTGTGGAAACATTTCAAAAGTCCTCGCTCACTCTCAAACCAAACCGTACGGCTAAAAAACAGAGCAGTCGACGTTGAGGGCAAACATCGGCCGGCAAACTGTCGCTGTAAATTGTACTAAAGGGGCAATATTCTTCATTTAAGAGCTCTCCTCTCTCAAAGTAGGTTAAGATGCAAACAATGCGAGCTCAGCCAAAGCTGCTGAGTCGAATGTAACTGCATGTTTAAAGGATAAATACCATTGCAGTTTTTAGGGTTTTGTGACCCAAATTGTGAGCAGGTTTTACATATTCAACATTTCAGATGGTTAGGAGATAAAGAATGTGCTGAAATGGAGCTCATGAATAACAACAGGATCTAGAGAAGATTTGTTTTGAGGTTTTCAGATGTTGTTTGTGGGAGTTCGACGGAGGGCACTGGGTTTCATTTTTCAGGGCCATCTTTTTGCATTTTTCTTTGCCTATTGGAACCGTTTCTCACCTTGGTCCTCTTTCACACTGCCATGTGAGGTCTCCAAAGCAATCTGCGCCTCCTCTCCTTCGACTCCTTCATCTACCGGTGCCACCAATTCATCCTTGATTACACTCTCTCCTTTTGCTTCCACTGCGTCTGCGCCTTCTGCTTCGACCCCCTCGGCAGCTCCTCCCTCCACCGCTAAATGGCCTTGTTCATCCTCCACCTCAGTCCCCTCACCATCCTCCTCTACGTTCCCTTCTTCCTCGTCCTCTACCGGCTCTCCTACAACAGATTGTGTAGTTTCCATTTCATCACTATCAGCAGGCGGTTCGATTGCCTCACCTTCCATGTCATCTATCTGAGTTTCTTCCTCCAGAGCTTCTTTCTTTGCCCCTAAATCAATCTGCTCCACATCAGCCACTGCCAGGCTGGGGTCAGATTCTACCACAGTCTCCTGCTCCAACTCTCCGCCTACAACAGCTGGAGTTTCCTCTACCTCCTGTGATTCTATTTCACCTTGTTCTTCTGACAACTCACCCTCCACCCCTGCCTCCTCCACTGCTAAATACCCTCCTGTCTCATCTGAAGCAACTGCAGCTTCCTCTACAACCTCATGACTGACTTTAGTGTCTGGAGACTCGTCGACAACCTCCACTTCCTCTGCTTCCCGGCCTCCGGTTTCTACACCCGCTGCAGTCCCCTGCACAGATCCAGCTGCAGTCTCGACCTCTCCCTCAACAGGTCCTTTCTCCTCTTCAGCCACATCTTGAAACGCATGCACCTCGGCTACCTCCCGTTCCAATTCGACACCGGTATCTCCCCCTTCCTTGCCGCCGATATCCTCACCCTCAGCTTCCTCCTCCACTGCCTGCTCCATCACCTCTGACTCAGTCTCTCCTCTCTCAGCTCCCACTTCCTCAATCGTTTCCTGCTCTGCTGCCTCATCTGCTTTCACTTCACCTCCTCCTTCCGCCTGCCCCAGAGCTGCCTCCACCACCCTCTCTAGAAGCCCCTTCAGCACTTCCTCTGCCCCGCGACCCTCCACCTGCTCCGAGGCTTCCTGCACAGCCTGCTGCACCTCCTTCAGGCTAGGCGGGGCAACCACGGGCACCACCTCTGCAGGGGTCAGCTCCGGTTCATGGGGTGAGGCCTGGTCATCTTGGAGGGTGACCGCTGTGGAGGACTGGACGGACGTAGACAAATCTAGGGAGATAGTATCAAATGTTGTTGTTGTTTTGTTGATCAGGTGTGCTGTTAAGTATATTCACAGTGATGATGAAAGAATGTCGACCTTGATATATTTGATTGTTATGCCATATGTGGCGCCGTGATCAGTGCAAATCACTTTAGCAGAAATGTCTTTCCGCATCCTTACTGTTAATTGAGATATTATGATATTAACACAACCATTCGTTCTTAATTGTTCCTTGACTTAATGATACATTTATAATTCTGTGATTTAATCGTTGGTTCAAAGTACAAAAACAGACAGAGCATGGTTACATGCACATCACGTGCAGGTGCGGATAAATCTGTGGTTCTCAGTCAGTGTGCAGGTGTTACTCTTTTCATCAAAACACAGAAGATTGTGTCACTTAGACAATAAAACCTATTTGCATAATGCCACCCTACCTTCACATGTGCAGTGTTGTATCAACAAAACCACTAGGAATCCTTTCAGAAAGCAGTAGTCCATGTTGTCAGAGAAAACATAAAAGTATATACTCCCAAACAATCCTGGTGTCCTGCAGGAAAACACTCTTTACTTCCTTTCGTCCCTTCAATCTTGCTCAAATGTTAAGCGGTACTGTGTACACCAGCGCTAGACATACACTGAGTGTGTAGACTGCAGATGGTTGGACGGTAATTTGGGCCCGGGGCAGGGAGAGTAATGTCAGCAGGTGACGCTGAAAGGAGGGAGGGTGAAAAAACGAACATCGCCATGTTAAATATTGCCACCCTGAGGTGTCTTCGTACCGCCAGGTGTCTCTATGGGCGTTTAGGAGGGGGGGCAGTTAAGTCACACGTCAGCGTTAAATGATTTTGAGACTCTTACAAGTGCTATGGTGAAGCTTGGGCGGCATGTCACACACACAATGAACTCTGGAGGAGCAATTATAGGTGGGCTGTGAGTTTGGGGCGTGAGTGATGCTGCCATTAGGGCTTGGCGTAGAGCTAGAGAAAGTAGATCTGTATGCAACGCCAAATTGCTACAGGCAAAAGTTCGTAATGATATCAAAACACAAGATAATGAGCAGAATACGCTTAAGTTAGTATTTAGGGCAGAATATGTGAAAAGGCCTCCCATGTGGGTGTGTTACTTTTTGTTTTTATGAATCAATTCATAGCTCTTTTTACCTTCTGCTTCACTATACTCCATACTTCTATGTCTCCAGTTGTGCGCACATTGCCTGCATTATAACAGCATGGCAATGGCTGATGGTTCCCAACTCTTCAGTTATCTAACAAAAACACCCACGTCTATCATCTTTTGTAATACAAAGAATGTTTATGTTACATGGATTATTAGCGTGTTCCTGTTCATTCTCACGGTAGCTTGGTTAGTGTAGGAATCCACGGAAATTGGACATTTGTGTGACATTAATTGGGATCTCTCTGTAAATGTACCATGTCAGCCACTACACGTTACTAAAGGCAATGAAAGTTTGAGTTTTTCTCCAATCGTTTATTTGTTTTCACATACAGGTTAGCGTTATTTAGACATCCCAAGCATACACAACAAGACATGAGATTGAGCAAAACGGAGCCTCAGCTGTACTTTGTATTGAGTGCTTATCAGCAAGTGTTTGCATGTTAACGCACCAAAATAAGAGAATGCAGAATGCAGCAAACATAATACCTGAAAAGCATCAGCATGTCGGTATTGTCACTATGCGCATGTAAGAATGCCGACGTGACATTTAGCCCGAAACCTTCTAGCCATGCTGTCCAGTCTCGTTTGACAGTATTTAGTCCATTACCTTAGTTTAAAAATGGAGCAATGAATAAGAGAAATGTGTGTTGCTGCATCTCCCCCCGGTTTAAGGACAAAAAACTGTGAGTCACAGTCGAGTCATAGTTTGGCAGACGTTACACCATCCATCTTTACACTTCATTTTCCAGCTGCTTAATTCAATTATGATCGTTTATTGTCACGCTAAATGTGCTGTAACATCAACTGGGGTAACATGAATGGAACCCATTTATGCTTAACATAAATAGCTCTATTCATTGATGGCTGGGTCAGTGGGAAATGAGGATTGAGGATTAAGTGGTTTAGTTCAAACTGTGTAAAAAGGAATTAAGTGTTGCAAGAGAGCCCATTTGAAGTGTGAATTCTCATCTCTTCCCTCCAGGTAAGGATATCGGTTTCGTCCACACAAACTTCATGTCTGTCTGCCCTCCCCTTTGAGCATAGAGAGTAACGTCTCTTTGGTAGATCGTACGTTGTTGCCCTGTGATCTGCCCAACACAGTAGCACTTCTAGACCTTTCAATGAAATCGGCGGATCCTGAGCGAACGCTGCATTGAATCTAATAAAGAGCAGCGTGACAAAACTATAAACCCGCGATCATGGAACCAATGAGATTTCTTGACCTACAAACTTATTATGTAGCTGTCTTCTCAGAGGGAACACTGACAGCTATAAAAACTAACTATGGAAATAATAGAATCTTCCTCGCTGTCAGTGTTTGTATAAGAACATGTCAGTGTTATTCTCTGTGGCCTTTGTGTTGCTGTTGAAGCCATGGGGGGTGCTGCGCAGTGATCTCTGCTTCAGTTCGATTTACTTGACAATTCAGCGGCAAATCTGCACTTCTGCATATCAAGAGACCCTGTTCTCTGTCTCAAAACAAGCCATAGATAGAAACAGAGACGCTTCAGAGGAGTGACAAAAGAAAAAAATATCTGCTCTGTTTTACTTTGTTGCATTCCTTTGAAATCTCTCTCCTGATCTATCCCTCTCTTTCTCTTTCCCTCATTTTCTCTCTCATTCGTGACTGCAGGAGATTAGGTTTGAAAGGTTAATGCGGTCACATGAGCTTCACATTGTGCTTTGTTCTACCAGGCAGCAGCACTTCATACTCAGCTTGTGACCGGGCTAGAGAGGCGGATTATTACAAAGATGCATACTGTACATTGCCTACATACACATACATGCAAACAGCAGCTTCACTCTCCTTACCTATAAAGGCTCAGTGCACACACACAGTACGCACACGCATGTATACATCTGCACACACACACTCAGGAACATTTACCACCATGCACTCTGTATAATGTTGGAAAACGATTTTCATGTGAGTGTGAGTTTCACACACAAACCCTTTATAGAACGTTTTTAGGCAACGAAAAAGTGCAACATTTCTGTATTTTATTCAGGACACGTGGGAACAAACATAAAAATGTTGTGTTTTTATATAGAAAACCATCAGTTGCTGGTTAACAGTGCTCTCTCCATCCTAAGCACCTAAGTAATAGGTCAGCCGTAGTCTTATTAATAAAGCAAAGTGACAATGGTGAAAGTAAAACTGGTGCACAGCTGTGGAGCTCCTGAAGTTGGTCTATGTTTAGGGCTGGGAGGAGCAGTGCTGTGTGTCCATAGGGGTTGCTGTCTGTATTTCACATGTCAATGTTGGAATTTCAGATGTGCTCTCCATGAAAAGGGGGCGGTGGAGGGTGAGTAATCAACACTAACCTCTACCCCAGCCTGGTCCGCTGTCCACACTCGCCAGCACGAACTACTGATACACAGCAGAAAAGTATGGCACATGTAGTCACTTTGAATTTGTTGTATTTATGTATGTTAGACACAGGTTAAGGTGACGTGGTGATTCCACCAAAAATGTTTCTTTCACCCTATCAACATGAAACTTGAGAGATAAGTGGAAAATGCATTACTTAATGTGACAGTTGCACAATACTGCTTTCAAAATGTCCAAATGTATTCAGTATACTCTTGTATCATCTCACAATGTGGTGCAAAACCCAAAGATGGTGATTTTAAGAGGATTTTTTTGTCCATGAAAAACAGTTGATAAAACAATGTTGAATGTTTTGTACAGCGCATTCCATTCTAGTGTATTTGTATATTTGTAGTCCCAATCTTAAATGAGCCACCTTTAGGCAAAACAATGACAAACATACAGCAGCAGTAATGAGGCACAGATGTGGACATGCCAATCTGTGCCATCTGCAGGCAAGGGAAAGTCATCACTTCTCTGGTCGTGATCATAGACTGCAGACGTGCCTTCCGCCAGCACGGGGTGATCCCACTGGTTGCAAAAAACAGTTCAATTGTATGTAATCTTATGAAAACAAAAACCTACTTCTCACTGGATTTATTGCCTCAGTGAACAGTTTCCTAATTAGCTTATGTGCCGAATCGCCAGCGGAAGTCTTCTTTAACATAGGATAGTGTTCCTTTTGTAAATTATGGCCCCATTTAGAGTAAAACAATAAAGCGGAGTATGCTTTAGGGCATGGCTACGTTGTGAATGATAAGTACTCTTGGTTTTGACGCATGTGCCCCCTGCAGGTTTTGCTTATTACAACTGCATTTCCTAGCTACTTTAAGTGTGTGTATGTTAAGTTTGTTGCTGCAAAATATGACTGGACCATCCTCTGGGTTATTTTGGAGATGGAAAGAAAGTTTTCCAAACATGAGGAAAGAAATGATAATGGTTCATTTGTGATGTCAGATGGTTAGTCTTTCCCGTCTAGTGTTTTATCTCTCCTCTCGCAGGTCCTCCAGGTGGGTGGTCCTGATCACATTTAAGGGAGGTTGGAAAAGAGGGAATATCCACACCAGGGGTGCCGCCAGGGGGGGAAAGGTTAGGACGATTCCAAGGGCCCGGCACTGACAGAGGGCCCTTTGAGACATGGGCAACTTATACAAGGGCCCAACTAGATTTTTTTTCATGGGGCCTAAAATCCCTGGCGGCGTCCCTGATCCACACTATGCAGTTCCTCATCCTAGTAGCTTTAACTTTGTTTATTTTTGTTTCTTTTGAGGACAGAGGTCTGGAAGTCAAGTTTTCAGAGCTTCATCTGTGCAGTTTTCTGATAATCCTTTTTCCTTTTTTGGGCCTGGCCTCCAGATTCCTGTAGTTATGGTTAATTAATCATGGCATTATTTGTGAATAAAAATCATTTCCCTTTTGCAAACTTGTCCACGGGTGTGGCGTCCTCTTTCTATGCTGGTCACAAGGTTGAACCAGATGTTAGTTAACACTTGGGTTGCCCTCCTTCACTTCTCCAAGACACTTGTAAAACATAGTACTATACAAAACATACAGCTTCATTTTCAAGGGGAAATTATTGCAGATATTTCTAAATGGAACATACCCGCTATAATAATTAAGAACAGTGATAATTACCTAAAATATTTTCAGGTTGGTCAGAAAAATTGGCATATTTGTTCATGCATACCTTTGTCTTTCTTGATCTTCAACTGTGCTTTGTGAGGTAATGGTGAAAGCTCATATTGGATTATGGGTGAGTGAAGGGTCAATCGCACAAATGGGCGACTTCAGTATCCCCAGTAATGGAAAAGCATTTTGAAATGGCAGCTGGAACCACCAGTGGTGGTTGAACCACCAGTGGAGCCCTCTAAGGGGGAAAAGACTCTTGAGGTTGAGGTCATTGCCAGAGGCCAGAAGAGAAGGGCCATCGACTTTAAATGTGCATCTATAATGAGGCTAAGGCCATAAGCTTCAGTTTGACCTTAGAGTATCTCCAGAGTGTGCTCAACATATTGTGTGCTTAGTGAAAAGAAAACAGTGTGTCTGATTGATTTGGCAGAGAAATGTTTGAAATGATACGTCACTCATAATGCAAGCAGAAGCTCTATTTCATCTCTCTCTTCTCTCTTTCTCTCTCTCTCCTGCCTCTCCTCTGTGCTCTCTGTCTCTCTGTCTGTAGTTTCAGGAATTTTTCAAAAGGATGTTCCCCAAATATCTAGGACATCTTTTTGGGTCACCATTAAAATGATCCTCCAAACTTATAAAACATGCAGAGAAGTTACCTTTTTTTCTTTTTTCTTTTTTTTTTTTGCATATATGGAGATCTGAGCCTTCCTGCCGACACAAACAACAACAACATCAACCAGTACCAACAACAGGAATAATGTATGCTCTCATTATTATTCCTATTTAGAGTTCTAATTTATTCGGCCTTAGTGGGGAAACAGCAGTTTCAAAGGAAAAACCATGAAGAGTGGCTTGTTGATAAGGCACGAAAGTTAAGTCAAATTATTCAGTCTTCCCCTCTGTTTTTTTCCCCTCTCACTCTCTCTGAAATGAAAACACAAACACACACTCTACATGCACACATCACTCAGCATCCCCACTTCAAGCGGTGACAATTTACAATTAATTAGAGGGAATCCATATTTCCTTGCTTGTTTATGCCTTTGCAGAGGCACTATGGTCCGCATGCTCAAAGCGAGCAGAGCAGTGAAGACGGAAGCCCAAAACCTCCCCCGTCAAGTCCATATGGTTGGCTCAGCCTTTATCACTGAACGATTGACAGCCGCATATGAAGTGCCAAATAAAACATCCCAGTCGCTCCCCCTCATAAATGCGCGTCCAAACCACCAGAATAGAGCTGCACGAGCGGCTAAGTCATCACTCTCTCTGCTCGCGGTTTTTCATTTGTTGTGCTGTCGTCTGGACGGGATAACGATGGCTGCTCAGAGGGTGATCTTTAACATGTTAGCTGTAGGTGTGTGTGTACACATGTACTCCTCAGTGTGAGCTCTTGAAGTGAGAGAGGGAGCAACAGAGGGGGCACATTTTTTTTGTCCACAGCTGCCTTCAACCACTGCTCTCATATGCTCACATTATTGTCTGCCAACATACAACAGTTTCTTTCTTTTTCTGTGATGGTAAAAAAAAAAAAAAAAAGGAGAGAGAAAACAATACCTCCCTGCACATTTCTGCTTCTCCTTGTAAAATGGAACACTTATATAAGGCACCATTGTGGATTACATAAATGTCTCAAAGTTATCAATATTTCATCCTCTGTGCGTTTGATGTGTTTGGTAATTGGATATTTATGTTGTGGGCTTCCTCTCTCAAAGCCCCCATTGCACTTTGGTATTTGTGTACATGTATGTGTGTGTGTGAATGGGGTTGCAATGTGTACGTGTGTGCGTGCATTCATGCATACAACATATATGTGTGTGTGTGTGTGTGTGTGCATGCTCGCATTTGTTTTTCGCCGCGTAATGTGCCTTGTTTGTTTGCGTGTGTGTGTTCCCTCTCCTCTACTGCTGTTGCAGCTTTCTTGAAAAGAACAAAACCTTCATCTTCGAAATGGAATTGCTCAAAAAGAGAAATACAAAGTCTGTGTGTGTTTGACATGGAAAGTCACGGAGGGCCCCCCACAGGAGAGAGCCAAGACTGCGTCTTTGTCTGCAAAAATGAAACAGCGCCGCTGTTTGTGCATTTTTGATTGTGCATACGTTGTTTTCTCTTCTTCTCCTCCTCACACTGGGATGGTCCAGCAGAAAAGAGAGCTTGGAGGTTTGTCTGTCTCGCGGCATCTCTCTGGGCCAGATGGAGCCGCTGGTTCTCCTTTGATGAAGACAGCGAACAAAGAATCAAGAGAAGAAGAGGAGGAGAAAAAGGAGGAGTATGGGACTCCTTAGTGGGAAGTTGAGTTTAATAAATTCTTCAGCTCTCTGACAGTAAATGTGACAAAATCGTTGTCTGTGTCTAGAAAGTATCTGACAAATCATTCAAGGACCGACCTGGGTATGGGGGTTAGATTGGCGACTGAGTGAAATAACAGTGAGACAAATGAGGAGAGAGGGTGGAGTGTGCAACATATTTATGGATGGAAATGGAGATACCGGCACAGACATCTCTGGATGTAGTTCCCTCCCGCGACCGAGCGAGGGAGCTGTTGGGTTTCGGTTCAGTGATCCCAGAGGAGCAGAAGGAGTAGCCTGCCAAGACGAAAAAGAAAGAGTGAAAAAAAAAAAAACAGAGATGGGAACAGAGAGGAGGAGGGAGGGCGAAACAGTGAGACAGCGAGGAGGAGGGAGTGAAAAGAAGGAGCCTGACTAGTACCTTCACGGTCCATTACATCACTGTTCTCTATGAGAATACTCCTCTCGGGCTTACGTCAGTGGGAAAGACTCCAATCACACTGTTGGTACAGGAGCAACACCTTCATCATGCTATAACACAACAACAAATACAGTCCTTCAGCTCATATCAACTCCTCACACCGCAGAGGACGTGTGACATTTCATTTGGCACATGTGATATTTAGTGCGCGCTATGTACTTTGAAGGTTAACCTGCATGTACTGGAGATATTAAATGTACCGTAGCACGAAAAAGCAGTGGACTCGGGGCCGGTAAACATGAGCGCAAATGCAGCTGCTCATAGCTTTTCTGGTGTTGGAGACAGCTTTACTGCTCATCAGACTAACAGCACCTCTGCCCCGCTGCTGATGTGCCTGCTTACCTGCCTGCCTCCTCAGCAGTTCAGCAGAAACTTGTCTCAAAGTACACCAGAGAAAGGGAGAGAGAAGAGAGTCGGCGGCAGCAGAGCGCATAAGAGTGTGAGCTGGTGTGTGTGCATGAGAGCGCGCTGGCATGTACAGGCATTTTGTGCATATTCTCAGCCCAGGACTGTTGGTGCATGTATGTGAGCGTGTGGGGTGAAGGGAGTTGGTGGTGGTGGTGGTGGTGGTGGAGCCCAGTGTGTGTGGGCTAATGATCCCGAGCACTCTTCCTCCACTGCCACGTGAAAGCAGCTCAGTGCCTGGAGGTCCCAGATAACCTGTTTGTGTGATTTTGCTGTGGCTGCGGATATTCCAGTCTTATCATCAATCATTAGACTTTCTCGCTAGCTGTTTGAATCAGGTTTGCCCTGCTGCGAACACATTTAGTGTAACAGGATCTACGTGGGTGTGTGTGTGTGGGTTGGTGTGAGAGCGCGCGTGTGTGCATGTCCTGCTGTGAACGCAGATACAGCAACACTCAGCACTGGACATCGCAGCAGGCAGCACCTGAGAGAGATTGAGGAAGGAAGGTGTGTGAGTGTGTGTGTGTGTGTGTGTGTGTGTGTGTGTGTGTGTGTGTGTGTGTGTACGTGTGTGTGTACGTGTGGTGGGAAAATGCTGCTCTATGAAAAGGTGGAGAGTAGAAAGAGAAGATGGGAGGAGTGAGTAAGTGAGTGTGCATTCAAATCAGCGAGCACCAAACAGAGCTGTACAGTAAATGCCTGAGAGAGAAGGGGTGCACTGTCTCACAGGCACACAAACACACACACACACACACCACACACACACACACACACACACACACACACACACAAACAAGCACACATAGTCACGGATACAAACACACACCATCCAGGTGCAAGTGGCTGGTGTCTGCTTGTGATGAAGCAGCTCCTTCCAGGCAGAAATAGGTCAGGGCACAAACCTTCATTCCTCAAGGATGTACTGCAACATACTATATATATATATATATATATATATATATATATATATATACATACATGTATAGGCCCTGCCACTGACTGCTGTCTGTTTAGCTTTACAGTAGTATAGTCATGTTATGAACACAAGAACAAAAAACTCAGCCATGGTTCCAAGAACGATGTTCATGAAGAACATAGATACAAATAGACACGTAGTTAAAAACAAGGATGACAGAGGTAAAACAAACTGAGGCAAAAAGGAACATAAAGCTATTATTAAGTGGGTGGGAAACAGGTGCATATGTTAATCCTTTATCCAGCAAGGAACTATAAATGGTAACTTCCACGGACATCCACAATGGCGTTGCTATGCAGCATAAATCACTGAACTTGGCTGGAGTAGACTTTGATACATGTTATATTTGTTATTTATGTTATATATTGTGTTTTATATATATAAATATCATTATATGTGTCATTTACATTGTATTGTTATATAGATTTGTGTGTTATTTATGTTCCTTAAAAAATGTTAAAAATAAATGTTCCTGGAAGTCTGCATTAGTTTTTCTGAATTTTTTTATAAATACACCTTTTAGAAAATGTTTTTATTTCAAGGAGTGCCTGATAAAGGGGTAACATATAAATATATATGTTTAAAAAATATATTAACAGTCTTGTATATTTTTAACTATGTACAAGGACTGTTATAAAACCTTAACATTGGTACAAAAGTTTCAGTTAGACAGGAAATTATTTTCACACAGCAGATTTACAGCTAGAGTCAAGAAATGTGACGCCCACTGCACTTATGGTGAAAACTACATTCCACTGTCTTACACATCACAATCAAGTCTTCACAATACATTTGTGGAAAAAAGAGATGAAAAGAAAGTTGAAAACCTCCACAACCTTTCGAGATGTCTGTAAATTAATACAAAAATCTGTGTACGATACTTGTAAATATAACTTCAGACTCAATACTTCTTTTAGTGAGATCGTCACTAATTGTATTGAAGTAAATAAGTGTTTACACGGTGTTAAGCTTGAATTCAAGATTGTTTTCAACTTTGTGAAAAAATTGCAAAGTTATGGTTATTCACAGTTACAGATTTGTTGTGTTTTAAATGTTGGACTATTTAAAAATCAAGGGATAATCTGAAAAATAAAAATACAATGATAAAATACTTTTTATCATTATCATTGTTGGTTTATACAAACCAACAATGAACAAGTCTGCTTACATACACTAACGACATCCAGCACAACATCCAGCACAACATAGAAGAAGTATACAATATTGAATACAGCTGTGGCTGTAAAAGCAGAGCAGGTCATCTAGTATTGATAGGACTGATGGTTTGACCCCTTAGCTCCTCCTGTACATATGCCAAAATGTCCTTGATTAAGATATGGATGATGGTCAGGAGAGCACATTGCATGTGTGTGAATGAGAGTTAGATTTATGTTGGTATTAAAGAATGTGGAGAGAAAAGTGTGTGATTGGTCGACACACCAACCATAGTTCACATGCAAACCTACGGTTGGACCAGCACATGAGAATAAGATTCACAGGAGAGAACAAAAAAACTATGGGACTTGGGACTATACGCCCACATAGCCTATTTTTCTCTTTGAGCTTAGAAAGCATCATCTTCTACTAAACTTGCATTAAGAGTGACGACATTTGTAGAACGCTAATCCATTATGGTGCTAATTAATTGCAAATATTTAGAGATCTTAAAGTGGTAAAACTCTATTTAACTGTGATACATAAGGGAACTTAGCAAGTGCTGAACAATCCTCACCTGGAAGACTCAGGCTCAGAGGCCATTAAGATAAACATCTGGCTAAACAACATTCCCATTTCAGTCTTGGGTTTGGGGATGTATTATAGATACACAAGTTGTTCAGAATAGGAATTTTAAGATAGTTGAAACTGCAAACAGTCAGATCAACAATACTTCTTCTAAAATATATTTCCACTCATTTGAATAAAGTCTCGACTTTTACTGATGTTCTAGCATCTTTGACTAGTTTTTCTGATGGGGTAGGAAAAACAGTCACTTTCTTTGTTGGCATGATCCTCATCCTGGCTGAGATTTATTTCTCATCACAATAAAAAATGGAAACTGATAACTTTTCGCAGACAGTATGCTTTATTTGATTGGATTGCTTAGCTATTATAGTGTTATTAATGCTGTTCACAAAGTATAGCTCTGTGTCTTTCTGCCTTTTCAAGAGCAGATAGCAAAGACAGCTCTGATCAACAGTTAGATAAGAATATAAGAAATCACAAGTCATTAGCAAAAGAACTTGGATGCTTAGCCTGGAACCCATGCAGATTTTAGCACAATCCTGTTCCAATGCCAAGAACGCAATAATTAAAACTCAAAACTTCAAAATAGAAATACAAGGTCAGTCTAGGGTTAGCACTGCTGGAGTTTGATCACTGAATATCAGCTGAACCTTCTACAGACTGACAAGTCACAGTTTAAGTGGGAATCTTTTGGCATCTCACGATTTGATTCAATTCCGATTCTGAGGTCAACGATTCAATTCTAAACCGATTATCGATGCATCTTGATGCAACAATTTTTTGGTGTACATTTCCATGCATGATTTATAATAATCATAATCACAATCCTAATCATACTAATAACAATAATCAAATCTGAGTTTGCTAATCACTTCCTACTTTTGTGGTGATCATTAAAGAAAACCAACAAAATAATTAACTTAACACTGAATTATTTTAATATTTTATTAAAGAAAAGGCTTTTCTTTGTCACAAATAGATTTGACTTGAACGCAGAATCCTGTTACAGGCAATGAGCATATCCCTGAGAGAAAAACAGTATACTGTAGCCTAAATAAAAATAAAAAAGCTTTCAATGCAGCTTGCATTCAACACATTATGGACCTATGTATCAGCTCTCACACTAAACACATGGCTACTTTTGGTCATTGATAATACAAAAATAAACAGATAAATGTTCTTCTCTATGTGTCATTAAAGAAAAAGCTGCTCTCAGTCAAAGATAAGAATAAGACTTCTCCTATCACAAAATCCTCCTGTTATGGGTGATAGGGAGCATATCCCAATGCTATGCTACTTTATGCCGCTTGCGTTTCAACACATTGTACAACAACCTTTTGCACAACGTGCTGAAATGCAAGCGGTTCGCAACAAAGCACGACTGAATACAGACGCAAATCCTCGGCAATCAAAGTTGCGGTAGAGTTTGTAATTCGCTTCGCTCTTTCCGAGTTGGGTGGGAAATTTGACATCGCTTGCTCGATGGTCCTCTAGCTGGAAGCAACTACAACCATGCTTCCACACGCTTGCTGTTAAAGCAGAGGCTGCCGGGTGAATGTTGCGCTGAGCTATCTCGTAATTTTGTTGTGTGTGCACCATCGACTTCGCACTTCCGCAATTACGAGTTATTGCGTTCCGTCAACAGTACGTTGTCAATTAGCATTTAGAAAATCGATTTTTGACTTCTGTAAATCGATTCAGAATCGTCCACGTCCGTGTCGCGATGCATCTAAGAATCATCACCATTCAGTGCCATGCTGGCGTTGGTGGCCTATACTGTGAGACGATGTAGTTTACTACAAAACATATTGTCTTACAATCTTTATGAAAAGCTGCTTTATTCACTTACAAAGTTATCTTTTAAAGTGACAAACATAATATGTGTATTTCATGGCGCAATTCAAACAGGATCAAAAATTGTATAATGTGTCTGAATGGAGTCTGAATCAAACAGTTTAATCAAAGTTATAGTGGCCATTATTAAAGGAAAGAGGAACTATATCACTGTAACAGATGATGTTTGGAGGTGATTCTGGGTAACAGTCGGTTCCTGACCGGCTGCCAGAAGTCCCTGAAATTAGTCAGCACCCATTAAATCATGTTTTTTAATGTAGTCTCTACTTGCCAGACACACAAACACACTGACACACACATAAGCTCTCTCTCTCTCTCCAACTCATCTGTATCTGGAAGTGGGATTAGCAGTTATGGCCGAGGTGTGGGAATGAGGCTTACCTGTGAGTGGAAGCCTAGTCCTCAGTCCCTCAGCAGAAGAGAGGGAGATTAGCCCAGTGCATAAACACACTGGGATTACTCACTACCAAGGATTAATGGATGCATGCGTACAGTGCTGGGTTATGTTCGTACAGCATGTGTATTTATGCATTTATACGAGCCGTGAAACCGGGGCTTTCTCTGTCCATGTCCGCGCATCTTTTAAGATTACTCGCAGTGAGATTAACTCCGCCGAGAGTTAGCGCACTTTGAGCCTCTCAAACACAGAAACCGATGCGGGGAAGATTAGTCAGAGAATCCAAATCGACACACGACAAACTGTTGAGATACACCTCCACTGTTTCAAATTTGAATCATGCTATGTTGTTTACTTACAAGTTGTGCCCGTGTCAGTCAGTTGGTGGCTATTTATTTGTTAGAATCAATATTGGTATTTTTTATTCTGTTTACTTGCAAGTTCTGCCCAGTCAGTGAGTCGGTAGCTATTTGTTTGTCCAGAATCAATATTTTTGTTACATCCTCACCTGCTAAGCAAAGCAGCTGCCATCGCTGGGAAAAGACCTTATGTAACCCAGCGCAGAGCCCGCCAAACTGAACAGATGAGTTACTATAGACAAAGGGCATGTGCGTTAGTGTGTGTGCGTGTGTGTGTGTGCTTGCATCCATGCGTACACATAGTCAAGGTTTGCTCTCATTTTTGCAGGAGCCAAATCAGGGAAGGCCAGTGATTCGCTGTGCCTCATTTGAAGTACAACTTTGAAACGTAATTGGTCTCCTGGCACATGCGATTGCGCACAGACTCGCTCACACACTCACATGCTCGCTCGCTCATTTGCTCGTTTCTCTGTTTTCCATGCCTTTGAACCCATCAGAATGTATTAGCCGAAGAACAAAGACTGTGTACTCTGGATGATGTTGATTAGTCAATTACACAACAGGGAGTATGATAAGAAAACTGGCGGATCTCATGAATATAATGCATCATTATGTCCCCCACCAGCTCTTTGTTTTGAGAGGGTTCCCCCTACTTTTGACGGATCATGCACTCTGCACAATCTGAGAGGAAGTATCGTACATTGTCAGTCAGCCTTTGAGTACGTCTGAGCAAATGAGGACTTCGTATTCCATAGATATGGAAAGTTAAAACGTATGAAGTATGAACATTCCCAGGATGTAAATGAGCGCTGATGGTGTCCTCACTATGGGGAATACATTTGGGGCTGTCCATGAGTAGTCCACCAGACAGTTAAACGTTGCTATTCTCACAGGTCAGTTAAACTTGTACACATTTCAGTGACACATAAATTACAGATATTTGCAATGAAATGTCAGATCTTCCAAATCAAATGTTTTTTAGGAAAACAATTGTTCATTTACTTTTCCGTTGCACTCAGTCTTTGAGAAGGCATGTTTGCTAAAATATGTTGTTGCACTGAATAATGTTTTCAATCAATGTTAATTTTGTTTTGTGAGATGTTGTCACAGTTTTCAGGATAATGTGCTATGCTCACACTGCATGGCACAAAATGCCCCATGATTAGAGACATTTAAGATAAGCTTTGGCCATTGAAGAATGTGATTAAGACATTATGTAGCCCGCCTAATAAAATGATGGTTCAAAATCTTAAATCAACAGACAACACAGAGAATGGACTCAGCCACTCCAACCATCTGTCACTTATTATTTGACTGATCAGGTAGCGGGTCAAAACCTCCGGTGCGTAACGCTTTGTGGCACTACGCAGGTCGCACAAAGGACCAACAATGAGTGACTTTGGTGAAATTGGATCATGTTCTGTGGAGAAATGTTTTCTGATTTTTCCTCTAACGTCTGATCTCCTCCCTGTGATTTCTCAAAAGCAACCTGTAACTACTGCATGCAGCAACAAGTTAGCTCAGCTAGCTGACTCTGCTCAGAGCAGCTCGTGTAAGTGTTGATGTTTACCCTGTTATCAAAGGTGTTCTGGACCGTCAGGGGATGACCACCAGAACTGGAGCCAGGTGAGCAGCCAACGAAACAGGACTCTGCGGACATCATGATAGTTAGAGGTGAAGAGACCTCGGTGGACATTGAGAGAGGAAAAGAGACAGTGACTGAGCGAGTGGCCGGACAAATACAAATCTTAGAATGGCTTTTAGTTTTTTACACAGTAAAAAGCTTCAATAAAAGTAAAAGGCTGCAGACAGACAACGAGCTGGACTTGTTTCTGTTGAAGTAAGCAATATTAGCTGCTAAGTTATGCCTTACATAAACCGACAGCGATGTAGCTAGTAATTAGCATTTTACAGCCAGGTGTTATGTAAGCTTAGCGTGCTGTTACTGTCTTAAGTTGTGGGAAAGGCTTGTGCGAACTTTGACAAAATGGCAAAAATACTTGAGCTTTCATGTCCGAGTTTTGCATGTAGTTAGCTTGTAAAGTTTTCTGAGGTTTTTTTTTTTTTCAGACTAGTCAGCTAGTCTGAGTTCAGACTTTCATCAACCTTGGAACCCATCGACTACTTCTGCATCCTTTGCTGATCTTTAAAAACAGGTATCTGCATATGAAAGCAGATAGATTAAAATATGCTAACAAAAAGCTAAACTGATGGGTTTCAAAGTCCTCTCACGTGATTGTTCAGTGCTGGATGAACTACAAGAGAAACCAGAACCCCTCTGATACGAAAATCTTTTCCCTTGCTCACCCCCTAGAAACAACAGGGAAATCAGTTGCTACATCTCCAGTGAACGTGACATTTTCAAGAAATGTAAACGTGTAATTTTTTATCTGAACACGTAATGATTATTGGCTGGAATTTCCTCGGATAGAATAGATAGAAGAAGAAAGGAAATAGTTTCCCTTTTTGGACTGGTGTTCATCCATAGCAACCTAATAAAGTAGTACAATAAAATACAATATGAGCTCATCTTTCCCTTAAATCTGCTTTTGGTCCCTGGATACATATGTCTTGACTATCTGTCAAATATTAGGTCAGGCATTTCAGAGGAGCCTTCTTGTTGTTCGTTATTCTCCGGCTTACTGAGGGAGACATGAAGGAGCGCCGTCTCCCTGCTTCAGGTTTCAAAGCCGTGTTACAGCTACGCACTGGAAACAAAGCATATGTTTTCATCTCGACTTTTAAGAGAACCTACTTGCTATTTATATCCCGTCAGCGGGAGAAGAGAGATGACAGCTCTCTCTTCTCTTGCCTTCTTTCTCTCTTAACTTCCTCTGATAAAAAGACTTAAGCAATCAGTCACTTTCTCTCCTCCCCACAGCATTCGCCGTTGCACAGCAATGGCACCAATTTGTGTGTTTGTGTGTGTGCGCTGCATCTTTGCATGTCAATGTGCATGTGTCCCTGATGCTTCACCTTTATACAAAGAGGACTGAACCAGTTAGCTGTCAGCCTTGGATGACAACTGTAGCAAATCAAAGGCGCGTCACACTTGTGACTATGTACGAAACACAAAAAACATAGTTGACATTAAGTAAAATAACCTTTAAATAATATCTATCTCACAAAATGAGTGCTTTCCCAGATGCTAGGTGCGAAGATGAAAGTGTCAATTCTGCCGTTGTGCTCGGGAGGGTGGGAAAACACACAGGCACGGATGGGCAAACGGAGGAGCGAGCAAAAAAAAGAGAGAGAGAAACATATCGTCTGACAGGTGGCACACTTTCTCTGCACTGTTCCTCCCCGAAACCGACAATTGAGACTCCTCGCAAATGATGTAAGATAGGAGAAAACAATTTAACATTGATCATAGCAGTTGTTTGTTGTCGACTAATCAATGTGCTGCGCTTCAATGAGCACCAACGCAACTCGTATGACAGTGACTTCATCTGAGGAAATGCTAGATTGACGATTTATACACAGCAACATTAATTCCTTTCAAATATAATGTCTGGACACTGAGAAAACAGTAAAAGTTGACATTACAGGGTCAAATAGATATTCAAGAGCACACCCTGATGACACCTATAGGGGGTTCTTAAACTATGGTGCAGGCACTTCCTGGAGGCTGCTGAAGCATTGGAAGATCTGACGTTTAAGTGGAAACAGACAACTTTCACCTCCCCTTAGTGTCTCCAAGTTATATCATTGTTGGTGCAGCTGTCGCAATGACAACTGGATTGTTTCTGTTTTCCTCAGAGTGGCAACTATCACCAGACACAACATGCGTTTATTCAATCACTTAGTCTTTAATGGAGACATGAAGGCAGATAGAAATGGTGCAAGCCTGGATCAACAGTCAGCCTTCATTTCCTGCGAGATTCTGTGCACGGTAACAGATGAAGTTGCACAGTAAAACGTTGTTGATGGTGTCATTATGCAACAGCCATTACGTTATGCAAACTACATTCACTTCATAATAACACATTAGAGCAAAAAACTTGTCTATCGCAAGTTTAAATGAACTTGATTCATGTGGAATAATAAACAAAAGTGTTTTTACTGTAACAAGGCAGTTAAGAGCTTTATGACCAACCTTTATTAAGATGGCCAAACAACATATCAAGTACCAAAACAGGTTTTTAGTTCAAAATAAAGTTAATAAAATACGATGCAATCTTTTCTTGATGTTCAAGTGATTAATTTGTCCTTGTACAACACAGGGTTGTTCCATGAAATTCAAGTTGCCGTTCCGTCATTCTTCACAAACATAAAACATATTCATAAAGAATATGTTTTATGTTTGTGAAGAATATAAAACATATTCATAAAGAATTGCCTCAACCAAGGATGGATGGGTCTCAACCCAGAATAGACCCCACTGACTTAGCAGATCCAGATAAAGGGATGGAGATAAAGATACATTGTTTCCAAGATTTCTGTTAATTTAGCAGCAACAATAAACTGATGGTTACTTGATTTTCATCTTCACATATAAAAAAGTTCTACATCATGGAAACGTCCACTATGACTGCATGTAAGCACAAGTGTCACTGACGTATACGCAGTGTTTTCAGGTTCAGCCGTTCTGTGCGGTTTTATGTTGAACACTGTGACAATCATGCAACATCATGTTATGTCAATTCTACTCAGCTTGCTTTGGAACTAATTTCCCCAGTGTTATTTGTGCTTGATCAAAGTTTAACTGGACACTGGCAGATGAGACGAAAATGCATAAATCCAAGATGGAAAGATAACAGCTCTGAGATATCTCTGCAATGTGCTAACAGTCAGAACGATTAATAATGATTTTCTGGCCATTGAGCGCTACACATCCTCGTCTAATGGGATTCATCTAATTACACTGTTTTCTGCTTGTTGTCTTGCCTCTGGGATCCCTGAATGTTGAGTTCTCTTGCTCTATCTCGCCTCCAGGAACCCTGTGAATATAAAGATCACAGAACCTGAGGAACATTTTTAATGGCTCCCGAAATGAGCATCTCTTCAGGCAACTGCTCAACTTTTCTCCCACTCAGAAACTTTCCTGGAGCATCGCATGCGACCCACCAACTACTTCTTCGCTGTTGCCTACTCTCTTTTGCTTCATGCGGGGTCCTCCCACCATTGCCAACATCCCGTGGCTGAGAGTAAGTGGAGCAGAGAGGGGAGTTCTTCCCATTTTAACTGCTTCAGAGACCATCTAACTTAATTGCCTTCAGGGGTTTTGTGCTGTTTTATACAGTGCATGAAGCCACACAGTATTCATTTGCATCAGACACAGTGGAGCTTCTCGAGCTTCATCCGTCTGGACGTCTGATAACGGATGTCCTGGTGTGTTCTCTGAGCTTGTCTTGTGAATTCAATGGTAGTTGGTGCCATGCTGACATGTCATCTCATCCTTACTTTTACAAGGACACTCCACATTATCTTTGGAGGCACACTGTTGCTTTGACTATCTGAACAGAAATGAAAAAAAGCACGCCTCGAGAAAGTTAAAATAATGTCTGAAATCTATTTTTCTCTCTGTAATCAACCACTGTATGTATGATACACACATTTAAAGATAAATGGTGTTAATGTCCAACTATGTATATATAGGCATACTCTGATGGTCAGTTGTACGCTCAGATGAAGGTCTGACAGCCTGGAAACTTGCTTTAAAAGAAAGTCAAACACTGCACAGACCCATGTGTGCAGAAATCTTTCATTTGTCAGAAGTCATTAAAATTAAGAAAGAATATGCCATAGTGTGTGGGTACAGAGGCACAATAAATACCCATTCGCTCCAGTAACTTCAGATTGCATCCCAAGACAGACACCATATAACTGTTCTCACTTATTTAGCCTGATTAGATCATCTCACAGGACTTGTTAGAGTGTGTGGATTATCGCTGATTTATATCCCTCTCACGCTTCTATTTCTTTTCTCTTGAATATTTTATTTCACCTCTTATGGGAGGACCACTTACACCTTAAATATACCTAATGGTGCATCTAAAACCTTTACCTGAGCAGATGTAGAGTCCCAGTAAATACAAAAAAAATAAAAAAATCACTGCTCTATTACAGGAGCCATTCAAGTCCACTTGCATGTACATGCTAATTTTGACTTGTCATAGCAGGACAAGCACTAGTGTAATTAATAACATTGATGATGGCTGCATTCCATTTTGTGTGCAGGTTTCAAGGCTTTAGTGTTACGGCCTGCAGGCTCACCAGCTTTCCTTACTGGAATACATGCAATGAACAAAACCATGAATATGATAAAACATCATTTTTCTTTTTCTGTAACTTAACATTTCTTTAGGTTAAATATTACAATTTTTTGCTTAAGTGATGCTGTGCTGTTAATATCTGCTTCATCACCACAAACACACCTGGTGATGTCCACAAGCCTCATCAAAAATGTTAATGTTTTTGTCATCACAAACATGGCTGGAAATTGTCTCAAAAAAAGTCTTATTACAAATAATCAGTGGTTTCACACTAACAGATGTTGAAACACAGTCTCTAACAGTAGTCACTGGCTTGTAAGCCTTCATGACAACAACCGTCACCTCCACAGCATCATATGAACAACGGGTCATAAACATTTAATTTGAAAGTAATACAACACGTTTTGTAGAAACGTCAATATGGTGCAAAGCCTATGACATGAGCATTCTTCTTTCTTGAATAAGCAGAAAGGGCTTCCTGATGAGTCCTTTCTGATTTAAACAAGATGAACCTAACTTTATTTAGCATCCGCTCACAATGTCATCACAAACGTTACTATAACTACGGATATTTGCTACAGCAACACTTTAGAAAATGACAACGTTTCAAGCTGAACACAGTAATGAGGAGTTGTCTTTAACTGATTTGTAACTCATCATAACCACAAACTACAAGTGGCATCTAAAGAAAAGAATAACGTAGGTGTAACCATCCTGACAAGATAATAATAATCATGAAAATAGTGAAACTTGCCGCCTTAGACTTGCTGCCCACAAGAGAAAGGCTTTCTCAGTCTTCCCACTCAGCGTGTGTGTGTTTGCTTGTTTCCCCATCCTGGCAAGAACAAAAAAAACATTCTCAGTCAGCATACTTTTTATCACGTTAAATTTGATTTATTATTCATTATAATTTCATAAAATTGTGATTGTGTTTGGGAAACTGCAAGAGAAAAGGCTTTTTTATTAACTTGATACATTGATGTTTGAGTGCTGCAAGTTCATACAATCTTTCATAAAGTTTTGTCACACATAAATCTTTTTTCCATCCTGTCATCCATTCCACATGGTCATTGATGATGCAAATCCTTTATTCACCATTTACTGATAATCAATCAAAAAAAAAAAACAATATTTAAAGAGAAATATCATGCTAATTCAGGTAATTTCAGGTTCATAATTTTATTTTGGATTAATACTAGAATAAGTTAACAAGCTTTAATGCTCAAAGGAAAAAACACATCAGTCTTCTCATACTTTTTAGGGCTGCAGAACTGCGTTCTCCCTCGGTCTGAATTGCTCTATTTTAGCTCCAGTCTTTTAAAGGCCCCCCTCCTGAATCCCCAGTCTCCTCTGATTGGTCAGCTTACACAGGCCTGATCCATTACCACTTACAGCAACAGGGCAGCTATGCTATATCAATTCATACTGAACATGCCAAACTGTTAATAAAAGCAAATTTCTCCCGAGCATGTTTCCTCTCACAAATGTCTCGCTGAAGTCTAATGAAAAAGGCATTTCATTTTAGTGCGACTTTGCTGTTGGCAATATGAGACCGTTTAACTAGTCATGGATTTAATGGCAGCTGTACACTACCACTACTCCAAGGTGTCCATCTGTGTTCAGCATATTCATAATACATCATATCAAACAGCATTGGATTTCAGCAATTAAGTGTGTGTTTTTTCTAGTGTATAAGTATGTTATGGGGCCATAGTGTTCTTGCCGGAAATCCGATATCCGTTATTTTCTTTGCCAACTATAAGCACAATCACAATTAAAAGCTCTTGAGGTTGTAAACATTAAGACAAAATACCGAGCTGTCAATAAAATGGTATTGAAAAGCTTCAGGCTGTAAATCTGTCTGACATGTTAGATTAGTCCTGGTACCCATCCTTGAAAAAGATATCTCAAAGCGGAAATAATGATTGGACAGTTCTGGGTCACTGAAATAGCGTAAAGTGTGAATTGATAAATGAGTGAGAAATGTTAAATTCAATACAGATGTAATGTTCCCACAATCTTGTCATCCTCCATTGTCTTGGTTTCCTTATTTTCCCTTTTTCTGCAACAGTTCCACATAATAAGCCAAACTCTTCCCACTTGTGTCAGGATTACTGTCACTCTGGTTTCCTGCAGTCCTCTGGTATCTAGAGAGATTTTGTGGTACACTAATTTTTTTTTTTCACTTGATAATAATAATCAATCACCGTGCTAAGAAAACCTGTCATATCCCATTCATGTTTCTGCCAATGGCTCAAGGTCTTGGTTGTGTGAAAGGTAACACCGAAGTCAGGTAAGAGGAGTTTACACAATTTACAGCACCACATCAGCAAAGTACAGAGGTGGGGAGATGATTCTGCAATCATACAATCCAAGACAATAGCTTTTGTTTCTCATAATGACTATTCGGATTATAAAAATATTACCATGGGTCAAATGGGTGGCCAGTATGAATTATTATGCAACAATCATATGGTTTCTTTTGTAGGAAACTGACAACCTGATATGTTTTCTCTAAAGTTAGCAAAAATGACATAAAGCCTTAGTTACTGATTGATTAAATCTTGATTATAACATTTTGAGATTAAGTATTTTATAAACCCACAATGGCTGACAATTTATCTTTTCCCTCAAAGGAGCATGCACTCCTTCATTTGAAGAGCTAGATATGTCAGATATAGATTTTCACCCATCAGCGGGGATATTTTCATTCATTAGTTTAAAACAATACAATAGATATTAATAAAAGTAATTATCAAGGCACATTAAGGGACAGAGATGACTTCTGTCATAATACACATAGTACTCATAGTTTATTGCTGTTGCGAATATTGCCATCACGGCTCTATTCAAAGTGCCTTTCTTGCCTTATCCAAAAGCCGTACATTAGCACCTGAAAGCAATTATCTGCTGTTATGTAAAATAAAGCATTTTAAGATGTGTGGGTTCTCTACTTGTTGTTCTCATTATTACCGTTCTTTTCCTTGGAGGCTGTTCCATAAGTTTATCACCGGGTTGTTATTCAAAGAGCTTGGAAACATTTCTGCACTGGCAGTGAAGACAGAAGAGTGATTAACATTTGTTTCATCAATTTCATTATTTCAATAACCCTTGTTGCACTGATTAATTGCATTCCCTAAATTGTGATCACTCATTCTCGAGCTCATGGGGGTATTAATCTCAAGAGACTTAGCGCTGACGTTTGTTATTACCGTGTGCTTTTCCACTCTCTCCTGCACCTCCGACAGGGCTGGGGAAACTATCACGGTGATCGCTGAGGCCTAAAAAGAGAAAGTTATCTTATTCAAAGTCTCAAAGGTTTTGTTCATCCATTAAGCCAAACAAGTGTGTACTTTGTAAATGTTAGTGAATGCTGTGCTGCTCATCTAAAGTTTTACTTTCCCAAGTCTAACCATGTCCTCTCCTGTCCTTGCATGAACTTTTTCACTTATGTTAAGTATGCAAATATTAAATTGTATCCAATGTTTGTTTGGTCTCCAGGGGCACCAAAGTAAAGACCCACAGGTTATTGTTTTTGCAAATCATCTTTGGACAATTTACACTTTGGTTTCCATAAAGATCTTGCCTGCAAACAAATGTGTTCACATTTACTTGTTTTTTCAGCTGTTACAGGTGTGCATATTCAAATCAACTCTGTGTTTGAAAAAATAAATAAATAAAACTCAAATTCAACAACTTAAACTTCAATTTTAAGGTTTCTTTCTAAATAACAGATTATCGTGCCATCTTAGATATGTCAATGTAAAGTCAGGATGTGTGTTTTCATTTCATCCTCCACGTAAATTCAATAATCATAGCACTTTGGACCCCTGAATTCTCAGAAAAACATCTGGCACCAAAAGGCTTTTGCCTTTGATCATACATACTTTTTATTACGTTTGCTTCCCTGCCACCTGCAAAAGTTCCTTCTGGGTTGCCCATCCAGTTCACTTTACAGTAAATGCATCATGACTTTCTGTGCGCTGGTGCCCTTTTTGTTCCCATCTCTGCCCCTCAAACATCGTGAGTCAGCCACTGCTTCGTCCGGACTCAGAGTTATGGGGGCACTGGCCCCTGTTGGCCCGCCCCTAGAACCGCCCCTGATTGGCACATGCAATAAAATAAAGTTACCATGTCAAGCAAAAAATCTGATTATCATCCGGTTTATTTGTATTCTGGATACCGTAGAGTGTTGGAGAGAAGAGACAAAAGTGTGAAGAACCCATGTATGGGACAAGTTAAACAATTGATAATTATGTGATTTTGGGGGAAAATGATCATACATGAGTCGAAACAACGAGAATAAAGGGGCACAAATGTGAAATTTTACAAAAACATGAAGCTGCACAACCCGAGATAACAACTGTTTTATTCTACGCATTCTTCTTCTCTTTCAAAACCTAGTGCCTACATCACCCACAATGCAACATATCTCACAGAGTGACATCGCTGGAGGCAGTTTATCAGATTACATGCAGCTTTTTCTGGAGCCACAAAAGGCTTTATGCCACTTTTTTTCACAAATGCGGTCGTACTCGCCTGTAGACCTGTAAACACACTTTAATGGTTACCAGAACCGCCAACTGTCTTACAGAACAACCTTTAACACGTGTTGAAGCTTCATACACATCTGATCTTATTGCTGTTTAGATTTGAGTCTGAACTTTGTTATCAATAACAACAGCGCCTGTGCACACATCATATTAAAGCTGCTGTATAACAATAGAAACAATATACTTTTGGCAAATATAGCTATAACTAGTCTTTACTTCTATTATCTTCAAATATGATATTGAATGGTCTTTTCAAAGACAACCAATTGTTCCCTATTACATAAACAGCTGACTTCTCTGGCCTGGTGCGCTCCAGCCATAATCACTGCTGCCTGCTCGGTTGCCAACCTCAGCTTGGGCCAGTGACGATAAGGCCAAAGAGTCATCAATCAAGTCATAGGTGATGGCCCATGCACCTAACTATTTGCATACCATTGGCTGTGAGTACCTCAGGTTTCAGGATTTATGGGGATGCAAAAAAGCATCAATATACTGAATGCTGGAACGTCGGAGAAAAGGCAACAGAGGTACATAGAATCAAGAGGAGCAAGACAACGCCTGCAAGTAACAGGTTTGGCAAAGAAATAGTTATTCTGTTTATAAATGTGTCTTTAATATTTATTTGTTTTCTTAGAAGAGTAAAGATTTTTTTTTCCCTTTTTCATGTTCGTACCTGAATTTGTAGTATTTTTTTCTGATTTTACAGAGATTATAAGGTAAAATGCCACAAATTACTAAAACAAATAACACTATAACTACCTGGAGAGGCACTGATTACTGCGTCTTTCTATAAACCTATTCTGTCTTGTGATGTATGGCACCAGTACAAATTAGATAGATATCAAGCTAAAATGAGAAACATTGTAGCAAGAGGATGACTTAAAATTTGTAAAAAAAAAAAAAAATTTAATAAAGCAAAGAAATGTTCTCAAATATATCAATAGTAAGTACATAAATAGGATGCTGCATGAGGTGGTGTCATCTTTCAAATTATTTATTTATTTATTTTTTTTAAAGAAAGGTCATGTTTCTTTCCATAGACTTCCAGCATGAACAACACTACACTTGGAAACACCTCCTTGCTGCCTGGTTACAACTTCGAACACACCAGTATGATAGTGATTAGCTCCTTGGTCGCCCTGATCCTCCAACTACCTGTCAACATCTACATCCTGCAGCTGATAATATCAAGACGCTGCATCACAACCGAGTTCTATACCTTCAAAGTGGCAATTTTTGAAATCCTCCTTTGCTTCAAATACATTTTGGGAGTAGCGATATACTTTTCCAAAAACACAGATATGATGATGATCATAAATTTTTTCCTTGGATTCATAGTTACAGGTCGCCCAAGTCTTCTGACAGTTATTTGTGTGGAGCGCTACATAGCAGTTGTTAAACCTGTGGCTTTCTTGAGGCTCAAGCTACTGAAGTACAAACTGGCCTTTGCTGGGATCATCTGGCTGTGGACACTGCTTTCTTGCTCCCTCAGATTTGTAATAACTTCCGGATTCCACTACATTGTCGCAGTGCAGATCGGTGTGTACTGTGTGGTGAAGCTTTACTGTTGTATCGCTACTCTTCGGGTGCTTAAACAGCCTGGTCCTGGAGAAGCGATCAAGCAGACGGAAAGAATGAGCAAAGTCAAACGAAAGGCTTTCAGGATAATATTTATTCTCACAGTATCAGTTATCCTCGTATATATCCCCTTGATAGTTGTTGTTTCTTTAAAAAGCTACCTGGCATTTCATCTGTTCCTTGACATCGTCAATGCCTGCCACGCCATCAGCATCTTTGCAGCGTTTGTCCAGGCTTTGCTGTTCCTTCAGAGGGCTGGGAAACTGACTTTTATCAAGTGTCCCTAACACTGAAGTCAAACCTGCATGACCTTTGATGCGGCCTAAGTCATTGCATTTAAATTTTTATTCATGAATTACCAGTCATTTCAACTTCATTGTCATGAATAGCTTGCAGCTTACAGTAAATGTTTCAATAACACAGCTGACTTTTCAAGATTCACAGCTTGGAAGTCATGCAATACTGTAATTTCTGCAACACATATCACATCTTGACTTCAGTTTGTGGACTTCCGTGTTTGCATGTCATTTGCAAAAAGGTTTACATCAGCACTCACGTTTCAAAAAGCTGAAATGCCCCCTGGAACTAAGTGTCTTTTCAGAAAACATTAGGGTTCTTCTGGTACCGATGCAACGTAACGTAAGAAGACAATTTACTGGGGAGAGCTGTCCATTTTTTGCAACCAAGTTATAGTCAAGGGTCCGTATTTTGCCCTGTGGTTAACTGAGCTAACTAGCTAGAGCAGCTATAGTTAGCTGCAGCTAGCAGTTACTCTAGTGATATGCTACCCCACAATTGTTATCAGACTGATATTGATGGATGGAGATGTCTTATATATTGTAACTTTGATAGTTTACAAATGATTATAAGGGTTAAATTAAGAATTAAGGCCTTTTAACACTATTATAGACTAAACAGCTAATCATGTCAATATTGAAGCAATGGTATGAAACACCCTGTATTATATATTAGTATTTTAGTACTCTAAAAGTGGGGTGCTGTACCTGTCAATATGTGTGTTGGTTGACTGTAATCCACTGGTTATGTATTATTGCTTATATTTAGTATGCGTGCTTGCTTGCTTGATATCGAACATATCGTATTATCTTTGTTTTGTCAGTAACTGAAGGAATTGATTTTTCAGGTCCTATTCCTCCCTGCCTGATAATAGAATATATTCTGAAAGTCAGAGTATGCTTAATCTTTTTATAGTGCTCCTGGATGGCAAGATGGATGGAAATAACAGTCTACCAGTGGTTGCATCTCATCTGATGCACAGTGCAGATGCCCGGGCTCCATTCATAATCAATACTGTTTTTGGTCTCCCTGCCAACATGTGTGTCTTGTGGTTAATATTGGCAGGACCTGGAGAGAAAGCTGCAGAAGTCTTTTTCTCTTAACCAGGCTGTTTGTGAGGTTGCCATCTGCACAGCAAATGTCTTTGCGTTAATTGCAATAAATAGCAGTACATCCGATGTAGCCGATTCAACCTACCACTGGTGTGAGAGATTTTCCTTCAGATTTGTATTTTCATGGCATCCGCTGTTCACGAGCTGTGTCTTTTTAGAGCGCAGTCGTGTATCCTGTGGTGTTTCTAAAGCACAATATAGAACATAAGTCACATTACACTTCATATTATGTTTCCAGCCTTTCTATTATGTGTGTTTTGGCATGACTTTCATCTTATTTCTGGTGCAGCTCTTTTGTTGTGTTGAAACACTTGCTGCCCTTGCTTGGCCTGGACCAGGAGATAGGAACCAGTAGAGCAGTGGAATGAACGGTGCAAAACTGAAGGCTTTCCAAATCATTGTGGCCATCTTTGTATACGCTGCTCTCAACTATCTACCCGATATTCCTTCGCATGTTTTGTACGGTCATGGATGATTAGGAGCTAGAGCCAGGAGGACATTCTTATGTTAGCTTAAAGACTGCAAGTAAGGGGAAACAGCTATCCTGACTCTCTCAAAAACTCCAAACATACCAACGTATCTAGCTCAAATTGTACAGTAGCAACATTATCCAAACATTGTTTTGACGGGGGGGATTGTTGTTGGTGGTATTTTTTTGCAATTCGGAGCCAAAACAGTGCAATTCACTTACACACCACTGTCATAAATGTGGACCACTGTACACCTGCCTTTGTTATAATCACCTCACATATGATGGACATATGTCCACACCAGGATTTTTGCCTCTTGATCTGACACACACTGCTGTTCTCGTCTCAGCCTCCTCTATCACCGTCGTCTTTGATCTCTTCACCTCTGCCCCAATGTTTGTAGAGGTTGCTGAGCCCTGTTCCAAGTTCATTACAAGATGATCTCCAAAGCACATGCCCCCAAATTCTAAATTCAGTCATTTATTTAACTATATCTACTGTATTCTTCTGTTAAACAACACTGTTTAACTTTGAAATGTTTCTCTCTTTTTTTTGTACTTAGGCTATCAGCACTTGTTGTATGGGACGGTGACATGTTTAGGAACATAGTTACTTTTGTTTTTTTTTTGTTGATACAAATGTGGTGTGTTTGTGATGAGTTCACATATTGAAAAACATTCATCCATGAACTGTGTATTTGAAGTACTGTATCTTAGTTTCCTCTCATAAGTTTGATATCAGAAAAACTGGTTTGTATGTGCTAATTTTACATTATAAATAATATTGTGTGAGTTGTTTGACTTTGTCTCACTGAAGGACAGTGTGGCAGCGTTTGCGGGTTTCAGGACTTAATGATTCATGTTTCTGTTTTGTTAACACTCTGAGCAATGACTTCACAAGTGATCAGCAGAATATGCAAATATGAGACCCCACATCCAGAACTCGGCCCACACCAGAACCCCTTTGTGGATGAGAAAGAAAAACCACGCGACCTCATGACTGACTTAAACATTGGAAAACATATCATTCTGCAGGTGCAGAACTACATTGCTGTCATGTTATGTAACAGTTTATAGACGATGTCACATGTATTATAATAATTACATGTTTTTGTTAGTTATAAAAATGTGTGATTGAAGAGTGTTTGTCTTTTCTCTTCTTGAAAATATGTTGCACTCAAGTTACATTTCACTTTTTTGTGTGTGTTTTTAATACATTGACCTATTTTACCTCACTGTCTCCTCCAGACTTAACCTCCACTTGTTCAGCTTTGTAGCCTTCGTTCGCAACTGCTCTTGAATCCTCGAATGTGTTCGTACATACTCACTTGATTCTGATGTTTCTGTATGGAAATAATCAATTAAGCTCTAAAGCTGCGTGTCTGTTGACGCTGGGTCCTGCCCTTCTCTTCCTCTCCTCTCTCAGCTGAGTGCAGTTTCTGTGATGACTAAGACTGAGAGAGACTGTTCACTAGAGACCCTACACACACACACACCCCATCGCCACTGCCGCCACGGCCACCTGCTTGTTATGAACGGGGGCCTTTGTGATTGACACAACTATCTCATCAGCCTTCCCCTCACGACCAGTAAACACCACGGCCAAAAAAAGCGCTGACCTAGTCTGTTTGATGAGAGCGGATCATAAACTTGATTTTAAAGTGTTCCCAGCGATGGCGTCTTAAATTTGAGCCGGAGTTGGAAGTCACCTCAATTAAATCTGTTCCCAGCGGCAAATTACAACTCTGACTCACAGCTCTCCTTCAAAAAACGTGAAATGCCAGAACGTGACTTATCCTTCGTCTTCTTTATTGTCCATTTCTTTACCTTTCTGCTTTCACTCAGCATTTGTCTGACCCTTCCACGGAAGCTTGCTCGGTTATTAAGTCACTATTACATTCACAAAAGACAGCTGTTTCAAGGATGAAAGAATTGCAATCATACTGATTAGCCAAGTGTCACAATGAGCATCAGCGGCACGTTCTTTTCACGCGATGAAATTCCCCTGTTGCGGTGTTGAGGTATGTGAACCAGTTTTCACCAGCTAAAAGGAAAATTGAAATAGGAAATTTTCACACGGCTTTTCATATGGTTTATTCATGGTCATGCATTCACAGGCTGATGGCAAAGTTAGTTCAGTGTCTGCACTCTCCGAGCTGCACGATGTGAGCAAGCAGCAACAAAAGTCAAACGTTTCAATTTTTTTTTTTTTAAGCAAATAAAGGCAGAAAGCTTCATGTCAACACGTCTTATTAGAATCATGTTTTTGAAGCTAATGGTGCTCATTCAAATCACATAGCACTGATGTAAGCCTGCTAACTGATCCCCCATACAACAGCCACTTGCATTGATGTGGGCTAATTGGCATTCCTGTGGTCGACCAATGTAAAGCAGCCAATTGTTTTGGTCTTGTTTTCATGCATTGTTTCGTTGCTTTATTTCTGGAAGGAAAGTAAAGGCTTTAAGTGCAGCTGCAGACTAGCCTGTTGGCAGCTGTATGCTAATGGCTTGCCTTGTTTGTGACTTTGAAATCAAAGCAAGTCTTATTCTGGTCAGTGCCGGCCTCAAGGCTGTCAGTTTAAGGAACGCGGTGGGTGAGGAAAAAGAAATAGGGAAGAGCAATTTCAGTTATTGTTATTGACAAACGGAAAGACTAATGGAACAAGTCGGCAGGTCGTTTTGAAGCTACATGCTAAAAGCTTGATATTGCTTCGCACTCCTGGTCAGGAAAAACTTTGGGACGGTTGAAAAGTGTAAGAATTTGTGCGTTTTCATGATGCAAGTGTGAAAAATAAAGGCAGGATCCCGCAACTGACGCTGCAGATGAAGCGATCGTCACAGCATTTTTCTCTAATCACTTCAGCTCCGTCCCTCTTTCTTTGCACTTCACACTCCCTTCAGCTCCCCCTGCACTGATCCTTTCTTTACCTTACGTTCTCTAAACCAAGTCTTTTTTTTTCGTTCCTTCCTCAGTTTTCTTTTCTTCATACCAATTCTATCGCCTTCTGTCTCTCTCTACCTTTTCTCCCCTCTCTCCCTCTATCTTTCATGCCTTCCTCCCTTCCTCTCCATGTAGGCTGTGTGATATGTAAATGCGCAGACAGCTGCTCCCGTTCGCCGACTTTTGATTCAGCAGTCGGCGTAATTAACAGCTCTGCGAACTGTGACTCATCCCAAACTAGGTGAGAGCGGCTCCGTCAGCCAATAAGCACACTCTCCCTCTCCTCTCTCCCTCTGTGGCCTCCTCTCTGCGGCTCTCCCGAACACACATTGTTCGATATTTACCGAGACACATACTGAGACACTTGCACATCTATCTGACCCTAAAACGTTTGGGGTCATGTCCCAGTGGCCGGCTGCTGCATTGTTTCCCTGCCCTCTCTCGTCTTGAGTCCTCTGTCCTCCTTTCCATGCTGTCATCTTCCTCCTCCCCTCCTGCCTCCTTTTTTCGTCTACACCCTGCAGTAACTTCTCTGCTCTCTGGCCCTCTCATCCTCCCCGAGTCTACTTATCTCTTTAATGGGGATATCAATTAACATGGGAAACTGGGACCCCAAGGCCTCTAGAGAATTAATGCATAACAACCTAAGCCACAGAGACAGGCTCCAATGTGCTCATCTGCTCCCTCTCCTGTACTCTCCTCTCTCCCTTCCCACTATTCTTCTTCCGCAGAGAATGATTCATTTTCTCTTCCTGGGTTTGAGCCACTTGCTGTTTATACAGCAGCAGAAGGTTTTATGTTACGTTTTTATAATTTGGCAGGGCTTGGCGAGCCACATCTGCACACCTATGCCAGTAAGTTGCAAACACACACACTTTTGACAGCCTTGCAGGTGTGGAGGTTCAACTATGGTAATGGCCCAGGGGTCCATGGCAGGTATAAATAACGCGAGGCAGGGGAAATTACTCAGCCTCAAAGCAAAAGGGCAATTTAACATGTGACCACGTCATAAACATATAATCAGCCTGTCATCATAGCATGGCACTCCACGTCAATGAGTTTAATTTTCAGTAATTAAATTACAATTACTGCCCTGCTGAAAAGTGGTAGCTGTGTTTTTTTTATGATTTTACTTCAGCTTATTTCCCCCATCATTGTAAGAAAGCACGTTTATGGAGAAGAGAAAAACATTAAGTGCAGAGGAGGTATAATTTATAGCAAAAACGAAAAAAAAAATATCAAAATTAAAAATGTGAGTTGAGTCTAGGTCAGACTCTCCTTTCTACTCAACAAATCTGCATAAGCAATCTGCAAAAAGGAAAAGTCACAGTGTTGCTGCATTCTGCAAAATAACTGGAGGAGCCGGACACTTGTTTTAAAACATGAAAAAACAATGGAAAAAAAGAACACACAAAGACTCCATACAGCCCGTCCTGCGTAATTAAAGTCTCCAGATATTGCAAGTGCCCAAATGTATTTGAAAATATATTTTTTAAACGCTTTTTAAAGCCTTCTTCACTGTAACTGCTAAGCTAAAGGCGTTAGCACACACAATGTCTGAAGTGGGTGCAATGCTTGACCATGTGTCAAGTGTGTAAATATTGTCATATAAATCCAGTTTGGATCTGGAGGCTTACAGCAGAGGAGCTGTGTGAAGTAATTTTTTGTAGTTGTTGTTGTTGTTGTTGTTGCTGTTTTATATTTTACTGCAAGTCTCCATCTACTTCAGATGTCTATGAGAATGCTCTCTGTTTTGCTGTGATGCTTCAGGTTTTTTGCAGCAACAAAAACTCCACCAGACTTTCCATCAGCATAGGAGTAGTAGATAATGACTGAACTTTCACTCTGGACTCTCTTACTTATTGCTTTCGTCCAAAGCGACTTACAATAAGTAAGAGAGTCATGCTATGCGGGGTCGAGCGGAAGTTGCTTTAATCTGCAACTTTACAAAGCCCAACTTTGAGTGCAGGTGACCCGCAAATCCTTTGTTAAAGTTCTGGGGAAAACAGATGCATCCCAATAGAATGCTTAAAAAAATGTCAGGTGACATACAGTAGTATAAAGAGTGAGTCCAAATATGATAAAAGTTGGGTTTGAGTAACGGAACAAACAAACACAAGACTTCCACCCATGAGACTGATGTTCATGTCCAGTGTGAAACCAAAAGAAAAGGTGGGCTGATGTTCGTTTGTTAACAGATGTAATGCATTCAACTTATTTGACATATGTAACATGAAAGCAAACAAAGTAGATTTATTGCTAAAACCTAAGCAAATTTTGACTGCTATGTGTTAATGACCATGGGTCTGTTCTCCATAGATGTTAATGGAAAGCAGCTTCGTATCACCTGTACACAGAATTGGCTTTTATGACAGTATGATGATGACAGTATAATGTCTTGTTATTTTCACACTCTAATTTAAGACCTTTTCAATGCAAATTTTTCAATAATGACTGTCAGCATATTTTTATTGATCATACGAAGACGCGACAACTAAGCTAGGGTTATTCTACATTAGGATCAGTGTGTGGTAACTGACTTGTTGGTCTGAGACTGGACATGGACTCTGGCCAATAGATATATACCACGACCATCCGCCAACACCAATCTGACTTTCACACCTTTCACAACACCGCATACGCATCACACTATCTATTGCATTGGCATTGAATGTTGCAACTGGTTATAAATCTTGTCCTGCAGAATCATCCAATATGAAAATCATTCCTAGAGGGGTGGGCTAGGTAGTGCAGGACAATAATCAGTGAAAGTAATGAGCAATGTGATCACCTTGTTAGGAATAGTTATGATATAGAGACAGAGGGAATTAGAAACGGTTTATTAGTTTGTCCCCATAGTAACTTTCCCCAACTGTGGCATCAGGGATATTTCACTGCACAGAATAATTAATGCACCAGCAGGGGTTTGCAAGTACAGCTGTTCAAAGTCATTCACTCCTCTGTTAAATCAATGGCTGCTTTACTTAAAATTCAAGCGTTTTGAACTGACAGCAGGCTGGCTTGATTGTGTGTTTGCTGGGAGAGCCACAGAAAAGCACCAGGCACTCCAATTCACAAGCAGACTTTATCTTCTGAGCAAGCCCGCGTGTGCTTTGTGATAGGCCTTTTTCACAGCAGACAATATGACTTGTTATAGAGAAGCACAGGTGGAACCAATTACATTAACGATGACTTTGTTCTATTCAAGTGTCGCACAAAGCAATGACAGTGTGACAGTGAGCCAGAATGCAAAGTGCCAGGACCCTGAAACTGAATCAGCTAAATGGAATTCAGCCACCATTATTACATTTTCTTAATACCTATGGTTTTCCAGCAGTAATTTTTCAAATTGTCTGTGAAAAAGGCCAATCGTTAAACTGGCAATAGACAACTTTTTTGCCTTAACTTGTCATTCTGAAGTAATCACCAACTGCACAGTGTGGTGGCTGTAGAAAGAAATGACACCATCCACGTATAGATTGGTAAACTTTGCTTTCATAATGCTAGTTAGTCTGCCTGTTCATCTGGAATTTTTCCCTGCAAAAAATAAAGGACTAATAACGGCACAAAGGCAGTGAGTCTGCCATTGTGCAACCAAAACAGGAAGAAGCATTGTTTCCCTTGGTTGGCATCGCTGGCTAATAGCGGAGCAACTGGAATAACTGTGGAAACTCCACACTGCAAAACAAAAAAATTTGAAAAGTGCTCTGTTTCCAGGCAAGCAATCCTGTGATTAAACACTTACCACATAACATAAACTAGCTTGCTTCTACTTAAATGGATGGATGTTAAACAAATCAAACAGCATAAACAGTGATTTAAATTATAATGTTAAAATGAATTTTACATGTTTGTTTGCCAGAAACATACCAGCAGCCTTGACCTAAAACTTATTTCATTCTCTCCTGTCTTTGAAGCTACGATATATATTGATGACTCTTTGAATGTATGTCGTGCTAATTTTAGCTCTTACTCCTAGCTGCTGTGTTGTGGTGCCATGTCAACTAGTCAGTGGAGACGTGTTTGCCAGTGTAAAAGTTAACACTCTTAACCATGAAATGTCCACATCAGCAGAGAAAAAATCAGGTCGATCAAGAGGTGTTACTTTCAGTAAAGCGCCGCAGCATTAATTTAAATTGTTGCTTCTCTGACAGGTGTTGGTGTCAACACCCTGTTCTGACTGTTTAAAAAATGTATTCAGCAAACACAATAAACGCTAAATGTATTCAACTTATCTAGACACAGTGTCGCCATGCGTTTGTGAGACAATGCAAACTCTCAATTTTTGAGAGATGTCGCTAGTCTTCGTCTACAGCCACATTTCACTGATTGCACCTTTAACAATAGTGAATCGTAGCAGTAGAAGCAGGTGTAGAAGACACTGGGGCAAGCAAAAGTGTTGTATGATTAATTAGAGAAGCTGCAATCCTCAAGATGAGTGTGTTAAATCGCTCCCTCCCCTTCCTCGGTAGAGAGACGATATCATAAATATTTTCCTAACCCCTCCAAAATCCAACAGGGTGACTTGACCTAATGGTGTGAGGTTACATTAAGCTTCTATTTTCTGCTGCGTCAGGGCCTAAGGTCAACAGTGAGATGACATAATCAATGTCTAAACGGAGACACAGTCGGGAGGTGGCGGCCTGTAGTGGCAGAAAATGATACAGGCTAATATTAATGGCGTTATTGATATTCTTACTCGTATTGAAAAAGAAACACTTAAATCCCCTCCCCCACCCTCACTTCACCCTCACAGAACACTGAGACAAGCACTAATAGTCTCGTGGGAGTTTATTTTGCTTTCTCAAACATTTAAGCTTTAAAAGAAGAGAATCTGAAAAAAGACATTTATGCTGGAAAAAATGAATGTATGTTCTCTTGTTCCTCACAGTAGTTTATTAACGTCCTTTGAATAGGAGCACTTTCACGCCTAAAACACACAGCTTCTGCTTTAACCTGTCCGCCACTGAGGCGGTCAAAAGGGGGCGAGTTAAACCGCCGACCCCTGTGATAAAATTCAAAACCAATCAGAGCCGATCCCATTCATATCCATTATACTCTGAACTGGATCGATAGTGACAAGGTCTGCAGCTCTCGCTCTGGGCCTGTCAGCGGGGGAAGCCCTAATCTATAGGAAAATGGCCGGACACCAGCGCAGGCTGGAGGAGGGCCGTATAAATGAAACATGGATGTTTATCAGGCTGGATAAGATTTATTTAGATATGTGTATGATTAAGTGTTTGATGTTACTCTTTGAACACAATATGAGCCAGGGGTTTATCACACGGGAGGGGTGCCTGTCAGTGAGTGTGTGTGTGTGTGTGTGTGTGTGTGTGTGTGTGTGTGTGTGTGTGTGTGTGTGTGTGTGTGTGTGTGTGTGTGTGTGTGTGTGTCTGCTTCTGTGTGTGGGAATGTGCACATGCCTTGTCTTTTTCCCCCCTTTATGGCATTTGAAACGCTATTTTTTTTTTTCTATTTAAACCATGTTGCTTTGGTACCCCCTGAGCTTTCAAACCCCTGGGTGGTCGATATGGCCTAGTTTTTGAATTTCCTGCTGCACACAGAGAGGCACACACAAACAACTGGCACACATACAATGCACCGTCAGCCCCACTCGTGCGGCAACACACACACAACGCAACGCAACACAGTCCTTGTAAGCGAATCGACGGAGCACGTATGAAGTTGCTTCAGTTTTTCATCCATTTTCATTCCAGTAGAGCACAAGAAAAGCATCTGAAGAGGGAGGGGAGAGGGGAGGATGAAGGGAAGGAGGGAGGAGGTGAGAGGAGAGGAAGGGGAGGAGGTGAGGGGGGGAGATGAAGGAGGAAAAAAAGGAGGGGAAGAAAGGGAGGGCTGAAATATAATAATGTGTCACAGTATATGGAGCTGAGCCAAGACACACGCTGTGAATAATCTGTGGTGGTTTTTTGCTGAACCGGTTGTTGTAGCATTAAAAATATAATGCCAAATACGTCCCAGTGTCTGGCTCGCCTAAATGATGACAGCCCAGGGGAACGGATAATTAAGACAAAGGGATGTGCAGTTTGCCTCCATATAGCTTTAATAGTTTCTCCAATGGCTCCTGTTCAGTGTTACTGTACGGGACATTGATAGGTTGCCCCGACCATCTTAGTGACCCTATCAGTGCTAGTTTAAAGGAGCAGGAAAAAAAAATGGGGCTACAAGGCAACCCGATCAGCAGAATCAATGTTGGCAATGAACCGTTTTGGTAAACGGTGGATATTTCACCATGTCGGAGCTTGACAGTTATTGGGGGTTTCTAATTTGATGATGTCCACGCTGAGAAATCATGAAGGATGATGACATTGTTGTTTTAGCGGTGGGTGTTTGATTTCTGAATTTGAGGCTGTAGTCACTGCAGTTTCCCACCGAGGCGAGGTTTAAAAGCATCTTCCTCTCCACACCTCGTGTCCTTAAATGAGCTGAGTTTAGCCTCACAAGCTTGAAACAATGGTGGCCAGCTAGCTGTACTGAGGAAGCTAAGCTAAGAAAACGTTAAGAGCAGCGGCCCGGTAAACTCACCATCGGAGGTCCTCAGAGAAGAACTACAGCTGCCATAAAAATACGTCTCCCGTGTCTCAGATTGGCCTTAATGAGCAAGAACAAAATAACCGGGGCATGGAGACGTTATATTAGTGCACTGAGCGGCAACAAACTTCTTTCCATTTTCTCCCCAACATGTCAAAGACAGCACCGCTGCCTTACGGCAACTCTGAGATGACACTACTTTATTGTGATTTCTTGTGGGATGCCTTTTAAATGACAATGTTAAGACGGTCAGGGCTCGGAGGTCGAGGGCTGCTGGCCTTCGGCAATGGCAAAACTTGCTAAGGATTAGGGAAAGGTCATGTTTTAGCTCACCAGCATCTGTCGCCACAAGTATTCAGTTTTGTTGCTACAAACACAGCATGAAAATGTCCCAACAGCTCATTAAATATATCGAGTGGTTTCGCACTTACAGATGTTGAAACACAGTCTCGAACAGTGGTCCCTGGCTTTTGCTGCCATCCAGCTTTACCAACCATCCCCTCCACCTCCAGTCATGAAAGCTGGCTCCTATAGATGTAAAGTGAACCTGGTGTGAAACGTATTGTAGAAAGGTCAACATTGTATGTGTGACACAAAGCTGAATGTATTTGAATGGAGAAAGTAAAACCAACAATTTATTCAAGTGAGTGGGCTACAAGGTGTTCTGAATATACAAAACTGCATCAAATGCCTTTAGAAGTGAAAACTCTACTTTGTCCATTTAAAAAAAAAAAAAAAAAAAGACATATCTTTGCAACCTCCAAGGACTGCAGCTGATTTATGCATACAGCAAAGCACGTAAAAACCACCGGTCCCGGGCGAGCCTGCATAAGAAACATGGGCAAAGAATTTCCTTGTATTATTTGGGTGAATCATGAAAGCGAATACAGATGGACAGATGGATACAGATATAACAGGAGGCGCATAGCAATAAGACTCATCACCTTGAAATCCAGGTTTAGACCTAAATCTACTGAAGTGTTGAGTCCCAGAGTGTCTTAAATAAACCGCTCTGAAGCCAACGCAGCTTCTCACAAGGAACAGTGAGAAACTTTAAATCCAGAAAGTAAAAGGCTTTATATCCTGCACTCACTGCCCTTCTTTATGACTTCCTGCGCCTGCCCTTCGCAAAGGAGAAATGACAAACGATCCGATTGATTGACCAACTATCTGACCGGCTCTTTGACTCATTGATTTTGCATATCGGGGAAGTATCTTTTTAACACTGTTAAACAGTTTCAGACGGTTACAGGAGATAATCAAAGAGTTGCATTCCATACGGAATACTGATCAATATCCCATTGTTTATGCAATGTTGGACGTATCAGATTTTTAAAAAAAAACTCCAATGAACCCACATACATGTACATACGGATACACAGAGTTACACAAGTGCAAAGCTGACGCACACACACATACACAAACACAAACACACACACACTTCATCCCACATGCTCTGTAAATAGAGACCAGGATGTTGCAGACATTTGGGTGCGTGAACAAACAAGAGATGCTCCTAGGAAGAGATGGATAGAAGAAGAGAGAGAGAGAGAGAAGGGATAGAGAGACAAAGAGGACAGGGGGAGAAAGAGAGAGAGCAGCTGAGGGGGGACGGATCAGAGAGAGAGAGAGAGCGACAGAAGGGGTAGAGAGAGAGAGAAGGGGTAGAGAGACAAAGAGGACGGAGACAGAGAGAGAGAGAGAGATAGACGGTGAAAAGGAGAGCGAGGGGTAGGTGGACAGATGAAGTGGTGACTCAGGAATGAGATATGAAAAGAAAAGAATCAGCACTTGGAATTATTCTCCTCCTCCTCCCACTCATTTCTTCTCTCTCCTCGTCTCTCCGTGGACAGAAGAGGTGGCATGAGACGGACATGGATCTCACTGTGAACTTTGCCCTTTCCGTGTTTCTCTCCCCATCCATCTGCTCTCTCTCCTCTCTCTCTCTCTCTCTCTGTCTCTTTCTGTCCTCCCGTCCTTCCTGTTTTTCTCCTTCCTCTCTTCTCCTTCCTTCTCTTTGTCTCCTTGTGCAGGAGAGTGTCCAGAAGTCTCTCACTCTTAGCTCAGCAGCAGCAGCAGCAGCCACTGAGCAGTCAGGATTGCAGTTAATAAAAGAGAGGATATTCAGGAAATGGGACGCAAACCCCTCCGCCTGATATGGAAGCATGATATGAAAGTAAAGTAAACAACAATACCAGTAAAAAATGGAATAATCAGTGGCTGGCACTGTCGCCACATGCCAAAAAAAGAAACTGGTTTGGGAAAAAAATGAAAGAGTACATCTCCACATCTTTGTAGATTTCAGCTCCTGTTATCATTATTTGAATTCTTGTAATCATGCCGTAATATCTGACCTGAGTGCAGCACAGTCTATTCACGCTCAGTCAAGGTCGCCATCCTGCACTCGGCTGTGTGAACAAGACGCTTCAAGTGGCGGACAACAGACGGTGTCACCTGCTCGTGTGATTTGGATGAGGCTGACAGAAAGAGATCATTTCATGTCCCCCTCTCCGCGTTGTCATGTTTGAGTTTGACTTTTTTATGGTACTGTTACCACGCTCCAGTATCACTCTACCAGTGTCACGTCACTGTATGAAAGCTTTGCATGTATCATTTGTTAAATGCACGGTTCACACTGATACTGTGTTTGACAGATAGATGTAGTATTGTGTCTGTTTGCTTGCTCTCCTTTTTGTTTTCTCACCTCTCTGTAAAGTACAAGCTGGGTTTACCCCCCCCATTGAAATTGCATAGCCAAGGCGCTGAGCCTCCCAAATGTCGACGAATCTCGTCTCATAATCCATTTCGTTGGAGGACGATGGACTCAACAATAGCCCTGCGCTTTAAACATGCTGCTTTTCGTTGTGTGAAACACTGCTAGTTTAACACTTTGTTCCATTAAACTTTATTCATGTTAAAGGGGCCCTATGTAACAATTTATAGCAATTTTTATTGGACATTTGAGAGCTTATTGAGACGGTAAATTAAAAATGAGATGTTCCCGCCTCTCTTGGTGGCCCACACAAGCCTGTTGGTGGTTTGTTTGAGTTGTTTAAAGGTGCATTATGTAGTTTTGGGGAGGACATTTTTTTTTTAAGACAAACAAGAGAAAAAGGGGAAAAAACATCATTCATGACTGATTTTGACGACTGAATAAGCAGAATAAACAAACTGTTCTCAGTGGGCAGCACAATGTGTAGCCATCTTCTTTGCTTCAAACAGACCTCCGCTCCCTCTGAGGGCGGCTTGTTTGTGATGGAAATATATCAAATAAATATTTCAGGGTTTGTATTATTATCGTATTAATATTGTAAATAAAAACTTTCTTGGTGAGTTTGAATAGATTTTCCCAAACTACATAGTGCACCTTCTAATGCTGCTGGACTGTGGATGGGGATGCGTCAGTCCAGTAGGAAGTGACTTTATGTACGTAGCCTACTACAGCCTCAGCACCTCTCCTCGCTCCGCTAACACAGCCGAAGTAGCTAATGTTAGTTTAAAAATGGAGTGTGCGAACATAAAGGACTGGCACAGCACAGAGGTTCCATATAGCCCCCTTTAAATATGTCCGTCTATTCAAGATAAGGTGGCCCAGGACTGCGTTTTAATTCGCCAGTTCGTTTCCCAGTAAGAATTCAAGATCCAGGATTGCACTTCTGTACGCTCGTCTGTAAAAACCAGACACAAATCCGCCGTAGCACATTTATCAAATGAGGGAGGAATCTTGCATTTTGCGTTTTATTTTTTTTCACCAAATTAATGTGTGGGTTATAAACACAGCGAGTGCTGCCTGTCTCCTGAGACGCCTCCACCACCTGAGGTAAGACTGGCTGCGAGCCAGAGAGTCCCAGGTCATCTCTTTGAAAACATCTTTGAGGAGGATACTGCAGTTTGAAGTTCTCTCCTTCTCTCTTTCTTTCTCTCTTTTTCTCACATTAAAAAAAAAATCCAAACTATCTTCATTGGTCATGTAAATAAGTAGCCTAGAGTATCTCCAAGACACTTTGTGCAGTATGTGTGTGTGTGTGTGTGTGTGTGTGTGTGTGTGTGTGTGTGTGTGTGTGTGTGTGTGTGTGTGCGGGTGTGTGTGTGTGTGTGTGTGCGCGCGCCGTGCAGCAGAACCTCACAGCCTCTCTCCTTGTGTCTGTTCGCCTCGGGGGCAGTGCGTGCAATGCTGACTGGCATTGTAACCCCTGAACACTAAACATGCACTTCTGATGCCTTTGAGTACCCCTCTGTAGAATCGGGAATTATTCATCAACGCCTCTGATGAGTTCACGTGTTATATTTTTTTTTCCCTCTGTGATGGCACATGCGGGCTTTTTGTCTCACATCTCGACCTACTTGAATAACTTTTAAGCTGGGTGGTTTTGTTTGATTCAATTCTCTGGATCTGTCTCTCATCACTGCACCTCTGATCTCTCTCCCTCTCTCTCTTCCTCCCTCTCTCTCTCTCTCTCTCTGCCTCTCTCTCCTCGCGGAGCTTATCTCGGTGCGCATCGTCAGCATCAGTTTGAAGTCAAATCTGACAGCCGCTGCCTTGCCCGGTCCTTTCCTTCTTTTTCTCCCTCCCGTCTCTTTTTCCCCCTCCTCTGGCGGTCATCCCGTCTCGTTCCAGAGGTACAGACCCGGATTAGTGCGCTAAACGTGTGTAATTATTGATGTACTTTTTTGGCGGGGGGGTGGGGGTGTAGTGGGTGGATGGGTGAATGAGTGAGTGGTGGTGGGGGGGCTGACCTCGATTGGCGCCCGGGATGAGAGAGAGAGAGAGAGAGAGAGAGAGAGAGTCTCCACAGGCTGGCGTGGCTTTTTCTTTTTTTTTTCTTTTTTTTTCTTCCTCTCAACGTGGTCTTCACCTTTTTTCTGTCTCTGTGTGTTCGCAGTTGAGTCGGGACTGTGGGAGCGCGCGTCTCGTCGCTGTCTTCAACTTGGGGTGAAGAAAGACAGGGGAAACTCCTCGGGATTCTCCGTACACCGAGCTCTGATCCGGATATTCTGGTGAGCACACTTTTTGGCCAACAGAGAGAGAAAAGAGAAGAAGAAAAAAAAATGTGCTTGATTTGAATTTGTGTGCATCATTTATTGGAGAGAAAAAAAAGTGCTCCTTCTGATTTTGTTGTGCTGATTTGGAAATGTGTTACAACAGCAAAACAGAAAGAAGGAATGAAAGAAAAAAATGCCTCTTGCACTTTTTGTCTTCTTCTGTAATTGTCTGTGTGAAACATTAATAGACGCGTTGAGGTGATCGCTTCCTCTCTCCGTGCCGGAGAGCTGGAGGAGGCAGCGTGGCAGCGCAGCTCCTTCGCTCCCCTCTTTCCATTTTCATTTCTTTGCTTTCTTTCTTTTATTTTTTTTATTTTTTTTATTTTTTTGTACCCCGTGGCAGCGAAGTTCTCGCACATCGTGAAACGCGGCCGTTTTTGACAACTAGGAGTCGGTATTCCTCTCACGGAGGGTGAGAGAGTAAACCACAGCCGGCCGGGGTGAGGGGGGGAGATTAGGTGAGGAGTGTGAGGAGAGAGGGAACATTTGAGGGATCCCTCAGGGAAGCGGCGCTCCCCTCCTTTTTTTTATGAGAGGGATTTTATTAGTCTTTTTATTTCCCCACAATGATGACATTGTCTGATATTGTTCTAAAGCTTCTACTTAATATGCTATTATTGTCAGTGCCATTACTTCCCCATGTGTGTGTGTGTGTGTGTGTGTGTGTGTGCATAGTAATAGTGGTATCCTTCAGTACTGCTGGCTGTGCTGTAGGCAGAGAATCTATGGGGCCATTTGCTGCTTTTATTGTCCTGTTTATCAATTAAGCTTGTCTATAATGGAGATATCACACTTCCTCCAACATAAAACATTACTCTCCCACACACCATCCGTTAGCATCTCACCTCCCACATAGCCACACTTGCTGTCCACGGCCGATTATCTGGTTATGTGCCACCATTTGCACTAATAGAGAGTCCCCTACTTTAGTGTAATGACAACCCGATCCGTCAACCCCCCCCCCCCATGCCCAACGCAGGGGCCGCTTAGAGGCTCATAAGCGGTGTCATCAAGGGCAGATTGAGAAGCCGTAAAAGACACAGAGGAGATGACAGAGTGCCCGTGGAGGTTGTTTGAGGAGTTTGCTGATGTGTTTTATTGTCCGTGTACAGTACAGGGGTCCCGCATTGTGAAGCGTGGACCCAGGGTTGTGAGTGTGTGCGTGTGTGTGTGTGTGCGTGTGTGTGTCAGCTCTGCTCAGCCATGTGTACGCAAGTAGAGAATAAGTGAGCAAAAAAAGAAAAGAGGGACAGAGAGAGAGGGGGAAAAAGAGAGAGGGAGAGATTATGCTAACTCAAAGTATTGGAGGAAGAGGAAAACCCATGTAAGCAGTTTTTCTTTTTAGCGTATATATATTTATATATTTAGCTGTCAGGGCCTTCACTGATACACACTCGCTTCTTCTGGCTCTGACATGCTTGTCACCAGCATGAGGTTTATGTGAAAGAGGGCCACTGCTTGTTTTAGCTTAGCTTGTGTCACTGCAAGACAAACAAGGGGAGGCTAAGAGGATTGACCGGACAAGACCCCCCCGACTTAAAAACAAATAAAGGCGGATTATAGCTCAGGTAGCATGAGAAGGGAAAACTGCCGGACAGCAGTAAAGGGTCAGGCGCAAAGTCTCCCTCAGACAGTCATTTGGAGCCGTTTAAAAATCGAAGGTGAGAGCGCGGGAGGGATATTTACTAATGGGTGATGTTTGATAATCACAACATTTGTCATGTTTTGAGCTAAAAGTAAAAGTAAGAAAACGTGCCAAAGTACATTTACTTCAACGGGAGAGTAACCCATGTCAGTCCTCCTCAATTTACCCTCAAGCATCATCTCCAGATGAGTTTCAGTGCCAGGAAAAGCCACGGTGTCAGGTGAGAGTGCAGAAAGACATGAGGCACGGTGGGTGATACTTAATCATCAGAACTCTGGTCGTGTTTTCGAGCTAAAGGTGACATTTCAATGGGGGAGTGACATCCCTTCTCAGTTACCCTGCAGTACCCCTCCGGTCTGGGATTCACACACATGCTCCGGCTCAGATGTTTAAACGTTGCCGTAGACATGGCCGGTCACTCGTGCGATCATTTTTAACTCGGCGACCTCCCCGTCAGTCTCTTGTCAGGTGAAAATGAGACCAATGCGCTCTCAGGCGATGTGTTGAAGCGGTGTCATCGATGGCAGTCAAGATGATGATGATGATGATGACAGTGCTCTGGTTAATGACAGTTAGGCTGATCTCATGCTGATGGTGAAGCCGGCAGGTAGCTGCATTACATCATGATGTTACCGCGCCGCAGTCAGGCGCCACATCTTACATCAAAAGCACTTGATTTCCCAGAATGCTCTTCCCTCTGTGAGTGGGCTTGTGTGGCTTATATCGGTAGCGGAGGCAAACACCAGGTTAAAAAGCCTCTCGCAAGAAAGTAGACAAGTTGAGTACCTTCCGACAGCATGAAAGAACGGATCGACTTGTGTTTGGTGTTGTTGGCAGCAGCATCGCAGTCTTAAGAACACGACAGTCCGTTGCAAAATGGTCGCGGCACACAAAGCCAGTCCTGATATTTCCATGTGACAGATTGTGCGTGTGTGTGTGTTTTCTCCTTCCTCCGGATGTTGTTTGTTCCCTCAGATGCACACACTAAATCACGCATAACATGCTCAAACGCACTTACGGACACATTTATCGAATTATCAACGTGGACCTGTGTGACCAACAGAGACACGTTCTCTCCCCCCCCAAAAAAACAAAACACATTTATTGCAGGGCCTCAGTCGCACTTGCCTACACACTTAGGTTAAAAAAAACAAAACCTTATTGTGTCTTGGACGTATCCGCCCAGTTCTGAAACGCATTACGTAGCCCTGGGCTTAAAAATATCCCGAGCACAAACACACGTACTCAGTTTGAGCAGGGACAGCCCTGTTGTGTTGGCACAGAACCAGAGAGCTGGTGATAACGAGGTTGAAGTTAGTTAGGATTTTAGCTGCGCCTCAACCTCCTAACACCCTTTCTAAATCTGATTCATCCCAAAATGAGATGTTTTTCCAAGAGAGGGAGATGAAAACACTCTCTCTCTCTCTCTCTCTTTCTCCCCATCTTTCTCTTTCTCTCTCCCTCCCTTCTTCCCTTGCCAAATACAGTTGAGCTCAGCCCCCCCCCCTCCTCCCTCTTTCTATTACTCTCATACTCTCACACACTATCTGTTTCACACCCCGTTCCTCCCTCCCGTTCTCTCACATCTCTCTCTTCTCTCCTCCCCTGGCACCTCGATGTGTTTCTCTTTAATTGAGATGCATTTCAGTGTGGTGCAAATTAGCTTTCTACAGCTCCAGTCTAAACTTGCAACCTGTGTGTGTGTGTGTGTGTGTGTGTGTGTGTGCGTGTGTGTGTGTGTGTGTGTGTGTGTGTGTGTGTGTGTGTGTGTGTGTTCGTACGCCCATGCATGTATGTGTGCATGTCAAATCTATACGTGTGTGTGTGTGTGTGTGTGTGTGTGTGTGTGTGTGTGTGTGTGTGAGAGAGAGAAAAGAATTCCCACAGTTGAAAGCGCTACCTTCCTCCTCGTTTCTCCAGCGTGTCTTGTGATGCCTCCTCTCTCCCACAAACTTACATTTTTAGTACAGCATTAACAACGATCACTTGTTTGGACTCCCTCTGTTTTCGTGTCTCTTGGCTGTGACTCCCACCGGACTCCAGATTTGAATTTGGATCTGTGCGTCTGGGGGGGTCAGGGGTGTTTATTGGGGGATATGCTATAGTTATGCAGTGTTTGTCTTGCTCAGCTGATCGGATCTGGTTCTTTTCTGCTGAAGAGAAAAGGCAAGCCGGTGGTGTTCTGGTCAAAAGTGCAGGACACAGCCGACAGAGAGAACCTCTCTTAACATGTATCAAAATCACGTTCACAAGCAAAACATTGCCCATCGAGAAACATTGCTATCAAGAGTTTTCTCGTCTTGTTTTTTTTTTTTTAGAAAATGATCTCAACATTTGCAGGAAGTGGCTTCCAACCTGAGGGTTGAGATAACGCGCGGGCTGGGATGATAAATCTGATAAAACCAAACAAAACCCTTTCTGAGATCTTCACTCATTCAGACCTTTCTCTAATCTTTCTGCTTTTTTTAGTGTGCCACAGCGGATTGTTTGAACTTTTCAGGCACCTGAAACTTTTCAGAGGAAATAATCTCAGATGCTTATTCTCGTGTTGAGCTGCCCTGAGCATTCCCCTGAACGTAACCTGTGGTGCCGGGCTGCAGGTAGACAATATTGAAAATGTGAAATTATCCCGTCTTGTGGCAGATACCTCGGCTTCTTAAGCAAATAAAAGATACATCCAGTAGATAAATATGGTGGGATGGTCTTGAGGCAGGTTTTCCCAGGTGGTCTCTGGTGTGTGTGTGTGTGAACGCGTCCTGGTGCACTTTGCTCGACTTTGAGCGTGCGGACGTATGCTCACATGCGTGTGCGAGAGCGAGAGGAGTCGTTAGGGAGAGTGATGCTGACAGTGGGGTGACCTTGGGGCTCCCAGTCTTCCTCTTGTCGATGAAGGGGATGACTTAGTGCCTCCCTCCCCTCCCATGATGGCTCATTTATTATCATTAGGCACACAGTCAAAAGATGCTGCTCAGACCCTCAAAACAGAGTGGTACATCTGTGTGTGCTCGTCTGCGCGTGTGCATCGCCGAGCGTGAGAGACAACAGGACGGGGGGACAGAAGAAGGAAGTCTTATCTCTCACCATAAGTGCCGCACATCTGAGCATATGTGTCTGTCAGTCTGCGTTTGTCACAGGTGCGCCTGCCTTTTGTGTTGGCTTTTGAACGCGTGTTTATCCATATCTTGACAGACGACTCGCTCGCCTGTCAGTCCACATCTGCCGGCGAGGAGGCGCCTCTCGCTGCCTGCTTACCGTGCAGTATAAATAACGCTTCACGCCATAACCCTAACCTTACGTCACCCCGGCCAGCCAGCAAGCAGCATCAGTGGTATATGGGTACATCAGGGCGGGCCTCTGTGCTATCGTTTCTCAGCGTGATGGATGGAGACTTCTGCAGGCCAGTCAATACCCAATCTGAGCCCCACTGTCCTGATTTAAGATACAGCAGCACCCAGGTGACACACTCAGAAGCACGCCACTTTAATCACTCTGAGCATCAACTCTACACTGCCAAGATTGGTGCGTGGGCGGGTGTGTGTGTGTGTGTGTGTGTGTGTGTGTGTGTGTGTGCGTGCGTGCGCGAACGTTTGTTTGTATTAGTATCTCACTCAGTCAAGCACTGCTGTAATCACACAGCGATCGGCAAGTGCCTGCACTTCTGACAGAGTTAACATTTCTTTAGAATGGAGAGGGAGGGACATAAATAATCTTTACAAGGGGAGGATTTATGCTGCGTGCGGCTCGAGCGGCGACAGAAAACATACATGGAGAAAAGGAGGTGGAAGTGAGGGGATAAAATTTTGTATTAGACCCGGTGTAAACCGAAAGATGGGTGAATCCCTCTCTCCCACAAAACATCCTTCTGCGTAACGTTTCTAATTGGCTGGCTAAGCGGAGGATCAGATGCAGTGGCAAAGTTGTCGAGTCCATGAAGCGTGACATCCTTATAGTAAGTTAGTAAGTGAGAGACAGGAGGCCGGGGTGGATCACTGAGCGTAGAATATGACACACCATAGAGTGGGAATGGTGTTGGTTCATGTTCGGTTGTTGCAAAAAATCAGTGCATTACTTCTCAAGTCCTTGTGAAGTTTAGTTAAGATTATTTAGACTATGTAGCTTTTAAAGTAATTTGGGAAAAGGTTGTTGATTGTTGAGTCTCACAAAACATCAAATACCTACACCCTGAGCGAATTCGGTATTTGATTTCGATCGGTATTTGACTATTCATCGTTAGCTTGTGTTGACTCCATCCCTCCTCTCGCAAACCCTGTAGCCCGTAAGTGGTTACAGGTGAAGAAAGGATGGTCGGAAAGAGACTCAACAATCAACTATCTTTCTGCAGAAAGTTACATAGTGTTGTGTTTGGTTCAAGAAGCGACAGTTTAAATCAGTAAAACACATGGTGGTGCATGAGTGAAAGTGCAATAAATTTGTTCTACCTGTAGCCCCCCGGGCCAAGGTCTCAGAAAGCCTTTCTGGATTACAACAAAGCTAAAAGAGAAGTCAGCTTCAAGTCAGTGTTTATTTTTTCAGCGTTAAATCCAGACCATTACCTTTCCATTTAACCTTAACCAAGTGTCCTGGGTGGCCTAAACAAACGTTACTAGTGCTTCAGCTGCCAGCAGCAGATTTATAAGTAGAATAAATGTAAATAGGTTCTGTAGATACATTCAGCGTAAACACTTTGCATTGGAAAACTACATTTAAAAGAAACATCCCTTTGCTACCTTAATAAAAAAAAATATCTATGCAGAATTACTTTTCCTACAGATGACTTGCATCTGTCATTTTTATCAGACGTGGCGGCTGCGTTCAGGTACGTCCAATCTGGTCTACTGGGAAAACATGTCAGATCTGAAATAATTGTGCCTTATGCGAGGATGGAAAAGTGATATTTCACGAGCTAAAAAAAGGTGGGCAACTTCACATTCCGCATCCTCGATGTGTACAATCTCCCTGCTGTTTCCGTTTATGAGCGCATCATGCCGGAGAAAACGCTTCGGTACGTGCGGTAATCAAGGGAAGATTGTGTTTGTATGAGCGAGCGGCTGGATATCGCTACTTTATCAGAGAGTAATCTGTTTGCATTGGTTCAAATTGTTCCCTCTTGACGTCTCATCATTCACGTACATGGGCGACACACACTTAGTTGTGTACGCCCAAAACACACACACGCGCTTCCTCCAGATCCCCCTTCCACCCCACCCCCACCCCGCAGCCCCCTCCACTTTGGCTGTTAGTCTAATTTATGAGGTGCCGTTAATTTGGCCTAAACGCTCGTTGCGAGACCTCCCTCCTCTCTCATCCCTTCATCTTCTGCATCCCTCCTTCTCATCCTCCCTCTCATCAGTCACTCGGCAGAGTAAATCAGAGGGGTGGTATTGCACAGCAGGCAATACATAGACTGGACACCTTGACTAATATACCGCTGTCCTTCTCCCTCCCTCCCTCTCTCCCTGTCTATCTAACTCTCTCCACCCCCCCACCACTCCACCTCCATCTCTCTTGCCCGCTGTCTAAATCAAATTTGGCTCCTCTCCTCTCCTCTCCTCTGTTCCTCTTTTAGTTTTGCATCTTCCTCATTTCTGCCTGCACTTCCTTCACCTCTCCCGTGCACTTTCCCTCCACCCTCCCTCCTCCCACCGTCTCCGCACTCCTGTCCCGTACCTCTCTTCCTCTACTCTCCTTCTTAACTCCCTTACCTCGCCTTGCTCCTCTTTGCCTCCTCCACCCCCCTCCCCCCTCTCCTGTTCTCATGTTAGGTGTAAATTTAGAACAGAAGGCATGAGGGGATGCTTTGTGTGTGTGTGTGTGTGTGTGTGTGTGTGTGTGTGTGTGTGTGTGTGTGTGTGTGTGTGTGTGAGAAATAGAAACTCTACATGAAAGCCTCTCAGAGTCCCCATACAGCGCTCAGATGGGGCTGATTAAAAACCTAAAGCCTTGGTTTTCATCCACATTTAGGATTCACATAAAATCAGACACGCAAAATCTGCTATATATACATACACACACACTCGCGTGCACACGCGCCACGCACGCCCACACAAACACACGCACCCCCCCCCCATTATCTCTCTCTTATTTCACTCTTTTGCTCCGTACTTCTGTCGTACCCTCTTCTTTCTCTCTCTCTCTCTCTCTCCAGCCGTCTGACTCTCAAACGCAACCTCACACTCATAGCGTCTGGCTGAAGGTGATTTTCCCAGATACAGAAACAGCGTCCGAGACTCCCTCATCGCTTTACGCCACACTGTACTCTCTAATTCCATACATGGCACGCACTTGGGAGTAACCCTATCGCTGTACTCACTGTGCCGGACTGCCCCGGCACACTTATACATCACTGTCCATCTCTCCACTGCTTCCCGCTGTCTCTTTTCCATCTCGCGCACTCAATCGTTCGGGGTTTCGAGGCCTATTTATTTTCCTTCTTTTGCCTCTCATTCCTCATCGTTCGCAGCATCACTCTCTCTCTAATGCGCGGAGCCCCCATCTTTGTCCGTTCTCCCCTCTCCCCTCCTTCAAATTCCCACGGCGCCGAGGGCTTAGCTACTTCTCAATAAATGTAACAACATCCAGCCTCCTGTTCTCTGCCATCGCCCCCCCATCTCCCCCTCCGTCGCCATCTCTTCCTTTCTCTCCCCCTCCTCTCTCTGTCACTTCCCCCCACCCCCCAGTGGGCTTCCTTCTAGTGCACACTTACAGTCACAAGATAAAGCATGCTACCTCTGCCTTATCCCTCTGTGTATTATATAAAGCTACCGTGGTTATCATTAAGCAAGAACACCTTAAAACACTAGCTCATTCTATATAAAGATCAGACTCTCTTTGGAGCGAAGAAATGACTTAATTAAAATAGAATAGAGCAGAATGGAATAGAAGAGAATAGACAGGTATATTTTTTTATATTGTTTACATAACAGGCCGAATGCAGAATACATTTAATGTGGCAGTTATAGCTAAAGGCTCATTTGCCTCCGGTGATTTGCGGGTTGACGCTGCAGAAGCATTTAACAGCAGCAGACAGTTGTAGTGAATTAAAAGATTTTTCGCCTCAAAGCAAATACAATTAGGCGTCATTATTACAGCCCAATTTTAAAAACAGACTACGAAAGTGCCCAACTAGGCGCTCTATCATCTGTAACCCTGAAGCATAATCAGACTCAGACAGTTTCAGCAGAGGGGAGAGTTTTCCACACACCTATACAACCCTATACACTTTCCAACGTTTCGTTTGAATACATCGCAGCTTCTGCTCTGCGATTATAAGTCGGATATCTGTTTTTTTCTTCTTTTTTTTTTCTAAGTAGAATGAAAGAGGTTTTGAAGTAGTGCAACCTCTCTGGTGATAAATGGTAACTTCCACATTGAGGCTGTTTCTAAATGAAAGAGTTCAGTTCCCTTCAGTGGAGGCTTGTGTTTACCCAGGGAGCGCAACAGTTATCATAAGCTGCAGCAGTGGATTCTAGAGTGAAAATATGATCCTTCAAATTTCAAATCAGTGAAGAGTTATATCTAACGCTAAAGAGGAATTGCAGTGGAATCAAATGTTAAAAAATGATACTGAATCTTTGAATAAACAAGGGGGAAAATGCCCAAATGTTCTGGTTTGAGCCCCTCTAATGCAACATTTATACGCAGAATACGGGGTATTATCGTCTAGTGAACGGAAAGGCCGCTGGTTTAAATCCCAGCTCCCCCTGGCTGAGCTGAGCTGCATGTCGAAGTGTCCTTGAGAAAGATACCCCAAATTATCAGAAATTATATGAAATATCACAGAAATAGTATGAAATTTAAGTTCACGGACACAAAACAGCACAAAAAACATAGAAACAAGGAACAATATACAGTGTGACCGTTGTACAGGGCTGCTTTACATCGTAATTATTGACATCTTACTTAATTACTTACTTTACTAGCTGTAATAGCAGAGAGTTGGGACCTAGCCTCTACATAACTAATAAAGGGAATTTCTCAACAGAGTCTCATAAAGTGATTCTGAGCTTTGCTAGTTTTAGGTGCTGCATAGCATCGTTTATCAACTGAGTTATGTGTAGGCGGGAGGTTGTGCCTGTTTTCTGTTCAGTGAAATAAATCTACGAGCCAAAAGGGTTATGAATCCTGCCGCAGTTGAAAGGAGTCCTTTAAGAGGACTTTCCTCTCTCATTACCCCAAATATAACCAACGTTGGATCAGATTCTACCATGTGCCCCAAAATATCAAGAGTTTTAGATTTAGATAGAGTCCCAAAAAGGAGATATTTTTTTTTCACATGTGAGGGATCGAGACAATGCTGCTTTACTGTTTTTATTTGTCTTCTTCAATGTTAACTTAATATTATTGGACTGAACTGAATTTCATTAGAATAGAATAGAATAGAATAGAATAGAATAGAATAGAATAGAATAGAGTTTTTGGAGGCTTGTTGGATATATATTGCATGCCCATTCATACAATTGTCTTTCGAAAAATTCAATTCACCAGTAGATACATTCAGGTCATGTTTCTTTGGGATCAGCAGCATAAATCAGGAGTTATCAGCTCCTGGCGATGTTGGCAGCCAGCTCACACAGTCAGGTAAGTGCAGGATGATGCATTATTATTATTATATGAAAAGATTTTTTCTCTCTTGATCCCAACTTAATATTTGGGGATGGCTGGACACATTCATTATTTCACAAGTGAAGAAAAAAGAAAAGCCTGTGACGCGCGTATTATGAATGCGGTGATATATGGATGTACACGTGTGAAAAGCGGATCCACGGGTTGTTTTTTTTTTTAACTCTTTCAACTTAAATAACAATCGGAATCAAAGACAGACATGGAACCTGCAAATCAAGTGAGAATCGGGTGCATTTTTCTCGTGCGAATCCATAATATGGCTGTATCTCTGTGAGATCTCTGGGAGGCTGGCCAAGTGTCTCCGGCTGAGCCATCTCCATTCGCTGCGTGTCTGTTCAGTCAGCCACACAGAAGACAGATAGAACCACCAGTCTGCTCACCCCTCCAGTCGCACCAATGTAATCAGACCTCAGCAGCCATAAACCACCGGCTATGGACACTCCGCCTAGCCCCGCTGTCACACACACACACAAACTCACACACAAACACACACCCACGTACGGAAACACAATCCCACGTGCTTAGATATGGACAAATGAATGTAGACCCGTGCACAAGATCTGCGGGTGTGGAACAGGCTGCAAACACGGGAATATGAAAAAATAGAAGCAGTTGCGTTGGCTCCCACGCACACACACGCCGACACATGTATGCACACACACGTAGCTCAAAGTGTGGGGCGCTTAGTGGTCGTCCTCCATAAGTTGAGGCTTTTTGCCCAAGGAGCTTAGCCCACCATTCTGCTGGTGCAGGAAGGATGTCTTCTGGCCCAGAGGGAGCCTTCATCATGTTGCTCATCCTGCCATCATTGTGTGTGTGTGTGTGTGTGTGTGTGTGTGTGTGTGTGTGTGTGTGTGTGTGTGTGTGTCTGTGTGTGTGTCTGTGTGTGTGTGTGCGTGCAGAGATGGACTTCCGTCTACAGTGTGTGAGTTATGTGAAAGCTTGTGTCTTTATCTCCCTCCCTCACTGTCTCTTCCCTTCCATCACTCTTTTAACACCTCCATCAGTGTCTGTTTCACCCCTCACCACCGCCTGAGTTTCGGGCCATTTTGTGTCTGTTTGTCTTTTTGTTATCGTGTATCCTTTGTTCTCCTCCTCAAAAAACTAACACTCGTCGTCTCCCCATCTCCCGTCTCCCCCCCCTGTCTTTCTTGATGCTCCCTCTCTCTCTCTCTCCCCAGCTCTGTGATGTGAACGATGGTGGATGACTGTGCTTTAGGAGATTTACTGCTGGATCCTGTCTCTGTCAGGTGTGGAGACGAAAGGAAAGCGATGAAAGGGGAGGTGGTGGAGGTTGGTGGGGTGGGGGGAGCAGATGGAAGATAGAGCGGTACACAGGGAGACGACGAAGGGAGAGAGGGGAAGGAAATGGAATCAGAGGATGAGGGCAAAGAAAGGGATGAGAAAGAGAAGATTATGCAGGGGAGCATAGAATGAGATAGAATAAGAAAAATGTGAACAGAGTATAGAACAGGAGGAGAGGCCACACTGTTTTTTTTAAAGCAGTCTCTGAATATAGCTTGACAGAATGGCTCTGTGCTCGGATATAACTAAGTCTCTAACTTTGCCTCTTTTTCTCCGTTTCTCACCGAAAATGCACCGAAAAACACAAGCTCACACAGCCACACAGACACAAACAAACAAAATTGTCACTTCCAGGTGAAAGCTGCATTCACACTGACCAGAGACCAGTTACTCTGTGAATGCGAACACTCATCTCACATTTAAAAAGCACATTCTCTTAACGGTTAAGCGTCGTGGGCCTTGTGAGGGGTTGAAGTTGCTGCCGAAGGGTCACTGTAAGTGTGTTTAACCCCCTAAAAGCCCATTCACACACTTTAATGGCCCCCGAGAGGGAACACACATATGTCTTCAAAGACCAAGCTTACTGCCTTAGAGAAGCAGCAAAGCACGTTTGCACACATATGCTCTTCCCTGCACTGTTGCCTGATTCTTACATTATTCTGGTGCATTCAGTCGATTTGTATGTCACATCTACTTTACCTTCTCTAGTGACTCATTTACGCTATGGCTTACACAAATGTATGTGAGGCGACTGTAGGCGTAAATAACTAGCACTGACCTTACTAATCTCTATCAACAGATGTGTGCGTGTGAATGCAGAATCTGTGAGAAAGGGACAAGATTTTGGTGTCAGGAGCATTTTTCTTTCCTTTTGGTCGAATTTCTGTGACGTGATGAAACAATAAATGGGAAGTCTTGACCTGGATATCCGTTATCCACTTATCTGCTAGCCACACTTGAAACCCAGAAACGATAACCGCTGCCCACAGAAGCTAAATCGTCATTAGATGGCAGCCGGTCGATACCAAGATTGCAACCTTACTAGTAGGTACGAGTCATGATTGTCCAATATTCGAATATTTGGTAAATTAGAAATACTCTATTAGTGATTTCCATTATTATTTCCCTTGTTTTAACAACACTTATACACAGTCTTCTCCACACAGTGCCGGTATAAGCCTGTGCCGCTATATTCTACAGTACAAAATAACATCAGCTCTTAATAATAGAGTAATCGTCATTAACCACTTTAACATTTGCTGCAAGTGTATCAGTAAAAACTTGTTTTGTGTTATAACTAGATTTATTAATAATGGACAACTAAACCCAGATAATTCCAAAGAATGATACTGTGGTAAGAACGTATTAGAATCAGTTGGAGGAGTGAGAACCAGAGGAACAAAACAAAACAGAAGTGACACAACTTGACTTTGACACACTAGACATACTTCACTTGGTTTGTTAAATAGTCTTTAATTAAACCTTTATGATCAGGTTGATGGCAATTTACCTAAGGCAATATTATGTAGAAATTTGTACAATTTGGACAGTAAATGCAAATGTTCTTACCCCAAACAAAACCCAGTATGTTGTGACAATGTTAAAAGTTGAAAACTTGAAGTAAACATGTAACGCTGTGATCCTCCCCTCTCACTGAACAGCAGAAACAAGTGATAACTGAGACAGAGACAACATTCATCCTGTTGCAAGACACTGTACCATCAAAATGATTCTGAAGCTCTTATTTTAAGGTAAAAGAGTTGCAACATTTTGATACTTGCAATATACATAAGTGCATTTACGTCATTTTGCCCCAAAATATTTCAGACTATTCAGTATTAGGTCTTTTGGTTTTTAATTAACAACTCTGGATTGGTGTAGAATTCACAAGTGCCTGTTTGGCAGAAGAAAGAGCTCATCAAGAGCTTTCATTTGATATATGTGACTCATGTTTGCCAAGAATGTCACTAACACCCCTCTGTTTGCCACCCCTTGAATAATATCTGCAGATCTATTTTGGATTAAACTCCACGTTATATCAATGACAAGTCCTGCATTTATGCTTTCAAATGTTTCGGAATTCGAGTGCATATGTCTATATCAGCTGTGTTGAAAAGAAACTGCTCATAAAGCACAACTGCTGCCCATCCTGGAAGGCCAAAAATAGCCCTTCATCAAAATAACACCAGGGGCTGCACTGGTGTGGGCGTGTTGCTACAGGTACCGGTGAGAAGATGAGCTACAAACCAGGAAGTCCAGATTGAAGCTGTATCACAACAACAAGACACTGTGCAGCAGTTTCTACTCCTCTGAGGGAGGATTACAACTCTTATCCCGTCAGCAATAATTTGCTTCTCCGTCTTGACGCCTCTGAGAGAACAGTAGAATTGGCATGTTTCTGCTAAACACAAGGCTATAGATTCACAGACTATTACAAGAACAGAATCAATCGAATTGGAAGAAGCGTACAGCTGACCTGAGTGTCTGTGTCTGTGGTGAAAGGGACTTTTTAGTTTTTGAAATGTGATCACAGCAGGAAGCATTCATTGTCAGGCTGGTACACTCTATGCTATGACTGGTGGTCAGGTTCACACTATGTTAGTCTGGCAGGAACAGAAATGCTGGCAGCAGTGTCGGCACAATCTAGACACCTCATGTCATCAAAACATGGCTCATCTTCAGAAGGCGACTGCTTATGATTAACACTATTTTTCATAGAATGGTAAATAACAATTCATGCATTATGAGTTGACACCAAAACTTAGGCCGAGCCACTCGGATAGTTGTGACGGTGTCGTTATTAATCAAGGAATAATACTAGCTCAGAAACATTTATGTTGTCCACAACTTTATAAAACAAGCTGTTCTCAGAGGAAAATTATGTCCCAAGAATGCTGTTTGAAACTAGAAAGGTGGCAGGGTCCACCGCATGTAAACAAAGTAAAACAATATGAAATTGTGTTGTCCTTTAAGGTCAGTTTGTTTATTAAGTTTTTTCAGTCACGAAAAAAGTGTGTGTTTATATAGTTTGTTTAGGCATTAAGAAAAAAAAACCCTCTTCTGATTAGAATTTCTTCCCTAGAACTACACAGTGCACCTTTAAGCTGACAATGCTGTCTGACAATCACCCGTCTAGTTCCTTAAATCTGTTTCTTATTTTTGATTAGTTTTCATGCTTCTGATTTTCACTTGCAAAGAAAACTCCTCTGCTTTTCATCAGTTTATATTTGACCTCCAATTTCAGTGCTGCAATTTAAATTATTCTGATAATATTTGATTGACAAACTTCATAAAATCAAACCTTTGCAATTTAAACTACTTTTCTTGCAGTTAATTCATATCTGTGAATGACTTGTGATTGCTGGACCAAATGCTTGCTCTTAAATATTGTAGTCAATATGTTTTTTTAATAGTTTGACATTACCCTGTTATGTCATCTCATGCTTAATTTCAGTTTAAAACAGTATGTGTGTTTTTTACAAATAAATACAAAATAAAATGTGCCCTCCCAAGGACGACCAAACAAAAACACTAATAGACACAAATTTACACAGAGAGATGTTTAACACACAGACAAACGAGTGAGCATGCATGAATGACCGCATCATGTGCTGCTGGTAAAAACTAGAAACCCAAAAAAAAAAGGTGGTGTGTTGAGAGAGTGAGAGCAGAACCAGAAATGGTTTGAGGCACCCATCTGTCAGAGAAAAAGAGGAGAGGTGGGCAGCAAGACAGAGAGGGAGAGAGAGGCGAGAGAGAGGGGAGAGGGAAAGGAGCGGGGGGAGGAGGACTGACAAACTGCAAACAGCATGTGGATGTACAGACAAGGGTTGTGAGACACACAAAAAAAAGAGAGAGAGAGAGAAAGAGAAAGAGAGAGGGGGGGTTAGCGACGGAGACGGAGAGGAAACAGAGATAGGATGAGGGAGTGAAAGACAGCCAGCCTGAGAGAGTGACAGAGTGCAGTCCTGAGAGGGAGAGTGTGTGGGTGAGTGTGAGAGCAGCGCTAGCTAACTCGTCTGTCAATCTGAATCTGTGATTGACACCTCGGGGTCTGGCACTCCTCTCTTAGCCCGCTGGCTCTTCCTGTCAGGATGTAGGGCACGGGGTCATGCACACTTGCACGTATGCGCGCGCATACACACATCGTTACATGATAGAAAATAAGGTGTAATTGTCCTTACGCGTAAATGTGTGTCGACTTACACACACGGAGACACACACACTAGTGGCAGGGTCTGGCAGAGGTGAGGTCTCCTGTGGGGGTCCGCTCTTGCTGACTGGACCTTAACCTCTGACATTTGACCTATGACCTTTTACACTGTCAGCAATACATCTTTTCAGCGGACCCATCTTTCACATCCGATTGTCTTTGTTTTATGTGACGCTGCAGCCGGTTTGTTATTTATCAGCCGGGTTCTTCCTTTGTCATTCTCTCATTCCACACAACACACACAGTACTATCAAAGAGTGCATTGCTGTAACGCGCATACACGCGTTTCCATGCACACATGCGCAGACACATATCAGTGTCCTTTGATCGAGGGATGATAACAATATGTCCTCTACCGTGTGTCCTGACCGCTCACAGTTACACACACTGCGGGCTGAAGCACTGCGGGAAAAAAAACAATATTAGCAACATCACTGTCAGAAAGATATATGTGTGTTCATGTGAAATGAGGAGAGAATTTCATTGATTTCATCTGCATTTTTAATGCATATTTCAACTCAATGTCCACCTCCTAGCTTAGTCTGGGGTTGTCAATTGCACCCAAGTGTGGTCAGAGTTTGCTCAGTTGTCATGAAGATATAGCTCACATCAGCACAAGTGAGCTAAGTGTGGAACAGTCCCCTTTAATCCAATCAAGCCTAATCAAATATCAAACTCAATAGCCCTGCACATTTCAAACCTGCGATACCTTTATGCACTGTGTTGATTTGGGTACTGTACTTGCTGTTCTGTTTTGTTTTGTTTTGTTTTTTTATGTTTACCTGTCCAAGAACAACAGATGGAAATTAGCTGCTAGCTAACTGTGGTGGAATTTCTATTACTGTCCCTGTAAAAATGAACAAAAACTATAAAACCTGCTTAACCGTAATCAAAGCTCACCAGATCTATGATCCACATCCAATTGGTCAATCATAGATACAAGCCACAAGTCATCTGTTTTTTTTTTTCATTAAGACCCATGCTTTATTCCCTGAGAAATTCACGAAAACGTCAAAAAGGAAAAGATCCTATCTCGCACTAAAGGTTAATAAGGTCTATTCTAGGCCGAGACCCATCCTCCACCCAAGTTTCATGGAAATGTGTCAGCCAGCCAACAAATTAACAACAACCTCCTTGGTAGAGGTAATAATAGCCTGATTTTATTCTGAAATTGCTGTATATTTGAAAACCATTCCTCACGTCCTTGCAGGAAAACTTTTTGTGTGTGTGTGGGTGTGTCTTTGTCACATTCTGAAAGTCAAGTGAGAACTTTATTTTATGCATGCACAACATCTATTGAAAGACAGGATCAAAGCAAAGGGCAAATGTTTGCGTATAATGAGAAATGGAATCTTTCCGCATAATGTGCTGCTATGAATTAAAAAAACACGGTATTTATAGCCATTGTTATTATTTGAACAATCTTTACATTTCAATGCGAATAAGAGCTGATCTCGGACAGGTTTTTGCCATCAAAACAGTGACCGTCCCAAAATTTGCCAGCAAACAAAATGTCCCCAGTTTCATGTGCGATGTTTTGAAATTACACATATTACACGTTTTTTTTTAAATCGATGCCACCTCACACCTGCATTGGCAGTGGTGTGAAGATGACTGATCTTTCCTGACAGCGTTCATTAATCATGGGAAATGTGATGTTCTTACATCTCATGTTGTAGCTGTGTAGCTCTTCTTTAAAAAAGTATCACATGTACACGCACACACACGCACACATCCACTAATGAGAGGAAGTGTCCATCTGGCTGTCTGTATGTGTGTGTGTGCGTTTAAGTTTTTGTGTGTGTGCACCAGTAGGGGTTTGTGACTAATGGGGTCATTATTGATGCTGAGTCAGGATTACCGCTGATTGCAGTGGTTGGATGCCACCCTAACGAGTGTACAAACACATACACACACACACACACACACACACACACACACACACACACACACACATGTGCGCGCTTACTTACGCATGCATACACACACACTTTCCCTCTCTCTCACACACACGCACACACACATTTTCATTTCTTTCAGGCTCTCATAGGTGCACTTATGCACATAAACCTCCCACCTCAGCTAATAAACTTACTCACCCAGTCATCCCCCTCTCCACCTCTCTAGACCTCCTTTGTTCCTGCACACACACACACGCACACACACAAACACACACACACTTACTCGAAGCTATATAACCAGACGGGTGTCAGGTGTTATGAGGAGTAACCTGTCACCTACTTGTTTTTGACAGGGCTTCAAATGATCCGAAGACACAGGCGGACACACACACATACCAACCTAAACCATGACATGTATGTTTTCATAACAGCACGTACTATACACAGCACAAGACAGAAAACTGTGATTGGTTAGAAATTGGGTTAGAAGCTATACAGAAAAAACCCACTCCAATAAGAGTGATATTTAACCTTGAGCAGATAATGGGTGAATCGTTTGGAGTGAACATATTCATCCGAGAGGCAGAGTAGATATGAAAAATATGACCAAGACACGAGCTGTGAAAATGTGAATTCATCAAAAAAACTAGGATGGCGTCACCATGCTGCGCTATGTTGTGTTCTCAGCTTGAATCCCACTGACTGCAGCATCACCAGCAGGTCAAATATTTCACTGACGCCGCAAAATATGTCAGCATCTGCGAGATGGCACATAAAGTATGCCCGGTTCAGACAGTCATGGTCCCCAGATGATGTCTTCTCATGGCATCCCCTGACATTTTCTTCCAGTGTCAGCAGCGGGTTGACATTCGCAGTTCGCAGCAAGGTTTTTCCATCCAAACGCGGCACGAATTGTTACCAAATTTCCGGCAAAGTCAATGAAAGAAATGGCAAATTGAAGCACGTTATCTGCCACTACCCCCCTGTGATAATTTGGAGTTGGTTCGTCGAAAGAAACAGTGACAAGGTGACGTAATTACAGTAAATGACTGTCAGCTTTATCACTCTACACAAATCAGAGGTTTTTGTCTGCAGCCACTGTTCATATCTCCACTCATAGGTAGCTTCAGTCTGTTTCCACTACATCATGCCACAATTTGCTTTAAACGTTACACCGACTGGAAAAAGAATGCCATGTTCATATTTGGAAATCATGCGCTTAGTTGCCCATAAAGGCAAGTGGCACTAGATTTGTTAACGATACAACTGCAAGTATACCTTTTGGAGAGTTTAAGTCTACCTTAGCAGAGTGATACCTGTGTAACTGAAGTTGCACTCGAACGGTAAAATAAGTAAAAACCTCATCTTTTATTTTCCTAGAATCATTCATTTGGACAGCAGAACTTTTTAAAACAAAGCATTATATCAAAAATAAGCTGAAGACTGATTGTTGGTGATATATAAATATAGTTATTATTATTATCATTATATTATGACATTATCACTATGTCTTTTTAAAACTCAACCAATGCTGATCCTCTGACAGTCTCTGGGGTCTGAGGTGATCACCACTGCTCTCGCTTGGGGAAACCAAGAGCTCAGCGAGACTTAATTGATTTGCTAGCGATTATAAAAAACCTTTAGAAAGGCAGTGCCCGGCTTTGAAATCAATAGGGAACCCGATGATGTGTTCACACACAGTTTATTCTGTGTGTTTCTACTATGATAAACCATGAGGGTACGTCTACCTTGGTGGCCTAAAATGTGTGTCTGGCCTCTAAAACACAGACTAAATGTCAACTCTGTGATCATGAATAAACATCAAGATCATTCCCAACATCCAATGCTTCAATGAGAGGTGTGTGTGTGTGTGTGTGTGTGTGTGTGTGTGTGTGTGTGTGTGTGTGTGTGTGTGTGTGTGTGTGTGTGTGTGTGTGTGTGTGTGTGTGTGTGTGTGTGTGTGTGTGTGTGTGTTGCTGCCCTGTCCAGAGTATCACAAATACTTCTTAAACCCCTCATTATGTTTTTAGAGTAACCCATGTGATGGAATGGTTGTAAAGGTTGGAGCAGCATGTGAATGTTTGGATTTACAAATTATTCGACTGTGTTGTTTGTTTCTGGTTTGACTGTGTTTCCAGGAGTGACTCTCTTTAGCAAATGAATTACACACTCAGAAATGTTTATTCTCAAAGCCATTGGCCCTTGAAGTGCCCCTGTCCTGTCACTCATCTGTCCTTTGTCCGACAGCAATGATCAGATTATAGGTTGATCCAATTCCATGCCCAAACACTAGTGGCAATAATAAGCTAGGATAGATAGATAGATAGATAGATAGATAGATAGATAGATAGATAGATAGATAGATAGATAGATAGATAGATAGATAGATAGATAGATAGATAGATAGAAATGTCCAGCGTCAATAAAGCTTACAGAAGAAGAAGAAGATTTGAACGATCCTGCGTTTTTCAACCGACATCAGATGGCAGTCTACGTTTTGAGGAGTTTGTTGGTAAGTCATAAATCCCTATTTACTCACAGCTGTCACGTAGCTTCCGTCTGACAAACATTAAATTAAGAAGCAAAGCTAGCATGAGTTAACAGTGATGTTAACTGTGGCCTTACTTGTGTTTAGAATGTTAGCATTTCACTTATAAACATAATAAATGCTAATTCATGTACTTCTTTGTAATTTGCATTTGTGTGTTAACATTAACTATAATGTTTGGCAGTGATAGAGAAAAGGAAAAGAAAGGGTCAGTCTCAGGTGGGAATTCAACAGTTTCTGGCCTAAAAAGTGAGTCTGCCAGCTGCTGAAAATGAGCAGGGTGAGAGCAGTGGAAGACGGTAGAGCAGGGCACCTCCAGTCCCTCCTCATCAGGTCAGAAATCATTTAGGGAGGGCAACAACAGTTAACACTGTAATGTATGAAATGTCTGATATTGTTATCTTGTGAAATGGCACACAAGTTCACTGAATTCTTACACCTCATAGTGATAAGATTTACCATAACTTTAATGTAATGGCTTCAATTTTTATTGGTTCGTATATCACCACATCTACCGCAACTCACTTTTACATTTCAAGCTTTCAAGTCTTTCCTTCAGTTTTAAATAAATAATGTGGTCTTATAGACAACATGGTTTCAGCCGAATGCATGCTTGGAGTTTGTGACACATATTTGTGTTTTAGCCACAAACTGGGACAGGACTCTCTCTGATACGGCAACCAGAGTGAAGTTGGTGAATTTGGTGACTTAACCCCCCATTCTGCTGAGCCACAAGAGTCACCAATCAGTGCTGATCTTGCAGGATCTGATGGTAAGCGGCTATCTTGTGTTGTATTGTGACAGTAGGCTTATGTTAAATTTAATTTAAATTTATTTAAATTTAGTTAAATAAATTTGTCATTTGCTGCTTTCAGACATCTTCCAGTGTGGTGCACAGAGTCCTGTGCAGACGTCAGAGGATTGCTCTGCTCCAGTAGGACCTGATGGTATGCTTTTCATTCTGTAAATGGTCTTTAAATTTCAGTGATTTATGCACTCATTCATTTACTGTTTCTGAATGCCATGAAAGTTAAAAGCTGAGGAATATAACCAATTGACTCCAACCTTTATTTAATTTGCTTCTCACCAGACATTTCCAAGTCAAGAGCAGGGGGTCCTGTGCAGATTTCCCCAAGACGCAACGTGGCAACCGCAAGAGGGCATTCAATGAGTCGTGGTACAGAGACTACACATGGCTGGAGTACTCCATCAGTAGAGACTCTGTATTTTGTTATGCCTGTCACCATTTTCCCCTTCCAAATGCCCCATATGTATTCAGAACAGAAACTGGCTTCTCCAACTGGAAGAAAGCTTTGTGTAAAGAAGGTGGCTTTAAAAACCACTCCAAATCAGAGCACCACCGAAATGCCATGTTTGCGTGGAAGCTGCATGAAATGGCCACTCAAACAAAGTCATGCATAATAGATTTTATTAACAAAGAAGAGAGAAAAGAAAATTATGGAAAACCAGGTATATAATAAAACTACTGCAGAAGTCATGCTTTTAACTGCCACACAGAACATTTCCCAGAGGGGTCACACAGAGCGTGAGGACTCAGATAACTGAGGCAACCTTTTGGCTATTTTAGAAGAGATAGCTAAGCATGATTCGTTTCTAGAGAAGCGCATGAAAGCTCATGGTAATGCTTAATACACCAGCAAAACCATTCAAAATGAAATGTTGGGATGCCTGGCAGAAATGGTTCAAGAGGAAATAATAAGGGAATTAAAACAGAGTGAGGTGTTATAATAGCTGATGAAACCAAAGACCTTCAGAAAAAAGAACAAGTGTCACTGGTCATCACATATTATTGAAGAGGGGTAATATATGAGGGCTTTCTTGACTTCATGAAAGCTGACAGCCAAGATGCAGCAGGGCTCGCTGCTTTGATCATAAATGCCTTGGAAAAATACGGGCTAGAATATCGCACCAACCTGGTTGGTCAGGGCGATGACGGCGCTGCCGTGGCAAGCACCCAGGTGTGTGTACAAGAATTCAGCTCATTGTTTGAACCTCGCAGTTGTTGATAGTCTGAAGTCAGTTTCTGAGGCCGGTTGCTTTTACTCACCTCTTGAAAAACGACATTGTTTTTTGTCTGGATCATATGTGCACACAAAATGGCATGACGTTCAGAGAAAAATGTGTGACGGTCAGCCTCGTGAACTTCGTAAGCTCAGTGACACTAGGTGGGCTTGCAGGCACACAGCCTGTCGCAATGTGCTTGATAGACTCCCAGCAGTGTACCGTTTACTGCAAGAAATTGGGCTGGAACTCGCAGCAGCGGTCAGCCTCGTGGAATCATTACTTGACACATTGCAGCAATACAGGAGCAAGCCTTTTGTGAGGTTGTGTGGAAAGAGGTGGAGGAAATGGCTGTAAAGTGTGATCTAAGTTTGGAAAGGACTGAGAGGGGAATAGGCGGCTATGTGATCACATACTTACTCCATCAACTGGTGAGCGTATAGTGGATGAAAACGACAAGAAAAACAAGAAAGACATGCTTTCTATCCAGTGCTCGATTCAATGACCGGTGAACTGCAAAGACGTTTCTCTAAGCCCAACTGCACAATCACGAAGGGAATCCAAGCACTTCACCCTCAAAGCATCACCTTTTTACAAGAAGAGGCTCTTTTTTTTTCCTTTGCCAAGATTTTCGATTCAAATGTTGATGACTTGACCAACGAGCTGCATCAGATCAAGACAGTTTTGGAGAGGAAAGAAAAAAGTGGGATGCAGAGGCTTACTACACTTCTAGAATTTGTAGTATTCCCAGAACCATTCAAGGAGGTGTTTCATGAGCTGTTTAGGCTCGGAAAAGCAGCCATTGTGATACCAGTGAGCAGTGCTTCATACGAGCGCAGCTATTTAGCCCTAAGTTTGATTAAAAATCCTCTACGAACAACAGTGACAGATGAGCGTTTGAGTCATCGTGGGGTGCTGAGCATTGAGTCCCGACGAGCAAAAGCATTAGGCATGTATGAGTTTGTGAGGCGGTTCAGTTCCCGTCACGAAAACCCAAGAATAATGCTGTTTCAGTAGAGCAAAATGTACAGTAGTCACCCACATGGAATGTTTGTGAGAGAGGGATGTTTTGTACTGACAGTATTTTGTGAAAAAGTAAAAAGGTTTTAAAAAAGTGAATAAAATGCTGGATTTTCTTACATGCTGTGTGTGTTTGAGAGTATTTTGTCCATGTACAGTAAAAATGCATGTAAAATTGGTAAGGAGATTTTACTGTGTAAGCTTTTTTTAATTACATTCAAGTTTTTGAACATGGTGCGGCTGGTGAAATGTGTACACCAAAACCAGGGATTGTCTGCAAGGATGTTGAACAAATACTTGGCCTCTCTATGAATACTGTGGCCACTTGATGGCCCCTTACTCAGAAAAATCCTAGATCCACCACGTATATGTGCGTGCGTTTCCAGCCCTGTGTGTGACGTGACAGTGAAAGCCACTGTAGTTTCTAAATCAAGTCTGATATGAGGTTCTGCTGCTCAGGGCACACCATTAACATTTCATGTCACTCTTGCTCGCTCTCTGTCTTACTCCTGTGGGCATCAAGCAGAAAGTCACACTTTGAATAATCCCCGGTGTCTGCGAAAGCAAAACCACAGCGACTTGGCTCATTGAGGCTGAGGGAATAAAAAAAAAGTTTCAAAAGTCGACAAACAGCCATTGACCTTGACCCCGCTGCTCAACCTCTCTCCGCGTGTGAACTTCACATTCAAGCTTAATCATTCATTTCGACAAAGTGATTTTCATAATGCCTGTGGTGGAACTGATTTTTTTTTTTTTCTAAATCAGAGTGGAGCCGTGGGGGGAAATTTTTCTCTTAAGTTTCATCACTTCTCCAGACTTTATTGTCTCTTTTCTCTCGCTGTGTCCTCACTCTCTTTAACATTCACCACTCACACTTGTCAGCTCTGAAGCGCAGCTTGCCTTAAGTATCAGGGATTCGGCGTGTAAGCTCGTCTCATTATCCCCCCCCCCCCCCCGTTTGTGCGTGCGTGTGCGCGCGCGTCACGTATGAGTGTTAAAAAAAACAAAAAACACTGGACTGTGTGAGAGTGTGAGTGAGTGATGGGTGTGTAAGCCCCCCAACCACCACCCTCTCTCGCGCTCTGTTTGAAATAAAGCGACAGATAATCGCAGGGCTCTGGCGGAGCGAGCTCATCTGAGCGCCAATCGATACGGGTGCCATAGCTTCAAAGCAACCCTTCAAAGAGGAGAGAAATAGCCATATGCTTCTACGTGCCTGCCGCGTGCGTGCGTGCGAGCGCGCGAATTCGTATTAGAGACGGAGGGAGGGCCAGAGCCTGGAGAGAGAGGGGGGGGAGAAGAGAGAGGGGGGGAGACGGAGTCAGGGAGTCTCTCTGTGCAGATGAAAACAGTTCTCATTCGGTCGCAAACATTATCATATCAGAGTTGACACGCGGAGTGCTTGTGATGCAACTGATGTCGCTATTTAAATTGGACAAAATCATTGTTTCGTTAGCTGCTAATCTCCTGATATTACGTCTCTGTCATCTTTTATTCAGCACAAACCGGCAGCAGCTGTGGCCTTTGTTGGGAAAATGGGCTGGGAGGAGAGACACACGCGCGCGCGCACACACACACACACTCTGTCTTACAAGCGCGCGCACACAAAACTGAGAAAGTGTTTAAAGACCGAGAGATAGCGTGTGTGTGTGTGTGAGAGAGAGAGAGAGAGAGAGCGAGTGAAACAGAATTGGCTGTACAGTTGCGCCGCGAGACAGTGGGAAACCGAATGCGCGCAGGAAAAAGGAGGGAAGGACGAGAGAATGACAGAGTGAGAAAAGGGAGAAGGAGGTGTGCGAATATGTGTTCGTATGTGAGACCGAGAGAAGGAGAGAGATCCCCGAGCCGTGCTGTGTTTAGCGGTGCCATCTCACCTTCCTCGGAGTGAAAATGAGGATGTATTTTTGACTCGTCAGTGTTAAAAAGAAAAAAAAAAAAGTTGTTTGGAAGTTTGCGCGTCTGTTGGTGAGTGAGATGGAATATGTGTTGTTGTTGTTGGTTTTTTTTCTTCCTTTTTTTTTCCTTTTTCCAAGTGTGCGCGCGCGTGTGTGAGCGCGCTCGTGCATTCTGAGAGAGTGTGTAAACTTGTGTGTATGTCAGCATGTCTAATTAGCTGAGACAAGCAGGTGTAAACCAGTAATTAATGACACAACCGACTGACTTCATTATCTCCACATGAGCTTCTGGTGCTGGCTGAACAGACACACACAGGCGTGCAAACATTATTTACATTTGGAAAAACATAACAACATGAATCTGTGTGTGTGTGTGAGAGAGAGAGAAAGAGAGAATAAGTGTGTTTAACATCCTTCGGTACAAAATAGAGTAAGTGGACACAATCATCACACACGTCGCAGTTTGGCCACTCAAACACTCATTTAGTTTGCAAATGGACTCATTACTAATGAATCACAAGCTGCTTTAGAGCAGGCTGAGCACACAGTAATGGTTTGGCCATCCGCCAGAATACAGACACTACAACGCACACGCACACACACACACACACACACACACACACACACACACACACACACACACACACACACACACACACACTCACATTGACAGAGATTGAGAGCAAGTGTCCAAAAGCCCCAATTACCTTCACATCCAATGTAAGAGAGCAAGCAAGAAGGCTAATTACTAGTCCCATACATGTAGATGGGGATCAGTCAAGCACAAACACTCAGGGAGCAGATGCTGCACCAACATAAAATAGCATTTTCTTGTATTTGTCTGTGATTGTTAGTGTTTACAGCGATCTCATTATGTGTAATGGGGCAGTGTCATTGTCTTATTACCATAAGTCATGATTACAACCCAGCGATCTTTAGTGAATCATCAATAACACTGTGTGAATGACTAATTCCAGTTTGCGCCAGATTGATTTACACTTCACTACTCCACTAGGCTCGAATGAGATCAAATGATATTAGATGCCTTCTAAATGCACCACGTTGTCGTTCGCTAAGTGGAATGAATATGTTGGGGTTTTTTTAAATTCATCAAATCGAGTGCTATCAGTCTTTTTCCCCGCTGGTGCTTTGCCAAGACATAAACGCTGCTGACGCTCTCTCTCGTTCTCTGGTGATGGCAGTGATTGGACGGAGTAATTGGACCTAATGAATATGTCAACAGCCTGTTTCTTTTCTCTCTCCATTAAACACCACTGGATTAGATTTACCGTGCTTACCCCAACAACTTAAAGACTCCATCAGTAGGCTACTTTCGACGTGCATTCACACACATTTTGACACACACACACACGCAGATTGGCTTGGCTCAGTAGATCAATGGCCTCTTGGTCAATGTCTCCTTCGGGAGGGTAATCTATCTGTGCCTCGCTAATGAAACAGTCTGATCGCTGTGCGTGTGTGTGTGTCTCAGATTGTCTCTACAGTGTGTGGATACGAAGTCATGCTGGTAGTTCTTTAGTTAATTGCAAACTAGCGTTTTGTGTAAGTCACATAACTGTCTATTTAAAATGTGAAAATATGAAGATGGTAGACAAAGATTTTCTCGACAAATCTCATTACACAGAAGCGTGTCAGTAATCCTGAAGTAGGACGAACATCTTCACCTTGTACTGAAGAATTCTGTGACGACTGCACGATTTCTGTGGTGACATTTGGCTGCCACTTCGAAAAAAAAAAAAAAAACATTTTCCACACTCTCTAATTCTAACACATTCTTTCCTGTCAGCACCTCTTTTTTTTCAAATTAGTTTTTGCCAAAGTATCTTTATTCTTCGCAGCAAATGGTTTTTGACAGACGGGAAAGTTGCTGCTATTAACAGCTTTGTCCCTCTCTTTTGTGGCAAAAATGTTTTGTAAGCCCCATGATGAAGATACAAATGCCAAATAAACTCTGTGTAGCTAGTCAGAGCCCAACAATCAGGTGCAAGGCCGTAAATGATTTCATTTCTTTATCAACAGTGCTTGCAGAACTGTGCTGGAGGGACATTTAAAAATGAATGTCCATTGCATTTGAGCTCTTACCAAACAAATGAATTCGGTAAAGATTTAACCACCAGGTAAAGAGCCAGAATTTTTACATCTGGAGGCTATTTTCTCACACTGCACCTGTAGTGATGTGTTTTTTAAATCAACCAGTACTCGTGTAAATATTTATGACCACTTAGTACTCATGAAATTATGTAGTAACTCCTTGTGACTTTCTTTTGTAATTATGTATAAATTATTACTGAATACTCATGTCAGTATTCAGTGATGACAACTCAGTAATGACTACTAAGTATTTGTGTTATTATGTCATAAAGACTACTGAGTATTCATGTAATTATCTAGTAAAGATTACTGAGTACTCATGTAATTATGTAGTAATTATGTAGTAATTACTAGTGTAGTGTCTACTCATATAAATATGACTACAGCCACAGAGTACTCATTTAGTTATGTAGTGCTAAAAAAAAATAAAATATGTGATTGACTTGTATCCACTCATGTAATATTGAGGTAATGACTACTGAGTACTCTTGGATTGGAATGTTGACAAGCATTGCGGCTGGTTTGATCCCAGTGCAAGATTAATTGATTTATCTCATAGTTGAGATGTAACTGCAGTATCCCCAGTTGAAATTTGTTGCCACTCTCCTACACTGTCGCCATTTTTTTTATCCTGTCTGAGAAGTCTGTGTGAGACACTTGCAATGAGGATATTCGGGTGATGTAAGGTTATTTTGGTTTGTACCCATGTGAGCCGCAAAACATAAATTCTATAAAATACCTCAAGTTCCTTTCTCCATCAGCCTTGTCCGGACCCAAGTTACCAGAAACTAGCAAAAAAAAAAGATACAAAAAAACCTCAAGGCCACAAAGTGATATTCCCTAAAAATGTTCCTTTATCTGCCAATAGATAAGTCCGGAGCTCTCCTATGAGCTTGTACTCACAGTTGTATAAGTCTTATACAACTTATTGTTTATTCAATTATCTGGATTCTATTTTGGTGACCTTTTCCGAAACCAAGTAGACAGAGAGCTACAGACAATTTGTGTCGCAGTAACACACTGTTTTATCAGTGAGCTCAACCTTTACAATATGTCTGAAAGCATTTAAGGTATCTGATTGTTACATTTTGTATAATTAGGAAGGAAACTAAGATACTTCTCTTATGTGCCAGGTAGTACTTAATGTGAGGGCGTTAGAAATCAAATGTGTTTATTGTTGTTCTTAAGGGTCACAGTGGAAGGCAGGGTGAAGAACCGGCCATCATGCAGGTGGGGTAAAACGCTATATCTTTTGAATATAGGGTTCATGGCGCTCTCTTTTAGACAGTCTCCTCTGGAAGACGTTGATGATGTTGCACTGGCTTGTTCACAAGAAAAGTGTCCAGAATGAAAGGAGAGAGTGAGAAGTTCAAACCCTCGTCTCTTTGTCACCTCAGTAAAGCCGGCTCATCACGGGGTTGAAGCGAGCGAGTTTGCCAGTTTCAGAAAGTTGGAGGAACGGTCGGCCACAGACCCGCTGTTATCCGTCGTTGGAAAGATGTTGAGGGAGGGAGTTTCCAAAGCTATTCACCCATCCGCTAAGCGCTTCTGATGGAGCATACTGGCAGCTTAAGGGTGTTTGCATCGTCTCTTTCCAAGGCTGCATGTATTGCAGCCAGGAGAGCGTAGCAGTGTGAAGTACAGTAGGTCAGCGTTTGGCAAGGGAAGACAGGGAAGAACAACACCCAGCAAACCAGTGATATCTCCGCACTCCCTGCTCTGCTCTACCGGGGTCTGATAAAGTGTGGAGCCGCGGAGGAAAAGGGACGAGAGGAATAAATATTTTACAGGATCCAGGGATTCAGCAAATCCATGAGAGCTATTTCTAGTTTTTTTTTGTTTTTTTCTCTCTGTTTATTTAAAGTTGTCTCTTAAACAGCCCCCTCAGAAGCAGATTTTAGGACAGCCTCTTTTATGATCTCTTTTTTAAATGACGCAACTGTCAAATGGTCTTCAGTGCAGCAGAAGCTGCCTCACTTTGCACTGTAAATCCACTCGAGCCTTTTGAAATCTCTCTAGTTCACGCATTCGCCTGTGAGGTGTCTTAGAAAGTTGTTGTTCTGCAATTGTGCCCTACAGTCGACTAATTTCTTCTTTCTTTCCCTCTTGTTCCCCCCTCTCTCTTCTGTCTCTCCCCTCCCTTTTCTTTGCTCCTTCTCTTTGCAGTTTGACGTGCTGAAGTGCTTCTTAAGGTAAGAGACACTCGTTGGGCGTTTTTTTTTTTTCTCCTTCCCTTGTACTTTCTTCCTCTGATTTTCAACCCATAAAACACAGCACGCCATCAGCGCTTGGCACAGTGTGTGTATCACGAAACAATCTGCGTCCTCAAAATTTATTTGGCTGAGGATTCCTGCTCACTGAAACACAATAACATTGTGTTAAGATAACAAAGAGACACTCTGGGTAGCACTCCCACTGCACTCCCCGGGTATAAAGCCACAGGCAGAAATGCACAGAACTGCATCAGCAGTCCAAAGGACACTTTATATAGGGATTACACAGCGTAAGTAAGTCATGTTTACATCCCTCCATTAGTCAATAAATAATTCTGAGCAAAAAAAATATATATCACAAGGGCTGTGTAGTAATTCTGTGCAGTACACACCAAGAATAATAATACACAGTAAATCCTCTCGCATGGTGTTTTGCAACTGAATCTTCCAGTCACAAGCAGTTACTCATAACCGGGTCTGTCTGCAAGAAAAAAAAAACAACAACTGCCGTATAGTTTTTAAAAGGCAAGGCCACTGTTATTGTTTATTTATAGATTACTGGTTTCAGCTTTAGTATATCTCAAACTTATTACTTTCAGGCTGGGGTGCTGTGTAATAATATCAGCAGGCTCACAATACTCTCGAAAGAAAATTAAATGTGCTACAGTACCACACAACCTGCCTGACCTTGTGTTGGGGCATACAGGATACGTGTGTGTGTGTGATATCTGACTGCAGTGTAAAGTGTGAGCACGAGCATGGGGTGGATTTTTTTTTTTTTTATACGATTGAAATGTTTTTATCTTCAAATGCCTTTTGTTCGCAAATGGTTTCATTTTAGAGCTCTGTGATTTGAGTTTAACTATCTCGCTGTGAAAAAAAGAAATTTCAAAGCCTCATCTGTATAATTTTCTCTATGGTTGCTCAAATAAAGCTGAACTGTAATTGAAGGCAAGGTGAGTTTATTTATGCAGCAACGTTCAGACACAAGGCGAGCCAAACGCTTTCCACAGGCATAGAAATTGCATTCGAAAGATAATATCAACAAAAAGCAACCGGATTACAACAAGATTACAGTTGTTTGTATCATTGACAAATAACAGTAATATAAGATAACTTAAATATCATTTTTCACAATGCAGTTTAAAATGAAAGAAATAGAGCTACGTGTTGTCAAAAAAAAAAAAAAAAAAATTTGGTTCAAGATTTTGTAATTTTTCACCAACTGATTTAAGTTTGAAGAAAATGTATAAGACTTGATATTCTTTTAATTAATTAAAGGAACACTATGTAACCTTCTAACCTTAAATAACAGTTTCAACATCATTGCGGTGGTACAGTGTCTTGTGATAAGGTGTATGGTGTCTCTGTCACAGCTATCAGTTGTTTCTGCACATGTAACTTCAGTGAGAGGGGAGGATCACAGCGTTACACACACGTTAACTTCAACCCACAGGTTTTCCACGTGTAACATTGTTACGACGTAATGAGTTTTGCTTGTAGTCAGCACCTACATTACATCTGACAAATCTTTTCAGACCTGGGATTTGGGCCAAGTCGCACAAAATGCAGATTTCTATATAATGTTGCTTTATCTCACAATATTGTGTATCAGTGTTTCCATAATGTTCCATAGTGAGTCAGTTTTTTTTCACTTAAATGCACAGTATGTAATATCTGCCTCTGGGAGTTTCTGGTTCAAAACAAAAAAAAACTTACTTTGACAATGTTGTGAAGTAGCTCGGGATCATTAGATGTTTTTTATTTATATTGTTAAACAGCCACCTTTGCCCATCAAAATATGTCTAACACGAATCAGGTAAAAATGATGAGGTAGATGAGGCAATCCTTTAAAAGTTTATTTAAGTTGTGTTCAACTTAAAAGAATGAAAAAAGTTTTTTTCAGAAATGTATCGTGTAGTACATCAATAACTTAGACAAACATGTTCGTGCCCTGCGCCCTACATGCCATGCTGAGGAAGGAGGAACGGAGACTAGTGTGGCTCGCAGCTTTGACACTAAAATAAATATTTGGGTTTATGAATATCTTCCACAGAATAGCTGCTGCATGACTTCCCCAACCCGACAATGTCCGAGCAGCTGCTTGTCTCCGCGACTCCACTTTCCTTCAACATTATCCACGCTGTATGTTTAGCTTGATTGACGCTGTGGCTGGGCACTACTGCTGCCTTCAGAAATATAAACTTGCTGTGTTTCTTCAACAGTACTTTCCCTATTTTGTTACTGTGCAGGTAGTTGTATGCTTCTGTGCTTTTGTAACTGCGTAATTCTCCGCCGTCAACACCTTCAGAAAATATAAGATAATTAACTGTAGATGTAGCTAACGTCGGGCTAATGCTTCATGTCATCTGCCCACTCCGTGAGAACTGACGGGTGAGGCACGGTGAGAACTGTCCTCACGACGTATTAAAACATCCGTACTGTGTATCCACCTCCATTTTTTATCCATTCTGTCGCTTTCTTTGTGTTAAAAGCTGTTTTTTAGAGCAAGCATGACAGCTACATTAGCGTAAACACCGAGGTCAGCCAGTTCAATCGGAAGAGCTTAACCGAATATCGCTATGAACCATGGGTAAACTCACGAAGTCAGGAATAAGGTGGATATGAGTCAAACCTTCATGTAAAAGCATAATTATGACGAAAGAGGCACTTTTAAGATTTACCGTACTTTCGTTTTCGGGTCAAACTCATTTTCATCGGGAGTGCATGGGGCACTGTAGTGATAGCATCAAAATCGCTATTTTTAAAACACTAAGAAGACTCCACACAACATGAAACATTGCTCACGTTATCACCAGCGTCTCTACACATGAACACGAGCATTGAGAACATTGTTTGTGTACACAGAGTTTAATAAAAAGAACGTTTTTGGACAACTCACGTTAGCAGATGTTTCCTCCGCTCACCGCCGTCCTGCCAGTGAGAAGTGTCGATTTGCGAATGCAAGGTAACATGGACGAGAGTTAAGGTGGACAGCTCCTAAAGCTTAGTTCCATATAAATGCACAGATAATTCATTGTTTTGTCGTTAGCGAAAAACAATATTGACCTTGAAGTTGAAAAAGGAGCCTCATATAAGAAACAACACTAAAATCAAAAGCCGAAAATGTCACGTAAGATACCGCATCGCGTTGTTGCCAGAAGACAGTAGCGGTCCACCTTAACTCTCCTCCAGGTTACATCGCATTCGGAGATCGATACTTCTCGGCTACCATGACGACAGTGAGCGGAACAAGCTACTGCTAAGGTGAGTTGTTCAAAAACTTTCTATTTAGCAAACTCTGTGTACACAGACGATGTTGTCAATGCTCGTGTTTATGTGTAGAGACCCTGGTGATACTACGAGCAAAGTTTCATGTTGTGTCGAGTCTTCTTAGTGTTTTCAAAAGTAGCGATTTTGATGCTATCGCTAAAGTGCCCCAAGCACTCCCATTGAAAATGAGTTTGACCCAAAAACGAAAATACGGTAAATTTTAAAAGTGCCTCTTTCATCGTAATTATGCTTTTACACGAAGGTTTGACGCATATACATTCACAAAAAAAGCCTAGGTTGCATTTTGGGGAGAGTTTTTTTATTTTAAGTCACGTTGGTCAACTTCCTTCCTCTGACACTAATCACCTGATGATTCCCTGGAAGATGATATTTCAATGTGCCTACAGTCTTCTTTCATGGATTGAATGGTTGTAAACACACTGTGCTTGACTGACTGTTCTTTCAAGCTCTTGTTATGGATGTTGCAGCCTCAAGGTTGGGACAAGTTAAATGCAGTTTAATGGCTTCGCTTAGTCACCAGCATAGCTCTGCCCACCTTCAACCTGAGCAGAGCCTGCATCAAGCGTAAGGAATGCAAACACCTTTACTCGGCTTCCGCGCGTGTCACATTCTAACATTTCTGACTTCGGTGATGCTGAGCTGAAGATGCTGAGTGTGAGCGGCTGAAAGCAATAGACTGCGCCCGTGAGCACAACACAACCTTTGCCATAAGAACTACTTAAAAATAACCACATGAAACTTATTGTCATCGAACAGCAATTAAAAACACTTTGGCTCAAAGAGGTTGTTAAATTTTACTCTGCATTTGAATATGAAACATTGCCAGATATCAATATTGAGAAGAAATGCTCTGATACTTTAATTATTGCTGAATTCTGTCCAAGGCACCCACACCTTCCTTAGAACTGAGGACAAGTAGAGAGGGATGCCAATCCTCCAAAGAAGTTAACACATTAAAAGCTCCGTAATTGTAGCTACAAGGTTTTTACCAAAGACAGATGCCATGTTAGTGCGTCCTTTAGTGTTTATTTGTGCTGGTGCCCAAGGTTGTGCGTCAGATTTTTAACATTTTTGTGTTTGTGTGTACGAGGGCATGTGGCTACATCTTAGTGTTTGTCTCCCTCCTTGTGTGTGTCTGGTTCCCCGTGTTTGGAGTGGGCTCTGTTGGGACCGTGTGTAGAGCCTCATTAGTGGCTAAGGTTTGGCCAGCCCGCTGTTACTAGAGACTCACTCGGGGGCACAAAGTCATATGTTACTCTACTGCTGGCCCATCTGCCACATTAGCCCTCACTCGAGACTCTCAGTTATATTTCTTCTTCATCTTCACACTTGCATCTTCGTAAGCAGCCGTGGAAGGTAACCCAGTACATTTTCTCAAGCATTTTAATGATTATGATGCATTAGTGTAAACAAATATAATTATTCTTATTTGAAGAACCTTAACTGCAGAGGAAACCTGGTCTTAGTAATCTGTGTACAGATAAGACAAGTTTACGCTTTCAAACTGAATGCACATGATACATTAATTGTTCCCATTTACTACAGCGGCCTGGTAAGTGGCCCTACGCTCCTAAATTTGATGCTGTAGGCTCCCCTCTAGCAACACAGCAGTGCCCCTCTTGTCCAGTAGAATAAAGAGCAAGAAATGTCCAAGTCCAAGTGGGTCATTCTCAGGACCTTTTACTCTAGGGGCCAGGGTTTGCATCTGTTTGTGACAAGGAGTCAGTAGCGATTTGTTATTGTTTTTTATATAACATAGGTAAGTTAACCTACGTAAATGATGTAACTTATGATACTTTCATTAAGTGGGATTTGCCATGTGCTAGATTACATGAGTGACAACATTCACATGACAAGACTGAATGTAGTTATTTCAACCGTTGGTCTTTTCCTAAACCTAACCAAGCAGTTGTTGTGCCTAAGCCAAACCAAATCATGACCATTTGACATTAATACAATTTTTAAAAGTCATTATATGTTAACTGTTTGCCAGCAAGCTTTAGTTTGAAAATCTAATCAGAAGTCTTATGCTAAATATTATTGCTAGCTTGACCACAAAGCCTTTATTTTGAAAGTCTAATCAGATGTCGCATATTGTATTGCTCACTTGAGTGCAGAGCCCCTTCACATGCAAAACCGACGCTAGAGAGGAAGGTACTGTGTCATCATCTGAAAGTTTAAGGCCAGTAAGCAGTATTCAACAGGTATGGAGTGTTGCAGATCCATAGTCAGTATACTTTGATCGCCATCGTTCACCGTAATGTTAGGTTAAGGCAACAAAATCAGTTCATTCTGGGAAAACTTGATTTTATATAAGTCATGTAAATTGTATATGTTATATCTGGTAAGGTGGTGACATAAGTTCTAACATGTCCCGGCCCACTTGCTTTTACACAACACAAAAATACCAGACTCTAGGCTGGTTGTTTGACCCGTACATCGACCCCAACATCCATCCTTACCTGACATTTTTTCGTGTGTGGTATTTGGACACATCTGTTCTCCACAGAACTTAATAGGGAAGCGTTGCCATTTCACTTGCGCACAAAATCACATACGCATGGTCTATGATTTGCGTGTGGCAGCCACCGCTAAAACTTTACATTGCTACTTATACTTTAGCGCTTCCTCCACCCCTGTATGTACAGCAAACATGTTTTCAATCTATGTAAATGCATGTGTGTTTTATGTTGAGAAACTGTGTAGTCATCGGTCAACTTTAGTGAGAAGGTCAGTTACACTGAGAATGAGGTAAAATGGTAAAAATTATCTGAGCAATTAATATTGGATTTCAGCTAATGATGTTATGGGGGGCCTAATTCGATCAATAATTCAGTGCTGGCCAGATACACAGATGAAATACAGATAAACGTGGAAAGGGAAAGAATAGCCGGTGCATGAATTGGTCCAGTGCACAATGTCACTGTATGTGTACAACAGCTCGAAACGACTGAAGTTGTGTAATGTGTCGTGATCGTGATAAAAACTCATTTAAAGCCTTAGCTTTAATAGCTCCACTCAGCAGGAGAAAGGTTAATTATCACATCCTGTTACTGACAGATAGGACACCTCCTCCTGTCAAGCACGCACACACACACACACACACACACACACACACATACACCGTGAAGCACACAAACAGGCCGACCATCAAACAAAACTGTGTGTGCGTGTGTATCTGTCATATAAAGATGTAATCGAGCATCTGTTTGTCCTCATTTCCCTCATCGAGGCCCTGATTTCTTTTTCCTCTTGCGTGCGTCCTCCTCCTCTCACACCACTCGTAATCACAATATGACGGGACCGATGCCACGAAATTCATTCATGAAGTCGTTCATCAGGAAGAAACGGACGAAGTCCCCTTGGATCATGTTTCCTCACTTTGATGCAACGTGTGAATTGGGAAGGTTTATCACATCCCCTGAAAAACGGGGCACGATTCAAAAGTGAAATGACAGATGAGTGGACAGAGGTGTTCTGTGGGTGTGAAGCACTGAACCGCGGGAAATGATTGCTTGTTGTGTTCCCTGGAAGATGCCAAACAATTTAGAGGTGAAGAAAATTAAACTGGCAACTGAAAGAGAAACCGCAAAGAAATAGTGGAATTTCTTTTCTTCTTGAAGTGGACAACTCCACTTTAGGTTATGAACGCTTTTGCAATGTCTCTTACACCCTTTCATGTCATCCGGTCCACTCTACTTTCCACTTCATCTCTCTCCTCAAACACACCCGTCTGCTTCCTTCCACTCGCACTCCCTTCTGCGTTTCTCTTTCCTCCTATATTATTTTCACACACATCCAGTCCCTACTTGTGTTGTCTCCCAACCACCTCCTCCCTCTCTCCATCCTCATTTCATTGCCAGTCTAGACAGCGCCAGCAGCAGGTGCTGAGGCTGGGAGAGGTGAAAAAAATGGGGTGAGAAGAAGGGAGGGAGGGAGGGAGGGAGGGAGCAATTGAAGGAAAGGAGCCAAGGGGATAAGGAAGACTGAGCAAGAACGGAGAAAGATTAATAGATCAAGCGGAGAGGCATATGATGAAAGTTTAGAGGAGTATGGAGAGGAAAGGAAAGGAAATGAAAGGAAAGGAGAGGGATGGGTCAGGTTAAGGTAGGATTGGAGCAGAGAGGAAGGAGGGGGGGATATATGGGAAGAGCTGAGATCTGAGTAAATCAGGTAGGTGCTATGCAGAGGCGAGAGGCACAGAAGAGGCTATTTTAATGCAAGGTAGAAAAACCAGGTGCTCGAGGTGGGGAGAGAAGGAAGTGGCAAAGAAAGAAGGAAGGGGAGGCGACGGGAGGTGTGGAGCGAATGAGGTGCAGAGAAAAGAAGGGTGGGGAGGAGGGGGGAGGGAGTAAAGAGCCTAGGGAGAAGAGGAGAAGAAAAAGTCCCAAGAAAAAAGGTAGGATGGAAGTGAGAAAAGAGGAGGGAGCACAAGGATGGATGGATGGATGGATGGATGGATGGATGGATGGATGGATGGATGGATGGATGGATGGAGTGTGTGTAGGGGAGAGGACAGGAACAGCGTTGTTGTGCTTTTTACGGGAGGACACCGGCTGCAAGGAAGTGAGGCGGGTAATAAGGCCATAGCTCATTCTTGTGGAGCAGCCTCTATCCTATTAGTGACTACCTCTCACCGGATGACTTATATGCACCTCATTTTTCACCAGCAGTATGACAGCAGATGCTTGGGAAGAAACAAACACGTGTGTGTGCGCACACACACACATACGTGCATGCTGGAGATGACAGGAGAAATCTGCTCCTCCTTCCTGATGTGAAGAGAAAATAACATCAGTGCAGAAAAACCAACAGTTCACAACCCGGTGTCAGACTGCAGAATTACCTCAAAGACAGATGTAAAGTACTTTTGTCTATTTTTCATTTTATGAGAGTCTGGCTGAAGAACAGCATTGGGTATTCGATTACACATGACTGTAAATATTACTCACTGAAAAAAGCAATCACAATACGTATTACTGAGTTGCAGTACTAATTAATTAGGCTACCTTTACTTTCATTAATCAACCTAAAGGCGCCTCTAAACTAAAGCCTCCATCGCCGAACATAACATCCTGTGCATTTAAAGGTCCAGTATTTAGGACTTGGTGGCATCTAGCTGTGAGGCAGTACATTGCAACCAACTCAATACCCCTCCAGTCGCCAAATAATGGCTGTTAAAAACACTAATAACTTGGAAAATCTAAAAGGCAGACTCTGTTTGGTTGTGTTGGTTTGTCCACTCCGAGCTTGTGTATACATAGTAGGTGCAACATGGTGGACCTGGTCCCGCTATAGATATGAAAAGCTCATTCAATGTTAACAAAAACATTGTTGATAGTTTTTTAGGAGATTATCAACTAATGAAAGCATGATTGTGACTACATTTCTGCCAATAGATCCCACTAAATCCTCCTAAATACCTGAACATTTAACTTATGTTTACATGGATGTAACAGGCTGTTCACTGATCATCAACAGCTAGCTCGTGTTAGCCCCCAACTCAGAACAGAACCAGCTGAACCTCATATGTAGGCTTAACACTGGCTAGCGTTAGCAAGTAAGCTAAGAACACCAAGCTAGCCAGTGTGTCAGCTGAACGCAGAGAGAGCAAACCGACATCAACCTTCCAACAAGCAGCTGCTATGACAGTGTGACAGCGTTTAGTCAGTGGCAGGCTCACACTGTCTGAGGGGCAGGGGCAAAAAATTAAGAAAGGCAACAACTGCATGTGGTTGGGCGCATTTTAAATCAGCCTGGTGGGCACTTTACCAACGCCGTGTGATTTCTGGAGGCATCCAGGTCAGGAGGTGGTCTGATGGTTGGTTGGGTCAAACCTCCATCCAGGAGGCCAACGTTTTTAACTTGAGCTATTATCTTTTTCTACCTTCAAGAAGTATTGGTGTCTGAACCTAACCAAACCATTTTGACAGTCGAACCAGCAGTTGCATATTTATTATTGCTAACTTGACAGCAGAGCCCTGCATGTACAAAACTAATGCTGGAGGGGTAAGTAGGGCGAAGGGTTGGGCTGATAGATGTCGCCACCGTCCATCGCTGATGGCTGACAGACTTTAACTAGTCAGCCATCTATCATCGTAACATTGTAATTATAAATACTGAATTACAGAAACTGTTACTTGTTATTAACTAAATGTGTTACTGGAAAGAAAGTACATTTAAATGAAAAATAAACCAAAAATAAGAGTAATAAGTAAAAAAGTGACAACTGCACGAACCAGATGTGAAGCCAATCATAAGTTGGTATCACCTCACTCAACAAGTCCAAGATCACTTATATTCAGAAGCACTTCTGGAAAAACTCAGCATGGTTCAAGCATGGAGCCAGATCATCTTCTGTTCAGCTAACAACCTTGTACACTTACAGTGGGTGTCTGAGTGCTGTATAATCAGCCGCTCCAGGGAATTTCGTAATTGCAAGATATTTAACAAAATCCCCTGCTATCTTGCAAGGGTTTGCAATTTGGACCAGTCCCCGCACTTTTATTCCATAAACTCTCCCAAATCCTTTCAGTCGTAACTAAAACAGTGCCATGGTGTCAGAACAATCCAATCAAACAAGTCCAATGAGCATTTAGAAACAATTTCAATTTGCATTGCATTTGAATTGAAATGGTTAAAAAGAGGAGAACTAATTGTCCTCCAGTTTCACAGAAAAAGCCAGCAGGAAATGGTTTTGGTCAAAAACTCAGAAATGACTGGTACTTTACAAAAAAATTAAAAAAAATAATTGTCTTGATACCACACACATAAGTGCACACACACGTACACAGTTAAAACATCTTTTCAATCCAGTCTTGTCCTTTAAAGTGAAAGTTCATCCGTGTTATTGTAATTTACCATCTGCACGGTGACATTTTCTCCTGAGAATGAAGACTGACCCCGTCAGACTCCTCACCCGCTGGAGTCTGTTCGAACCTGACGACTAATGGTTTGGAGGGATATAAGACTCTATTCCAATAATTTTGCCATTTTAATTAAATTTATGCATATTCTTCCCTGTGAAGAATTTGGGGCAGCTGTATCAGCAAGAGGGGGGGGGGGGGGAGAAAAAGAGACAGAAAGAGAAAATGGGTCACTTTGGCAGAGGGACTGAGAGGCTTCATTAGGAAACCCGTTGCAGTCACTCTGGCCATTCTAATTCTGCTCCAGTATTCCCATTCTGCACTCGTGGGATTCCAATATCAGCCTAACATTTGTGACCTCGTCAAAAGCAGGAAATAAGCAGGTGTCAGGTCACGCTGATCTCACCTGCCGCCACCTCTGTGACATTCTCCCACCTTTTCCTATTCGTTCTGACTAAATTAGCGCTGCGTCTCCTTCGCCTTGGAGGGGAAATATGTCAGGTGTTTCTTATTCAGAAACTTTGCGGGTTTGTAGTGAGAAAAAAAAAAAAAAAATCGCATTGTCTTAGCCGGCGAAAGAATTAGTATGTTAGTGCTGAGACAATTTGATGTTAACTGAGCAAGAGAATTAGATGTACTGTGTAATTTTGCCTTTCAAGGATGATGGCTGAGCAGATGGAGCAGGGCACAGCTCTGTCAGAGTTTCTCCACTTTAGAAGCTCTTCTTCCCTCTTATATCTCATTTTGCCCTTTCTCATTCGCTATAATTCTCCTTATCCCCCTCTCTCTTTCTCGTTCTATAACACTGGTTCATTTTTCTTGTTTCCCCTCTGTGTTGTAGACACTTTTCTTTCACTATCTCGCTCTCTCAGTCATCCGTTCTCCTGGCCCCGAGCGCACTAGCGTCTAATATGTCTTTAAAAGTAGGACACCACTGAGTAATTTGTTGCACCTACCAAATGATAATTCACAATTGTCACCATATATCCATGACTGCGGGGCCACCCCAAGCACACAAAGCCATCTGCCGCTCTGTAGAACAGTCATCGCGATTTTCTCGTCATTGTGGTGTTAATGGAATTTTATAATATAGGATTATTTCACAAAGACGTGACACCGTTTCTCAGCAGGGATGTTTGCGGCCTTTGTGTAAGCCGCGTCATTACACTGCCATTACATGGAATTTGCTTTGTTGTACGGTGCTTGCAGCCACACACTGCTGTAGCTTTTACCTCCCACCAGTACCAGCATTAAGAGAAAAGCTTTCTCTGCAACATCGCCAGTTTGAAGTGGTTTTCTCAAGAGGTCGAGAGGAACAGATAATTACTTCTGCTTGGGTTTGAAACTTCGTCAAATCTGAGAAAATAACCCAGTCAATATCTTCAGGGCTTATATTGTCAAGGACAGGGAGAATTGTAACGCCTGTGTGACGAACTGGGGGTGAAGATTTTGAAGGATGTCGACATCTGTCAGACCTGGAGGATCTAAGAAAAAATGTGGTACCTTAATGCATTATGGGGCATGTAGGGCGGCACTTGACTTGGGGCTAAAAGTCAAAATGTCTCAATAAAGTATTGCCTATAGCACATCAGGCCAAAATACTATAGTCTGGCTCAGTTGATGTAGAATGTGGGTGTAAGACAGCAGAAATAGGCAGCCAATGGCAAGCTGTGTTTTACAGTTCCTGCTGTACATGCTGTCATCGCTAGAAAAACAACAACCTCCAATCTAGCAACTTACAGGATGCACTCAAATTGGAAAGTTAGCCAAACACTCACCTGGTCGCTAACGTTAACAAGCTAGCACATATCACATCATATATCATTATTAATATTTTAACAGCTCTACACTGCATGGGTTTGTAGTTACACAAGCTGCTTGCCGTCTATCCCGCAGATAGGTGCAGAGGCGTGAGTACCTGCTGATGCCGATTCTAGCATTTTAGGCAGATACTTGCGTCATATCGGAACAACCCTATGGGAGTGTAGACACAGAGCATTATCAGTAGTTGTCTTTCTAGCTACCTTAAAGGGAAGCACCACAAATTTTAAACATTACAGGTCTTGGGGGAACACTGCTGCAGATGTCAAAAATGTAGTATAAATAAAGCCCTCTGTGGCTCCAGAGGAAGCTGCATGTAATCTGATAAATTGCCTCCAGTGATGTCAGTCAGTGGCTGAGTTGCATTGAGGGTAATGTAGGCACATGCTGAGAGCCAGAGATAGCGCCTTTTTTTATTCTATGCTTTCTCCCTCCCTTAAGACACCTGCCGCTTACATTGCCCACAATGTAACTCAGTCCCTTATTGACATCATAGGCAGTGATGCCAGTAACACTTTACTTAGTAACTTAGGTACACGTTACTTGATTATTTATTAACGCGTTACTCTAATCTGACCACTTTTTTCAGTAACGAGTAATCTTTTTATTAATAGTAATCTTAATATTTTTAAACCAGTAATCAGATTAAAGTTACTTATTCAAGACACTGTGCGTTACTATTATTTTTGTCATTTTTGCTTTCTTCTTGTATCTCGTTGAGTGATGTCACGTACACGCCAAGTCACGTTTTCAGCACAAGGATGTAACACCACGCATTGACACAAACACAAACAACAATGGAGGGAGACCTGCTGGAAAAACCAGCACAGACCAGCATATGTTGTGCTTTGGTGCTGGAATGCTGGTCACCAGCATCCGATGCTGGTGCTGGTATGCTGGTGACCAGTGTTGGGTATCGTTACTTTGGAAAGTAGTTAATTAGGTTACAACGTTACCATCAATTAAAAGTAATCAGTTACGTTACAGCGTTACCTATGAATAAAAGTAACGCGTTAGAGTACTCATGCGTTACCAAAAATGAAAAGCCGTTTGCAGCGCCTCGCACATGCTGCAACTTAACTGACACACACAGCCTCCTTTAAATGCACCGAGAAGTCGTGACAATGATGAATAACGTCAGTCATCCAACCACATTAACTCTGCAGGACAACAATAACAGGAAAGACAGTCAGCAATATGCCACATAGCGTTTTATTTTTTTTATTTTTTTTTTTTTTTTGCGGTCGACAGAAGCTTTTCACCAACGCAGAGTGTGCATATATGTACCGTTATGTTGTTCTTGTCCTTTTCGCTGGCGAGTTGAAAATAATGTGCGTACTTCCACGATGCAAAAGCTGTCCTCTCTGCCATCTTGCCGGGGGTTCGAAAACACACACACACACACACACACACACACACAGGTAACGTAGGTCAGCAGCAGGGCACAGACGCATCACAGCGCTGCGCCTCCGCTGACACATCCACAGGTGGCACAGTACTGTCTGACAAAAAGCAGGCTGCCGGGATTTCCTTTCCTTATCCGGAGAAATTCTTAAAATAACGGATTACTTTTTGAAAAAAATAACGAAGTTACTGATTCCTTGACGCACGAAACTAACGCGTTACGTTACATGTTACACGAAAAAAGTAATTAGAGTACTCTAACGCGTTACTTTGTAACGCGTTACTTTGTAACGCATTACCCACAACACTGCTGGTGACCACCATGTGATGCTGGTCACCAGCATGGGATGTGTCTACAACTTATTTCATATTACACAGTATGAGGAGGAGTGAAGTTGGCTGTGAAAGCCTAATACAGGACACAGAGTCAGTGAGGTTGTCACAGTACACCAAGTTTATTGAACACAAGCTCCAAACCTGCAAGATTTTAGGGTCATTTGAGGGCACCCGAAACAAACTCTAAATACTGCATTAAATATACAAAAATATAAATGCAACACTTTGTTTTTTGCTCCCATTTCTGTCACAAGCCCAGACTAGCTTCATCATGCTGGTCCACCAGCATGATGATGCTGGTCCACCAGCTAAACCAGCACCTAACCAGCGTAGACCAGCATGGAAATCATACTGGTCTATGCTGTTTATTTTTCAGCAGGGAGGACAGAGATGCGTGTTTTCTAGCTGGAAACACAGTCCTTATTTTTAGTTCGAGTCAACTAAAGATGAGAATATTAAGGTTCGTTGTACACCCTGTGCTGGCGACAAAAGTACTATCAGGCTTCAAAAACATGACATCAAATTTGGAGTCGCAACACAGAACAGTTAAGTTTACAGAGCAAGTCCCACCAGGTGGTATTAAGCAGAGAGCTGCGAGCAAAGCCGCGGCCTCGACTTCTGCAGGAGGTCCCCCACCACTCAAACAACAAAAGATGGACTTCGGTGCATGACATGTGAGTGGGAGAGAGTTGAAGAGGTGGGTCGGGTGGTATGTTGTAGAGGAAATGCTGCACTTAAACACAGTTGACTCTCCCTCGTTTCGTGCCATAATAAACAAGATCCCTACTATTATCAATGCCGCGCTGCCTCACAGAACACCTTTTTCTTCCTACCTGGAGAAGGAGTATGCAGAGACGGAGAGAAATCTGAAGGCCATGCTGAATGTTTATGTTGAGGTGGTGGGGGTGTTTTCGTCACCTGCTGAATGTAACTAATAAAGTTACTTGTAATCTGTATTAGTTACTTTTAAAAACAAGTAGTCAGTAAAATAACTAAGTTACTTTTTAAAGGAATAATCAGTTATCAGTAATTGGATTACTTTTTCAAGGTAAGTGTGGCAACACTGATCATAGGAGGCAGTTTATCAGATTACATGCAGCTTCCCCTGGAGCCACAGAAGATACTAACTTATTCACATATGCAGTTGTACTCCTCAAAACCTGTAAGCACATTTTAATGTGTAAATTGGTTGAGTTGGGCCACCACACAACAGCTCAGTTGGTTAAGCCTGCACCCCACGTACAGATGACGCTTCCTCGCTGCAGCGGCTCAGGGTTTGAGTCCGACACCCCGCCCCTGTTTTCTGTCCTATCAAAATAAACGACAAAAAATACTTAAAAATATAAAGTGGTGAATGAACCAGAACAGTTAAGTTGCAGGCGTTGAAACCAAGACATTGAGCAGAAAGACAATAAAATGCTTTGCAGAGCTGAGACGAGCAGCAGTTTGGCGATAATTCTCTGTCACTATAAGTTACTTCACGATACACCAAGTACATTTTTTTTTCCATCATTAATACAAGAAAGTCATCTGGTGCTGCTTTAAATTCAGTGTTGTGAAATGTGCTATATTGTTTAATTCACAGTCTAAAAGCCTTATACAGAATGTGCCAACAAGGAACTGTCTAATTCTAAACCCTTGACCCCAGATAAACCATCATTTAACCCACTATAAAAACCTCAACATCAAGTCAAATGATACGTATAAACATTTCTCACATTGTTTTTGTGTTAGACATGTATTATGAATAGGTGTCTGCTTGAAAATGGAAATATAGGCATGCAATTTAAAACCAACTCTTCGGTATAAGTCTCAGGAAATTTAGTTCCATTTGGTATGTTAAATCAAGAAAGGAACGCACACAGGAACATTGTAGTCTGACTCAGCTCAAAATGCCAGATTTAGCTGTACTTATCCCGCTTTAGGTTTTAAGAGGAGCTAATTTTTTATGTAGTTTAGGATTAAAGTGTGATTCGAATTTCTATCTTGCGTGTGCCTCTTCCCTGTCTCCGTGTTGTCTCGCTGTCTTATATACAGGTTGTTGGGTGGGTACGCAGGGACCATCACTGCTGTTCAATAATCCTCGTTCCACCGTAGGCCTTTTTTCTGTCTCGAGAGTTGCGAGAGAAGCGGGTCACCTTTGAAGGCTCACTTGATTTACGCAGGCAGTCGTGCATCATGTATCATCCCAAAATGCTTAATCATCCTTGCGGAGGCGGATTAGATGCCTATTCCTTTGTGTAAACCCCTAAACGTCAGACACGCGCACGTAAACAAGTTGTAAACAAGTTCGAGTTGTTTACGCAAAACTGTGTCATGCCGCTCTGAGAGTCCCTGTTGCCAGCTTGACCTGCAACAACCTCCCTAACATTTTGGGCAAACTTTGATCAGGGCTGCATACACACCTCGAAAGAGTAAACATGTTTACAAAATTTTATTTGCTGCTGAAATGTATTTTCTCTCAAAAATTATACAGTTGAAGCATATCATCTTGAAACCATGCATACTTAAAAGTCCTTACATGATGCTCATTTTCAAGTTCATGCTTTTACTTTCGTCTGTCAACTAGAGAATATTTAAATGCTTTAAAGGTGTGATATGTGAGAATTCTTTGTTGAAAGCGACCGGAAGTAAACTAAAAACATCAACAGAATGCAAAGAAAAAAATATGTTCTGATGTTCTGACACTTTATAATGTATTGTTCCAACAAAAGCAGATGAAGATAGCACGCTAACCAGCTAGCCCCAGTTCGTAACAGTCCCACATGGCTAAATGAGCTACATAGCGAATATCGGCTACAGCTAGTAGCAGTTAATGCTTACTTTGGTTGTATGCTGCCCACTTTTGGTTTGGAGTAGTTATTTGACAGGTGGTCAGTTGTTACAGATTTCACCTTTAAAAAAAAAAAAAAGAAAAAAAAAAGGTTTTTTCATGCTCTCCATTGTTGTACCACCTCTATTCATCCTATATATATGTATATGTGAATGGTCAGTTTTAGTGCTTGTCTCTTTAAGGTGCCACACCTGAAAAGCCCTGTCAGCTCTGATTGGCCAGCTCTCAGAGGTCTGAGAAGCCACCGTCCACTACATTTCCACATGAGCTCTGTTGATACTTTTACGACCACTGTTGGTTAATACTTGGATAGTAATTAGACAGCGCCCAGACCTGCTTCATAATTAAAAAAAACATAACATGGAAATCTCCCTTTCTACAATACGGGATCTGCAATAAGAGATGATGTAGCCTGAGGAGGTTGTGGCTAGAAACGAAGTTGTAGGTAACCATGTCAGTGTTATGCATGGCCTTACTGTGGCACTACAGTCAGAGCAGGGCTTAAGAGATGGCCGTCTGATGCCCACTCGGCTCACCCACTTGATGTTGAATCCAGTTGACAGAAACCTCAGAAGAGTGTTTCACACATGCTGAGTGAAGCCAAACCAAAGTAAACCGAGTTCCACTGAGCTGCCCTGGTTCGGGTTAGACATCAAAAAATTATCTGGGCCATTGCTGTGCAGGTCAGTGCAGAAATAGTTTGGTTCATGGAGTGAAAAGGGTATGTGAAAGCACTTTAGTGACCTAAATAATTTGCAGCTTGAATCATTTCCGCCACCAGCAGAGATCTTTAAGGTGATGTCCAGATGGAGCAAGAGTCGAATTCCCCTTCGAATTACTATCAACATTTTGACTCCCACTGTATAGTCACTTCAGCCATCAACATTAAAGGGATTCAGAGGCTGCTCTGAAGGGTTCCCATGGGAGTCCTCAGAGAGATTCAAAGCAACCAAAAGGGTTTGCAGACAGACTTTCACCGCGGGTGCCACTTTATCACAGAAAGAAAAAAAAAAAAAGAAATCCAGGAGAAATCTACAGTAATGCCGTGTCCACCGAAAAAGAGGATAACATAACTTGTCCCAGCTTATTGTGCAAGAGCTGTAAACTGAAATTGCTTTCGCCAACATGAGCTTTCCAGATGATCTACTTTCCAAACTCTTCCTCTCTGTGGCAAATGCAAAGGCTGCAGCCGAGGCTTTAATTACTTCTGCTGGGCCAGCACAGGTGAAGCGCATTCTCACTAACAAGGTGGTTTCCAACCAGGGAGCACTGAAACACCAACAGGAAAACAACATGATGGAGAGAAAAAAAACTGCCGCCCACAATAGAGGGTAACCGAATGCTTATAATAATCCTCCGCCCAACTGATTTCACCAGCCGCCGTCAGATCGTTACAGAAGAAACATGGCGCGAGCGGAGAAGGAATCCGGGGAGGAATGTGTCATCAACTGAAAATAAAGTGTGAACTAGTTTTCACACATGGTGCACATACATTTGCCACAGTGCACACACTGTATGTAGCACATTCTTCAGATGGCCTTTGATTACATCGTGTGAGACGCAGCCCTCGTGAACTGGCGTTTCAGAGGTCGAGGAATGCGACAGTAATGACAGATGTCCTAGTTTTCATTTGGTAATTAGATAAATCTCGATCTTTACATCATCAGATCCCGCAGTTAATGTATGCTGCCATCATCGTCTCTGCCCGTATTTAGTAAGTCGGTCAGCGGCACAAACACAGGAGTGGTGTAACAGCACAGACTAGTGGTGGCTCTGTGTTACGGCACCTTGCTCCAGAATCACTCTTAACAATCTCAATGTTGTCGACTGAATACATGCTGGACTGTCATTTTTTCTAGAACGCATCAGGCCTGCAACTTGTCAGAGCCGGCTGCATAGTGTGTTCAGCGATAAATGAGGACTCACAACAAGAATCAGAATGTGTTGACAGGGCTCAGGTTGGATATTTACATCCAAGAAGTTCAAACCTGATGTACTGCAGTGGCTGATTCCCAGCAATACTGTGGAAGGTTTCTTATCCAAGTTCAACAGAGGAGAGTTTTCGAGAGAATAACACTGCAACTGCCCCTGAGACCCATCCCTGATCTCACTCCGCCGGCCAAAGTGATTTCTATTCTGCTGCGACGTGCTGCACTCCATAGATGGCAGAAGAATTCTGGATACCGTCGCAGAACACTGACGAGTAACATCTGGACGTGTGTGGGGTGTTTGTGCATACGGCCCCTCTTTGCTTATGTTTCGCACACCTCTTTGCCAGTATTCACGCGGGTGTCCTAATGCGACTCCTTTGATCCAGCAGAGTGTGTACTTATCATACTGAGGCGCTGTGTGCTTTTCTCCCACTCTGTGCTTTTATAGCTCCTCTTCCCCTTCACAGCAGCTTGTAAGTGGCCGGCAAAGGAAGCCCTTGAAAGCCTTAAAAGCCCCCGGTCGGGCCGTCCATTTGACCTGACCTGCTTTTTGGAAAAAAATGATCGCCCCCCTTAGATTATGTTTAACCTGGAAGCTTCAATCGAAAATGATATCTCATGATCACAACACACACACAAACGCGGAGGCAGAGTTCAGAGCAGACGCAGACACAGGGAAGCTAGTTGAAAGCGCAGTTGGCTTTGCGAGCGTTCACTTCTGAAAGGCTAAGGCTCTGTTCCTAATCCCTCTCCTACTTTTCCTTTTCCCCTCTCTACTCCCACCCTCCCCTCTCTGCTCCCCTCTCTCTTCTTCTCTCTTGCAGGAGAATTCTGGGGAGATTTCTTGTTCTTTCATTCCTCAAGGATGAAGCAGCACAGTGGACCTGTGTACTGAAACACGTAAGTACTGGATATCCAGATGACCTTCAGACGCACAAGCGCACACGCATATAAACTTCTTTCCCCAGGCCTGGGCCTGACTCGTGCATGGTTGATGTTGCTAAAAAGGATACGCCATGTCTGCTGAGAAGAAGACACAGAGAGGGGGGGTAGAAAAAGAAAGAGAAAGGGGGTGGGATCTTGATCCGAGAGAGAGAGAGAGAGAGAGAGAGAGAGAGAGAGGGAGAGAGAGAGAACGAAAGAAGGAAGCACAGAGAGGGGACTCATCCTCGGGGACAGAGAGAGCGAGTGAAGAGACTGTTGACAGGATGAAAGTTTAACCAAACATCAGCTCCCTGCCGGAGAGGCAAATCTGCTGCCGTCGCAGTGGACGGACTGGAGGGGAAGACATGCAAAGAGACAGACGGGCAGACAGGACAAGACAGAGCAGCGATCCCCAGCTGTTTTTAAAAACTCTGCCTCTGATACATTATTGAATATACAGCTCTCCAACGCATCGCTGAGCTTTCCTCTCATGTTAGCGCTCAAGTTTGCATAGCGTCACCATTCTAAATATAAAGCATTCGCTCACCCCACTCCGGTTTGTTAAAAGATGCAGAGGCTGCACGTAGGCTGTGTGTGTGTTTCTCTGAGTGGCACTTTCCGTCTCTGAGGCTGGCTGGAGTTTGAGTCGAGCTCGTGTGTGTGTGTGTGACTCATTTTGGAAGGAAGCCTCTGTGAACTTCAAAAAAACAAAAATAGATTTCATCAAACTCTTTGAAAGTATCGTCAGATGATGCGGTGCAGTATACTGAGGCGAGCAGAGCGCCTGCTTCACTGGGAGTCACACGCGCCGTACAGTGAAAGCAGTGAGATGTTATCGAGGGGGCTGGTTTTTTGAATCAGACAGCATGTGGAATACTGCGGGTCTACAACTCTCTGCCGCAGCAATAACCTAGTTTGCACGAGTCAAATAGTCATCTTTCCTAGCTCCCATTTTCCCAGTTTAATAAGCGGGATCAGGAAGGATGCTCTGAGGTCAGCATCCTCAGACTTTTGTGTGGGTGGAGTACCGGATCTGGTCCACAGGTGGCAGCAGAGCAACATACCCAGCAGGCATGTTTCTGTGGCAGACTTGATTGTCCCATTTTACCAGCAAGTCCCTGAGCAGGCCTCCTCTTCATTTATCTCTCTGTCTCTTCCAAGACAGGTTTTTCAAGCAAATGACTCCTCCTGGCCGAGAAACTATCGCTAAAAACCAATCAATGTGGCTTTTTGTTCATAGATCAAGTGAGCAGACAGACACCTCATACTCACATGAAAAATCTTGTCTTTTTCTCTTTCCAGCTCCCACTTTTAAACTTCATGTTCCAGGATGAACCATGAGCAAAGGTAAAAAAAAATAAATAATTAAATTTGACCTCATTATAGTGTGCTTGCCTCTGTGTGTGTGTTAGTGTGTGTGTGTGTGTGTGTGTGTGTGTGTGTGTGTGTGTGTGTGTGTGTGTGTGTGTGTGTGTGTTAGTAAAGACACGCCTGTGAGCGCGTGTAGGCATGTTCTTTCCTAGATGTCTGAGAGGACAGATCAACACCTGAGTCCAAGTGCTGCTGGAGATATGTGCAGCTGTATGAATGTTTAAAGGGTGCGCGTCTCTCTTTTCTGACAGATGTTGTAACGACATGATTAGCCCTCTGGCTGCCAGTTGCTCTGTGTGAGGTTGCTATAGTGACTGTGGGTTGAGTGTTGGGGAGGCCAGAGTGGATATGAGGGTGCCGAGGATAAGGAGAGGGGGTGGAATAGGAAATGAAGTGCCTGGTGCCTTCGGCCTCTGTGTGTGTGTGTGTGTGTGTGTGTGTGTGTGTGTGTGTGTGTGTGTGTGTGTGTGTGTGTGTATTTCTGTTTTTGTGTGCACGAGTGGGTGTGTTTGCGCGACATTCATGTCTGTTTATTTGCGTCTATTACCAAAGAGTACAGCATTGAAGAGACACTCATCTGTGTAATTGGGAATATGATCAAGACAATTCACTCAGTCATGTCTACACACACACACACACACACACACACACACGTTCAGGCTGCGTAGGAGCGACAGAGACGGGGAACCTGTGATGGAGGCAGCGTGGGCCGAGGGTAACCTGCTCTGCCTCGCAGACCAACACCACGAGTAGGTCGCACTCAGTATCACTTATCACTTAAATTGCTGCGTCAATGGAGCTGTTGTGCAAACTGGTACAAGCAAGAGAAATGCCCTCTGCACGCAGACTGTGAAACGGCGCTGTGTGAGGCACCCTGCCACTTCGAGAACAAGGCTCAAGTTCAGCCTGCTGATAAGTTTTTCTGTCTGCGTTCTGAGGAAGTGCTTATCAGCCCGAGGGTCAAGACCCCCACAGCGACTTCTGAGATAAACCTGAGAGGTCTCTACGTTTTTTTGCTTTTTTGAAGTATCAGAGAGTTCTACAACCCCAGGCATCTAGAAATGTCAAATGAAGCATCCTGAGAAGAGAAAACTTATCTTTGGTTAACCTGATAGAACCCAGGCATGACTGGCAGCTTTAAGGGGGTCACAAGCCGCAGTGCATGTAGTCAAGCTTGGGAACCCTTTTAGGGTGTTTGTGTCTTTGTGTCTGCTGGTTGTCTGAAGGGATGCGCCAATTCATCTTTTTTTTTCTCTCTGGATACCGTTTCCAGTATCTCAGTTCAGGATATGTGCCAGAACACAGCGCTGATCCAACACCCGTGGTCTCTGAGAACTACAACCACAGTTCCAAAAAGATTTGGGGTGCTGTGTAAAACGTATATAAAAACATTTATTTGCAGGTGCCAACAACGGTGTTATGAAGTGTCCCTGAGTTAGCTTTCTCTCTCTTTCCAAAGAGACATGATGTTAAAAACCTGTCAAACTATTACATTGTTAGCATTCTGTCAAGTCAGGTTGCAACAGTGGCTCAAACCGACGCTGATTCACATATTTGGCCCATGTAGTGATAGCCTTTATACAACAATGTGTTTCTCAAAGTGGTGAACATTGCCCCTTTCACACCCAATCATGATACAATCACTTGTTACCACTTGAGCCTGTTTACCTGTGGAATGTTCCAAACAGTTGTTTTTGGAGCGTTCTACAACTTCCCCCCATCTTTTGTTGCCCCTGACCCAACTTGTTTGACACATGTTTTTTTGGGAGGTTAGGGTTTTTTAAAACCTGACCAAACTTTTAACTCTTAATTGATTGATTGATTGATTAAGGAATAATGTGTTAACATGTTAACTTTCTGGAAATGTTTTGGACTGTTTATATTCTATGAAACTTGATTAGATGTCTTTTTTTTCTTGCATTGTTTTTGATAAAGTTTAGATAAAGTGTTTCACAGCAATTCATTTATAACACTTTGGTTCTATCCTCACATTGTAGCATTATAGGGACATTGTGTTTTCTGCCTGTTAAAGTCATTAAAAGGCTATATTTTCTTTTAACTGAAAAATTCAACCAGAATCAAATAGAAAATGCAAATGTTAAATGTTAATGCAAATATGAAAGACTAGGAGACGGGATTATCAAAGAAATATGTGACAGGGTGTATTAAAATTTGCATATTTTTACTCACTGAGGTGAAAAACATCCCGCCAGGACTGAGAACGAGTTGACTTGTTCCTGGGGGGGCCACCTTGAGTGAACCAATCTCTTTTTACGTAACGATTTAAATAAATAACCCCGAGGCTCTGCTGCCACGCACACTGCAAACTGTCCCCAATGCTTGTCTCCTGCATCGGCCATGCTTTGCGTAACAGTCATGGGTGAGAGATATAATGGGCTGTACTGTACGGGGCTGGCTTCACACAGGGATTACACCTAGATGATTCTTCAATAGAGAATTTAGTCTTGGGTAGCCGGGCTTAATCCGCGCCGGTGGAAGCGGACCACAGTGCCGCGCAGCCGTGGCCAGATATGACAGAGAACAGAGAGCAGCCAGATTAGTTCATACGAGGAAGAGGGCTGAGCTTGAAGCCGCCTGACAGAGCGTCCCTTGACAGCTCCTCCGAAATCTCTCTACTCGCTCTAATGCAGTCTGAGGGAAACATTGTTCCCCTTTCACTCTTTTTGACTGTTTCTTTCTTTCTCGCACTCTGCCCCTGTCTCTCTGTGTGAGGTGAGAGCAAGACACGGAGAATGAGAACATGTGTGTGAGTGTGTGTGTGTGTGTGTGCGAGTGTGTGTGTGTCTTATCGCTTCATTAGCCCGTAGATTTCTGGGTCATTCGTTGCCTTGTTCCCACTGTCTGGGATGCTGTAATTACCCTCACATGAGCAACATCTGATAATTAGGATGGTCCGATCAGGAGCCACACACACACACACACACACACACACACACACATCAGTCATTAGTGGAGAGCTTAAAAATGCAGTACAGTGCTAATGGGATTATCATTGCTGAGGGTCCCATCATCAACCTCTTACTCCTCTTTCTATTCATCATCAAGCACCATTCTTAAACACTCAGGAGAGCCCATCATTTCCTCCACCTTTCTTTCTTTCTTTCTTTCTTTCTTTCTTTCTTTCTTTCTTTCTTTCTTTCTTTCTTTCTTTCTTTTTTCACATTCCCTCACATTCCTTCCAAGGTGTCTTTCTTCTCTTTCATCAGTGTGAACTGTGAATATGCTCTATGGGCATGACCACATCTGAGGGGCAGAGTCAAAGGGGCGCCATGGTGGCCGAGGGGTTTAAGCTGCTGACCATGTCATTCTGATGTCCCTAGCTCAAGTTCAGCTGGGGACCTCCATTGCGTGTCTCTTCCCTTCATTTTCTGTCTCTGTATACTGTTTGCTTTCAAGTAAAGGTACAAAAATGCCCCTTAAACTTTACTTGACCCCTGAAAATGAAGGAATGTTTTCATGCAACCCTTTGTAATGGAATTCATATGAAGAGTTCATTTTCAAAAACTGGGTTGGCGGATTTAAAAGAGACATTTTATGCTCATTTTTGGGTTGGGTTACTAAGAGATTTGCTTCAAAAAATACATCGTTTTCACATACTGTCTAGGGCTGCAGCACTGTACTCCCTCTGTCTGAAACGCTTTCTTTTGACTTGTGTCTCTTTAAGGTCACCCCTCCAAAATACTGAGTCTCCTCTGATTGGCCAGCTCACACATGCAACAACAGCAGAGCAGCTGTGCTAAATCAATTATTATGTGCCAAACTGGATGCTAGGCATACATTATGCTAATGTGTGACATGGTGACATAGTGTCATCTCACAAAGTCACATAATTAAGGGTGAGACTACAGACGAGGCGTTTCAGGAGCGGGTGTTTTCTGTGGGAGAATGGAGCTTCTGTTTTAACTTTCAAGATCATTTACATGCACAAGGACACTGAAGGAAAGGAACACATCTTAAAAGCACAATAGGTCTCCTTAAAGGACACGCTGGCCCTTCAAAATAAAGAAACCAATAAAATACCCATGTGACTGATAATCCAGGGTGTGTACAATTAAAAACACGATTCAGGAAAATGAATCAAAACAGAGATAACTGCTTTTTTTGCAAATGGGTTGTTCATATCCAGCACAACTGTCACAACTAATTATAGGATACATGTGTGAGATGAACATTTTGACAACTGGAACAAAAGACGATTTGAGACAAAGTTTGGTTTGGTTCAAAGGGATACGCATGCATTTTTCGCGTATTGTGTCCGTTTTAGCAGTTCATTCTGGACTTACATGTAGTCACTCATCACAAAGGAAAAGGAAAGACTGGGAGAAACGCAGCCTTGGTTTGTTGTTCTGCTCTTTTATGCCTTAGCTGTACCGACATAATCACCTCTCCCCATCTCAGCCCCTCGCTCTTACCATCGCTGCACTCATTTCATCAGCTCATTCAAAAGTAATATTACCCGTAACCATTCAATTTTCACTGTGTTTATTCTGTTGACTGAAACGGTAATGGAGATATTGACGGCGCAGTGCAGAGTGATTCTGTCCAGGCGGGCCATTGTGTTGAGTGGTTCGATGGAGAGGAGTGGACGACTGGAGAGCTATCTATGGTATTACATATAGTGTGGAAGGCGTGGGAAAGAGAGGCCCTCTGAAAGCCTGAAGCTTAGATACCATGCCTCAAATACACAGACATAAAGGGACAACTCACACATACACACACATACACACACACACACACACACATGCAGGCAGTGGTTTACGATGGGGATTATGGGAGCATAGCTGTAAAACTGGCAGAGACAGATCAGCGTTCATAAACACACTGGATGTGTATTAAGAATGTACAGTAAGATGGATTTATTCAAAGGTGGATGGTGTGATGAGTTCGGTTCATGCGTCACGACCATTCAAGCTTAAATAGAGAGACAGTTCAATGGGGATGCAAAGAAGCTTTAGAAATCAATTATCGAGCTGGGATGGCAGGAACTGAAAGCTACAGAGATTTTCACATCCAAGTATTCAACATCCATGAATTACATTTTTTTTTTGTTACCTCATGACTTACAGGGTCAACTATACAGTCCAGTGAGATGGGAAATCATGAGCTTCGGCTTTTTTTTTCCTCCAGAATCTAATCTACCATAACATACAAGAAAAGACAACCTTGGCATTTTGCCCATCACGCAGGTCCTGACACCGCCGCCTCTAAAACACAGGTGATGTACATTAATAAAACACCTCTGGCACCAGTTTTATGAAATGGTGAGCCACTCCTTTTTGTGGAGCTCTTCACTTTTATTATCTACTGTACGAGGACAGCAAGACGTGGAAGTATACCAACAGAACATTTTTGCCCAGAGGCCACAGTGTGTGTCGTCAACGCCCCAACATCTCAACATCTGATACAGCCTCAGAAAACTGAAGAGGCAACAGGTAAACGCGACTATGTTAGCAGCTTTGTGAGGCAAACATCTGCACGGTAACATACTCACAACGACAGTGCGACTGTAACAAGATGATGTTTGACAAGTAAAACGTTTACTAGGGGTGTCACAACTTTGATAATAATCGAAATTCCATCTAAATGATGTTTCATCAAAGTCAAATGCGGGTCATCGTTTCTCCCAGCATTTCTTTTTCATAACCGCTGCCTACTTGCGCAATTTCGAAGAGGAAAAATGAAAAACTTTAAAGACGACACAGCTAGTTTACCTGTATCCTGAGCTGCACGTCCAGACACTCATCCTGTATGCACAAGTCGGTTCAACTGTTCAACTGACAGATATCACAAACCTAACTTTGTAGCATACTAAATTTCTATCTTCTGTCTTAATCTGTGAACTTTCAAATTTTTTCTTTTCCCAAACTTGCCTAACCCTGACATGCCAAAAAAACACCAGAATAAAGTCAAGCTGTTGTTGGGAAATTCACTTAGGTTTTTTTTTTAAACGACCAGGGTTTCAGACTTCAGTGGCAGCTAGCAGGGAACATGCAGATTGCAACCAACTGAATATCCCTCCCCTCACCCTCCCCTATCAAGCCTGTACAACCTATGGTTTTGGCCAGCCAGTGTACAAACATTGCAGTGCAAACTTGCAGACGCTGTAGTTCCTAAATCTTAATCTGTTGATCTCTGTAACTCCAGTTATGAGAGGGGTTGGATGTTACGGCTGTCCGAGCTGAGAGAGAAAAAAAAAGATGTTTAAACTGACACTTGACCCTAAAGTCAAAAAGTCCTATCGAAGAATTGTGACACCTGTAATGTTTACCATGCTCACCATCTTCATTAAGTGTGTAAGCATGCTAGCATTTGTTAATTACCAAGAAACACAAATATCACATCCACAAGGTTCCGGTGAGATGGACAGAAACCAAAACTCTAGACTTCGGCAGACAAGGCAGTGAAGATTAACTTTATCTGAGGTGAGCCTCAACATGTTGTCAAGGATACAGACAGTGAAGGAAGATCATTGTGGCCTTATGTCCCTCAGGAGACGAGGAGGATTGAGTAGGTATTAAGCAGATCTAGACATCTAGCTGTTAGATACATTATAACCTCTTTTATGTATTAGAGCCGCAGTTCACTCAAGTAGAGCAAAGTATATAACAGAGTAAGTATTTTATCGCTGGTATCTATGCACAACCACATATTTTCAGTGTTACATGCTGAGCATTTGAGTATTGGGCATTTTTTTTGAGCACTTCCCTCCTCTGAAACTTCTGTCGTCACCCCGACATAATGAAAGTGAATGAAATTTCCTTGGTGGTGCTCGCAGAGATGAAAAATGGCCTTTCAGATATTCAACAGCGACTTGTCATTCTTGCGTCCTGGTTACTCTGGATATGCACAATGAGTGTTAACAGCTTTCATTTGGACTATTTCTTTGGTAGAAGGTGGTTTAAATGACAGCAGGAGGTCTGGGCTTTATCCTCTGTGGCTCAGACAGTGTTTCTTCAATAATGTATTGCTGTTGAGTTTCTCAAAAGTCTTTTTCTAACTCTTTCAGTTGGAAATGACTAAATCCAATTTATCTACATTGTAACAGGTTGGACTCAGAATGGATTATAATTCATCATCATCATGAAGTGACCATTTTAACGCTGAGCCATCATATTTGTATTGAAGTTATACACAGCGTTAACTGCTCCAATCAAGTTTCATTTTTCAAGCTGAGTGTTAGCTGAGAACATTTATACAGTTATGTATCATATAAACATGCACACACAAACACAAATACCTCTGGGAAATCACTCAGTCGCTCTCATTTGCTGCTCTGTGAACATAAACAGCAGCAACAAGATGATGATGATATTGTTTGAATCTTCACATTACAAGTTTGCCTCAACGAACTATGCCCCCGTCAAAGATGTGAACGCACAGTCCACCTCTCCTCGCCTTGCGCTCCCTCGGCTAAGAACTTGATTCCACCCGTCGAGCACAACAGCTTTGTCTGAGAAGCTGCGGTCGAGACGGTTCTCTGTAAAGATGTGGGCACGACAGTCTCTGATTTCTGTTGGTTGGCCGGCCTGAGTCCCATTTGTCCGTTTCATCTCAGGACATTAGTCAGAAGCAGCCTTAAATACATGACTCTGTTGAAAATATCCTGGAATCTGCCCCTTTGCAACCTCATGTAACTGTAACTAATTGAACAACACTGGAATAATTCATGACATCAACTTGCTGTGTCATTTCATTATTGATATGCTTATAAAAATGTAATTATTTTGATTTATTTAACAGGTATTTCACATTTCTATTTGTCAAAAAAACGTCCTGCATTTCACAACGGTTCAGGTTGGTTCAGATTTTGCACAAATTGATGTCCAGATATTTAGCTTGACTTGCACATCAACCGACGTCCTACAGGGGTCCAAGACAGGCGTTCTTTCACAATCACCAGATGTGCAAAAGTTGATCTTGACTGATGGATGTTACACAGGCATGATCTATCATCTCCCGTGCGTCGCACGCTCGCTGGGTAGCTCATAAAATGTGACATTCCGAATTTACAGGGGTTGTGACTAGGGTGAAGTTTAAACTGAACTGTCAAATCAAGGCATTGTTTGATGTGATGAATCAACCGCCATCACTGCCCCCACTTCATTAGTCACTATTCAAACGCTGCTAAAAAAAAAAAAACTAATGATTTCTACAGCTTTGACTGAAAAAGAGCTACATTTCCACCCTCTAATTGTCACAGAATCTTTCTGCCATCACCGTGGTCAGATTTGCATCCATAATGGCTGGGAGACTTTCTAACTAACCATAACCTATATCGTAAAGCCGAATGCGGTGAACGCGCACGCACTCCACATGATGAGAAAATGAGAGGGAGCAGTTCACCTCTCCGCCACCCGCCTTGTTAATTTAAACAAATTGCCCAGTCGTTGAAAGCGACGAGCTGCTGTGAATCGGAGCGGATGTATGGGCCCCGCTGTCCGTTCTCGGGGATAAAAAATGCAAAGTGATGCCGTCACGCCAGATGCCGTCATATAATGTTTCAAAATTAGGCCACACGCTGGTCATGGCTCGGCCACACGCCGATCATACAAGATGAGGCGCTCGTCAATCTGGTCGATCTACGCTGCGGCCCTACTGCATCAGGCGTGTCTTGGTCGCCATGCGTCTGTCATCAGCACGCAGCTCACCGGAGGTCTGCGGCTCCCCGTGATCCCATCTTCGCTCCAGCCGTCAAACATGATCATCGACCTCTGCTTTGTTTCCTTTTCATATTCACCCTGCACATTTCTGCACAGCCTCCTCAAAACTCTCCCCCCTCTAAGCCCCAACCATCACCAACACCACCCTCCTCCTCCTCCTCCTCTTCTTCCTCTACATTTCTCTTCTCGTTTTTTCAGTACACTGAAATCTATAACTAGCAATTTGCCAATCTCTCCCGCTATGACACACACACGCGCGCGCACACACAGACACACACAAGGCGGCATCCAGGCCACGAGAGCTGCTGTGGTGTATAATGACAGATAATTGGCTATTGTGGGTTCGCCCTCGGCAGCAGGAACCAATCACAAAGACAGCCACTTCTCCATGACCCGTGTGTGCTGTGAGCAGGGGTGTGCGTGAATGTGTGTGATGCACTGATTGTATTTTATTTCACCGCCCGCCTTTGTTGCCTGCCATAGGAGAAATTGCCAGTCAAGCGTGTACCATACAGTATGTAACTGACAGCCCCCTTTGTAGTTCATATTCCATCAGTCATATGTTGCGTTTGTGCAAACAATAACAGCAGCTATTGATCTATGCAATTGTGTGTTTGCATGTGTAATATGATGATCTTCCTTTGTCTAAGATTTTAATGAGTCATAATCTGTCTATACATTCTTCAAAAATCTGTGTAGTCTGGTTTGTTAGACTTGTTTGCAGGTACAACCTCAGCGAAGCATCTTTATTTTGCACAAGTGACCACTCTTGCTCATGCTTTTCTCGTTTTACATTCTCACGGTCCGTGCACCCGCCTCGAGGATCCCACACAATGCACCCTTGCTGTTCTCCACTAATGCTGCGGCTGCTTAGCTTGTCGTTTGTCACTCATTCTGATGGAGTCAGCAGCCCTGGTTAATGGTCTGTCTGCCTGCCATTTTTGTTCAGAAACCTGTTGCCTTCCAAACTGATCAGGACGTGGAAACTAATCCTGGATGCGTGAATTGTGGCTGCATCAGCAACAGCCTTTAAAAAAAAATGACTTGCCACAGTGCAAGTGGAGGACGCCTCTCTCCCTTCCCTCCCTTTATCGTTCACTCATTTATTCCTCGCTCCTGTCTCTCTTTTCCTTGCCACTTCCTCTTCTCCCGCTGTTTTTCTCTTTTCTGCCTCTCTCTCTCTCTCTCTCTCTCTCTCTCTCTCTCTGTCTTTCTCCGCCTGTTTGCACCGATTCTAATTTCCGCTCTTTCAATAGTAGGCAGTGCTCATCCAACCCCAAGCACACAGACTAAATGAGATCCTGTGCACGTGCGTGACGCGTGCACAGCAGCTCTGACTCTGTAAATATATTTTTTCTGTATTGCTAATATGCGCGACCATAAAAAACTGTGCATGTTTGCGTGTAAGCATAAGGCGTGCGTGCGTGCGTGCGTGCGTGCATGCGTGGAGGAAGGGCTGTGTACTTCATCATAACAGCCAGCTCAATATTCCCAAATGCAATTTCCGCAATGTGAAAAGAGCAGGCTGGATGTTCTTCATTCTATACTCCCGTCTTAGTGTTCAATAAAAGCTTCTTTAGGACTGCAGGGCTGCTCGCTCTCTGCTTCTTTGTTTTTTTTGTTTTTTCTCCTCCTGTCATCCCCTAATTGTCACTCTTTCGTGGAACACGGCGTTATCTGTCTCCTGTGCATGATTAAAGTGCATATCACAGCACGACCCTGGGTGTTTCTTTTGTGATGCTGCTTAACATTCTGAGCCTATAACACATAATTCAGCCCGGCTAAGCTCATCTGTGTTGGGTTTGTGAGAAATCAATTCGAGCAATAGAGATTTTTGCTGTTATACATGTGGTTAGAGAAGCGCTTCAGCTCAGCCTCCGCTGCCGGTGAACTGATCAATTTTTCGGCGTCTCGCAAAAGCTCCGTATTAGCTTTTCTCTCCAAAGCTAAGCCAGAGGAGAACGCCTGTTGTCAGAGCTGGAGCAGCGTGTTTACAAAAGACTCAATCGGTGCCTTTTAACACGCGTGTGGCAAAGAAATCATGAAAGGAAGGGAAAAAAACATGCCATTCTTGTTTACCCCTGTAATGTAATCCCGATATTTGATTGTAGATCATGTGTGATAAAATGACCAGCGGCCTGTCCCCTCACATCCCTCCGCCTGCGCTCTCCTTGTTAGCTGCATTAGTGTACCCCTATATGAAATTATGGTTGTAATTGTCGAGGTGCAACTAGGGAAGGTGCCATCTCTTACACCAGCCCGGCCACTAATGGTGAGCAGCCCACTGCAGCCTCGCCAGTCTGGGTAGAAAACAGATGACTGGAGGACTGGCAAAAAAAACGGCAGGTCAGCGCCCAAAGGAAGGAAATTATAATGATCTGGCGTGTGTTTGTGTGTGTGTGTGTGTGTGTGTGTGTGTGTGTGTGTGTGTGTGTATAATACATCTGGGCATGTATTTGTGAGTCGGATTTCCATAATCACATACAAGGAGAAACAGTGTGACTTATCATAAAGTCATCAATCCTCGAAGCTGGAGGAACGTTGTTTTCTGCTTGTTTCTTCGTGGGGTCAAGTGTCAGTGGCGGGGTAGGCGGGGTCGAGTATATGTGTGGGAAAAGTCCATGATTAGGGCATGTGCGAGCAAACGGTGCGAGTGGGTGGCACTGCGGCTCTCCATGATGCTGAGATTAGAGGCAATTACTGAAATGTCATGGCTTTAATGGGCCGCCGCTCAGCACCCCTCTCATAAGTCATGAGGTGAACTTTCAAGGTGATGAAACCAGGATCTGTGTCCTGAGTCTTTCTGGGGTTTTAAAGCTTATTTTATAACATATCATAATGTTATTCTCCACCTGCTAGCATTGTCTTTTAGATTTCTCACAGTAGAACTGAGTAGCCTGAGGTTATTTAAAGGTGGGTTCGCACAATGATGTTCTATTTTCATTAATGGTTAATCAAGAGATGATGATAACAGCAGATATTCATATTTGGGGCTATAACAACTTTTGGTAAAAGGGATTTTAAACTTACACCCTTGACACGCCGTCACGCTCATGCACACTAACATTTTTAGCTTAGCCGCTACAGTGAAGATTTTGGCTTGTGAATAACATGAGTTGTTAAGGACTGAATTTTCACTTTTAGGTGAACTTTTACTTTTGGCCTACTTGGAGCACATTGTGTTACCATTGCCCAAGAACGCAGGCAATTAGCAGTGTGACACATATTGCAAGGGATAAATAACATAAATAATAAATTGTATCTATCTTAAACCGACACAGTATCCTTTTGTTTTTCATTGTTTCTTCACAAAATGATTCGACTACTTATCACTTTTAATGAGATTTGGTAAAACGAAGGTTCTCTTTTCTCGATGATAATTAAATCTGTTTGAATCTTAAAACAGCGCAGCAACATCAACATTGATGTAAAACAAGTAGCTTTAAAAAGTCACTCAAAAATGTATTTTCTCTTTCTTGCTTTCTGTAATGACTTTGGGGGCCAGTCGGCCAGTTTGTAAAGAAATACACCAACAACTTGTGCCAGATATCTGTGACTTTTCCAAACACAGCTGTAAGTATTAACATTAATGATGTTTTTTTTTCATATGCAGTAGGTGTTCCAGTTTCAGGGTTGCAGCTGACTATCTGGCACACCTAAATGGAATGGATCCATCGTTAATGTCATTGGTTGTATTTTCCATGTTGTAATGGGCAGAATGTTCAGCTGTGTGGCAGCTCGTTCCAGCAGTGGTCAGTCCGAGATATATATAAGATACTGTACAACTTCACCAGTGACTCATTAGTCCAGCAAAGTTTGTCCAACAGTCCTTCTTGTGCCACTAAAGGCTGAGAAATATCAATGGGTCACAATGTTTTCATTAATGTTAATTATTGAGGATCATGTCAACTAATTTGTAGGATATTGTACCTCTAACTGAACATCTTTGAGGCTCTTTCATTGTGGCCACTCAGCTGGATTTCCTACGCTTTATGTACGCACTGGTGAAGTCACACTTCGGCATTTTAAAGGGCAATTATTTTGTTACAGTTTCCACCATTAGCCATGTAAAACTGCCTGCTAGTAGGTGAAAAAACTGAGAAATATTTTTAATCCGAGATATAATTCAGATTTTCTATCAGTCACACTCGTCCTATTTTTAGAACATTCAAAGCCCACATATTGCTGGTGTTGCGATATGTAGAGCATAGGACTTATTATCTCCGGATCACAGGATTAAAACCATAAGTGAGCAGGACATTTTCTATGAAAAGCATGCACTCCAAATTGATAAAAAATTCTCATGCTGCAGCGTAACAGCCCAGAGTATTTTGTTGAGCCTGCATGCTAACCCTGGTGCAGACGATATCTCCAATAAAGCAGAGACAGCGTTTCAACTTGTCACTCGTCCAAATTTGTGTCTTTGTGCGAGCGTAGAGAACAGGGATGTGTTGAGCCGGGCTAGCGACTGTAGATACAGAGAGCCGAGGAGAGGCCGAGTTCATGCATGACTTCAAAAACATTGAAAACTGATAAATTAGTTGGTTGACAGTGTGTGCTGCATGCCTGCGGGGAATGTTTGAACCCGAGTGAGCATGTGTGCGGACATGTGTGTTTTCGCGTACAGTGAGCATCCATGCATACACACATGCGCGTGTTGAATATTGAACCCTTATATCCATACATATTTATCAGTGGACGACTTGAATATTAAATGGAGAGCTGCTAGAGAGTGGTGAAGATGTGTGTTGACAGTGAGATGGGCGCCCGGGAGTGAAGCAACAAAGCAAAAACATCATATGTAACTCAATTTGCAACATAGGGTGTATTTATTGGAGCTATATGGTCTCTTTATTGTCTTTGCAGATCAGCGCGTGTGCAATGTGCATACGCGTGTGTGCGCTGTGATGTCATGAGGCCCATCTAACACAGCTCCAGATTTCATTTTGGTCTGTGGAGCTACCTCGATAGCAAAACCCTTATCTCTGATGTGTGAGCTATTATCTTTTGTGTGACTATGTGTGTGTGACTGTGACTGTGTGCACAGTGTGTATGTGTGGCATCTGTCTCTGGTGCGTGTGAGGGAATGCGTCTGTCTGTGTGTGCGCGAGCGTGTATTTCCCAGGCCTGAGGTTGTGTTTTCTTGTGCCCAGTGAGCTGAGGAGTTTTCTGCAACAAAAGCACGTTTTACGCTCCCCCGTCTCATTTACATCGCGCTGATGGGAATCCGCTGCACCACTGATCGTGTTTGGTGTTCTAGGCCAGCGCACCCCCGATAAGTTTGTGTGCAGGTGATTGTGTGTGTGTCTGTGTTTGTTCGTGGTGCAAGCATGTGCTCAAAGTCTAAAAAAGTTGGTGTTAAAATATCCCATTCCCCCTCTTTGGCTGACCTCCTGTCAGCATACAAACAGACAGTCTTGACACCTATTTGCATGGGACCAGTATGACCAAGGGGACCTCGTGTGATTTAGAAATTACCACCCCGTGTGCACTTGCACGGCATAAGCCGTATCTCCTGGATACGAGTGAAGCTTCAACTTTCAGCAGTGACGCGTTGGATCTTCAGCAGCCACATTCTTTATATAGTTTAGGTTTCAATTTCCTCATTTTCCAATGCACATTTGCAGCCGAGTAGATCAACTAACAGGTGCTTTGTAGCTGTACTTGAGGATGACAACCTTTGTTGCTCAAGAGCTTCTCACTTTAAAGCGTCTATTTATCCGATCTCTGAGCAAAGGCTGTTGACTGCTACTCAACTTATTGTGAGCAGCAGTCAGATTTCTTGCTTCTTCAGTTGTCAAACAACAACAAAAACAGATGTTTAAAAAGCAACGCGACGCTGAATTACAGTCATGCCGATTCGCGCGGGACTGATGTTATCACAGGGCTTCTGTGTTTAGAACAGAGGTTCCCAAACTGTTTCTGCGGGGCCCGCCTTTATAGATAACAATACTTTCAGGTTCACACTGTCAGAAGCTCATATTTTGAGAGACTCTCTTCATTAGCAGCCTTTGCCTTTGTACTGATGAATCTGAGGGTTATTTGTGCCTTGAGATATTTTCTTGCCTTCGGCTTTGCTTGGTAGCCTTGCCGACGGAGACGCCCACAAAATGTTGTATAGGAGGGGCCAGAGGGGGCCAGTGAAAAGCTCGGGGTGGCCACCAAAAGGTCATTTTATTTTCATTATTTATTACACATGAAATTGCGATGAGGTTTGTTTGTAGTCAGCACCTACACTACCTTACATACCCGGGAACTGTATTCATGATAGTGGTGTCGCTCTCAGAAACCGTGGGGGGGCCATATCGCACAAAACTCCAAATTCGACACGATGCCGCTTTCAAATAAGATTGAGATACTTTCAGGCTGTATCGCAGTACACAATATTGTGACAGTAATTCAGGTATGACGGATGGTACTCACACAGAGCACCAACACAGTGATATTTCTGATAAATAGTCGTCGGTCATGTGGATGCTGACGGGTAAAGGTTTACAATTTGGAAACAATCGCGGTCACCATCAATTATCCATCGATAAAGTACCCAGCCATACGGCGCTGCAGCAAATTTTAAACCACACTTACACAAAGCTCAGCCGATCAAATCCACACTGGCGTAATCACGTTGTGCGCTCTGAAGCGGCCCCGTCTTGATTGTTGAATCTGTTCTTGTCATAAAGCTGTCTGCACTCTGGTTGACACGTCGCTTAGAGAGAAACTTCCAGATTAAAAAAAAAAAAAAACAATCATTCTTCGCATAGATCACACCACGGCTTTGGTTCCTCCTCATCAGGAGTTTTCGCAAACTGTTTGGCCTAAATAATGGGAAACGTCCCAATGATACCCTGGTTTATCAAAGAGCTGCTCCTCACTGGAGATAAGATCGACTCCACTTGTCTCCACGGATAAATTGCGCCTGTGATTGGCCCCTTTCCTAATCCCCCCACCACCACCACCACCAAAAAAAAATAACAAATTAAACATTATCCCAGAGAGCCTTTTTAGTGTGATGGGGGGACAAGAAAAAACTCTGACAGAGATTTAATCTAGAGTTTAACTGAGGAAATTGAGGGGAACAACATTGCCAGTGGAGTGAATCATTACAGTTCACTTCTCCTTATCTTATTTCTTGCAATCTGTGTCCAGAATATTACGGGTTTATAATGTTGACTTTTGTGACCCACTGTTTGTTTGTTTGTTTGTTTGTTTGTTTGTTTGTTTGTTTGTTTGTTTGTTTGTTTGTTTGTTTGTTTCGTGCCCAAATTGATCTCATCTCATTGATCCGTTCCACCTCCTCCACCTCATCGGGACGGTGTTTCCGCTCTTGGCCGGGCGAGGGAGCGATGACAGAAGGAAACTCCACATCGTACTCACGCCACATTTGTGGACTCCCCGCCCCCCCCGCCCCCCCGTGAAAAAACTTCGCGGGGATTACGTCTGCGCCTTTAAAAAAAATAAATAAAATCTACCCCAAATTCACTCCAGCAGCAACAGCAGGAACAGCCAGCCAGCCACCACACAGGAGGGAGGAGGGGGGGGAGGACTTGACAGCTACCTTACCCAGCCGTATACTCACCGGGTAGAGGGAATTATTGGAGCGAGCGAGCGAGCGAGCGAGCGAGCGAGCGAGCGAGAGAGAGAGAGTGAGTGAGGGAGGGAGGGAGGGAAACAGACGCACGGTGCTGGATTATTTGGGCAGAGCAGAGCGGCTGCAGCCACGGTGGATGTAACACGGAGAAGGAGACGACGAACGGACGGACGGACCGGAGAGCTTTGAATCCATCCAGACGATTGCGAATTCTTTCTTTTTTTTTTCTTTTTTTTTCTATACCCAACGACGGCGCCGGGCAGGATGCTGATATGGTGAGCGCGGTCCTCCCCTTTCATCATGCGTTGTGTGGTAGTTTTGCGTTTTTCTTTCTTTGCGCACGGAGCGTTAACTTCTTTACGATAACGCATTCGGGTATAGCCCCGTGCATCTGCGTGTGTGTGTGTGTGTGTGTCACACACACACATATGACTGGCACCCTGTTTTGCGCCTTGAGAAGCACGAGCAGTTTAGTTGTTTGGATTGGGTGTCTCAGGTGATCTCTGGTGTCTCCCTCATGTTCTGCTGTGGTGTCAGTCAGTTCATATTGGTCTCAATTCGGTGTTGTTATTATTATGATTATTACTGTTATCATTATTAGTGTCTGCCATGCCTTCATGATGCTACAGTACGAGCTGACTGTCACCCAGTCATGATCTGGTTGCTTCTCCTCTGGTGCCACAGGGATGATAACATACAGTAAATACAGTTCATCACATTGCACCCACTGTGGCGCCTCTCAAAAATTAGGGTGTTTTTTATAATGTCGATGAGAGATTAAGGAGGCTCTAAACCCGCCTGCTTTTTTCACTAGGGTTGGGTGCCCCCCCACCCTCTAAACATGCCCAGAGGCATTTTCTCACGACTGAACCGAGCACTGAGCACGACTGGGTGGATGGACGTTATTTTGATTTTGCACACACAGGGCAAATGGATTTTGTTAATGGCAAGTCAGTCAGTGAGTTGAACCTGTTTTTCTTTTCTGAGTGGGCTGTCTGTGAATTTATGCAAAACTGCGTGAACACTTTAGACTCAAATAGGCCACAGTGGATTATATGGGCGAATTCCCATCCCTGTGGGTTCCACCAGACTCCATTTGGATGCATTTTTTAGAAGAGGCTATTGGAAACTGAAAATGTTTGATGACAGTTGATTGCCGTGAAAGCACAGCGTGCCCTGTTCAGCAGCCTACACAATCTGCTTTCATGTCTGAGATGTGATCGCACACTGTTTGTGTTTTGACAGCTCTGCTGCAATTTCTGATACGTGACATCTATATTTCTCTTTATGCTGCTGACACAACCCAATGACTGTAATGTGCCGTAATGTGCTGATGGCTGCGTGTGAGTGAGTGTCTGTGTGTGTGTGTGTGTGTGTGTGTGTGTGTGTGTGTGTGTGTGTGTGAGTGAGTGAATGTGTGTGTGTGTTCGGCAGCAGTCAGCAGTCTTGCTCAAACACTGTCTATGGCAGCATTACAGACCTCACTAGATTACAAATCAATCAGGCAAGTACTTTTAAAACAATTAGGTTAGCATATGGGAGAGACACACATGTTAGAGACAGAGAGGGAGAGAGAGAGAGAGAGAGAGGTGCCTTCATGCATTCATCTTATCTTGCATACAGTTTACTCACACAGTTTCTCTGCTAAGTGTCCCTGCATCCATGTTAAGCATTGTTGTGAGAAACCTGCACAGAAGGAACCATATGTTTCAGTTTTGGAACATCTACGTGATTTTTTTTCCACCTTACTGACCCAGTGGATTGACAGCTTATGCTGCTTTTTCCAGCTGTCTCAGTATGTATTTTAGCTAAGCTGATGGTGGAGCAGTGTCGTCACGGTAGTGGAATCTCTAACTCAGACACAATAGCTTGAGAACAGAATCGATATTTAATATCATGTTCGATACCACGAGGGAAAAAATGGACACAAGATTGAAGGAATAACTTTTTAGATTTTTATGAGAGGATAAACTTTTATGTGCAGCATGGGCGCCTGTGTCATCTCTGTTTGGAGAGGAGAGCGATAAAGCACATCTAGTTCTGCTGCATCCCGATTTGTTACAGGTACGAGGAATTAAGAGCACGTCACTGACTCCCAGCTGCCATCCACTGGCCACCAGTTAAATGTAGAATTGATTTTTAAGATTTTATTGTTAACTTTTAAAGCTCTCCATGCCAGTCAGGCTCCTGGCTGCATTACTGAGCTCTTGCTCCCGTCTGTGCCAAGCTGAGCCTGAGGTCTTCTGAAATGACTCCACTAGTGATTCCAAAGTCTAGGTTGGTGACCGAGGGTGAACAGGCTTTTGCTGTAAATGCACCCAGACGCTGGAGCAGACTTGCCCGAGGAGCTCAGGCCGACTTGCTCAGTTACCGCTGCTTTTAAGAACTTATTTTTATGATAAGGTTTTTTTCAGATTCTTAGAATAGAGTCTTGGTTTACGTGAAATCATTTTTTTTCAGGTGAATGCTGTTTACCCTTGCTGTTTTAGCATTACTGGGTGTGGTGCATTTGCATAACGTTGCCTGATGTCTTTGTTTTTTAACTTAAAGGAGCACTATGAAATGAAAGACATTTTAATCAGAAGATAAAGATCTACTTTGACTGATATTTTTATCCCTTAACAAACTAAATAAACAAACTGACCCTAAAGGACTACACAGTTTCATACTTTGATTTACTTTGTTTATACTTGGCGGACCCTGCCACCTTTCTAATTTCATGCAGTGTTCTGGAGACATTATTTTCCTCTGAGCACAGTTTGTTTTGTTTATCTTGTCTCCCAACTTATATGTGCAGTATTTCATTTTGCTTGTGCACGCGCCTTGTAACCTTGTTAAGGAAGCTTCTATATGAATAAAGATTATCATTATTCTTATTAATACTGTAAAAAGTGAGTATTGAAAAGCACTCAGAATGAAAATGTAACGATATTTCAGTGTTTTGGCAACGCTGTGATGAAGTGATGTAATTATCTTCTAAAAAAGCAGTCCATTAGGGTTTTAGGAAATTACCCTCTAATGTAAAAACATTTTTTTAAATGTCAGTAACGACTTTAACTGCGCCCTGTTAGATATGTTTGGGCACATTAGGAAAGTGGACCACAACCAGTTTTTACGACCGTAGCCTGCTACTCTCAGGTCAGAGGTGCCTTGTCACATGCCAGTTTGTGGATGAACAAGTGCTTTACCCCAGCTGATCTTCCACTGTGTTTGCGTGCATGTTTGTGTGTGTGTGTGTGTGTGCACATGCGTGCCACTGCAGCTGTTCCTCCTCTCAGAGAGATTAAGTTTCACAAGATGTGATGGATGCCAGTGTCTGCAGAGCCAGCTGTGTGTGTGCATGTGCGTGTGTGTGTGTGTGTGTGTGTGTGTGTGTGTGTGTGCATGCATGCCAGCGTACATGTTTGTCAGCGCATTTCTGTGCGCACGTATGTCGTAAATGTCCAAGTCATTGGCCCGAGGGTTGGGTCAGGTTAGGGAGAGGTGATGTTAAGGTCAGGGATGTTATGAGTTTGGTCGGTAATTATAGTGACTGCGCCTTCGTTTCCCACAAACCAGGCCAACGCAGTCTAAAACCGGGGTGACACGGGCGGGTCAACAGAGCCGGATCACTGCTCGGGTCAACTTGTCCTGCTGCAAACAAAGATCTCTGCCAAGAATTTAAAAAAAACACATGATTATACAGAACAGAAAGGATTGCTGAGAAAGTGAGCTCCATTTTTTAAGGCTTACTTGTCATGAATAGCATCGCGTATGTTAAAGAGGCTATTTCCAGAGACAGGCTCTTAGTGAAAAGCAGGCTGTAACAGTCAGAGTGGGCAGGCGGGAGGCTCTCGCTTCAGCTACAGTTAGCCGGCGTCCAGCTGCGTTGCCGCTTGCTTAAAGTGATGGGATGTTGAGTCAGGAGGAGTGGAAGGAGGTGAACGAGCCGCTGAGAGCAGTGGAGGAGGCGCAGCGACGCTATTGATTCACCTGGCAGTCGGAGGGGACAGTTTCCAATCTATCTCGGCTCTCCCTATCATCTGTCCATCGCTCTCAGCCTTCCTGTCTTTTTCTCCGTCTGACTCCCAGATTGCCCTCCCCCCCTCGCTCTCACTTTCCCCATACTTCTCCAACATCTGAGCCTGATCGATAGCATGTATTCCTGTCATCCCTCCTCTTGATCTATCTGTCCACGTTACGCCGTGTTATCCCTTTGTCTTTGCCGTTTTTTGGGGTGTGTTTGTTCCCCTCGTCACTCATCCCTCAGTTGCTTTCTGTTCCCATCCATCCATCACGCAATCGCACCCACATGCAGGCTGTGGATCTGTAATTAATAGGCAAAGACGTCTTCACCTGTCGAGAAGGAGCATATGGCGAGATATTAAAAATTTAACTTAAGACTTTCCTCACTTCGTCTGTTCTCCACTCAGGCGGGTCTTTTTGTCTCCTCTCCCACAGCTCTCGCGTCTCCCTCTCTTTGCTCTCGCTCCGTCTCTCCTTTTTTTCTCAGTACAAAATTGCCGCTTGGTTGTTTCCTTTTCTTTTATATTTCTTATCAAAGTATTGTCGCGTAAAGAAAGACGTAGCAGGCAAACATCTTTTGCGCTCACGGACATTTTTAGCAGGCGGCTTTTTAACAGAGACGCACTGGCATCAGATTTCCATATTCGTGACATGTGCTGTGTGTGCCTCATGTGTGTGTGTGTGTGTGTGTGTGTGTCGGATTCTTCAGACAACAGGCAGGAGATACGGGGCATGTGTAATGAGGAACAGACGAAAATAGAGGAAGGAGAGATCCAGAGAGAATGAAAGACAATGACAGAGACAGGAGTTTGTGGTCGGGGTGATCCCTGCACACAAACACCCACCACCCACCACCCACCACCGCCACCTCCCTCATGTTCCAATCAGAGGGAGACACACTGAAGGAGCCAGGCACAACCACAACAATGCCATTTTTTCCAACCACGCTTACACACACACACACACACACACACACACACACACACAGACACACACACAAATTCTGAGCCAACGGCTGAAGCGTCTCCCTCCTCTCTCCTCTTGTATCTTAGTTTCTCCCTCACATTTAACGTCTTCCCTTCCTCCCGTCCCCCCCTTCGTTCTCCTCCCTGTCTCTTTTTCTCACCCCACACTATGCTCCCTCTCCCTTCTATCCCCGTGGCACGCATGATGGTTTGACATAGCGAACCAGCGCCAGACCACAAAGCCTTATTTTCCCTCTGCAGCTCCTCTCTCTCCCTCTCTCTCTCTCTCTCTTCGTCTCTCTTTCTCTCCTTCTATCTGCCTCCCCACCCCTCCTTACTACTATACAGTTTAATCTGCAGCGGGGGCTTAGCAGCACGGCTGCAGGACTTCCACATCACTTCTTTCTCTCTGCCAGAGCAGAGGATTTGCGGCTGTTCGCAGCCGTTCTCCTATGGCCCCTCTCCGTCCCATGCCCTCTGTTCTCTCCATTTTCTAAAGCCACTTATTTGTTTAATAATTTATTCATTTTCATTTCCTTCTGGCGTTTTTTTTTTTTTTTTTGGCCTCTCTCTCTTCTCTAATATCCTCTCTTATCTTCCCCCCCTCTTCCCCATACAGTGGCGCCTGTGTGACATGTGTTTGCATTACGTCTCATTATTCCCCTCTTTAATCACCGTCCCGATCGACACAGCCGTAAAAAACTCGGCTGATGTCTGTGAAATCGCTGTCATGGCTTGCTTTTTTTATTCAGATCCAAAGATAGGAGCTCTCAGCCAGTGTTTGCTCCAGTTTCTCCAAGCGACATAATATGTTGTTGTTATTCACTTCAACTGGCCGCCATCCAAATTTTGTTTTCGTCCTTTTCTTTAAAAATGTTTTGTTTTTTTTTGCTTTTGGCAGTATATTTGGTGCTAAGCGGTCACTGCTCTGGTATTTTCCCAGAGGTTACATGTCAGTCAATCACTATGGGAAGCTCAGAACTTTCTACGGGTGGTGGTCATTTTCTTTATTCAGCTGTTGTATCCACTGACTGATTGGGAGGGGGGAGACACCATAGGGGCCCTCTTGGATGCCCCTATGGTAGATTAAACATGATAAAGTGCCCGTCTGGTTGACACAATTTGGTGAAGAGTCTTCTCTGTTCAGACTGTCCCCCCACCCCCACCCCCCCGCGCATGCAGCAGGTGCACTTTTTATATTTTCCGCCCCTGCCCCTCAAAAATCCTGAGTCTGCCAGTGGATGTATCACTGCTCTCGCTACCTCTTCCAAACATTTCTGCTGCTCCTGGAGAAGGAGGACGTATCCCTACGTGTGCCAGAGGATTTTTTTTTTTTTCGATTTTCTTGGAAACAGCTAAGCACCTCCAGGTGCTGAGGACAATAAATGTGAAAGCCTTTCATGTGAACCCAGTATGAATCATTATTGTGTTATATCAATCAGCGAGCAAGCAGCAAAGCAGACATTTATATGAACATTTTTCACGCATTAGTACTTCAGGCCAAAGCAAGGAATTTTCCAGTCCATTATACGAGCAGCGAGTGTTTGCACTGTATCCTCTGTGGGGGCCTCTACCTCCGCCGTCCCTGCCATGGCTTCGGTCCTTCTTGGCTCGGTCTCACAACCGCGCCATTCACAGGCAATGGGGCCAAGCAGCGACTGGATGCCTCAAAATGGCTCCCACCAATCACCTCCGCCACACATTAATTCTATTAGTCTCTCTCTTAGCTCCTCATTATTCTAGTCGTCCAGGATTAGCCCGCACCACTGTTTGTCTGTAGATTTGTAATTAATGACTTTGATTGTCTTTTTTTTGTGTGCTTGTTTTTTGCCATTGAATCAGGATAAGACTGTCGAGCTGAGCTTTTTCTCCTTTGTCCCTTCATTTTATCCTTCATCCTGTTGTTGTTCATTTCCCCTGTCCGTCTCTCGGGGTGGGGGGGGGGGGGGGTGGGGGGGCGCAACACAAATCCCATTTCTTGTTGTTCGTGTTCAGGAATTATGTTCTGCCTCCCCATTTCTCTCAGACTCCCTAAGGCACCTGGGATTAAATGATGTGTGATTTCTATTTGTGTGTGCGTGTGCGGTTTTGCCTCGACCTTTACTGGTTCTCTTGATTGTGTAAGGGCTTTCCGCGTGCAACGATCGCAGTAAAGATTGACTTTCGATGAGGTGTAAAGCTTTACATGGAAGAAAGGTATCGGTGTGCCATGTGCTGTGTGGGCTTTGTGTGTGTGCGTATGTGTGTGTCTGGGCGTGCGTGCATGTGTGTGTGTGTGTGTGTGTGGGCATGTGGGCATATGTGTGCCTGCACAAGGGGATGAATAATCTCTTTACAAGCACCAAACATTCGAAATTACTAGACATGCCCTGTCCTCGGAAGACAGGATGCCAAGGGCTTGAATGCAAATGTACAAACATGACCTGAAATGTCCTGCCTGGGTTTACTTTAACGTGTTCTATTTGTGTGGGTATGAACGCATGTGTCTGTGTATGGCGGCGATCGTATGTGTGCGGATGTTTGACACACCTCGTGGGAAAACTTTGTAATTGTCAGTGAATACAACGCATACGTATAATAGGAACACTGCTATCATTAGACGCGTCGTGACTTTATATAAAAGTAGACAGTCTTTGCATAATAATCACACTGTGCCCATTCTTCACCTTGTAAACATGCACCACAAAACCATTTCCTTTCCGCCCTAATGTATCCCAAACGCCTTACTCAGCGATTCCCCCGACTACTCCATTCCTGGATGGCCTTTAGACACAGGAAGTGCCTTAGCAGGTCTCTCAATATTGCAATATTAAATTAGGACCGTCATTTAATACATCCCTTGGTGTAGGGATTGGCATCGTTTTCCCTGCGCATCCTCTGAAATCTCCCGGTCGAAGCAAAGAGACACCTAACCAACTGCCGGCCTCCCCCGTGCCTTTCATAAGAAGCCCCTGTAATAGGTTTATTGAAAATAACAAGGTTGTCTTCTAGAGTTACAGACGGGGCTCTTGCTCCTGTCTCAGCTCGAGCGTCAATAAACCAGGGGGTATTTTTTTCAATGGAGGCGTCTTTAAGCCTCTCACCGAGGTATGCGGTACATGGCTTTGCACCTAGGTGTTTTTTTCTGTGATGTTTCAAAGGAGACATATTAGGCTCATATTATGGGCAGCTCACACAAGCCACGAGCCAGCGCGGCTAACAACAAGACAGCAGCTGTGCTAAATCATTTCTTACTCACACTAGCCACCAGACATAAATTATGTAAATGTGTGACTCTGTGAAGTAGTACGATGCCACAAAATAAAAGGTGGGGCTCTTGAAAGGGGCGTTTCAGGAGCCGCGTTTTCTGTGGGAGAGATGAGCCTCTTGTCGGCGCAGGCTTTTTTTTAAACTTTTTTAAGATCTTTTACATGGATATGAACCCCTAGAGAACACTGAAAAAAAAAAGATCTTCTGGAGACCTAAGAAAGCGAGGAAGCAGCAAACGGATAGAAAATTAAATGAAAAGAGATTAAACAAATGAATATGGGTTTAAGAATGCAGAAATTCCTCCGTATCAGTCTCTTCGCATTTGTGTTGCCGTTTAAACCCCCCCAAACACAAGAACATTTAATTCATGTATTATAACAAATGTACACGTTTATGTGCACCATTTTAGGCGACTTAAATCATTTTATTATAGAAATTTAATTGGCCCCTCAGTTGCTGTTGCAGTTTGGTGGGTTTTTTTTCTCCATGCGTGACACAGTGACACATCAGTCAGGTTCAGGATTCAGTCACAGCACAGATTGATCCCCTTCCTTCTGCACAGCTCCGTCACCTCCCGACCCCGAAACTGTCTGCGCTCCCCAGCGAGCATGTGCGTGTTCGTGTGCACGCGGGTGGTTGTTTTGTGAGCGTGCACATGTGTGTGCAGTCATCTGCGTTGTCTCCCTTTATTTTTTTTCTCACAGAGAGGCAGACATAATAGGCCCGTGTCGAAACTGTGACACACACATATATGTGTGTGCAGAGTTAAAGGCACTAAAACGCAGGATTATATTGTAATCTGACATTTCTTGGCTGATATGCTGATTCACCGATTAGAAACCAGTCTGCACTGCCAGCAGCGTGTTTGTGTGAGATGGGGAGACATAATGACAGATAATGTGTTTGTGTGTGCGTTGGATTGAGGGGGGACGATTTAGTTTGCAGGCGAGCTTAACGTATGCCGCCTGCTAGACCACATGAAAGAGAACAATCATCCGAATGAGAATTGCAAAGCTACATCTCTCTGATTGGAATTCAACAAACCTCCGCATTGGCTTCAACTCACAAACGCAACACACACACGCACACACACGCACGCAAGTGAGGCAGTTTGCGATAAGCTTCCCTACCCCAAATGGACTGCCCGACTCATGCATGGACACGTGTACACACAGCCACACAAGCAGCATACATAAAGCTTGCTCAACAAATTGGCTGCCCAGCGCACACACACACACACAAACTCTGCAACACGCTGATATTCTTTCCTGTTGTGGCGTGTGCTCATTGTAAGCAGCCTAGCCGTGTCGCTCGGCTCTCCTCATAGACTATTTAGCTGCTTCTCTGCTGCGCTGGGTGGCAGCCAGTAAAATGGTGCGCTCATTGTGGAAGGCTGCTGGCTGCCATTGATTTGGCCCAGCGGGTCTCGGAGGATACACACTGTTGCCCTGCCAGCCAGGCCCAGGGAAGGGGGGGGTGGGGGTGGGTGGCGGAGGTTGCTGTGGTGTGTGCACTCCAGATATAAAAAGAGAAGGGACTGTAAAGTGCATTTATTGGTGTGCACAGTGGTGCAGTGCGTGAGGACTCTCTGGGCGAGATCACCGCTCCCGCTCTGACTATATATTCCGAACTGTTTAAACCCCTATTGGGAAAACTTGAGGAAAGTCCAGAGCGATCAATTAGCCGTAATGCTTTTGATGTGATTTGTTGTGTTTACCCAATAGAGAGGGGATAGATGGTGAAGGGGGGGAAACGGCTTGTTCGAGAAAAGCGCTCCTTTCTTGAAAACTCATCCATATTTTGTTGTCATCTCCCCTCCGTTTTTTTTTTTTTTTCTTTTCCCACACTTCGATTCCTCAGACAAGCTTTGAAAAACAAACAAAGGGAAGCTGGCATCAGACTATAAATAATGCAGACACACAGATTGGGGTCAAATGCTTTGGATTCCACAACACATACGTATGCCTGAATGGGCGCTCCTGCACACACACACACACACACACACACAGATTCACATTGTACAGGTTGTGTGAGGTTGTTGTTTTTTCCCTATAAGCAATATTTATTCCCCAGTGAGCAGTCAGAGTGATAATTAAGAGCACGCACACACTCGTTACACATGGAGGTATACAGAGAAGCACACACTGACTCTACTGTACACACAAACACGCACAGGCTGTTTACTGCCTTGATGTCCCCCGATGACAAAGCGTGACAAACAAGTCTGTTCAGAACACATTTTGGTCTCTTTGCGTCCCCCCCCTACCCCCCCTCCCCCCCTCCTCCTCCCCTCTGCTCACCCCCCAACTCTCCTTTTCATAACTCCAACAAGGGCAACTCAGTCATCCTCTCTACGCACAGCTCCTATCCATCAGCGCACTGCCATAACCTGCTGCCGTTCCGTGATAGATGGCTTTTCATGTGCAGATGTATTGGCCCATCAGACTTTGAGGAAGTGACAGATTAGATCATTATGCCCCTTTATGATTACGGCTCTTGTTTTTTTTTTTCCTTTATATATTAGCGTTTGTCCGATGCAAGTTTGCGCTGTGCTTTTTTCACGGTGGTTGCACTTCCAAGGAGGGTGAAAAGAAAGAGCTGGGTCTTTACGAAGAGGAGGCTATAACACATGAGGATGAAGGAGCCTTTGAAGGACACACCTTTGTGTGCCATACAATGTATGGTCTTTCTGTGCTCTTACACTGTCTCCAACAACTGCTGTAAGTGGAGAGATCGGTGTGTGTCGCTGTCAAAGTGGCTGTCTTCAAGTGCGCCATTCAAAAATTGGTGCAAAACGGTGATTGGAGAGGGAAGTTGCTCCACTTTGATTCTTAAGGACCGACACTGAGATCTTCTGTGTATCGCTGATTTTTATGGACGAACATAACAAACTCACTGAGGAAAGTAGATTACACAGGTACAATTGCATACAGCTGTGTAGAGCGCCCGCAGAGAGTCGAGTTAGGGAAGACGTTGCAGGGGTTTATTCATGCCAGGCCAGAACCACAATAACATTTCTACAATATGTGCCAGATCTCATGAACGCCACATATTTATGAAGGCTGCAGTGACCGCAGCTCAAGACGTATCAACATTTGTAAGCGTCTGACTAGATTTGTTTAGCAGACCTCGGGATAATTTCCCGCCAAAAACAAGTATTTTAAGCCAAAATTTTTGGATCTTGTCTGAACCCTAACCAAGCAGTTTTTGGTTCCTAAACCTAACCACAGCATAGAACTTGGTTAGTTTTTGGTTAGGAAATGTAAAGTTGTTTAGCATATTCATGAAATGTACTGGGCCAGTATCTCCTCTGGCGACTGGGTTGTTTTTGGGTTTTTTTGTTGATTTTCAGCTGTTTTGCTTCTTCTTTCCTCTTTTGTACGTAGATAGTTGCATTTACATATTTAAACATAAAGTATCAGAGTTATTTCTTCAACAGTATTAAAGAAAATCCTGATGTAAGTGATAACTGTGAAAGTTTTCTTCAGATATCTATTGGTTTAAAGTCTTGTTCCAAAGAAAATTAATTGCCTGCCATTTGGATCATTTTCAAGCAGAAATGTCAAATATGTGCTTCTTCCAGCAAAATGTTAAGGTTTATTGATTTTCCTTGTCATTTATGATGGTAAAAAGAAGGGTCTTCACTTTTGTGATGAAATTGTGATGAAAATTATGCTAATACTGAAAACAACTGGGAGTTGCAGGCCTGCAGCTATGTCAGTGTGATGCCAGAACATCTACATTTGGCCAATTTCAGCATCCACAGGAAAAATGAAATCACTCCAAGCAACAAATACGGCCCCGGGAATATATAAGCTACTTTGCCATTTCCTGTTTTGTTAACAGTGTTTTGGCTGAATCTTTTTTGGTTAACCAATATTGAACTCATTTGGTGGGCACAGTTAATTAACTTTATTTGATGGTGGAAAAGGCAAGATGGGCTTAAATGTTGATTGAGGCCGCATCAGAGCTGCGAGTGTGTGATATTTTCCTCCCCATACTTGGAACCACCACCTCTGGAGAACACGTGTATTTTCCTCCGTCCCTTCATTGTGTATAAGCGATTCTATTTTATTAATTTTTTTGGCTGTGCATGACACGCAACATCATATTTACAGAATGCTATTGCTTTAATGAACCTATGGTGAACCGAGTCACACGTATTGCTAATCCTCTGGAGCTAAATGGTTCATTCGAGAGTCCATATATACATATACATATATATCTAATTTTCTTTGAAGGTTTGCTAATCTCATGCATGTAACAGATTACATTGATATGATGGTCCTGCTGTAAGAGGCTTTGAATTGTTTGCATTCAAACGATCTCCTGTATATCTGTGGCTTCGGAAACATATTTGTATTTTGGACCCTGTGACGACCCTGAGCAGCACATCAAACAGCTGACTCTCCTGCCTTGAGGTGCAGCATTCTAAAATTTCCCAAAGCAGCGGCTGCGTTACGTTTTTGTTCACCGCTATCCCTGAAAAAAAATACAAACACTGACACCGAAAGAGTGCGTCAGATGTCGGCGTATCGTATTATATCTTCAGATTCAGCACTTCATCATTATTTGATGCGTGCCCATACATAAGCCCTTTTTGCTTAACCTAACCCTGAAATCAATTCCACAAGTGATGCGCGGTTCAAGCAGTCAGAAGCGACGAAGCTGCTGTTTGACCTTCTGAGGAAATAGTTTATACAGTGGAGAGTATTTACAGTACATGAGCAGCGTTTTAGTGCTGGTCTCATTCAGCCTATAGGCTTTCTCCCTGACCCCTGACTCCTAAATCCCCTCGAATGGCTCAATGTCATGATTGATGATGTCATTAGGAGCATCAGTGACACATAGAAACGAGGACACGCTTTGATGGACAGCAGCCTCTCCGCATCCATCTTCCTCTTGCATGTGTGTGGTGCGTCTATCAGACACAAGGCAGCGAGGGACATTTCTGTCTGTCGTCATCATCACAGAAGAAGTGATGGTATTTCCCTTCTTACCAGCTGCAAGAACATGGATCTGCTGCATGTCTGCATGCGCTACATGTCACATAATGAGAATGTGTGGTTGCTTGTGTGAGAGGAAGCTCCCAATGGTGCTTCCCTCCTCCTCAGTATTCTCTCCTTGGCCCCCAGCCCCTGCTACTGTAAGACAAGCTTTGCATCGCTGTCACAAGCCATTATAACATATACAGAACCATACAGGGCTTCTGTCCTCTGAGACCTACAGATCAAACACACACACACACAGAAGGAAACACATGCACATATGGTCCGTATTGCATGCATGCATGGCATCACACCTTATACACTATACTGTCTCTGTGGCTCTTGCCGGAGTTCTCTTGCCTTTGTCTCGGTGCAAAGCTATCTTGGTGCAAAGTACCAGTGTATTAGTACCTGTGATTTTTCATTTTCACATGTGACCACACATTTTCACATGTGACTGATGTCACATGGAAGGTAAAATCTTAAAGTAAAAAGTCACTTGCTGGACATTTTCACAAAGGTTTGGCTTGTTTCGCATTAAAGAACATTTTCACATAACGAATTTACATTTTCACATTTGCATTACGGTCCTGCGATGAGCTGGCGACTCATCCAGGGTGTACCCTGGCCTACGCCCATCGAGCAACTGGATTTGGCCCCAGTAACCCCGCAACCCCCTTGATAAGGGGCGATAAAGCGGTAACATCCCCGCGACCCTAACGGAATAAGCGGAATCAGAAAATGGAACGGAACGGAACATTTTCATTACAAAACAAATTACATCACCTTAACAAACGATGTGACCATTGCCGCGTAATAGCGACAAACGCACCGGACCTTCGACGAACGTGTGCAGTTTAGCTAGCTTAGGCTCTAAAACCACTTTGTCGGGTTTAGGCACTTAAACAACTACTAGGTGTAGTCAAACATCGTGGTTTGGTTTAAAATCACTATGTTGCTTCTCTGGCTTCTGTTACAAACGTACCTACATTACCCAAGCAACATACGTTCTTTTGTATACATGACATAACTTCACTATGTCAGCAAGTTAAAAGAACTCACAGTTGACTTCAGTTTACAGCAGCCGAAGCTAACTGGCTGCTGGCTGTAGCCTTTTCATTTAATGGACGGATATGTGAGTGGTATCAATCTCTCATCTACGTCTACACCAGAATGTGAATAACCTAATTTCCTATTGCTTTAAGAAAAGCCTCTGAGCACTTTTTCCACCACCGCTCTCTCTTCCTTCCCATTCTCTGAGGAGTCACATAACAGCAGTAGCTGCATGCATCACTGATAGGTCTATCTAATTTTTAAGTCAATAAGCAGTGAGATTCAAATCTGTTTAAACGCTACAGCAGTCTTACTCATGGTGCTCAAATGCGCTGCCCTGTTGTTATATAAAGTGCTGGAGCCAGTTGAGATGGATGGTCCACTGGTAGTTGCAACCAGAGCTTTTTTGGGGGGCTGTTTGGGAAATCATGTCAGTCGTACCATCTCCTCTGCTTCTGCATGTCATGCTCAACCCCCTCTGCCTCTCTCTCTCTCTCTCTCTCTCTCTCTCTCTCTCTCTCTCTCTCTCTCTCTCTCTCTCTCTCTGTCTTTTTTACACGCTCACGTCTTCAAACCACACACACACACATATTGCAGGTCCAAACTTCCTTCCTCAATGACATCATTGAGTTTTCGTGCCCCCAGCGGCAACGAGCCAAGGAAGGGTGGAAGCACTGGCCCTGGTGCTTTAAGTCAGATGTCTGATTTGATTCACCCTGACAACCAAGGACCATTTGGGAGCCCTGTAACCACGGCAACTCCCATCACAACATTGTGGGTGGTTGGTCGACGGGGCCAGTCAGGGCCGGTGTTCCTTGCATCCATTTTTAATGGCCAGTGTACTTAGTCGTTCTTCCTGGGCCTGTCTCCCTGCGGTCCCATCTCCAAGAAGGAGAGGCAGCCGCACTTGGTGGAAAAAGCCCCCATTACATATTTATTGTCCCCAGTCTTAATTACGAAGCCAGAGGGGATGTGGGTTTTGTTCACTCTCTCTCTCTCTCTCTCTCCCTCTTGTCTCTCCTTTTAACTTGGAGGGGTGGGATCTTCTCTCCGTCTGTCTCTTTTTTCTCTCCTCTCCCCTCCAGTATTCAGACCTCCGTCCTTCTGAGCTTTGCAATTTCGTATCCGTATAAACTAAGCACCAATGGAAAAATTTGAGTTGTTTGTGTACACTGTACTCTTAGTAGCACGTGGAATATAATGTTCACACACTATAAAAAAAAGGAGAAGAAGAAGATGAAAAGGAAAAAGAAAACGTATAATTTTGAGGCAACTGTCCTGAGTCAACTCAACTAAAATCTATAATCTTTTGTTGAGATCGGCCTTCAAATAATACGGCATATTTTAAAGATACATCGTGATATTTTGAATTCTCCTCAAAAAACATTTCATAAATACTAGGACTGAAAAAAAAATCAGTTATCACAATGTTTTTTGACCAAATACCCCAGTAGTGCAACAATGTTGTACAGATGACTATTGGCAGTCACTTTTACTGTAATGCAGCCTCTAACCCACATACTCAACACTAATGTCATATTGTGATATAACTCATTCCAAAATTGAAGACATTATACCGACAAGTCTCTTGGATGCTTGAAAATATGTTGGGGATGAGAATTAAAAATCATCTTTTCTTACAAATTGGACCTTTGCAATTTTGTGAAGGCAGTGTCCTTGTAACTGTGAGTTTTCATAACCACGTATTCACGGCGCATAATCCTGCAACAAAACAAAAAACAGAGGAATTGACATTCTAAAATCATTTTCACTCTGGGAAACTGAGTGGAGCTGTTCTTCCTCCCAACTTTAAATTGGCGGCAACATATGCAAGATATAATCTAGTTTCCAACATGTGATGCCTTCCTAATTATAACAGTTACGCTTGATTATAGAGTTAAGTCGGCAGTATGTCGCCATGCACAGCAGGAAACCTCACATGTGTTTCAAAATCCATGTATAGTGTTGACGTCTTTGCATTTCCCCGCATGTTATTTTGAGTCATTCTCATGTCCTCCCGCTGCTCTGCTGGCCAAAATCAATCTGAGGAAAAAGGTTTTGTAACCCCATCCTTCTCTCTCAGCCATTGTAACATGACATTGGAGAAGATTGATCAAGAAATGTATTTTTGGACTCTCATCGCCTCCCCTTTGACCTTCAAGGTTGTGGTATTGTTATCCATTACGACTTGTGAAATTTCTTCTTTCAAACCCTTCTTACTTTCACATTTATCGACAGATTTCATCTTCCACTGGGTTTTCTATCTGAATAGATTTTTTTTTTAAACGGAGCGATGAGGCTTTTGCTTTGTTTCGTCCGTTCCACACTTCAATCACCTTGAGGGGGGCCATGGAGGAAGTGCGACTTCTCCCATTCACATTGAGCTTCTCTTTATCTGGCAGAAGTCACTGCAATGCTCGCTGGAGAGAAAAGTATCTTTTTTTTTCCCATCACAATGGGAAGGCCATCTCTTAACTTGTGGTGCGCCGTGGAATTCAGTGAATGCACGAAGCAGGGTTCATGAACTGCTGCGCGGTTCTTGTGACGCCCCCTCCCTCTCCACTGCCTCAGGAAAAAATGTCATTTCTGTGAATGAATACATAAGCCCACGGATAACTATGCTCTTAACTGGGTAAAGAAGTGGGAGGCAGAAGTCTGAACAACCTATTAGACAATAAAGAACCACCTACTGGACACTTAGTGTAGGTAATGTATGATAGAGGAGGAAGTGGGAGATGGGTTAAAGCTGGAGCACCCTGTAGATAAAAAGTCTCATTATTGAAGGGTTAGCCTGCTTCTGGTCCGAAGAAAATCTATATTTTATTTGACGTTAGAGCCACTCAAGGCCGGTAAATTATTACTGCTGCGTTCCACCTGCAACGTGGAGGTCACCCTGCCGGCTAGCTCGGTAGATGTGCGTGTTTGTGCGTGTGCCAGTGTCTGCACACGTGTTCGTCCTGATGCGTGTCCGCTCCAGCCGCCTTAGCCTACAGCAGTACGTGTAGCATGTCACAGGGGCACAGTCGTCCCACCGTGACCATACTGCGGCCCCATTCATCCATAGATCTATCCTTTCCTCCATCCATCCATGTACTAAAACACATTACAGAGATGACTGCCTCCGATGTGCCAATTCCCCTCGGCACTAAAGGCTCCCTACTGTACAGTGTATGCTGCAAGAGGCGGGGCGTATCATGGCCACAATGAGATACGCAAATACTCGACGACGCGCTCACACTTGTGCGGTGGCATCGGAAGAGTGAAAAATTGGATTTAGTGCAGTTCTTATGTGCTGGTATTTTACTACATTGAAGTTTTTATCCCTGTCGTTACTTTGCAGATTCAGGTTTTACTTGCGAAGCATAAAACAAGCTCTTGAAATATGATGTACTTCAATATAAATTGCCCAGCAGTCAGACATAAAGTACAGTCAACTGGACCACTTATAACATTAGAATACTCCTGAAAATGTCAATAACTCAGCACTACAAATAAGGGAATACCTCGTGAAATACTAAGGCTGCAATTAATGATTCATTTTAAATTGATCATTTGTTGCATAAAACATCAGAAGAAATGTGAAAAATGTCCATCATGATTTCCTGGAGCCAAAGGAGACATCCTCGGTTTGCAATATTATTGTCCAAAGCGAAGCTGTAAATTCTCTCCTTTTAAGAAGCTAATTTTTGCTTAAAAAATGACTCAACAATTGATTGAACCTTTCGGCTTTACAATAAGGGATGTAACTAATGATTGTTTTCATTGTTTCATTGTTTTTAAATTGCTTCTTTTGTCCAACCAAGACACCAAAACCCAAAGACTCCTCATTCACAAAGGAGCAGAGCAACAAATCTTCCCATTTAGGGAGCAGGAATCTGCAAATGTTTGACTTTTTTGCTCGAAAGATGACTGAATTCATGAATAAAGCTTTTAATTCTTCCTCTTTAAGAAGCTGAAACCACAAAATGTGCAGCGTCTCTGTTTGAAAGCTGACCTAAGCGATGGATTGATTGATTCTCAAAATAGTTTATCTCGAATGCTTATCCACTTCAATGAACTTCTTTTTTTGATTCATAAATACATTTTACTGCTGATTGCCCTTCAATTTTTCATCAGAATTTCATCAATGTGAAACAGTTTTGCTTCATTGCTCCCATCAGAGCTCCGGTTACACATAGAATCACCATCTTTTGACCACATGACTTCACTTTCTCTTTCTTCCTCTCACTCCTTCGTTCCTACTGTACCATTCAGTCTCTGTATCCCTCTCTCTTAACCTTCTTGCCCCACAGCTGGCGCTCATCTCTCATCTCCCTCTCACTTCCTCCCTCCGTCCCGCCCTCTCTGCAGTCCTGCTGCTATCTTTACGACCCCCTCACTAATGCACCGCTCAATTAGCCTTCGATGAGGTTTCCACTAAAGGCCGGGTAAATAGGTAATTACATGTTGTCATCCCCCCACCTCTTGCTAATCCACTCAACTTCACTCCGCTCCTCTCTGTCTACCCCTCTCTCTCCGTCTCACTCTCTCAATATCATGGATGGCTGCCAGAGATGGTCCAATAGAGGCCCAGCGTGGGCCTGTTAGTCACAGCTGGCTTAACCCTTGGATTGGCCACATTCAGCACTCTGCTTAGTGTACGCTTTTTACTGTTTTCTGCCCGCACTTTCAGCTCCGTTATTTGGGACGCTTTATCATCAGAATGGTAAAAGTGGAACCACCCACTGGCAAAATGCTGATGAATCCCTGCCCGCTAATAGAGACGTTAAACAGGTCCAGGTGTTTTGAACGCTCAGAGAGGTGAAATGAACGGTGACAGGTGGAAAGTAGCAGTGGGAGGGACTGACAATCAGAGCGTAGGCGCTGTGGCTCTCAGGCTCTGACGGCTATTGATGCGATCAAATTGCCTGCCTCGAGGCAACAGTCCACAGGCAGTCTGCGAAGCTGGTGGGATGTATTATTTCTGCTCGTGTCTGAGGCTGAGGCCAAGAAAGGAAACAAAGTATTCATCAGCTTTACTGCCGCTGAAATAAATTGATGCAAAAGCGTTGTCTTTGGGTTGTCCTCATCTGTTACATCAACAATAACAATGTTTACTCTAATATATAAATGTCCTCTGGACATCATCCATCTAGGCAGGCGCAGAAATCTCACCATTGTCAAGGTCTGCCCATTATTCAACGATGTCGTTACAACGTAGATTTTCATCTTTCATGCGTTAGGACCAGGCCGCCTTCGTGCATGGAGCCTCTGAAAAAGGACAACGCTTATTTTTGGGAGGAGGGACTGAAAAGCGTTTTTTTTTTTTTTCAAACACCAGTGTCTGCAAAGTGAACTTAGCAATCAAGATAAAACTTTTATCCTCGATGGAAATGGAAGCTGGACTGAGAAGACCTTGGCTATATTGTAAAGAAAAGAAAAAGAAAAAAATCTGGAATTCCTTTTTTGGATACAAGGCAGTGTAATAAGACCAAAAATAGGATATTTGATTGACGGCCCAGTCCTCCTCATTTTAGAGAGAAACGAGATATCCGTGAAAGCAGCCAAAGAGGGAGAAAGTACAAAAGAGAAATAATAGTTTGTTTGGGCCTTTGGAGATAGACAGTGAGGTGGAAAGTGAGAGAAATAGGAATAAATGAAGGTAGAAAGGGAGGGAGGTAGGGAGGGAGGGAGGACAGAGTGTTTGGGGAACCAGAGGAAGTGATAAGTTGAGAACAGCCAGACAGCCTAAATCCTCATCTCAATCAATCACATTTTTCCCTTCCTCTCCTCTCAGTTTGTCTTATTGATTTCTTGTTTCTGCCAGTGTCCTGAAAGCCCGACTCAAATGACTACTCAGAGTTTTTGGGGCTCCATCTCCCGTTGAAAACAACTATCTGGTCATTTGTCTCACAGCTATATAAGGGAAGTAAAGAGATCTCTGGAGCCTTATCCAAGATGATGTAGCCGCCCATTCTCCCGTGAGTTTCTTTCAAACAAACTACGACTTTGCGTTTATCCATGATGCTTTGGGAGAAAACTCAGAGCTGGGCCGAATCAGGACACGGCGTAGCATTGATCACGTCTATTTTAAGTCTTTTAGGGCAGGTCCAAGTCACTTGAGCCAAGATGCTTCCCAGTTACACCTCAGAATTTTGAACATTTAGCTAACTTTGCTACACTTAGAGTGGAAACAAGTCTTTTCAATACATAGGCTACTAATCAAAAATTCAAATGTTTGGCATTATTATTGCTCCAGGATTATACCAGGTGCAAACCTGACAATCCACATCTGAAGAATAACTTAAAGGACACCTTATATGCTAATTTTCATGTTTATGATTTTATTTTGTATAAAACACATCAGCACTGAATTCCCCCTATGTCTGAAACGCTCTGTTTTTGCTCCTGTCTCTTTAAGGCCCACCCTCCCAGTAAGCCAGTCTGCTCTGATTGGTCAGCTCACACACGCTTGACCCAGCACCGCCAACAACAACAGAGCCGCTGCGCTAAATCAGTTCTCACGTGCCAAAACTAGCTGCAATGCATACATTATGCAAATGTGTGACATGCTGACGTAGTGTGATGTCCAAAAGTCACGGAATTAAAGGTGGGACTACTGACAAGGCTTTCAGGAGCAGTGTTTTCTGTGGGAGAGAGGAGCTCCTGTTGGCGCAGACTTAGACCTTTTTAACTTTCAAGATCTATTACATGCAGAATAAAACAGTGACAAAAAGAAATAAACGCAAAAGCATGATAGGTCTCCTATAGGTCTCATTTAGTCCAGGACTAAAGTAACAAGACTAAACCTGTAAGCCATTGGAAAAACAAAGCCGGGAATAAAAGATGTGCCTGTTGTGAGAGCTACTTTTATTGGCCAATAAATGCAATACTTAATGTCTAATGATACTTTTTTATGTCAAGTGTCATTTTAAGACCATTTTATGACACCAATAAAATAATGATTTATTAGTGCCATGAAATCCAAAGAGAAATTCACTTTTAATCCCAAATGATATTCAGACTTGGGAATTGGAATGTAAAAACCATCCCTAATAAATAAAACAATAAAACGGACTCTCAGGCTCTGGTTTACCAAAATTTGCTCCTAAATAAGTGTTAAACATTTGGCGCCAGGGTGTGGTCATTCATTCCTTTGCCGGCAATATACTGCCAATGACAGTTACTTCTTTGGGTTGGATATCGATGTCAATGAGCTCTCGGTGTAATTATCTTGACAGGTCTACAGACAGGGAAATCTCCATCCGTCCTACAGCTGATAATATAAATCTCTCTACCCACACAGCATGAGCCTGTGACTCACATTCAGTGTGTGTCCCCCGTCTTGTGTTCTCCTACACACACACGCGCGCGCACATAGATTACAGTACATACGTACCGGGGCTGCTTTTGGGTGATAAAAAAGTACGTGAGTCACCCATATGCAGAGGCAATTAAAATCAATGTCACAGCTTGATGTCATCAGCTGCTGTTCCAGAAGACACTGACACTGAGCTGCGTGCCTTTAAAGATCAACGCTTCCCTCGAAAACACGCTCAGGGGTTGCTCCTGGAGTCTGTTTGAGTCTGTGTGTGTGTGTGCGGCAGGGGAGATGACAGATCGCTGGTAATCAGTGTGTGCACGAGTGTATGTGTACACACATGCTCAGTAGTCATATACATCAAACAAACAACTCTCCCTTCAAGCCATTTCCAGCTTTGTTTTGTTTGTTGTGCCATGAGAGAGACTGTTATATTTTGTTGGCATTTTTCGCACAACTCCATTTCCATACTTGCTTGTTATCTATCGTCAACGATCGTTTGCAGAGCCCCCCGTGAGTGACGCGGCGGCAGCTTCTTCGGTAGCTCGGATGGCTAATCTAAGTGCTCCTTGTCGAATTGAGACAAGCAAAAAGGCAGAGGAATTTAAGTTAAACGTAAGTCGTGTTTGTGAAACAACAATCGGTTTCAGTGCAGTCGTACAAGATAGATACGTGGGACACAGACGGCAGCAAGCAGTCAAGAAAATGGGATGTGACTTTAAAAACTTGGATGCACCCAACTAAAGACAAGTAAAGACAAAGAAATTAGACGTTTTTGCCTTTTAGGTCTGGTTCAGTTTGCGTGCACTCCATGGATGTATTTTAAGATCTGGATACCGGACCCAAGGATGCTCACCTAGTGCATACGGCAACGAAGTGACTAGCTTCGGAGTACACTTCTGGGATATACGGCCCAGGATTGTTTTTCCTGCTGGCCCATAGACTTTAAATTACGATAACTTTAGACATTTTTAAAACTCTTTTCTCAGCTTGAGGAAAGTTTTGCAAGTAGAAGATAGTCATAATTGAATAATGGTGCTGTACGGAGAAAGTGCTTTTTTTGTCCCTGGGGAATTTTTCGTTGCAATATACGGAGAATGGTCACTGGACAAAATTGGAAGCAAGGCAGAGCAGCAGCACCCTATCTGGGTCTGTTATACATCCATGGTTCAGATTTTCACCGGAACATTATCATTGCCAAAAAGAAGACACGGTAACGATATTATCAAGAAAGAAGGAGTGAGAAGTACACGAGGATCAACCACCTCTGTATTAAGTCCTTTTCACTTTCTCCAGTTCAGGGGAAAATCCACGTTACCGTGGTTGCCAAATTAACTTACGAGATCACATCCTTTAAGGGCAGAAGAGGAGTATAAAGGAAGGTTTTCTTTTGTGTCGGCGCTAGCGTCACATATCGGTTATGTCGTAAAATCCTGTGGTTTGCTTTCACAGTCCCACCCGCTGACTGACAGCAATCACACCAGCCCAAACGCACTGAACCAAACCGAGCAAACGCACCGGAGCTCGTTTCAACCGCACCATACGCGTTTGGTGTGACAGCTCCCTGAGACCATAAAAGTGTCCAGTGACCTGCCTGCTGCTGTTTAGTAAACAGGTGTTTTTAAAGAAACCTTTATGACTGGCAGCCACCATCCTTAACGGAGCAGAGGAGGAGACCAACTTCATCTGTTCCATTCGGCTGCACTTGTTTTTTTCGTGCGGCGCTATGATGCAACAAGTACAAATTGTCTCTCCATTGACATTTCTGTCAGTCTGCCACTGTTTGAACAGGGCAAATAGAATAAGTTAATTAGTATGTCTAATTGCATTTGGTGGCTCAGCTTTGGGAATACCAAATCGAATTAGGATACTCAGTGTTTATTTTTCCATGGCACACGGTTTGCCTTAAGCTATGCTTTTTAGGATCTGTCTCTTGTCTTTGTCTCTATCTTTCTCGACATCCCTTCCAGCTGTACTACGCCTTCGCTTTGTAGTCTACCCTCCTCTCTCTCTCTCTCTCTCTCTCATCATCATCATCCTCCCACATTTCCTTTTTCTTTTCTTCTGTATTTGGATCTCATTCTCTCTAATTCTCTTTCTCATTTTTTTTCCATAATTTTTTTTTTTACTTCTGCTTCCTTGTCTCTCAAGTTTTCAGCTCCGTCTCTTGTTAAGTTTTTTTTTTTTTTCTTCTCCACTAAATGATAGTGTCATAGCTACCAGATAATGAAATACCTTGGCCCTCTAAATGGGACAGAAATAAAAATAAAAGCTGTTAATCCAATAAGCAGCCAGTTAATGCAATAACAACTTATGATTAATACTGCTTTTTTTTCTCCCCTGATTCTGATGTAACCAACAGTTTAAAGCGTTATGGGTGTTTTGACTGAAGCCCAGTTTCTTATTAAAATATAAGTGTTATTATTATTGTAACCCCCGTCGTCATGAGCATTTCCTAAAGAGTATATGTAACACAGTATAATGTAGCTGTAAGTAAGCATAAGGTATTTTTAATCAGTTTTGACAACAGTAGCTCAGCCCATGGGGACTTGGCTTGGGAACCGGTTCGAGTCCAGCGTGGACCAGTCAGTATGGAGTGAGGACTAGTAGCTTATTATTATAGTTTTTTTCTTTTTCATCACCCTCATCATCATTTACTAGTTCTTCTTCTTCTTCTTCTTCTTCTTCTTCTTCTTCTTCTTCTTCTTCTTCTTCTATATTTTTTTTAGTGTTGTAGTTTGTTGGATGCTGCTATATAAAAAGATAATGAATGACAATTCAGCATAGTCATGATTTAAATTATGTTTTTATATTATCAAACACTTTGAAATGTCATAATTTTAGCTTGATTTTTCTTTTGAAATGTTATACCCTGCTCATAGATGATAAATATGGGGGATTAAAGGGTAAAGTGTTACCTTATCAGTTACCAAAATGCATTAGTCTGTCTCTCTTCCTCTGCTCTCATCTCTTCCTCAACATCCTCCTCCCTCTGCTCAGTGTGTCTTTCTGTCTGTCCAGTGAAAAAAAAAAACATAAGCCAGTCTGTCACTCTCCGAGTCAGTCTTTGTTCTGTCAGAAGTTATCCCAGAGATAAGTGTGAGTGATGGCTGCAGGCCCGGCCAGACAGCCAGTGTATAATTGAGTGATAGGGACTAATGTAAGTGAATGGCTCAGAGCCGACTGTGATCCACAGCAGCAGCAGAAGCTCAGGCACCAAAGGGAGGCTTTTTGTTAGGCCCTTGGTAATACTAGCGACAACCGCCACCCAGATTACGATCTGGCGACTACCTGGCTGTGCGTGTGTGTGTGGCTCAGGTTGTCTTTTTTTGTCTTTCTTTCCATCCTGTGTCTCTTTTCTTCTCTGTTTACCACTCAACTTTCCCTCTGCACACCTCCACCTCCACCACATCTCTCTCTCTCTTTCTTTTTTCATCTCTCGCTCTCTCTCTCTCTCTCTCTCTCTCTCTCTCTCTCTCTTTCTCTCTCTCTCTCTCTCTCTCTCACTCCCTCTGTTATCTTAGCTCTTTAATTAACGTGACATGCTGTGAAGTGAGATACTAAATAATGCAGGCTTTTCCAGTGACATTGAATCAGCCAGAATGATTAGTGGCCACACACACACACACACGCACACTCCAAGATGGATTTGCCCTTTTTTTAATCAGTGATCTACCGTTTAATATCTGTATTCCTTTTGCAGCAAAATTGCAGCTTAACGAGACAAATATGCACATAAATGATCTGTTGAGAACAGACTGCCTTACACGTTTGCATTTTAGATTTATGTAGCAGTGAATTCAACAGTAGGGGTGTGCGAAATTTAAGAACCTTCCATTAAAGGAGACATATTCTGCTTATTTGCAGGTTCATAATTTTATTTTGGGTTACCACTAGAATAGATTTAAAAGCTTTAATGCTCCAAAAATACAACAGTTTTTTCATACTATCCAGTGCTACAGCAGTCATGCCTTAAAGTCTCTTCCCTCCTCAATATCCAATATCTGCTCTGATTGGTCAGCTCACACACCCTGACCCAGCACTGGTAGCAAAAAAAAAGCAGCTGTGCTTAATCAATGCTCACGTGCCAAACTAGCCACAAGGTACCAATAATGCAAATGTGTGACATGATGACGTAGTGTGATGTCACAAAGTCACATAATTAAAGGAAGGGGCTGCTGACAAGGCGTTTCAGGAGCAGTGTTTTCTGTGGGAGAGAGGAGCTACCATTGGTGTGGACTTTCGGCGTTTTTAACTTTCTAGATCTTTTACATGCACAACAGCATAAATAAGACACTGAAGGAAAGGAAAACAACTGAAAAGCGTGACAGGTCTCCTTTAAGAAATGGAATTGAACTAAAGTAGAATTAACACTGTCAGTTAAAACAACAAAAAACTGAGTCAAGCTAAACTCAAAATCCGTAATAAAAGATGGTCATGGCTCCTAGAAAACTACAACTTAAATAGACCTGAGAACTAATGTCCAAAACTAAATAAGAATAAACTATAAAACTAAGCAGTAATTTCTCTTTGCTGTGGCTGGATACTCAAGGTAGCTGAACATTATGCCTTTACACGCTCTCATATCTGCTGTATAGTGTAAATCACAGCGCAGAGGACTTAATTTGTGCAGGGGGAGATCTAGGTTATCCCAAAGCAATTGTTTCAGACCAAACCAAGTGGAAAATCCAGTATGGGTTTAGTTGTTTGCTGCCTTGGCTGCAGGGAGCTCTGGGTTCCAGTGTTCTTCTGCCCCTACCCCCCTTGTATTTTTTTAATCAGATGGCTTGTTCAGGAGTGGAGGGGATTAAGACTGCTGCTGCTGCTGATGATGACTCTGTCCAGTTTTGGAAAGCCCACAAACACATGCACGTAGGCACGACAGAGGAGCGCACACGTGCTTACAGTATGCAAGTGATTCAGCACAGGCCGTCAGTGGTGATATACACTTGCATGCACATACAGATGCATCAGCGTATGCATGAGCTAGCCCATATGCATGCACATGCAGTGCAGGCCTACGCATTCATTACTTCAAAAAACCCACATTGCGCATCTGAGCGTCTCTCTCTCTCTCTCTCTCTCTCTCTCTCTCTCTCTCTCTCTCTCTCTCTCTCTTTTGTGCCCACTCACTCTCAGTGTCTCTCACTCAACACTGTCAGTTTCTGGACAGCAGCAGTGATCTGCCATGTCTCATTGTGTCATGTGATTTGAGCTGTGAGATTTCTGACACACAGACTGATGCCTGTCTCTTCTGATGCCAGGCACTCACACCAGGCACTGCAGATGAGAGACAGACAGACAGACAGACACACAGACAGAAATGGCAAAACATTTCACTGATGGAAAGACTAAAGAAAGATGCTGAGAAGAGTATTAGTAATAGACGAGATAAATGAGAAGGAAGGGGAAGGAGAGTCAAAGAAAATATATATTAAGTGTATTTAGGAGACAGAAAAGTACAAAAAGTCACAGATGTGTGAAGGAAAATGAAGAGATCCAAGGATGAAATGATAGTGACATCGAGCTGTATGTTGACCCAACACTGTTTGCAACAGAGCCAGCCGATAACACCAGCCAGCCTCCTCCCACTCCCGCTAATCTCCCCATCATCCATCAATCACTCACTTAGTCCTCCCACCCCTCTGTCTTGAAGCCATTCGTTTCCTTTTCATCATTCTGAAATCATGACACGCTGTAATGTTAAGCAGAAAGGGGCCAAATGGAAGACTCCAAGCGAGCAGGCAGAAGTAACAAAAAGCTTCATTAGCAAAGCTGGATCCAAAAAACATAGACACCAGGTAATACAAAAGCAGGCAGCTAAAAGAAAGAATCCAAAAGCAAAATACTAAATTAAGTGAAAACGGGGGTTGACATGAGGAACACAGGGAGCAAAAACAAGTGAGGGAACACGTGGACTGAATACACAAAGGCTGATGAGAAAATGCATATAAATGACAAAGACAGGACGTGAAACAAGAAACCCTCAAAATGAACAGGTAACATAGAAAAAATAAAACCCCCAAACCATGTCACGTATGGACCAAAATCCGGTCGTGAAGTGCTTTGTAGCTCGTATGATAGGTGTAAAAGAATCTAAAACAGAAAAAATCAAGGCGGTTTCTTACTCGGGAGATGAACTTTCGGTGTCAACTGATGATTTAATGCCAAATGTTTTCCATAAGTTGAGATTCATCAGCTACTTCACGAACTCACGCACGCACACACAGACATGCACACGCCAAAACACACCTCCGGGCGATGAGTGTATGGTCCTAATGAAGCGAGAAGAGGAGAGGCAGCTGCATAACTGGAGTGTAAGGCCTAGAGGGAACTCACACACTTCAAGTCTGTGTGTGCGTGTGTGTGTGTGTGCATGTGTGTCTGTGTCTGTGTGTGTGCATCTGAAAATCTCTTAATTTGGACAAATCTAATGACTGCATTTTCTTTCTCTCCTCTCCTCTCCAGGTTGTGAGGGCCTGTTTCTATCGTCCTGTCGTACAGTGAGGCAGTGAGCTCACGGTGGATACAGCATGCATGTGTCGACATATCCCATGATGCACTCTGCCAATCCGGGCCTGCTCCTCCTCAGCTTCCTCATCCTCGCCGATGCCGACTGTGAGTCCCTTCACAAGCAGACCCATCTACATATATTGTCAGACACACACACACAGAGACACCTGCTAACAAATGCATACGGAGAAATGATACAGTACATGTGTTTTGAATGCACATGCTGTTTGTGCGTTTATATAGACGAGCACACATTTGGAATGACCTGATTTTCTCTTACAAACCGCTCCACCGCTGATGTCACATCCCTCCTGCATGTGTATCTGATCGTGTGTGTTTGTGTGCGTGTTTATCTGGCTGCGTGTGTGTACAAGTGTGTGTTGGATAGAAGGTTTGATTCGAGGCCAGCTGTTTTTGTCCATCCCAGTATTACTTGGCATGGATAGACGGACCACATATGGCAAATCAGATAATTTCTCTGCTGCTTGTGTGATTGTGTTTATACACTCTGTGTGTGTGTGTGTGTGTGTGTGTGTGTGTGTGTGTGTGTGTGTGTGTGTGTGTGTGTGTGTGTGTGTGTGTGTGTGTGTATGTGTGTGTGTGATCCCTGATCGTGGCTGGCCCGATGTGTTTCTCAGTAAGTTTACACGGACATTAGTATTCAGGTTATAAGTCATGTCCTGGTTTGAATTACTGCTGCAACGATTGATTATTTTCAATATTGATTCAGCTGTTGATCATTTTCTTGATGGATCTTAAATAAATAAACACATAAAATGGCAGAAAATAATTTAAAAGGGTCCATCGCCTTTTCCCAAACAACACTACAAACACGAAGACATTCACTTTGGTGTCATACAAGGTGAAGACAACTTAAAACCCAAGGCTGGAGGTAGAATTTCTGCCATTTGTGCATAATAGTATAATAACTTAAAAATAACTTTTTAAATAACAATTAAATTATCATCAGAATAATGACATATTCTGCGACCATTTCAGAACCAGTTTTTACCATATTTGGTAAATGTCTGATGTTGACATTGTACATAAAGACATGTGGTAATTTATCTCTCTGTTATGAAATTAAATTATTCTTAAATGTTTTTCTGGGCTGACATCATTCACCTTGTGTCTGGCTTTTTTGATACATCGCCTGTTCCATGCTAACAGCCATCCTAATGGAAGACAGTTACAAGCGATAATCAGTTTATCACCCATTTAACCAGTGCCAGACTATGATTTTCGCAGCATGTGGACCATCACTACATATATTTTTATTTAGCAGACACTATTTGCACCCAGGGTGAAATAGCCAATATGGCTTTTTTACACATGGGCATGGTTAAGGTAATCCAAGTAATTATGTTTCCTAAGCATAATATAATAGGTCAGCCAAGTCTGAAAATAACAAGTCAGCTTTGACTTTTGCCATTGGCCAAGACTCAAACCCCAGCCTCCTGTGTGGAAGTGCTGTGTTTGACCCATTCGACCACTTGTAACTTTGTTCCTCAACATTTTCTAAGTGTCGATATCAAGACTTGTGTTCACAGCACAGTTGGGCAGGAGTGGTGCCAAAGTCCAAACCTATGTGCTTAATCCAGAGTGCTGTGACGTGACACCATCAGCTCAGCCCACAAGAGTGCCTGAACAAATGCAAACAAATGTCTAATGGTAAAATGACCTCACCTTTCCTGGTAATCCTGTGTATTTGCTTGATATCCTTCTGTTCCATCCAGTCGGTAGAAACTGTTGTGAATCTCACCATCGAACAACAACTCAATTGGCTGAAATGTTTACACGTTCCCTGGTTCGGATGTGATAAAGCAGATGATTGGCTTTTGTGGGCAATGGGTGGGATATGTGTCTTACAAACGCCGTCCCTGGATCACAGAGTTTCTGTTGCTTGTCTCTTCTCTTATAACATCTCCGGTTGCACTCAAAGCTAGCAACCATCACAAAGGCAACACGTCAAGGCAACGAATACCAGCCAGTCACATGGACATCTTAATTCCTCGAATACAAACTGCAGGAGCACCCTATAAAAACCTGGAACGCTGACACACCTGAACAGACAGCAGACAATCAGACGCTTGAATTAGTTAACATCTTTATTTTTGTTATTATTATTACCCAGCTACCACATTCAGTGTTCTAAAAACGTATAGATGCGGTAGATAGATTAGATTTCTTAGTAGGGTGCATGTGAACATACCTATCATGATGGTCCACCTGTCTAAAAAGAAATCTCGGCCAAGTTTGACTTCTCTATCAATTTGTCACGTAGACGATTAGCAATGAGGCTTTGAACCTCATAACAGTGGTGATGAAACCGTCTGATTTGGCCTAAGACTGAGGATAAAAGGTATGAAGACAGAAGGGGAGTGTGGGCGGACTTAAAGATGGAACAGACTGAAAGAGAATAATGGAGGAGACAGGTCATCCGAGCTCACCAAGCAGACTGTTAAACATCTGGGAGTTACCCTGACAGAGACACCAGTAGTAATGGATTCTAGTAGAATTTTCATTTGTATATTTGTGTTAAAGTGACAGAACACCCCAAAATCATACATATTATTCCCATTACCTGTAAATAGTATATATATATATATATATATATATATATATATATATATATATATATATATATATATATATATATATATATCTAGAGAAAATAGTGCCTTCATGAATCCGCTAACAACAATCTGTGGATTATCTTGTGTAGTTTGTATTTTTGGTTTTGGATTGAGCTGCCCCTTTAATAATGCCTGTTCCATACACGTTAGTAGGTTTTGGTAGATATGATTGTAAAGCAGATAAAACATGCAGCACACTCTGGAGGGGAAAAAAAATGCTGTGTAGCTCCAAGCTCTTGGTCGTACCACACCGAACATATATCATCGCCACCCTGTCACACACACACTTACAAACAAGCATATGTGCGCACAAGTATAGGCTCGAGGCAGCCATACACTGTAACACAGAGCCCAGTAAAAGCACACATCCACAAACCGCCCTTGTTTTCCTTTCAGCCTCCTGCCCTCTTGTCCCCCGTGGAAGTCCCAGGGTCAGCCAGTAAAGGCCCAGTCATCCATCAAAACGATAATGCTCCCAGCCTGCTCTGTGACGGTTAGGGGAGCAGCACAGATGCTACGAGGGTGGAAAGGATTCATACTTTGTCCCCTCTGTCTATATTTTTCTCGTTCCCCTGCCCTCAACTCATTCGGGGTGACTCTCCCCATTGCTCTTTTCCTGCTTGCTCTCTGCCTCTTTTCGGCACATCCATATAATCTGGTGAGAAAGAAGGGACAGAGGGCTTGGGGGGGGGAAAGGGAGGAGAGGCTGTTCTTTTCTCTTTTTAGCTCATTGTGTATGACGTACAGTGCCTCTTTTAATATCAACAGTGGGGACTCAGAGATTTGGATGTTGAGAATTCAAACGGAGGCTGCCGGGATGCTGACATCTTTGGTGCTCGTCTCTTGTCTACATGTTTTGAAATGTTAAACACACTCCGAAATATTGCTTTCAGTTGTGCTTATCTTCACCAAATGAATGGAAGGCATTTTGAGCATCCCAGGGTTTCACAGAAAGAGAGGCCACCCCTCTATGTCTGGACAGTGGCATCGCTGTTCAGCAAACTTTAGAAACACCATCAAGACACTTGCTCGCTACACAAGTTACACACTAGTGGACTGAGGGTATTAAGATGCAATCAGATGGAACAGCATCCCATGTGCATAGTTGGAAAAGCTTTGCATGACACTGCACCATATGCGCAATCTGCACACGAGCGCTGGTGTAACAATGCAAGCGGTGCGCTGAGCTTTCGCACGGGTAAACGCGTGTTTATTCAAATTCCCATCTCCCTTCCCTTTTTTTTTTTACTCCTTCGTTCTCTCCGCCCCTCTCGCCACCATTTTTTTTTTCTTTGGTTTCTCTGTGTATTTGTGTGCGCGTGCGTGCATATGACATCTATCTAGTGGATTAAGAGTAATGCCCTGATTCTGTC